>CM052887.1:47546618-47698689 GCA_028534135.1 Potos flavus
GCCCCCCCCCCCCCCCCCCCCCCCGCACTGTAGGGAAGTCATTGCTGCTTGCGAGAAGGTGGGGTTAGACAGGGATGTGCTTAAAGTAAACCATAGCTATTTCTACTGATTGTTCAGTGGGCTCCATGGGAGTTGTGGCAGCGGTTCAGGGCAGGTTACTCTTGCCCTTAAGGACATGGGATTGTGGGGACAGGGCTCATGACTGGATGAGAAGATGCGATTTGTGAAATCAGCTGTTATAAAGTGATGTGCTATGAGAGAAGATCAGCATGGACTGGGGTAAGGTGATGAGGATTTGAAATCCTTCTGGCTAAGGTAGCATTTAAACTGATAACTCTAGTCTCATTTAGGCTATTTGGAAGATGAAGCCTTCTCATCAACAGTATGCCATTATATCATCTATAAGGACTGGGTAATTCTTCAGTAACTACTACCAATGAACTATTTCATGCTATCCCCAAATTCTGAGTAGAAACTTGTTCAAGCATGTGGCCTCTCTGGTAGCTGTTTTTTGTTGTTTTTTTTCCTCTGGTAGCTGTTAACTAACTGAATGAGAGGATGTAAGGAAACATGCTTCATCAATAAAAATGGATATAAATGTAAGGTGTTATTATTACTATTGTATGAGACAGTGAGAAGACTGGCTTGATTGGGGGAGATATTTTTGTGACTTATGGGAAATAGATTTGCCTTTAGGGACTGGATTATGGAGGGCCATGAGAGCTAATCAGAGGAGTTTTATTTGAGTCCGGTAAAACATCTCCTGTATTAACTCAGATTACTCAGATTATCAAGAATTACTGGCATTACTGCATTAATGCCTGACACCAATAATAAGTTAGTGTATATTGAGTAGTATGAGTTGTCATTTGTCTTTACCAGTATTAGGTAGCTGTTGTCCCCATTATATAAATGAGGACATCAGAGGGTCTAGGAAGATAAAGTAACTTGCTCAAGATTTTAAAGATAGAATATGTAATTTCATATGGAGTATGTGTGGTTGGAGGTGGGGCAGGAGTGGGAGTGCTACTTTTTGAAGAGGTGACAGGTTCCTTTGAAGAGGAACAAGCAGCGGGGAGAGCGTTGCCGGGAGGTGAATAGCAGTTGTATATAGAGCCTGAGGTCAGAAAGCATTTGGTTGGTCTTGCCTGGAAGGACTGTAGCACAGTGAGCAAGTGGAAGTGGTGTGGGGTTAGGACAAGAGAGAGAAGGGCAGAAGTCTGATTTTGTAGGGCCTTGTGGCCTGAGGCAAAGAGTTTTATTTTAAGTATAGTGCGAAACTGTTGAAGGGTTTTTTGTTTGTTTTGTTTTTTTAAATATTTTATTTATTTATTTGACAGAGAGAGAGATCACAAGTAGGTAGAGAGGCAGGCAGAGAGAGAGGGGGAAGCAGGCTCCCTGCTGAGCAGAGAGCCCAATGCCGGGCTTGATCCCAGGACCCTAAGATCATGACCTGAGCCTAAGGCAGAGGCTTAACCCACTGAGCCACCCAGGCGCCCCCCTGTTGAAGGGTTTTTAAGCAAGGGAGTGGAGTGGTGTACTACAACTTTGTGTGTGTGTGTGGTAAAAAATACATAGTGTAAAATGTACCATTTGAACCATATTTAAGCATACAGTTCAGTGATATTAAGTACATTCATTGTTGTGCAACCATCACAATTACACATCTCCAGAACTTTTTCATCATCCCAGAGTAAAACTCTGTACCCTAAACTTTAAACCATAACTCTCCATTCTTCTCTCCTCAGCCCCAACCCCTGGTAACTACCATTCTACTTTCTGTCTCGATGTATCTGACTGTTCTAAGTATATATATATATATATATATATATATATATATACACACACATATATTTCTTTTTTTTTTTTTTAAGATTTATTTATTTATTTGACAGAGAGAAGATCACAAGTAGGCAGAGAGGCAGGCAGAGAGAGAGGGGGAAGCAGGCTCCCCGCCAAGCAGAGAGCCCGGTGCGGGGCTTGATCCCAGGACCCTGGGACCATGACCCGAGCCGAAGGCAGAGGCTTTTAACCCACTGAGCCACCCAGGCGCCCCCTAACTACCTATATTAAGTGGAATCATACAATATTTGTCTTTTCGTGTCTGGTTTATTAACTTAGTATGATATATGTACCTTTTTTTTGATATATGTACATTTTTAAAGTAGGCTCCATGCCCAACATAGGGCTTGAACACATGACCCTGAGATTAAGAGTTGCGTGCTACACCGACTGAGCCAGCCAGGCTAGTATGATATCTTTAAGGTTCATCCGTGTTGTAGCTTGTATCAGAATTTTTTTCCCATTTAAACCTGAATAATATTCCATTGTATGTATATACCACATTTTGTTTATCTGTTCATTTTTTTGGACACGGGTTATTTCCACCTTTTGTCTATTGCTGAATAATGCTACAATGAACATAGGTGCACAAGTATCTCTGAGTCCCTGCTTTCAGTTCTTTAGTGATTATACCCAGAAGTGGAATTACTGGATCATATGGTAATTGTGTGTTTAATTTTTTGAGGAACTGACATACTGTCAGTTTCCACACTGGCTGCACCATTTCTCATTCCTAGCAGCAGTACACAAGAGTTTCAATGTCTCCACATCTACCAACACTCGTTTATTTGTTTTGTTTTGTTTTGTTTTTTTGGTAAATGTTATAGGGAAAGAAACATCTTTTTTTCGCTATTTTCTTAGGTTCAGTACCTGGGGCTCTGCAAATTAAACTGACAAAAGCCAGATTAACAGGAGAAAAATGGTTATTTCATATGTAAATGAGGGGCTTTATAGAAATGAAATGAAAACCAAAGAAGCAGGTAGGCCTGAGAGCTTATATATCATTTAGACAAAGAGCCATAAATTGTGAAGGTCTGAGAGGACAAAGGAAAAGGAGTTTTAGCTTCTAGAGGCCGTAAATTATGAGAAGGTAATATATGGGGGAAACTAATGGAAGGTAAGGGTTGTTTAAGATGTATTTGTACAGATTTGTCTCAACATTAACTCCCTGTCTCCTATGATGAGAATGTTGTCACCTTTCTAATGGGAAATTCTTGTCTGGCTTTTAGGTAGAAAGGGGGAGAGCAAGGCAGGGAACACTTCCTGCATCTGCTATTTCTGAGTCATCTTCAGTTCAAATAATCCTTATAACCACAGTGGCATACTTTGGGGTGGTATACTCTGATGCCCTTTCTATCATCCTAATAATGGATATGAAGTGGTATCTCATTGTGGTTTAATTTGCATTTCCCTAATGATTAGTAATTTGAGCATCTTTTCATGTGCGTATGGTTCATTTGCGTATCTCCTTTGAGAGCCGTTGGAATTTTGACTATTCCAATTGTGATTTGTTTTTAGAAGAACATTTTGACTGCTCTGAGGACAGTGGCTTGAAGTGGGGTTGGAGAGGAATCTGGGAAACCACTTGAGAAACATCTGCAGGAATCCAGTTGGAGATGATGATACTTGGACCACACTCCTTTGCCTCTTCAGATCTAGTGCTCTACAGACAACTTTATTTTATTTTATTTTATTTATCTATCTATCTATTTATTTATTTATTTTTGACAACTTCATTTTAAGTGTGTCTCCTCTCCTTCATTCTTCCACTTTTGAGCCATATACACTCTTAATTCCTTTTGTAATCTCTGCAGTTACCCAAGAACTTTCCCCTGGGAATCCCAAAAATATTTGAGTCTATCTTAGGTCAAAATAGTGATGGTGAAGGTGATGATGATTTTGTTTTTGCCTTTATTTATTTATTTTTAAGAGCTTTTATTTATTAGAGCATGAGCTGGGAGGGGGAGGGGCATTGGGGGAGGGAGAGGCAGACTCCCCACTGAGCAGGGAGCCTGATATGGAGTTCAATCCCAGGAGCCTGGGATCATGACCTGAGCGGAAGGTAGGCGCTTAACTGACTGAGCCACCCAGGCGCCCCTTGTTTTTGCCTTTAAAAACTACTTGGGTCAAATATGAAGTTTGACTTTTTAGTCATTAGTAGACAATTAATATGGTGGCCTAGAAGGTGGGACGAAAAAGTGTTCAGATTGTACACTATTTTGGTCGAGAAAGGACTCTAATAAATACTGTTCTCTGTTGTAGCCATAAACTCTTATTGACAATGTAGGCCTTTTAGGTGTAGTTGTTATTTCCCTCATGACCTAGGTGGCTTTCCAGGAGATGGACCGGTACTTGAAACCTAAAGAAAAAAATGGGAAGGTTCAGAGTGCAAGTTCCTATGTCACTTGCAGCTTTGAACATTACACAGAAAGGAGATATTATTAAACTCTCCCCTTTTTTCTTTTTCTTTCCTAAAGATTGAGTACTTTAAAAGTACTAGATTTTAGTAATTTAGTACTTTTGCTACTTTAGTAAAAGATTGAGTTTTCTTTCCTAAAGATTTAGTACTTTAAAAGTACTAAAATAAATTGCCTTTAGTTGCTAAACAATTAAAATCTTCTTGTCTGCTTTTTTCTTTCCATATGGCATCACAAAAAAATCTTTTAGGGAACAGAACAGTATATTCATATTGATCACAGGGACTAAAGTGGTACCTGTAGAAATTGTTTTCTCTTCACTCTGCCTTCCCTTCTGTCTCATAAATATAGGGCTTAGCTTACCCTGGCAGGAGTGACTTGGGTTACAGCAAAGATACCTGTTTTTTTCCTCCCCCTTATCCCTTCCCCTTCAGGGTTATTATAGGTAGGTCCAATTAAGAAGCCTCTGTCACACCTGATCACTGATTTGTAAAGATTTCATTTATTTATTTGACAGACAGAGATCACAAGTAGGCAGAGAGGCAGGCCAGGCAGAGAGAGAGGGGGAAGCAGGCTCCTGGCCCAGCAGAGAGCCCGATGGGGGACTCGATCCCAGGACCCTGAGATCATGACCTGAGCCGAAGGCAGAGGCTTAACCCACTGAGCCACCCAGGTGCCCCCTGATCACTGATTTGTAACATTGAATTTAGTGGTCCTACCTGTAGTGCTCATTGCTGCTTTATGAAGAGATTTGAGATTTGGAAAGTGGTTCCCATTCTTTGCTGCACATTGAAATAACCTAGGGTTCTTCTTCTTCTTCTTCTTTTTTTTTAAAGATGTTTATTTATTTGGGAGAGAGAGAGCACTAGAGAGCATAGGAGAGTGGCGGGGGGAGAGGAAGAAGCAGGCTCCCTGCTGAGCAGAGAGCCCAGTGCAGAGTGATCTCAGGACTCTGGGATCATGACCTGAGCTGAAGGCAGATGCTTACCCGACTGAGCCACCCAGCCACCCCTATGAAGACCTTTCCTGTAGGCCTGTTTTCTAAATTTAATAGTCAACTAGTATACAGTCAATATAGAGCAATAAGGGGCTCTTTATTTGTCTTTGGGCCCCCTACCCTGAGAAACACTAGGTTTAAAGTAGGCTTTCTTGTTCCTTGGGATTTATTACTTTGGGGGCATATCCTCCTTAGCTAAATTTCTGCCCTGTCCACTATCGGTGTGTTTTCTCTCAGTGTCTAGTGTTGGTACTGCTACTCGCTCTTTAAGCAAAGTTCATGGTTAAGCTTGTACCTAGTTGGAGGGATTTTACCTGTTAGAGATTAGACTCCTATTTAACTCTCAACCCCACCTCCCTCCCTGGATCTCCTGTTCTCTGTCTAATGCCATTACAGTCTTGGGATTTGTCAGTTTGGTGGAGTTCTGTAAAACCTATCAATTCTAGTAGGACTGGGTTTAAGGACCTTTTTTGAAAAGAAAGTACAGACCCTGAATGGAGATACAGATTCTGAACCTGTGGGCTTGTAGCTCTTGCCAAAGTTCAGGCAAGTGAGGTCTGTGGCCTAGGTAAAAAAATCTTAGGGAGGTTAACCACCTTTCTGAGCTTTAATGGGATCATCTTTAACATGAGAATAACAACAACATCTTTCTTTTGAGGTTATTGCAAAAAATGAATGAAATAGCCATTGTGAAGTGTTTCCTTCATACCATAAGAACTCAGTAGTTGTTCATGGCTGCAGTTTCTGCTGTACCTATTTTGCTTCCATTGCTGCAAAAGAGGGGCATGGGTTCAGAGCCTGAGCTTTGAATCTTCTCTCTACCTCTATCCATTTGTATGACCTTGGATAAATTATTTAACTTCTCTTTGCCTTAGTTTTTTTCACCTGTGAAGTGAGAACATTATTAATGTGGGAGTTGTGAAGATATATAATGAGTTAATTAACTCATTAATTCATGTAAGGAGTTTACAGCAGAATCTGGTACAAAGTGATTGTCGTAAGGCTGTTATTTCACGGAAGTGTCGTCTTTGCCTCTGGTTTTGGCTTTGGATATGTATAGCGATCTAAAACATTCCAGGCTGTCATTTTAACCTTGCCAAAACACCTAGGAGTCTGTGTTCTTAATTCTCCCGTGATGTCACTTTTCTGGTTTTGTTGTCATGCCCACTTTAGAAGCCTGTTGTGACTGCTTCAGGGCAGATACTTGGTCGGTCCTTCTACTGGGTGCTGGGTCAGGTCATGGAGCACACAGATCAGACTTGAAAAGACATAGGAGCCAGTGAAGAAAGATCGCTAAAGGAAGAATATTTTTAATATACGTGTGTAAAGAAATTCTTTTAAAATTTTCTTGGGCATCAGAGCTTCCACTTTCTGAACTCAAATGTAAGATCTATAGAAAAAATATTAGGTTACATTTACTTGACATTGTTAAGTAAAGTTTAGTAATCCAGTATTGATATTAATAGTAGAGTTTCCATAAGATCTGAAGATACTTATTCTTTGTATGGTAACTAAATAAGCAGAAGTAGAAGGGGCTCCGGGGTGGGTCAGTGGGTTAAAGCCTCTGCCTTCGGCTCAGGTCATGATCTCAGGGTTCTGGGATCGAGCCTCACATTGGGCTCTCTGCTCAGTGGGGAGCCTGCTTCCCCCTCTCTCTCTGCCTGCCTCTCTGCCTACTTGTGATCTCTCTCTCTCTGTCAAATAAATAAATAAAAAAAAATCTTAAAAAAAAAAAAGAAGAAAACTTGAAAAGGAGTTAATTCTTAATTTTTAATGCAGTTATTACTTTGCTATAGTAATTAAAATGGCCAGTTAGTGGGGTAATCATGCTTGTAGTGAGGTTTGGCACGATGGGTACACTTCACAAGGGTAGATGGGTGTTCTTCAAACCTTGGAGGCCCAGAATTTATTAGCGGTGTATCAGGGACTGGGGCGCTGGGTAGGAGGACAAAAGAGTGGGAGTTTTCTGAACTGGACAGGTGAATTGCTAGGGTAGAAGAGTCCCTGCTTACACATATCTCAACACACACGTTTAGAAAAGTTTTGAACACACGGTTTTGTATTTTGATTTTTTACATAAGATTATAAAAGATCTTTATTTTTTATTATTTAAAAAAGATTTAAAAACACCTGTGCTAGAAAGCAAACTTTTAGGGCAGAACCATAGTTTCCCTAGTGCGTAGCATATATGCTGGCTCAGTAAACATCTGTCGAAAGTGTTTAAATGCCCTGCAGAGTTAACCTTTACTGTATTCATTTCTAGTCTTATCCTCAAACTTACTTTATTAGTTTGACTATGTGATTATACCCTATTAAGCAGATTGGAATCGGTATGTTTTATTTGCCCATACTGCAGGAAGTTAAAAAGTTCTTGAGGATTATTTTCGGGGTGCCTGGGTGGCTCAGTGGGTTGAGCCTCTGCCTTCGGCTCAGGTTATGATCTCAGGGTCTGAGATCGAGCCCCACATTGGGCTCTCTGCTCAGCGGGGTGCTTGCTTCCCCCTCTCCCTCTGCTTGCCTCTCTGCCTGCTTGTGATCTCTTTCTCTCTGTCAAATAAATAAATAAAATCTTTGAAAAAAAAGGGATTATCTTCATTAGGCTGTGAAATGCACTTTTTGACTCTAGATGTATTTCCATGTAAAGAATTTTACTCCACAAAAAAAAAAAAAAAAATTTACTCCACCAGATATCATTGAAAAGTTTTCTTCACTGAATACTTTGGTGATTTATATACATTATTACTCTCCAGGTCTTTCTAGATTCCATGATTGTCATCACCTTTATCTTTTTTTTTTTTAACTGAAGTATAACCTTTTTTTCCTTATCTAATTTTCCCTTAAATAATAAAAGTACATTCCTGTATTATTTAAAATTTAGAATTGCAGATTTGGAAATACAGGAAAATTTTCTAAACTCTTTTAGCACTTCTCATTATGCCTGGCATAAATTTAGAAGTGTAAACTTAAGAGATTGTAACTTATTTTTCATCTTAGGTCGGATGCTTAAGATGATCTTGTTGCCATTAGAATATTTTCTGGTGATATTTTCAAATTTTGTCACAATCTATTGTGGGATTTTTTATTTTTATTTTTTTTTAGTCAGGCATTTTTTTGTTTTCCAGTCTGTTTCACCTTTCCTCATTTTCTTTCTTTTTGTTTTAATTTTTAATTTTTATTTTTTATTTGACAGAGAGTGAGAGAGCACAAGCCAAGGGAGTAGTAGAGGGAGAGGGAGAAACAGACTCCCCGTGGAGAAGGGAGCCGATGTGGCTCAATCCCAGGACCCCAGGATCATGACCTGAGCCATAGGCAGATGCTTAACTGACTGAGCCACCCAGGCATCCCACCTTTCCTCATTTTCTCATTTTCACTTTGGCATCTGCCTTTTTTTTTTTTTTAAAGGAAGAGAAGAGAAATAGGTTTTATTTTATTTTATTTTATTTAATTTTTTTTTTGGGAAATAGGCTTTAGACATTTAGTTTGGAAACCTGTATTTGAATAGTCTCCTATAAATCTTATTATATGTCCATAGTTTTAGTTTATTTAACGGAATGCTAATGTCTGTAAGAGTTTGAATGACAAGAAGTCATTCAAAGAATTTTGTGACCATGGTGGCATTTCAATGAATTGACATTTATGTCCGGTTTATTTTGAAGAGCAATGTAAATGAAACTGAAAGTTGTCAAAGAAGATGTTACAGTTTCAAATCACAACGATTTATAGAATCTCTTCTTAAATTTGTCATTATCTAGTCTGTTACTGGTATAGGTTAAGACTAATCCCCTTTTCTCTTCTCAATTTTACAGAATTAATTGAGAGTTGGAGGCAACCTTGCTGAAGATGAAGAATATACAGTATTAGAGGAGGAGATTTTTTTTTTTTTCTTTTTTCTTTCAAAAGTCTTGGTTGTTTGGCAGCTTACAGCTGATCACCACTCTTCAGTTGAGTGTGTTCGCTTTTATCAGAAATGGTTTTTACAATCTCAAGGAAAACCATGTCCCAGAAATTGAGTTTACTGTTGCTTGTATTTGGACTCATTTGGGGATTAATGTTACTGCACTATACTTTTCAACAACCAAGACATCAAAGCAGTGTCAAGTTACGTGAACAAATACTAGACTTAAGCAAAAGATATGTTAAAGCTCTAGCAGAGGAAAATAAGAACTCGGATGTTGAGAATGGCGCTTCTATGGCAGGATATGGTAAGATAACCATAGATTCTTCCTGGTTTTCTCCTCTTCAACCTATCCCCATTTCAAGATAGTTATGGAAGGAAATCCATCTCATTACTTAATGTGTAGGTCTTTCCAAAGCAAATTTTTCTTGAAAAATTTTTCTATGAAAAGTTTAAAATGTTCCAAAAAATAGAAAGAATATGATAAAAACCCATATATCTGTTGCCTAGATTTAACAATTATTAACATGTTAAAAAATTTGTTTTGTCTAATTTTTGAAGACCAGTTAAATTGTAGAAATTTCACTGCTAGGTATTTCCATATGTATCTCTAAACAAATGACCTTTTTATACACAATTATAGGAGAATTATAATAATATTTATATTTATCCAATTGTGCCAATATAGACCATCAATTATATAACATCTGTCAATTCCTAAGAAGCAACATTTGCCTGTGTCTCCAAATTGTTTGTTTATTGCCATCTCCCTTTCACATCATGGGTTCCTGCTGTGGTTTTGTTTTTTATTTTTTTCGATTTTATTAATTTGAGAGAGAGAGAGTGCATGAGCAGGGGGAGGGCAAACGGAGAAGGAGAAGCAGACTCCCCACTGAGCAGGGACCCTGACACGGGGCTGATCCCAGGACCTTGAGCCGAAGGCAGATGCTCGACTGACTGAGCCATCCAGGCGCCCCTTCCTGCTGTGTCTTAAGTTCTATATGCATGCCATGTTCTTTCTTGTCTTAAGAGACTTAAAAAAAGAGAGAAAGGAGAGATAGAACACTTTGTATATGAGTGTGTGGGCATTTTCTCTATTTCAGTGTTTTTTTTTTTTTTTTTAGTTATACATGTATGTATTTAAAGAATCAAAATGTATTATGAGTTTGGTTATAAAAAGGGGCAGCTCTTCCCACCCCAGCAGTCCTTAAATTTCCCATTCCTTAGAGCCAGCCATTTAAAATTATTTAATCTGATTTACTTGGTGATTACCTCCATATCTCTAAATAACATGCTCTATGAGCTTCTTCTTGATTTTTCAGTTATAAGTGTTATCTGTTAACTTCCCACTGTGCAGGGTGAGAGTTCAGCTTTCTTTTTTACCCAAAATTGCAACCCACCCACCGTGGGCTGCTTTCACACACACTTGTCCTTCTAGTCCTGCCATTTTCCTGATATAATTTTGTTAGGACAATATTCAGTGTTTGCATTGTTATGACTGCATTAATGGTATTCATTACTGAGCCTTGTAGTACATTATTACTTTTCCTTTTCATGTACGACTTTATTTTCCCCTCTAGAATTAGTAAGTACTGATTTTTGTTTGTTTGCCTAGTTTTCTACCCTAACTCCCCACAGTTGTTTAAGTCTCCTCCCGGTATATTCAGACACATTAGCTATTTTATCGCATTCTTTATCTTGAAATCTTTTCTAGAGCCTTCTGATCTGCTCTGGTTTGGACTATTTCTTCTCTAGGCTTGTGGTGATGAATTATTTGGGATCTTACTCCACAATCATCCTGGAACTCCCTTTATCTCTCTCTCGCTTTGGATCTCCCTATTCCCTAGAATCCTGTGGCTTCCTCTTTATTGGTGACTCCCACATTTTAGGGGAACAGATCCTTGTAGTTTCCTCAGAAAGGTGTAAGGGAGGTCAAAGTTTTGATTCCTTGCATATCCGAAAAGATATTTTTATCCCTCTACCCTCATGCTTAATTGAAAATTTAACTGAGTATAGAATCCTAGTTTGGAAATCGTTTTCCCTTGGATTTTTAAAGGCTTTTTCTTTTTTTTCCCTCCTTGGCTTCCAGTGTTCTTTTTGAGAATCTAATGCTATTCTGATTCTTCACTCTTTATATGTGACTTATTTTTTGGAAGTTTGTGAGACCTTTGGCCCATAGTACTGTTCTGAAGTTTTTCAAAATGATGTCCCTGGGTATGGATTTCTTGCATACATGTGCTGGGACCTCATTGGGCACTTTATTTATTTTCTCCCAAATTTTAAAAATTTATTTCTTTACTAGTACCTATGATATCTAAGAGATGTAACCTTCATGACTTAGGATAATGATCATGCTCTGATGTGCCCTCCTTAATGCCTGTCACCCAGTTACCCCATTCCCCTCCCACCTCCCCTCTAGCAACCCTCAGTTTGTTTCCTGTGATTAAGAGTCTCTTATGATTTGTCTCCTTCTCTGATTTTGACTTACTTATTTTTCCCTCCCTTCCCCTATGATCCTTTGTTTTGTTTCTTAAATTTCACATACGAATGAGGTCATATGAGAATTGTCTTTCTCTGACGTATTTCACTTAGCATAATACTTCTAGTTCCATCCATGTTATTGCAAATGGCAAGATTTCATTTTTTGATGACTGACTAATATTCCAGTGTGTGTGTGTGTGTGTGTGTGTGTGTGTGTGTGTGTGTGTGTGTGTTTATATATACCACATCTTATTTATCCATTCATCTGTTGATGGACATCTGGGCTCTTTCTATGGTTTGGCTATTGTGGACATTGCTGCTATAAACATTGGCATGCACGTGCCCCTTTGATCACTACATTTGTTTCTCTGGGCTAAATCCCTAGTGGTGCAATTGCTGGGTTGTAGGGTGGTTCTATTTTCAGCTTTTTGCGGAACCTCCATACTGTTTTCCAAAGTGGGTGTACCAACTTAAATTCCCACCAACAGTGTAAGAGGGTTCCCCTTTCTCTGCATCCTTGCCAACATCTGTCCTGATTTGTTAATTTTAGCCATTCTGACTAGTGTGAGGTGGTATCTCCTTGTGGTTTTGATTTGTATTTCCCTGATGCCAAGTGATGTTGAGCATTTTCTCATGTGTCTATTGGCATTTGTATGTCTTTGGAGAAATGTCTGTTCAGGTCTTCAGCCCATTTCTTGATTGGATTGTTCTTTGGGTGTTGAGTTGGTAAGTTCTTTATACATTTTGGCCACTAGCCTTTTTCTGGTAAGATATTTGCAAATATCTTCTCTCATTCAGTCAGTTGTCTTGGTTTTGTCGACTGTTTCCTTTGCTGTGAAAATGTTTTTTATCTTAATGAAGTCCTAATAGTTCATTTTTGCCTTTGTTTCCCTTTCCTTTGGAGCCATGTCTAGCAAGAGGTTGCCGCAGCCGAGGTCATAAAGGTTGCTGGTTGTGTTCTCTTCTAAGATTTTGATGGATTCCTGTATCATATTTAGGTCTTTGATCCATTTTGAGTTTATATTTGTGTGTGGTGTAAGGAAAGGTCCAGTTTCATTGTTCTGCCTGTGGCTGTCCAATTTTCCAACACCATTTGTTGAAGAGATTGTCTTTTTTTCCATTGGATATTCTTTCCTGCTTTGTCAAAGGTTAGTTGACCATAGAGTTGAGGGTCCATTTCTGGGTTCTCTATTCTGTTCCGTTGGTCTATGTGTCTGTTTTTGTGCCAGTACCATACTGTCTTGATGATTAAAGCTTTTTTTTTTTTTAAGATTTTATTTATTTTATTGAGGGAAGGAGGGAGGGGGAGAGGGAGAGAGTGAGTGAGCACATGCAAAAGTTGTAGGGAGGGGCAGAGGGAGAGGGAGAAGCAGACTCCCCACTGAGTTGGGATCCCCATGCAGGGCTCAGTCCCAGGACTCTGGGTCATGACGTGAGCCAAAGGCAGATACTTAAGTGACTGAGCCACACGCGCCCTGGATTACAGCTTTGTAATATAGCTTGAAGTCCAAGTTTGTGATGCCACCAGCTTTGGTTTTCTTTTTCAACATTCCTTTGGCTATTCAGGGTCTTTTCTGGTTCCATAATTTTAGGATTATTTGTTCCAGCTCTGTGAAAAAAGTTGATGGTATTTTGATAGGGACTGATTGAGTGTATAGATTGCTTTAGGTAGCATAGACATTTTAACAATATTTGATTTTCCAATCTATGAGGATGGAATGTTTTCCTGTTCATTTGTGTCTTCCTCAATTTCATGAGTGTTCTATAGTTTTCTGAGTACAGATCCTTTGCCTCTTATTCCTAGGTATCTTATAGTCTTGGGAACAATTGTAAATTGGATTGACTCATTAATTTCTCTTTTTTGTGTCTCATTGTTAGTGTATAGAAATGCAGCTGATTTCTGTGCATTGATTTTATATCCTGCCACTTTACTGAATTTCTGTGAGTTCTAGCAATTTTGGGGTAGAGTCTTTTGGATTTTCCACATAGAGTATCATATCATCTGCAAAGAGTGAGAGTTTGACTTCTTCTGTGCCAATTCAGATGCCTTTTATTTCTTTTTGTTGTCTGATTGCTGGGGCTAGGACTTCTAGTACTATGTTGAATGGCAGTGGTGATAGTGGACATCCCTGCTGTGTTCCTGACCTTAGGGGAAAAGCTCTCAGTTTTCCCCATGGAGAATGATATTCACTGTGGGTTTTTCATGAATGGCTTTGATGATATTGAGGAATGTACCCTCTATCCCCACACTGTGAAGAATTTTAATCAAGAAAGGATGCTGTACTTTGTCAGATGCTTTTTCTGCATCTATTGAAAGGATCATCTTGTCCTTTCTTTTATTTACATAGTGTATCACATTGATTGATTTGTGGATGTTAAACCACACTGGCAGCCCAGGAATAAATCCCACTCACTCGTGGTGAATATTCCTTTTAATGTACTGTTGGATTCTATTGGCTAGTATCTTGGTGAGAATTTTTGTATCCGTGTTCATCAGAGATATTGTCTGTAATTCTCTTTTTTGGTGGGGTTTTTGTCTGGTTTTAGGATCAAGGTAATGCTGGCCTCATAGAAAGCGTTTGGAAGTTTTCCTTCCATTTCTATTTTTTGAAACAGCTTCAGAAGAATAGGTATTCATTCTTTAAATGTTTGGTAGAATTCCCCTGGAAAGCCATCCGGCTCTGGACTATTGTTTGTCAAATATTTTTGACTACTGCTTCAATTTCCTGGCTGGTTATGGGTCTGTTTAGGTTTTCTATTTCTTCCTGGTTTAGTTTTGGTAGTTTATGTGTCTCTAGGAATGCATCCATTTCTTCCAGATTGCCTAATTTATTGGCATATAGTTGCTCATAATACGTTCTTATAATTGTTTGTATTTCTTTGGCATTGATTGTGATCTCTCCTCTTTCATTCATGATTTTATTAATTTGGGTCCTTTCTCTTTCTTTTTGATAAGTATGGCCAGAGGTTTATCGATCTTATTAATTCTTTCAAAGAACTATCTCATAGTTTCGTTGATCTGTTCTACTGTTCTTTTGGTTTCTGTTTCATTGATTTCTGCTCTAATCTTTATTAATTCTCTTCTCCTGCTGGGTTTAGGCTTTAGGCTTTAATTACTGTTCTTTCAACAGCTCCTTTAGGTGTAAGGTTAGGTTGTATTTCTTGTTTCTTGAAAAAGGCTTGTATTGCTATATGCTTCCCTCTTAGGACTGCCTTTGCTACATCCCAAAGGTTTTGAACAGTTGTGTTTTAATTTCATTTGTTTCCATGAATTTTTAAAATTCTTCCTTAATTTCCTGGTTGACCCATTTATTCTTTAGTAGGATGCTCTTTAACTTCCATGTATTTGAGTTCTTTCCAAATTTCTTCTTATAATTGAGTTCGAGTTTCAGAGCATTGTGTTCCGAAAATATGCAGGGAATGATCCCAGTCTTTTGGTACCAGTTGAGACCTGATTTGTGACCCAGGATGTGATCTTTTCTGGAGAATATTCCATGTGCACTTGAGAAGAATGTGTATTCTGTTGCTTTCAGATAGAATGCTTTGTATATATCTGTGACGTCCATTTGGTCCAGTGTGTCATTCAAAGCCCTTGTTTTCTTATTGATCTTCTGCTTAGATGATCTGTCTATTGTAGTGAGTGGGGCGTTAAAGTCCCCTACTATTATTGTATTATTATCAACGTGTTTAAAAATTTTTTTTATTAGTTTATATAATTGGTTGTTCCCGTGTTAGGGGCATAAATAATTACAATTGTTAGATCTTGTTGGATAGACCCTTTAATTATGACATAGTGGGGTGCCTGGGTGGCTCAGTGGGTTAAAAGCCTCGGCCTTCTGCTCAGGTCATGATCTCAGGGTTCTGGGATTGAGCCCCACATTGGGCTCTCTGCTCAGCAGGGAGCCTGCTTCCCCCTCTCCCTCTGCCTGCCTCTCTGCCTACTTGTGATCTCTCTCTCTCTGTCAAATAAATAAATAAAAAATCTAAAAAAAAATTATGATATAGTATCCTTCCTCATCTTTTACTATAGTCTTTGGTTTATAATCAAATTTGTCTGATATTAAGGATTGCCACCCAAGCTTTCTTTTGATGTCCATTAGCATGATAAATGGTTCTCCATTTATCCTCCTCACTTTCAATCTGGAGGTGTCTTAGGGTTTAAAATGAGTCTCTTGCAGACAGCATGTTGATGGGCTTGCTTTTTTGTCCAATCTGACACCCTGTGTCTTTTGATTGGGGTATTTAATTCATTTATATTCAGAGTAACTATTGAAAGATATGAATTTAGTGCCATTGCATTACCTGTAAAGTGACTGTTACTTTATATTGCCTCTGTTTCTTTTCGGTCTGTGTTACTTTTGGGCAGTCTCTTTGCTTAAAGGATCCCCTTTAATATTTCTTGCATGGCTGGTTTAATGATCACAAAATTCTTTTAGCATCTATTTGTCCTGGAAGTTTTTTATGTCTCCTTCTATTTTGAATGGTAGCCTTGCTGGATAAAGTATTCTTGGCTGCATATTTTTCTCATTTAGTACCCTGAATGTATCATGCCAGTCCTTTCTGGCCTGCCGGGTCTCTGTGTATAGGTCTGCTGCCAGTGTAATATTTCTGTCCTTGTAGGTTATGGACCTCTTGTCCCATGATGCTTTTAGGATTTTCTCTTGTCTCTGAGATTTGCAAGCTTCATTCACTATTACATATTGAAGCGTTAACCTATTTTTATTGATTTTGAGGGGGGTTCTCAGTGCCTTCTGGACTTGAATGCCTGATTGCTTCCCCAGATTAGGGAAGTTCTCTACTATAATTTGCTCCAGTATACCTTCTGCCCCCCACCTTCCTCTTCTTCTGGGATCCCAATTATTCTAATACTGTTTCGCTTTATGGTATTGCTTATCTCTCGAATTCTCCCCTCATGATCCAATAGTTTTTATCTCTCTTTTTCTTGGTTTCTTTATTCTCCATCATTTGGTCTTCTATATCACTAATTTTCTCTTCTGTCCCATTTATTCTGGCAGTTAGAGCCTCCATTTTTTATTGCATCTCATTAATAGCCTTTTGGATTTCGACTTGATTGGATTTTATTTCTCCAGAAAGGGACTCTAGTGTCATCTATGCTTTTTTTTTTTTAAAGCCCAGCTAGTATCTTTATAATCATTCTTCTGAACTCTAGTTCTGACATCTTGCTTGTATCCATACTGATTAGGTCCCTGGCAGTCAGTACTGCCTCTTGTTCTCTTTTTTTGAGGTGGGTTTTTCCATCTTGTCATTCTGTTCAGAGAGGAATAGATGAATGAGAGAACAAAATATTAAAATGGCAACAACGACCCTGCAGAAATAGACACTATACAAATCAGAAGAGAAGAGACCTTGCAAAAAGTGGTCACTTTTCTATTTGTAGAACTGCAACAATTCTATTCTTATATCTCCAGCTGCATTCACAGGTGTTTAGAATGATCTGATGGCTATCTAGCTGAATTCCTGGGACCAGACAAAACTAAGGTCTCTTACTCCTCTGCCATCTTGGACTCTCCTCATCAAGTTATGATTTTAAAATGGAGCTAAATCTAGTGAAAATTGAATCCTAAAGTACTTTTATCAAAAGCCCGATATATAGCTACTTATGAATCACAACTCTTGCACTTGTTTCAAATACTTCTTTAAAATAACCGGTTCTTTCTTCATTAATCTGTTTATTTCCATGATGTGCTTATTCTTTCCAAAACTGGAACTCATTAGTTTGTGTAAGAATACTTAATGTGTTGTCTTATTCTTTTTTTTTTATTTAAGATTTTATTTATTTGACAGTGAGAGAGAGCACAAGCAGGGGAAGCAGGGCAGGCAGAGGGAGAGGGAGAAGCAATTTCCTCACTAAGCAGGGAGCCTAATGTGGGGCTCCATCTCAGGACCCTGGGCTTATGACCTGAGCCAAAGGCAGATGCTCAACTGACTGAGCCACCTGGGCACTCCTAATGTGTTATCTTCTTAATTTTCAATTTTGATAATTTAGTGTCTGATTTTCATAGAACTATACCCAACCCACTTTCTAGATCACTCAAAAGATTCTGAAGTTTGGGATCAAAGTTTCTTCTCCATTCCTGATCCTTTAACCACATTGGTGCAAATACTTGCCTTACTACTTGCTTGGTAAAGGGAGTTTATAGATGATTCTAACATAGATAAAACAAGAATGTTGTTATGTAGATCCGGATTAGTAATTATTGCAGGTTGTAGCTTGAAAAACACCAGCACTTTATCTGTTGTGTCAGCAAAATCAATTGTGCTGGAAAAGGAGATTCCAGTGTTGTATTGCTGCACCCTAGGGAGCATTTGGTTCCTGTCATCCAAAAAGTTGTCGATTTTAGTAGAGCTGTATATCAGTGGCTGGTCCCAGGGTTCCGACACCAGTCCCAAGTTATTCTGGGTAGTAGCGAAGATGAAAATCTTTGGAACATCCACGGTTCTGCCTGCCATGATTTTGGAGATGGGGAGAGGGTAGCTTCAGTGGGGACTTTAAATCCTGGAACTTTTGTCCTTTGATTTGGGGATATTTATACTAAATTATTTGATTTTTTTCCTCACCATCATTGTCATCCTTTCTTTCTGAAATTCTGTTTTTCAGCATTTGGGCCTTCTGAACTGGTCCTCAAATTTTCCTTTATTGACTTTCCTAGTTTTCATCTCTTTTCGCTTTATTTTTTGAGGTATTTGCTCTACTTATTCTCAACTCTTTGTGGAGTTTTTCATTTTGTCTAATATGTTTAATTTCTAAGAGCTTTTTTATTTCTCAAAGGTTATCAGTGATAGGTTTTCTGAAGTGTTTCTATGTTTCGTCCAAATATATCTGGTAATCCTTAGCCTTTTGAAACTTTTTAATTTTTATTTATTTATTTTAAATATTTTATTTATTTATGTATTTTACAGAGTGCAAGCGAGCGTGGGTGCACACCCTTGCAGAGAGTGGGGAAGAAGGGGAGAGTGGGTGGGAGAGGGACAAGCAGACTCTGTGCTGAGCACAGAGCCCTTCATGGGGCTCAATCCCACAACCCTGAGATCATGACCTGAGCTGAAATCAAGAATTGGATGCTTAACGGAGCCATCCAGGCACCCCAAGATTTTGTGTTTTTTAAGTAATCTCTACACCTAACTCAGCGTTTGAACTCACAACCCTGAGATCAAGAGTCCCACCTTCAGGGTGTCTGCATGGCTCAGTCAGTTAAGTGTCCGCCTTTGGCTCTTGTGATCCCAGGTTCCTGGGATTGAACCCTGAATCAGGGTCGCTGCTCAGGAGTCTGCTTCTTGCTCTTCTTTTTTTTTTTTTTTTTTTTAAGATTTTATTTATTTATTTGACAGAGAGAGAGATCACAAGTAGGCAGAGAGGCAGGCAGAGAAAGAGGGGAAGCAGGCTCCCTGCTGAGCAGAGAACCCGATGCGGGGCTCGATCCCAGGACCCTGAGATCATGACCTGAGCCAAAGGCAGAGGCTTAACCCACTGAGCCACCCAGGCGCCCCTGCTTCTTGCTCTTCTTTTCCCTCTACCCCCTCCCCCTCTTAGTGTTCTCTCTCTGTCTCAAATAAATAAAATCTTAAAAAAAAAAAAAAGAGTCCCACACTCTACTGACTGAGCCAGCCAGGTGCCTGTGAGACTTCTTTAAAAACTGAGACACTAAAAGTTTGATAGGAAGTGTTGAGTTATTGGGTGGTATTCACTATAGGATGATCTGGTTGTGACATTTGCTTGGTAGTATCCTTAATATTTGTAATGACTTCTGATACCAACTACCTGGAGTTAGGTCAGATTTCCAAGTTAAGGGCATAATCCCCCACAATACTGCCCTCACTTTACACATTAGCTACAAATTTGGGTGTCCCAAGACCACTCTCACATCTGACCAATTGATTACAAATTTGAGTGTTCACACTACCCCCTTAGGTTTGTTAGTAAGCTGGATCACCTCAGAGAACTCCCGGAAAGCACTATACTTACTATTATAGTTTTATTATAGCAAAAAGAAAATCAGAACCACCCAAAGGGGGACTTATAAGGCAAGGTCTGAGGGCGTTCCAAATGCAAAGTTTCGGTTGTTTTCTCCCATGGAATCAGTTTGCATTAATCCAGTGTGTGACCATATTAAGAGTATTGTTAACTAGGAAGCTCACCTGGACTTCGTGTTCACAATTTTTATTGGGGTTTTATTGTGTAAGTGTTTTGTTTTTTTGTTTTTTTTTAAGGATTTCATTTAGGGGTGCCTGAGTGGCTCAGTTGGTTAAGTGTTTGCCTTTGGCTCAGGTCACGATCCCAGGGTTCTGGGATGGAGCCCCGTGTTGGGCTTCCTGCTCAGCCAGGAGTCTGCTTCTCCTCCCTCTGCTCCTTCCCACCACTCATGCTCTCTCTCTTTCAAATAAATTAACAAAAATAAAGATTTTATTTATTTCAGAGAGAGAGCGTGCAGAGCGAGGGAAAGAGCACGAGCAGGGGAGGGGCAGAGGGAGAAGAAGTCTACCTGTTGAGCAGGGAGCCTGATGCGGGGCATGATCCCAGGATGCCAGGATCATGACCTGAGCCAAAGGCAGATGCTTAACCCACTGAGCCACCCAGGTGCCCCCGTGTAGGGGTGATTGATTAGATTATTGGCCAGGTGGTTGAATTCGATTTCCAGCCCTTCTGTCTCATCTGACATTACTGAAAAGTCCTGACTCTCTAATCACATAGTTTGGTCTTTCTGGCATGCCCAGCCCCCATTCTGAGTCATCTCATTAGCGCAATCTATCTAAAGGCCCAGTCTCAGTCACCTTGTTAATATAAACTATCAGGTGGGACCCCAGGGGTCCCACATGAATAACAGACACTCTTATCAGGAAATTCTAAACATTTAGAGGCTCCCTTCCAGGAACTAGGGACAAAGTCCTGTTAAACTCTTATGTAATATCAGTGTCTGTTTATTTGTGGTATTCCAAATATCAGTGTATTTAGGCCTTTCCTCTTGAGCTGGTCAGATTCCCTAGAGAAGGACTTCCAGTCTCTTGCTGGAGAATATAGGCCTCCAACTGTTCTAGGATCTGAATGAGAAGAAAAGGCTGGGGGAGGAGGGGTAGTTTTAGCCTCACTGAGTGAGTGCAATGTAAATGTAAATTTTCATTTCCTCTCTGATTTTTCAGTGTGGTATCCAAGCCCTCAACTGTTTTACTGGCTTCAGAAAATGCATCTCATCTTTTCTGCAGTGGGTGAGGGGCTATTGCCGTGTGATAGTGTTCTAGATAATTTAGGAATCAAAAATCATTATACGTAAATTTTCACCCAATTCTTCTGTTTTAGTCCTTCCTTTACCCCTATTTTTTTTATTTTTTATTTTATTTTTTTAAATTTAATTTAATTTTTTCAGTGTTCCAAGATTCATCGATTATGTGCCACACCCAGTGCTCCATGCAATATGAGCCCTCTTTAATACTCACTGCCAGGCTCACCAAACCCTCCACCCCTCTCCCCTCCAAGACCCTCAGTTTGTTTCTCAGAGTTCACAGTCTCTCATGCTTCGTCTCCCCCTCCGATTTCCCCCAATTCACCTTTCCTTTCCTTCTCCTAATGTCCTCCATGTTTTTCCTTATGCTCTACACGTAAGTGAAACCATATGGTAATTGACTCTCTCTGCTTCCTTTACCCCTCTTTTCTTTTCTTTTTTCTTTTTTTTAAAAGATTTTATTTATTTATTTGACAGAGAGGAGAGAGATCACAAGTAGGCAGAGAGGCAGGCAGAGAGAGTGGGAAGCAGGCTCCCTGCTGAGCAGAGAGCCGGATGTGGGGCTTGATCTCAGGACCCTGAGATCATGACCTGAGACAAAGGCAGAGGCTTTAACCCACTGAGCCACCCAGGCACCCCTTCTTTTCTTTTTTAAAGTAGGGTTCGTGCCCAGGGTGGAGCCCAATGAGGGGCTTGAACTCATGACCCTGAGATTGAGACCTGAGGGTGAGATCAAGAGTTGGTTGCTTATGGGACGCCTGGGTGGCTCAGTTGGTTGGGCGGCTGCCTTCGGCTCAGGTCATGATCCCAGGGTCCTGGGATCGAGTCCCACATCGGGCTCCTTGCTCTGCAGGGAGCCTGCTTCTCCCTCTGCCTCTGCCTGCCACTCTGCCTGCTTGTGATCTCTCTCTCTCTGACAAATAAATAAATAAAATCTTAAAAAAAAAAAAAAAAAGAGTCGGTTGTTTAACCAACTGAGCCACCCAGGTTCTCCAACCCCTATTTTCATTGGTACACAGTGTAACAATCCCTGGGCCTTTTAAGAACCCCCACAGTTCTGTGGAAATAATCAAATTGCTTCTTGGTTTTTCTTCTCTTTAAAGATCCAACATTATCAGATCTGCTAAGTCAGCTAACACTCATCCCTCTGCTTTCCAGCTTTTGGAGTTGTGTTGCTATCATCTCATCTTCCGTTATCTTTGGCCTTGTGGTGTTATGCTTAAAATAAGAAAGATAGAAAAAGAGAGCAAAAAGCACCCTTACTGTTTTGGTGGAGTATCCGTGTAGCCAAGATGCAGGAGTGTGAGAGCATCTGGCTCTGGGGGCTGAAACAGACCAGGTTTTGCCACTCGCCCTGACAAAATACAGAGGCAGAGACATGAGCGGTGGTGAAACAAGAAAGGAATTATTTCAGTGAGGCTACCACTGGGAGACAGTGAACTAGTGTCCCTAATGCTGTCCCCAAAGTGCTGAAAATCCTTCCAGGTTTATATAACGAAAATGTGGGACAAAGTTTGGTGGGTATGTGCAGGTAGGCAGTGAAGGTTCAGTTGATCACAGTCTTGGGGTCGGTCATGCAGGGTCTTGCTGGCTCAGGGCAATCCTTATACTTGAGGGGGTAGTTTGGGTTCCCATCATGGGATGCTTTGTGCACAAGATTTTTTGCCTGAGTTAAGAGATAAACTGGAAAGAAGAACTTAATTAGAAAGTACAGACTGAGGTCAAAATGGAGGTGGCTGAAGTCCTCTTTCATCCAGAGTCAGCAGAGGAAATGCCTTTTTCCAGTTTACTATCTTTATCTGGGAGTGCCCTGGACGCTTTCTATTTTTCTTCTCCCCTTTATGACAGTTCTTATGAATTGATGGGGGTTAGCTTGCATTTGCTCTTGAGGATCAGATTTAGATGACTTAGAGATGAAGGAGCTGGTGTACACTGAGATGGAGGTACTTGTGGCAGATAGAGACGCAGAAATTACATTGTTTTGCATTCTGCTTAGTCTGAGGACACTGATAGAAACAATAAAGAAGCAAATCTTCTAGAACAAGAGAAATACTTGAAAATAAATCCTTTCTACTTGAGCAAAATAACTGTGATATTTTAAAGGGTAGCAACCATCTGCTATGCTGCCCAGCTGTGCATAACGACTTGGTTTTGAAAGCAACCATCAGAGGTCTCTACATATGGTATTTGATAAACTGTGTTTTAAAATTTAATATATGGTGGAAATATTTCTATGTCAGTGAATATATACCTACATCATTTAATGGCCACATGGTATTTAACCAATTCCCTGAAATATTGCTTTACTTATTTCTGATTATAAATATATGTTTATTATAAACATTCTAATATTGCAGAAATATACAATATAGATAAGTAAAAGTAGGGCAGAGAGAATGTCAGTTAATTTGGCCCATATTGGGGTAGTATACGTTTCCTTTAAGGGCTAAATAGTAAATACTTTCAGATTTGTGGGTCATATGGCCTCCATTGCAATAAATGAGCATGGCTGTATTTCAATACAACTTTTATTTACCAAGACAGTCAGCCAACCAGCTGTAGTTTGCCTAACACTTGATCTAGCACATTGTTTGATTTTGAACAAAAATGCAATTGTACTGTGGACACTAGTTTGCAGCTTATCTGTTTTCACTTAATTACTGTGAATATCTTTCCATGTTATTACATATAGGTCTATTATCCTTTATAATGACTTAATATTTGTTTCATTTTATAAATATTCCTTAACGTGCCCCCTACCTCTGCCCACTTATTTTGTAATGATGGATACTTTGCTGCTAATTTTTTTGTGTTTGATTAAATGCTGCAATGTATGTATGTTTGTATGGTCTGAAATATATGTATGAGTGTAAGTGTGTGGGTATTTCATGTTTGTGTGAATGTTTCCGGAGGATAGATTTCCTAGAAGTGGAATTTTTTGGTCAAGGATATGCGTATTAAACTTAATAGGCATTTGTGAGATTGTCCTTCAGAATGGCTCCAGCAGTATGCATTCCTACTACCACTTTCCCACCAGCGTGAAAGTGCCAGTTTCTCCACACTATACCAATTTTATTTAATTTTTAAATGACCTCTACTTGTTGGCTTTTGCATTTCTTTGTTTATAGGAGAGGTTAAAAGATTTTGTTTGTTGGCTCTTTGTATTTTTTTGTTTGTGTGAATGAATTGTTTATATCCTTTGCCAATTTTTCTGCTGGGAAATTTCTTAATTGACTGATTCTTTACAAAAACTTTAATGCTGTTGTTATATGTTGCGAATGTTTTTCCTCTGGTTTTAGTTGCCTAATAACTTGGTATATTGTTTTAAAAATTCATGTAGTAGAATGTGTCTATCATTTTTATGGTTTAGTTTTTTTTTTTTTTAAAGATTTTATTTATTTATTTGTCAGAGAGAGAGTGAGAGAGAGATCACAAGTAGGCGGAGAGGCAGGCAGAGGCAGAGGGAGAAGCAGGCTCCCTGCCGAGCAAGGAGCCCGATGTGGGACTCGATCCCAGGACCCTGGGATCATGACCTGAGCCGAAGGCAGCCGCTTAACCAACTGAGCCACCCAGGCGTCCCTTTATGGTTTAGTTTTATGCTTAAAATTTTTCCTCCAAAGCTTACACTCTAATATGGTGGGAGGTTTTGTTTTTGTTCTTACATTTATGTCTGTAATGTAGTTAAGATTTCTGGTGTAAGCAGTAAGAGATGCAGGTTCTTTCTTCCAAATTAGGTAGCCGGTTAGTCTAGATTGATTATCTGAATTCCGTCTTTTGCTCCATTAATTTGACATGGCAATGTAAGTTACAATAAAATGAGAATTTTACAAGTTCTGGAGTACTTGAACCTTTAGCCATCTATAGAAAGCATTTTGCTTCTCATTGCTATACAAAAAGGCTAGTCAATCAGAAACATTTATTGAACGGTCTTCCCTTGAGCTATTTAACTTGTTTTTCCCAGTTGGGAAAATAAACATAAGCTAATTTTTTAAAAGATTTTATTTATTTGAGAGAGAACGTGCGACGAGCATGAGTTGGGGGAGGGACGGGGGGGAGGAGGGGGAGATACAGCCTCCCTACTGAGCAGGGAGCTGGACTCGGGCCCTGATCCCAGGACCCTAGGACCCCAGGACCCCAGGATCATGACCTGAACTGAAGGCAGATGCTTAACCAACTGAGCCACTCAGGCGCCCCTAACCTATTTTTTTTTTTAAGTGCTAGTCCACAGTGGATTGTACTATTGCAAAGGTCATAGGCAGATCAGTTCAGCTTTATAGATCACTGTCTGTAAATTTTGAGCAGTAACTGTGCTTTTTCTGTAACATAAACTCATTTCTAACTGCTTTGTGTTTTTTTCTCAATGATCTTAGTCTTCTCTAATGTCATTTTGTTTCTTCCCATGTAACATCTCTTTTGGATTCTGGGTTTTGCCTAGAACAGTGAATTGGGGATCCTTGCTCTGAGCTTCACAGTGACTGTTAATAGGACGCTTTGCAGTTGATGCATGGTTTCCTATAGTGTTCCTGAATCTGTAGCAATACTAGTATTTTATCACTACAGGCTTTTTCCCTCCAAAGACTGACCCTGCTTTCTTTTAAGAGTTTTGGTTTTACTGTCTACCAGTGTGGCTAAACATTTTTAAAAAACGGACTTGAAAAGAATTTTGGGAGAATTAGAGAACAAGTTAATGTGATATTTAAACATTTTTCTGCAAATAAGTTAACAAATAGTTGTTCTTCCATATAAGTCTATAAAAAATTCCCTTTAGAAATGGAGGTTAAAATTTCTTAATTAATTTTTCAAATATGTAAGCTATTATGTAAGGAATGAATGGAAACAGTGCTATAAACATTTTCAGAAAACAAGCTGCTACAGAATCTTTTTTTTTAAAGATTTTATTTTTGAGAGAGAGAGAAAGAGAAAGCATACAAACGGGGGGGGGTAGGGGCAGAAACAGACTCTCCGCTGAGTGTGGAGCTTGATGCGGGGCTAGATCCCAGGACCCCGGGATCATTACCTGAGCTGAAGGTAGACGCTTAACCAACTAAGCCACCCAGGTGCCCCTAGAGAATATCTTTTAAGGTTGAAGAAAACCAATTTAAAAAATTTCCCTAAACTGGGGACTTTGGGAAGATGAGGATCCCTCCTGTCCCTGTTCCTATGCTGTTCATCTTTCCCTATTCCCGTTTAACTACAACTGAAAACTATGGATATTTTATATAAAACAAACAGGCATCTAGAAGAGAAAAAGAGTGGCTAGTGACCTCAGGACACAGTAGTATGATCCCAGTGTTTTTGTTTTTAAGATTTTATTTATTTATTAGAGAGACAGAGCGAGAGAGAGTGCAAGAGTGGGGGTGGAGGGAAGCAGGGTCCCACCGGAGCAGAGAGCCCGGTTGGGGCTTGATCCTAGGACACCGGGATTGTGACCTGAGCCAAAGGCAAACGCTTAGCCAACTGAGCCACTGAGGCACCCCAGTTTTGTTTTGTTTTAACCTCATATATTCCAGACTTAGAGCTGAAGAAGCCAGTAACCTCCCCAACAGAAACCTGTTCTTGTAGCTAAGAAAGGGGCAGCCTGGCAAGGCAGAAAACTTTTAGACAATAACAATTCTCCAGCCAGACATCACAGAAAAATATTGTGGCTGCACCACCACCTGCATGATCAGAGGCCAAATGGGTAGCCTATGTTTCTACCCTGGTGATGCTGTAATGAGGCATCCCACATCCCCATCCCTCATGGTACCAGTGGAGACCACATGGGGAGCCAGGACTTCCATGCTCACCTGGCAGTAATGAGGCGCCCATCCCACATCCTCTGGGGTGATGTCAGAGAGTCTTAATGGAGAGTCAGGACTTTCACTATTGCCCAGGAGTATGGAGGCCATCCCCACCACAGTATCAGTGAAGAGTTCTTCAGGACCTGGAACTCCTACTTCCATTCAGCAGTGACAAGGAGCTCACCACCCTCAGGTGACAGTGGAAGCTAAATAAGGAACTTAGACTTCTCCTTCCATTTGGCAATAGTTAGGGAGCACCCCTCTGCCCTGCCACAGTGATGTCAGAGAAAACCATGTAACACTGGAGGTTTAAATAAGATCGAGGATCTCATAAACTAATATGTAAATGTCCAGGTTTCAAATATAAATCACTTGTCATACCAAGAATTGGGAAAACCTTTAACTAAATGAGAGAAGATAATCATTGGCAGCTGTTAGAATTATCTGAAAAAGATTTTAAAGCAGTCATTAAAAATGCTATAGTGAGGAACTAACGAACACAGAACAAATGAAAAGATAGCCTCAACAAAGGAATAGAAAGTCTCACCAGATAAATAGAACATGTAAAGAAAAACCAAATGGAAGTTTTTGAACTGAAAAGTACAGTAATTGAAATAAAAAGCTCAGCAGATTGACTTAACAGAATGGAAATGAAAGAATCAGTGAACTGGAATATAAAACAATATAATTACCCAATCTGAACAAGAGAAAAAATAGACTTGGAAAAAACCCCCAGAGATTCAGAAACTTGTAGGACTATAACAAAAGATGTAACATTTGTGTCATTGGAGTTTTGGAAGGAGAGGAGGAGAATAAGCGTAGAGCTGAAAAAGTACTAAAAAAAATAACGGTTGCAAAATTCCTAAATTTAATGAAACATAGACCTCAGATTCAAGAATCTGAGTGAACCCTAAGTAGGGTAAGCCCGCTATAATCCATGTCAAGATATATCATAAACTTCTGAAAACTTAAAGAGCAACTAGAAAAAAAATCTTAAATGCAACTGGAGAAAAAAAAATGATGCCTTTCTTATAGTGGAAAAATAATTCAAATAGCAGTGCATTTCTCTTCAGAAACCACTGATGCCTGAAGGAAGTGACAAAATATTTTTCAGGTGCTGAAAGGAAAGACCTATCAATACAGAATTCTAGGGGCACCTGGCTGGCTCAGTCAGAAGAACATGCGACTCTTGATCTTGGGGTGTTCAGTTCGAGCCCCATGTTGGGTGTAGAGATTACTTAAATAAATATTTTTTAAAAAATACAGAATTCAGTAGCCAGTGAAAATATCCTTCAGGAATGAAGGGGATATCAAAGACCTCAGATGAAGGAAAGGAGTAGCAGACCTACTCTAAGAGATAGCTAAAGTAAGTATTATAAACAGAAAAAAATAAAAGGAGGAACCTTGGAATTATCAGAAAGGAAGACAGAACCCAGCAAATAAAAATAAGGGTAATTTAGTAGGTTTCTTCTTCTTGAGTTTTCTAAACTATGATAGTCGAAGCAAAAAATTATAACGTGGATGTGATTCTAAATGTATGTAAAGGAAATATAAAGTAGGGTAAAAGGACGATGTATTAGGATTTTCCAGAGCAGAGAGAGAGATTGACGGACTTTAAGAAATTGGCTTTATACAGTTGTGAGGGCCGGAAAGTCAAAATCGCAGGATAGGCTGATAGCCTGAAAATTCTAGCAAGAGTTGACATTACAGTCCTGAGTTTGAAGGCAGTCACTTTGGAGGTAGAATTCCTTCCTATTCCAGGAACCTCAGTCTTTTTTCTTAACGTCGTCAGCTGATTAAATGAGGTCCACTCACCTTATATTGAGTAATCTGCTTTACTGAACACCTACTGGTTTAAATGCTAATCGCATGTTAAAATGCCTTCACAACAACATGTAGATTGGTGTATTGTCTAGGTACTATAGCCTAGCCAAGTTGACATAAAATGAAACATCGATGGTAAAGAGAGGTGAAGCTTATTTATTCCACTCAAGTAAAATGACTGTGATAAATGAGGTATACGATGTAATACCTAGAGCAACCACTAAAACTTTACAAAAAGATATATTCAGAAACACCACTGATAAACCAAAAAACGAATCCGAAAAAATAATCCAAATAACCTATAGGAAAGCAGGAAAAAGAAAATAGGGAAGTTAAAAACAAAACAAAAAAATCCCCCAAAAATTAAATGGCAGACTTAAGTCCTAATATATAACAATTACATTAAATATAAATGTTCTTTTTTTAAAAAAAAAATATTTTTATTTATATATTTGAGAGTGAGTGAGAACAAAAAGCAGACTCTCCACTGAGCAGGGAGCCCGATGTGGGGCTAGATCCCAGGACCTGAGCTGAAGGCAGATGCTTAACCAAC
The DNA here is from genome assembly GCA_028534135.1 of Potos flavus. NCBI lineage: Eukaryota > Metazoa > Chordata > Mammalia > Carnivora > Procyonidae > Potos > Potos flavus. Next base: position 47,575,644 of record CM052887.1, read on the forward strand.
TGAGCCACCCAGGTGCCCCTAAATATAAATGTTCTAAATATACCAGTTAAAAGACATTGGCAGACTGGATTAGGAAATATGACCCTGGATTAGGAAATATGTGCTCTCTGCAAGAGACTCATTTCAAATTTAATAAAAGTGGCTGACTGAAAGTAAGAGGTTGGAAAAAGATATATCATGCAAACATTAATCAAAGGAAAGCAGGAGGGGTTCCATTAATATCAGATAAAGCAGACTTCATAGCAAAGAAAATAGCAAAGTCAGAAAAGGACTTTATATAATCATAAAAGGGTCAAACCACCCAGAAGAAATAACAATTCTAAATTTGTATCTACAAAGTGGTAGAATTAAAAGGAGAAATAGGTAAATCCACAATTATAATTGAGACCTTAAACACGCCCTTCTCGGGAACTGATAGAACTACTTAGAAAATCTGCAAAGATATAGAAGATCTGAAAAATACAGTCTAACCAATGGGATCTTATTTATGCATGGAGAAGCTCTGTCAACAACAGCAGAATATATGTGTTTTTTGAGTTCATCGAATAGTTACCAAAATAGATCATATGGGCCATGAAACAAACCTCAATCCATTTAAGGTAATCAAAATCATGCAGAGTGTGTTCTCTGACCACAATGAACTCAAACTAGAAATCAATAACGGAAAATGTCTAAGTAATTGGAAATGAAACACCACATTTCTAAATAATCTATGGATCAAAGAAGAAGTCTGGAAAATTTAAAAAATAGTTTGAACTAAATGAAAATGAAAATACAATATAAAAATTGTGGGAGCTCTATAGCTATTAGGGACATTTAATTTATAGTTTAAGAACTCCCCAAGAAATCTCTAGGCCCAAATGGCTTCACTGGATAATTCTATTAGAAGTTTAAATAGGAATATCAATTCCACACAGGCTTTTCCAGAAAATAGGAGAGAACATTTCTCAGTTCATTTTATGAAGATAGTATTATCTTTATACCAAAATCAGACAAAGATAGTTTAAGAAATGAAAACTATAGACCAATATCTCTCAAGAATAAAGATGAAAATCCTTAAGAAAATATTAGCAAACAGAATTCAGCCATATATAAGAAGAAATTTTAAAGATTTTATTTGTTTATTTGAGAGAAGGAGAGGGAGAGGGACAAGCAGACTCTGTGCCGAGCACAGAGCCAGATGCGGGGCTTGATTGCAGGACCCTGAGATCATGACCTGAGCTGAAATTAAGAGTCGGTTGGTTAACTGACTGAGCCATCCAGGGACCCAGAATTTAATACCAAGACTAAGTAAGTAGTTTTTATTCCAGGGATGCAAGACTGGTTGAGTTTTTAAAATCAGTCAGTGTAATTTATCATATTAACAGGCTAATGAGAAAGAAGTAGGTATTACTATGAAAGGGTAACAGGCATTTTTGTGGTGATGGAAATATTCTGCATTTTGACTGTATTGATGTCAGTATTCTGGTTGTAATGTTGTACATAGTTTTATAAGATGTTACTATTGGGGGAAACTGGAATACAGGAATTTCTGTTCATTACTTCTTACAACTATATGTAAATCTACAGTTATCTCAAAGTAAAAAAGTTATATACCATTAAAAAAAAAAAGGCAAGCCAAACCTATGAAATGAGTAGTTTTTATATCCTAAATATGTTAAAGGAAAGTTAATTTCAGAATACCTGTTAGAAATGATTTTGATGTGGCTGTTTAAAGTGTAGCTTATTAAATTTTTTTTAAAGATTTTTTTTTATTTATTTGAGAGAAAGAGAGAGCATGAGAGGGGGTAGGGTCAGAAGGAGAAGCAGACTGCCCACTGAGCAGGGAGCCCACTGGGGGACTAGATCCTGGGACTCCAGGATCATGAAGCCGAAGGCAGTTGTTTAACCAACTGAGCCACTTAGGAACCCTAAAATGTAGCTTATTTATGGTATATATAATTTAGTTAATTAATTTTCCAGCTTTTCTTTTCTCATTTAAGAAAAATTTGGCTTATTTTATGTCTCTAGGCATTTGTATTTGTATTAAATTTTAAATTTGTATTTAAAATTTGACAGGAACATAGCTGAATCCATTCATGAGGTCTAAACAGTGTGTCTTGCATTCTGAAGTAAAGAAGTAGTAACATTTGCATTGAATGACACAATTTATTCAGTACTCAGTGGGAGAAGGTGGCCATGTTAGAAATGTAAAAGATTAAACAATTAATGTACATTTAATTGTAGAGTTTATGAGGTTTTTGAAACGACTTTTACTCAACAGTGCTGTCTTTGTTCAATTTAAATTAGTTCATATTTCTTAGGAAGCATTCTTTTTTTATTGCTAGTCGCTTCATCAAAGTAATTCACTTTGATAATTAAGAACGGACTTCTAAGCTTTCTTCCTTGTACTGTTAAGCTGATGTTGCTGATGGTAAAAGATCAGTTTGAATTTGAAAAATATTAAAAAGGCAAAGTTTTTGCCTTATATATTAAATATTTTTATTTTCATTAGTCATTTTGCATTTTACTACATTTTATTCCTTTTCTTGTGTACACACGTGGTTATCTTTTTTTTTTATATCTGCCTCTCTTCTATATAACAGATTTGAGGCAGCTCATAAAAATACTAACAGCAAAACCTATTGAGATATAAATAAGAGATAAAGCAGAGAGACCTAAGTATGGGGTTCGCAAAGGCATGTACACTTGCAGTTTGTGTGCTGGTCCTGTGCCTGGTTGCCTTCAGATTTGTTATTTACCCTTTCTGTCTTCTGTTTTGTATCTCAAGGGAGGTTGATTTGAGTAGGTAGTGTTTCCCAAGTTCCCAAATCAGCAAGCTTCTGCCTGAGTTGGGCCAATGGGGGGCATTGACAGGAGTTTGGAAGGTAGGAGGAAGGGAAAGGCCTAGGGTATTTTTCTCCCTCTGTCTCTGCCTCCCTTTCTGCCTCACTCTTTTTCACAGCTCCTGCTTCTCCTAGACTGCCTGCCTTGGCTTTATTTTCCTCTGGGTGGCCTTGGACTTGGGCTCTGGTTACATCATTGCTTTCTCCCTGTGTTCCATAGGCCTTGGCATGATAGTGGCTTCTTGCGGTGCCTCACGGTCCCTGATTATGTTAATGTAGTTAAAATCTTCTTATATGCAATATTTTTAGTATATTTAATAGCATTATATCCTCCTTTTGGTTTCTGTGTACAGTGAAATAATTGGGCTAGGTATAAATTTTGATGGTATCTATGTCTTTGTTATATCTATGTCATTTTTTCTTTCTTTCCTTCCCTCCCTTAATCTATTTGATTTCTTCTTCCAGAATAGGGGAGCTTAAAGCAGAAATAGAACAACCTTAAAGGGCTTTATTTTCAGGGCACCTGGATGGCTCAGTCAGTTAAGCATCTGACATCCAGGTCATGATCTCGGGGTCCTGGGATCGAGTCCCACATGGGGGGGGTGGGTCCATGCTCAGTGGGGAGTCTGCATCTCCATTGCCCTCTGCCCCTCCTCTGCCTGTGCTCTAATAAATAAGTAATTTTTTTAAAAAAGGCTTTATTTCCTAAATCTGATCCTTTACACCAATCTCAACAATGATATCACCTACCAAACACATGAATCAGACATTCAGCAGATGTTTATTTCAAGCATTTGTTGAGTGTCCACTGTATGATAAGTATCAAAATGGTGAGCTAAGAGTAAAAGGATGGATGTGATCCTGCTTTCAAGTAGCTTTTAGGGGTTCTGAAAAGGGGCAGGAAAGGAGTTACAATAGCCCGCACCTTCAGTGCTAGGGCTTTATGGAAAAGTACTGTAGACTGTCATATAATATAAACATGTTATTCCCATAAATATGTAATCCCATCAGATGGAAACATAAAATTATATTGTGAATTTAGAGAAAGGGAATTTGGTATATTCAAAAGAATTCCAAGTTCAGGGGCACCTGGGTGGCTCAGTGGGTTAAAGCCTCTGCCTTCGGCTCAGGTCATGATCTCAGGGTCCTGGGATCGAGCCCCGGGTCGGGGTCTCTGCTCAGCGAGGAGCCTGCTTCCCCCTCTCTCTCTGCCTGCCTCTGCCTACTTGTGATCTCTCTCTGTCAAATAAATAAAATCTTAAAAAAAAAAAAAGAATTCCAAGTTCAGGAAACAGTAGTTTTATTTTTGTTTGTCAAGTAACTGATTTTATATCATGAAACAAATGGTTAAAATCTGAGTTTTTTGTAATGTTTTATTAAAACAGTTGGTTTTAGGGACGTCTGGCTCAGCTGGTTAAGCCTCTGACTCTTGATTTCAGTTGAGGTTATGATTTCAGGGTGTGAGATCGAGCCCTGGGTCAGGCTCTGTGCTGGGTGTGGAGGCTGCTTGAGAGTCTCCCTCTCCCTTTGACCCTTCCACCCACCTCTCACGCCTGCGTGCGTGCTCTCTCTCGAAAAAAAAAACAAAAACAAAAACCCGGTTGATTTTAGAATATTTGGAAGGGTACATTTGACAATTTAGGACATTTTTTTTTTTAAAGGTTTTATTTATTTATTTGAGAGAGAGACAGAGAGTGCGTGCACAAGTGGAGGGGAGGCACAGAGGCAGAGGGAGAAGCAGGCTCCCCGCTGAGCAGGGAGCCCGATGTGGGGCTCGATCCCAGAACCCTGGGATCATGACCTGAGCCGAAGGCAGATGCCCAACTGACTGAGCCACCCAGGCGCCCCAATTTAGGACATTATTAAAGTAAAATTGCCATATAGGTGTTTCGCATTAGTTCCACCTTTTCCATTAATTGTTATTAAACTAGTTCTCATCAATGATTAGGTTGTACCTTTGTAATTCAGGTCACACCTCAGTTTGGGGTCAAACATCCTAGGGCTTTAGCTTCATTTTATATTAACATGCTGATAGACAACCCCCACCCCCATGCCAGTCTGTTCTATCTAGACCTTTCTGACCTATGTTGCTACCTCTTCAAATATACAGGAGGTAACCTGCAGGGGAAAACAGATCCTTTAGTCTTATTGCTGAAGGATTTTTAAAAAACATTTAATTCTCTCCTATTTACCTAATACTGTTGTAACTCTTGATTGGAAGATCTTAATAAAGAAATGTCTCCTCTCCCTGGTCTTATTTTTTTATTTTTATTTATTTATTTATTTATTTTTAAAGATTTTATTTATTTACTTGACAGAGAGAGAGTTCACAAGTAGGCAGAGAGGCAGGCAGAGAGAGAGGAGGAAGCAGGCTCCCCGCTGAGCAGAGAGCCCGATGCGATGCGGGGCTTGATCCCAGGACCCTGAGATCATGACTTGAGCTGAAGGCAGAGGCTTTAACTCACTGAGCCACCCAGGCCCTCCCCCCCCCCCCCCCGCCCTGGGTCTTTTATTTTGAAAATTTTCAATCTACAGAAAATCTACAGAAAATTAGGGCTATTATAATAAACATCCTATATCTTTCATCTGTACCCACCATTTGCTAAAGACTTTTCTGCATTCGTTTTTATCTTTCCTCCTCTATACAAACGTATATGCTCTTTGGGGTACAGTTTGACATTTCATCCTGAATACTTCTTGTCAGAGGATTTTTCTTATACTTTTTTTTTCTTATACATATCCACCAAATTAGAATATGTAAGTTCTTTTGATGAATGAATGATGCCAGAAGATACACTTCTTGGAAAGTCTCATTCTTCCATGCCTAGACTTCTTCCAAATAAAGTTTTCCCCTCTTTATATTACATTGATTTTTTTGTTTGTTTTATTTTGAATAAGTATTTTCTAAGTTATTTTTTATTTTTTATTTTTTTTTATTTGAGAGAGTGAGAGAGAGTATGAGAGGGGAGAAGGTCAGAGGGAGAAGCAGACTCCCCATGGAGCAGGGAGCCCGATGTGGGACTTGATCCTGGGACTCCGGGATCATGACCTGAGCTGAAGGCAGTTGCTTAACCAACTGAGCCACCCAGGCGCCCTAATTTTTTGGTTTTTTTTAATAAGCATTTTCTAATCATCTGCTACCACCACCCACCACCACTACATTCACTACTCCTTTCTGATATTTTTTCACTTTTTAAACATTATGATAAATATATATAACACAAAATTTGCCATTTTAACCATTTTTAAAGTATATAGTTCAGTGGCGTTAATTATAGTCACAGTGTTGTACAACCATTACTATTAACTTTCTAAAACTTGCATCACTCTGAGCAAGAAACTAACCATTAAGCAAGAACTTGCCATTTCCCCATTTCCCTGGCCTTTGGTAACCTCTAATCTACTTTCTGTCTTTATGAGTTTGTCTATTCTAGATAGTTTGCATAAGTGGAACCATATATTTGTCCCTTTTTTGTCTGGCTTATTTCACTTTGTATAATGTCTTTAAATCCATCCATGTTATGGTATGTCTCAGAACACCATCCCTTTTGGAGCACCTGGATGGCTCAGTCATTTAAGTGTCTGACTCTTGATTTTGGCTTAGGTCATGATCTTAGGGTCGTGAAATGGAGCCCCGCATGCGGCTCTGAGCTGGATGTGGAGCCTGCTTAAGATTCTCTCCCTCTTCCTCTGCCCCTCCCCCATCTAAAAAAAAAGAGCACCATCCTTTTTTATGGCCAAATAATATTCCATTGCATGTATATACCACATTTTGTCAATCTCTTCATCTTTTGGTGAACACTTGGGTTGTTTCCACCTTTGGGCTATTGTGAATATTGGTGTACAAGTATCTCTGAGTCTCTTTTCAATTTGGGGGAATATATACAAACCTAGGAGTGGAATTCCAGGGTCATGTGGTAATTTTATGTTTAGCTTTTTGAGGAACTGCCAAACTTTTCTGCAGTGGCTATACCATTGTATATTCACATTAGCAGGGTATGAGAGTTCCAGTTTCTCTGTATCTTACCAGTGCTTATGTTCTTCTAAAAATTTTTTTTGTTGAAGTATAATTAACATACAGTGTTATTATATTAGTTTCTAGGTGTATAATATAATGATTCAACAATTCTGTATGTTACTTAGTGCTCATCAAAATAAGTGTACTCTTAATTCTTTTATCTGTTTTACCCATCTCCCCTACACACCACCCCTCTGTCAACCACCAGTTCTCTGTATTTGTGAATGTATTTTTTTGTCTGTCTCTTTTTTCTTTGTTCATTTGTTTTGTTTCTTAAATTCTACATATGAATGAAATCATCAGTATTTGTCTTTTTCTGTCAGACTTAGTTCACTTAGCATTATATTCTGTATCTCCATCCATGTCGTTGCAGATCATAAGATTTTATTCTTCTTATGGCTGAGTAATATTCCATTGTATATATAATACATCTTCTTTATCCATTCATCCTTGGATGGACACTTGGGTTGCTTCCATATCTTGGCTATTGTAAATAATGCTGCAGAAACATAAGGGTGCTTATATCTTTTCAAATTAATGTTTTTATTTTCTTTGGGTAAATACCCAGTAGTAGAATTACTGAATTATCTGGTTATTCTATTTTCAATGTTTTGAGGAACTTCCATACTATTTTCCACAGTGGCTGCATCAATTTGCATTTGTACTAATAGTGTATGAGGGTTCCTTTTTCTCCACATCCTTGCTAACATTTTTTTTTTTTTAAGATTTTAGTTATTTGAGAGAGAATGAGTGAGAGAGAGCATGAGAGGGGGAAGATCATAGGGAGAAGCAGACTCCCTGCTGAGCAGGGAGCCTGATGCAGGACTTGATTCCAGGGCTCTGGGATCATGACCTGAGTTGAAGGCAGATGCTTAACCAACTGAGCCACGCAGGTGCCCAATATCTCATTGTAGCTTTTTCTTTTTTAATTTTAATTTAAAAATTTTTTAAAAGATTTTACTTATTTGAGGGAAAGAGAGAGATAGCATGAGCAGTGGGGAGAGGGAGAAGCAGGCTCCCTGCTGAGCAGGGATACTGATGCAGGACTCCATCCTAGGACCCCAGGATCATGACCTGAGCTGAAGGCAGATGCTTAACCGACTGACCCACCCAGGCACCCCTCTTGTTGTGGTTTTGATTTACATTCATTTCCCTGATGATAAGTGATGTTGAGCATTTTTTATGTATCTGTTGGCCATCTGTATGTCTTCTTTGGAAAAATGTCTGTAATGGTCCTCTGCCCATTTTTAATCATATTATTTGTTTTTTTGGTGTTGAGTTGTATAAATTCTTTATGTACTTCGGATATTCACCCCTTATTGGATCTATAATTTGCACATATCTTCTCCCATTCAGTAGGTTGCCTTTTTTGTTTTGTTGATGGATTCCTTCCCTGTGCAAAAGCTTTTTATTTTGGTGTAGTCCCAATACTTTAATTTTGCTTTTGTTTCCCTTGCTAGAGAAGACCTATCGAGAAAAATATTTCTATGGCCGATGTCAAAAAAGGTACTGCTTATGTTTCCTTGTAGGAATTTAGGTCTCACATTTTGGTTTTTAATCCATGTTGAGTTTATTTTTATGTATGATGTTAGAAATGGTCCAGTTTCATTCTTGTGCATGAAGCTGTCCAGTTTCCCCAGCATCATTTGTTGAAGACACTCTTTTTTCCTGTTGTGTATTCTTGCCTCCTTTGTCATGGATTAATTGACCATATAAGCAGAGGTTTATTTTTGGAGTCTCTCTCTGTTCCATTGAGCTATGTTTCTATTTTTGTTCCAGTACCATACCGTTTTTCCCTTTCTTTTATTATAACCATTCTAGTAGGTTGAAGTGGTATCTCATTGTGATGTTGGGCATCTTTTCTTGTGCTTATTATCCATTTGCATATCTTATTTGGGGAAAAGTCTATTCAAGTCCTTTGCTCATTTAAAAAATTGCTCTGTTCATCCTTTTATTGTTTAATTTAATGGTTCTTTAGATGTTTTTGAGATTAAGCCCTTGTCAGATACATGATTTGCAAATATTGTCTTCCATTCTGCTTGTTATTTTCACTTTCTGGTTAATGTTCTTTGATGCCCAAAAGTTTTAAATTTTGATGAAGTCCAATTTGTGTTTTTTATTTTGCTTATGCTTTTTTTGATCTCTTTGTATCAGAACCATCAGCACACTTATCAATTGTTGTTAGATGTTTGTTAGGGCTTGACTTGCTCTTTTGGTTGGGGATCAGCAAAAAATAACAATATTAGTTGCCACTTACTGAGTACCTCATATGTACTAGGTGCCTTTGGGAAGCTTGAAAAATAATTCTAAGGAAGAGTCATAATTTCATTCTTTCCAGGTAAATCCTTTCAAAACTCCTTAACCTCTCAAAGAGATACAAATTTCCCTGTTATTCTGGAAGAAATTTAAGTCAGTAACACTGCTGGTATCTCTGTTGCACTAATCAATTTCCTGGCATGTGCCCTGAATTCTAGGCTCCCCCACTCACACAGCCACCCACTTCAGCTTCTGGAGGATCCAGGTTTCTTGTTTCTGCATTTCACTGAATTTCTTGCTTAGCTCATCTGGTTTTTACCTTCCCTGCCTCATCCACAGTCATCTTTACAAACTACTTAAGAAACTCAACGGTAAATGGGGTTCCTTACAGAGGGAATACAGTTTTGAACCAGGCTTTAAATGTGTTTGATTGCACTAGAAAAGTGAGTTTCACCTTTATAAGTGAGTTTCACCTTTATAAGCCTGAAATTCCTTTAGGAAGCTCTATATGTGATGCTATTCATTAAAATAATTAGGTTTTTCCTATGTGTGGTATGAGTGCTTTGTCTCTAGTATATTTTCTGTCTGATGACTCAATAATATTTCACTTTCTCTCCCCCGCTCAGACTAGGCAAATACAAATAGGAAGTGCTCTGTCAGTGTTTAATACAGTTTATTCTGATTTCTTCCCCTAGCGGACCTGAAAAGAACGATTGCTGTCCTTTTAGATGACATTTTACAACGCTTGGGAAAGCTGGAGAACAAGGTCGACTATATTGTTGTGAACGGCTCGGCAACCAACACTACCAACGGCACTAGTGGAAACCTGGTGCCGGTCACCACAAATAAAAGGATAAATGCGTCCGGCAGCATTAGATAGCAGTCGAAGGTCACGTGTGCTGCTACATCCACTGTGGAGTATATCCTACGGCAGAAAGCTTTTCAGTTGCTGGCTAGGATAGAATAATACTGTACAATAAAAGCCCCACACGTTTCTGAGGAATGTGCTGGATCCACAGAACTCTAATTCTGTACATAAATTTTAAAAGTTATTAGTTTGCTTTCAGGCAAGTCTCCTCAATGCCGTACTATATCCGTAAAGGGAATTTGGTAACATGGTTGATGTAGTAAGCAGGTAGGTGATCTTTGTATAAATCTTTTGTGTTTGAGATCAAGGGGAACCAAAAACACTGAAAGACATGGGTTCATTTCTCTAAAATATTTATTTAAATATGTCACATGTTTTTTAGACAAGCGGAGAATGTTGTTATTGAATCATTTTGTCATTTGTTCTCGGTAGGTTTAACTGTTAGACTAATACTATTAGAAAATATGCTTACTTCCAGTACTATATTTTATTACTCAGATTATGAGCAAAGAAAGGAAGTATAATGTTGAGAATAAGGTTTTGAAATCATGACCCAAAGAATGTCTTCATTTGCACTATCCTTCAGAATAACTGGAGGTTAATTATTGTATATTTTGAAAAATTACATTTATGAGGGTATAATCTTGAAATGGTTAATAGCCACTGTCTGTAACCTCGCCTAAACATTGAGATAATTAAATAACATAAAAATAGTAATCTCTAATCTCATACATAACATTTTCTTACATATATCCTGAAGAATAGAAGATATTTTTATGGTGAGATTAAAAATAAGTAAAGTATTAATTCATGATTTTTCACATACCTGAATATTAATTTAAAAGATTAATCCTTTGAGTGTCTGTGTTATGTGGAAAGCACACTATTTCCTTATTTGGGTAATTTTTGCTTTTGTTATGTTGGCAGTGGAAGGGGAGACAGATATTTGTGAGACTGGGATGCTTAAGGTCTTTAGCCAGGTGTATATAATAAAGGTATTTGTGCTGCATTAAATTGCTTGGAAGATGTTGACATTATATAAGAGTATCTGGCTTTATGAAATTGTGGATTTGTGTAACAGATACATTAGGTATTCATTTTATATGACCACTTAAAAACAATTAAGAGCATTTAAAATATAATTTAAGTTATGAAGATTGACTCTCTTTTCAGGAAAACAGCTATTGTATATAGCACAAGAGATCCTAATCTTGGGTAATTCTAGGATAGAGCAAAGTATACCTTTATTTAAATTTCCTTTGTAGCAAATTTAATTGCCGTATGGTGCCCTATATTTCATAGTATTTATTCTCTATAATAACTGCTTAAGTGCAGCTAGGCTCTAGATTTAGGCTATATCAAATTTAGTTTTGGATATTGTATTGTTTGTTATTATAATATGCTACCACACATAGTAGCAATAATTATAATGCTTTATTAAAATAAGTATGAGAAAATATTGTTTCATGAGAGGTAGCTTTCTAAGTTCTTTTCTGTATACTCTATGCGAAGAAATTAAATCCATACCATTGCCAGGTGAAGTTTGGAATAATTATTCAGTCTTATTAGATGTGGACATTTTTGTTTTTTGTTTTTGTTTTCAGGGATGAAATAAAATATATTATTTGTACTTACAAAGTGTTATAAGATTTTTTCTTTAATGGTGGTTATACATTTAATAAGTGGTAAATGATTGAAAGGAATCTTAGATAATTTGGGGTTTTGTTCTATCAACTGTAGATACCTTTTTCGAAAGAACACAATGAAGGGGCTCAGTCGGCTAGGAGGCCAACTCTTGGTCTTGGCTTGGGTCATGATCTTGAGGTCCTGGGATCCTCAGGGTCATGAGATTGGGCCCTGCATCCAGCTCCACGCTCAGTGCGGAGTCTGCTTGAGATTCTCTCTCCCTCTCCCTTTGCCCCTCCCACTTGTGCTCTCTTTCTCTCTAAAATAAATACATAAATCTGTAAAAAGTAAAAACTCAACAGTAAACTTCAACTTGAAGGTACAAACCTAGGAACCACTTCTGATCATAATCCCCAGACTTGGTTCCCTCAATTCCTGAACTCAGACTCTCCTATCATGAACAAGGTAATTTTCCATTTTTTTTTTAAAGATTTATTTATTAATTGGAGGAGGGAGAGGGAGAGGGAGAGAGAGAGAGCGAATCCTCAAGCAGACTCCCCACCGAGCATGGAGGCTGACTGGGGCTTGATCTCAGGACAAGAGTCAGACCCTTAAGCTACTGAGCCACCCAGGTGTGCCTACTGTTGAGTTTTTTAAAAGTCATACCATAGTATTTGTATTTTCAGTTAATCTTAATTAATTAGGACATCAGCATAGAGGGCATCACTAAACATACTAAAAACTTTCAGATTTATTCCAGAGTTCCTTTGGGTTATTTCAGAATATCTTTAAGCAGTATACTGGCAAAAAAAAAAAAAAAGTAATTTAAACATGATTTCACATAGTTAATGATAACTTGGGTCTCATTTGTCTTCAAGAAATACTTAGGACCTTGACTGTGGAGTTAGGTAGACTATAGAGGCTCAGGTCTAACTTTTTTTTTTAAGATTTATTTGTTTTAGGGGTGCCTGAGTGGCTCAGTGGGTTAAAGCCTCTGCCTTCGGCTCAGGTCATGACCTCAGGGTCCTGGGATCGAACCCCGCATCAGGCTCTCTGCTCAGCAGGGAGCCTGCTTCCCCCTCTCTCTCTGCCTGCCTCTCTGCCTACTTGTGATCTCTCTCTGTCAAATCAATAAATAAAATATTAAAAATTTATTTGTTTTAGAGAGAGAGACCGTGTGTGCACTTACATGCTTGTGCACGTGGGGAGGAGGAAGGGCTGACAGAGGGAGAGATCGTCCCAAGCAGGCTCCACCCTGAGCACGAGCCCAATGTAGATATCAATCTCACCACCCTGAGATAATGACCTGAGCCTAAACCAATGGACGGTGCCACCTAGGCACCCCTCAGGTCTGCCTTTCTAGTGGCATCATGTTCTTCCTCCTTTTGAATTTATAGAATCTGCCTCATCTTATTTAATTCTGTCTCAGAAGGCTAACATTAATAGCTTACGTAGGAACCTCGGACTTGTATGTTTGGTTTAATTACAGTGTTCTGTTTTTTTCTTTTTAAATATTTATTTATTTATTTATTAAAAGACTTTATTTGACAGTGAGAAAGAGATCACAAGTAGGCAGAAAGGCAGGCAGAGGGAGAGGGGGAAGCAGGCTCCCCGCCGAGCAGAGAGCCCGACGCGGGGCTTGATCCCAGGACCCTGAGACCATGACCCGAGCCGAGGGCAGAGGCCCAACCCACTGAGCCACCCAGGCACCCCAAAACAGTGTTCTGTTTTTAACCAAACACTTAAACCTGGATAGCTATCGATATAGTTACAATGTTTTCCTTTTTTTTTTTTTTAGGGAAGTGTTTCCTTGAAAAGAGGACATGTTGTAATGAAAGAGACATGAATAAATGAATGAATGAGTTAATTGAAACCATTTTTTAAATAATTGAAAACCCTGAATGATTCTTAACTTTTGGTTGAGGGAAATGGTAGAGTTCATCTTTTGAGAGAGCTAAAGAACTAGAGAGTAGAGAAAGAAATGAATATGAATACAGAAAACCGAAATGGGGGGACAAATCTGAAATTTTTTTGCCTACAGATAACTACTGTTGTCACTTTAGTATATAAATGTGAATCTCATCTCTCCTGTCCACACTCTCTATTGTCTTACCATTTCTACTTAAAATAAAATCCAGCGTTCTCACTGTGGCCTGAAAAACCCTGATTTGCTCCTGTCTGCCTCCTTTTTTTTTTTTTTAAAGATTTTTATTTATTTATTTAACAGAGAGACAGCGAGAGAGGGAACACAAGCAGGGGGAGTGGAAGAAGGAGAAGCAGATTTCCCACGGAGCAGAGAGCCCAATGTGGGGCTTGATTCCGGGACCCTGGGGTCATGACCTGTGCGGAAGGCAGACGCTTAACGACTGAGCCACCCAGGCTCCCGTATAAAGGTTTTTCTAAAAATTAATGTTTTTAAGGTTTTACCAATGTCTGTGTCTTTAAACATTTTCAGAATGACTTTAGGACCTCCTTTGAGTCCTTAGGTCAAGTGTAACTTCACATTGCTTCTAATTGTTGATTAGCAGCATTGTTCATCTGAGTAAATAATTTTTCATTTAACTTTCTCAGTTGCTTGATTCATCCACCTACTCACCTTTTCTTTAATATTTACTAATTTTTCAGGCAAAGAAATAAACTATGGTTCTGAGGAGTCTTTTTTGGTGGGAGGATATCATGGTAGACATCGTATCAAGGGTTGAAGGAACAAAACACTTTGAACCACGGGTGTTTGGGAGTTTACACGTAACGTTAGGTTATGTTCAGTTTTGAGATAAATGTTTTTTTGTTTGCTTGTTTCTCATCTTCATGAGTTTGAAAGGATTCTTTTCTTTGAATCTGCATTGGGAATTTCAGTCCAAAAGCCTTGAGTGGCTGGGTGAAGCAGAAGCAGGAAGGCACAGAAAGGGGACCTCTGCCAGGTAAGGGCCACTGGCTTACCTCCTTGTGGAAGCTCTACACCTATATTAAAACTATTCAAAACTGGAATGTGCCATGGGAGGAAAGCTTTACAGCAGGAAGGATTTGGAGGATTTGTTTTTAATAATGCCCCCCATTCAGTGGGATCGTTATGGTCACAATGATTATTGACCAGCTACCATTGATTATTGACCACAATGATTATTAGTCCAGCTACCAAGGACTGTGCCCTGTACTGTGCTCTTCACGTACAGTATCATGTTTGATCTTCAAAACAACTTTGTGAGGTTCTATTACCCCCCCTTTTCTAGATAAGGGACAATGGTGCAGAGAAACTGGATATGGGGGCTCTGGTCACAGATCTTACAGACCACACAGTAGAGATTCAAACCTGAAAGGTGCTCATGCCCCACCACGTCTTACCCTCTGTTCTTCTGATCTCAACTTAAATACACTCCATCTTGTTCCTAGGACATACGAATTCCTCTCCTTTGATTCAAAAGAGAGATCTGCTTCTCTCTTCACTCCTTACTTGACCCTTAAAGGCCTGGGTCAGCAGTGAGCATGGAGTCTGCAGGGCATCACACAGTATGCATTTGGCGCCCAGGCATGATGGGAGCCCAACCACCCAGGATCCTGATGCCCAGGAGGGCCAGGGTTTGGGGATCAGAGGAGGTGAACCCATTCCCGGGGAACTGGTTGGGAGCACCAGGCTATTGTATTTGGGAGTTTATAAACGACCCTGCCATGCCATAGTAGTGTCTCTTACATCCAATCTTGAAATAAAGAGCAAGGAGGGATTGGCTTAGTGCAGATTCTTCCAGGCCTAACACACTCTTCTCAGTCTACCCTCAGGGCCATTTCTTGTGCCCACCATGGGATTCAGGGCCCCATCAACTCACCTACAGCAGTTCTCTGTCACCGTAAAATCTAGTACTAAGATTTTATTTTCAAAGTTTAGGTTAAGGATTCTTTTGGTGCCAAAATATTTATCATTTGCCAGTTTCTAGAGGCTAGACAGAGTGAGATTCAACACCACTCTCTTGGTCTATTTTCCTCCTTGTAGTCTCCTTAGGTTTAACAAACGGACTTGATGACCCTGGAAGAAACTTGAGATTGTTTCAATAACGACTTGATAATGTCTGATTTAAGAGTTTCACCTAGCATCTCTTGAGTTTTCTAAAATACTAAAAACATCTAGCCATTTCTCCAAAGCTTGCCTGTTGATTTGAGAGCATTTTATTTTATTTTTAAAATATTTATTTATTTGAGGCAGGGAGGGGAAGAGGAAGAGGGAGAGAGAATCTCAAGCAAACTCTGCTGGGCAGGGAGCCTGAGGCGAGGCTTGATCTTAAGACCCTGAGGTCATGACCTGAGCCGAAACCAAGAGCTGGACGCTCGAATCTATTGCACCACCCGGGCGCCCCAAGATTTGAGAGCATTTTAAATTGCAGAAGCCCCGGATCCACCTCTTTTCTTTCTGGTCCACACACTGGTCATCAGGCTGGAATTGACCTAAATAGTGACATGGAAATCCTTGTTTTTAGCATTGTCCATTATTACTCACCCCATATAATAAAAGGGCAGCTGCTTGGTCTTCCCTTGAACCTGATGTATTTTTAAAATGTAAAGAATGTAAAGACTGCTTATTGCTAACTGTAAAAGTGCCTCTTAGCTACAAATACCCTTCTCCTTTTAGCTTGCAGGCAAAGAAACACTTGGAGGAAGAAAGCGGGTGGAAGTTGTGGGGGGAGGATGTTTTTGATATATTAATGTAGTTTGTTCTCTTTTTCTCCTCAGACAGGCTGCTGTCATTTTCTGCTTTGGAAAATAACTAAGTGGCACTTGGAATTAAAGTCTCCCAGGGAAAGTGGTATGACTCCTGAGAATTTTAAGATAAAATCACTTTCTGTCTCTCTGCATGACTTAATTCTTTTTATCTTCTTTCCTAAATATCATGTATTAAAAACAATATTGGGGGGCGCTTGGGTGGCTCAATCATTAAGCATCTGCCTTTGGCTCAGGTCATGATCCCAGGATCCTGGGATCGAGCCCCGCATCAGGCTCCCTGCTCAGCGGGAAGCCTGCTTCTCCCTCTCCCTCTCCGCCTGCTTGTGTTCCTTCTCTTGCTGTCTCTTTGTCAAATAAATAAAATCTTAAAAAAAATAAAAACAATATTGAGTTTTAATACAGTACTGAATAACCATGTTGGAGAGCAGAAGAAAGGTAGCTCTTTCTCTGATTAAAGCAAGTGACTTTTCTAACACACAGGCTCAGCTCAGAGCCTGAGAGACCACAAAAGTAGTGGCTCTGCCCAAATTTTCCTGAGGCTAAAAAGGAAGCCAAGGCCACAACTCTAAGAGGAGGCAATTTTCCTATTGTTGATTAGGACTCAGTTAACTTCACCAGGGAAGTGACCTTCTTGAATCCTCCTTTGACCCTCAGGAAGATTTAAGCTACACCTTCCGTCCCTGTCGTCTTCGGGGAGTCTATACTTCACGTACACTGGGGCCAAAGTGGGGAGAATTGGTTTCTTCACAACTCAGGCCAGAAGGAAAGTATTTTCCTTTGCTTCTGCAAAACCAAAGTAACTAGTATTTCTTGTCTGCAATAAGGCCTGAGTGTCGGCCACTTGGGAACAGTGTTCCAACTCTAGGCACAGCCGGGGGCCTTCCGCCATCTTCGAAGGTAATGTTGGAATTCCACACTGATGAAGCCCAGCCCAGAACTGGTCACGACTATGACACAGTCCTCTTGTTTCCTCTTGGTCAGCTATGCCTGCCCTGTTTCCCATCATACAGACCAGATTTGTTCCTTTCCATTTCCTTGCCTGCAATGCCTGGTCCTTTTCTTTAATGTGCTCTCTCGTTTCACCTACTTAGGATTCCAAGTTTCTGGTTTTTCCAGTCTCAAAGGATTGATCCTTCTTCTCTGGGATCTCCCATCACTTGTGGGCTCTGTGTCCGCAGTTAGTCATTTATGCTCTTGCCTCTGTCTGGAATGCTCTTCTCTCAGCTCTTTGCATGAGTGGCTGCTTCTCATTCTTCAAGTCTCAGTTGAAACCCCACCTCCACAGAAGCCTCCCTACCCTTTCTAAAGTAGGAGCCTTTTCTGTGTTTTCAGAGACTGTTAGTTCCCCAGTACCTGGCTGCTCTGCCCTCTATTTCTAGAATGATAAAGTATTCATCTTCATGAGTTTGAAAAGGGGGAAAACATCCCCTTTTGCTCTTTTTTTCAAAACTGAACTGGGAGATTCGGTCCAAAAGTGTTGAGTGGACAGTATCTGGCACACACTCAATACTGAATATATTGTGATAGATGGGTGTAATTTAAGTAGGATGTTATCAAACCTTTTATAAAGTCATTATGTATTTTAATAAAGAAAATGAATATTATTTTGAAGTTGATTGTTTTAAAATACTTTACATTTTTAAAGTTGAAGTTGAGAAAGTTTGATTCTTAACTTCTATTGCTTTGACAGTATGTCTTTTGGCAAATATGTAATTTCTGATTCAGTGCATCCAATTCCAAAGCATTGCTGATACTATCCTATGTGACCCCATGGGGTCTGGTATAATAAACAGAGTGTGTCTAAACCCTGTGAGTTCTTAAGAAGAAAATATATGAAAGAATAATCAGATTGTTCATCTCAAGTTCCTAGCCTGAGGCCTTGTACAAAATAGGTGTTCAATATTTTTTTGTTAATTTAACATGAGAAAAGGGGTCTGTGGACTAGCACATAGAAAGAAATAAAAAGATATTTCATATTTTTACAATTCTTAGACTATATCACAATGCAGTCTATATCCAGGACTTATTTTCTAAAAAAACATAAGGACTACCTAGTGCAATGTTTCAAATGACAAGTTATGATTCACTAGGAAGATATATCAGTTTAGTGGGTTGTGACCACCATTTTGAAGTAATGGAATAAAATGGAAATATCTGATTCCATCATAAATAATAAGGGTAAATGTTCCTTGAAACTTTTGATTCAGATCTCTGTGAATGTGTGTTTCTTGAGTCAAGATGTAAAATGTATTTCTTAGGTAAGTTGAGGTTTAAAAAAATTTTTAAATGCACCGAAACTGTATAATTATACAGATTATAATTGAAATAGTGCTGTTCTCATTTTTCTTGATTTAAGAAGAAAAATAATTGGTACTGAATTCTATGTTTGCTGCTAGCAGCAAGGAGAAAAATAAAATTTGATACTAGAAAAGCCATATAGGACTTTTTTCTTTTTTTTAACCCCTACCTTAAGGAGATAATTAGAAGAAACTAAAATGCACCTGCTTTACTGATAAATTCAAGTCCCGTTCTGGGAGATCCTTGGTCAAATTTATCTTTATAGACCTACTATGAAACTAATGAGTTTCTCATTTTTTTATAGAAAACAAATGGCACTATCAAATTATGACTATCAACTAATATTTTTAAGCCACACTAAGAAATGTACACATCGTATCCTGAAGTCTAATACATATTGCTTAAAAGGAATGAAAATTTGTTGTTCAATTTCCTGTGTCAAGTCCCTTTCTTTCTACAAATTATGCTTGCTTGCTCCTTACTATATGTACTTGGAGAAAGCTTCCTCACTGGACCTGCTTCAAAAAAGGCAACAAGAGTTTTAACTTTGTTTTTAACATTTTATTATGAACATTTCAAACCTGCAGCAAGGTTGAAATAATATGTCCAGTGTCTAGATTTTACCATTTTTTGTTATACTTTACCACATCTATCCATGAATCCATGTTATTTGTTTATGCTTTTTGAAACAAATACAGTCATCAGCACACTTCCCCTGAGGTACTTTAGCATGCGTATCATTACCTAGAGTTCAATATTTAAAGTTTTTTATTGGGTGCAAAATTTATATATAATACAATGCGCAAATGTTAAGAGTACATTAGCTGAGTTTCAACAAACGCATTACCCTGCTACCTAAACTCCTACTTTTTAAAAAGATTTTATTTATTTATTTAAGAGAGAGAGAGGGAGAGACAGCTCGAGCAGGGTTGGGGGGGGAGCAGGCTCCCCGCTGAGCAGGGAGCCCAGCCTGGGGCTCCATCCCAGGACCCTGAGATCATGACCTGACCTGAAGGCAGATGCTTAACAGACCGAGCCACCCAGGCGCCCCCCACAAACTCTTATTATATAGAAAATTACCATCATACCAAAGACCCCTCACACCTTTCCTTGTCAAATCTTCCCCCATGGCTCCACCCACAAGGCAAAGTTTTCTACCATAGATTAATTTCACCTGTTTGAGAATTTCATGTAGGTGGAATCATACAGTGTGTGCTCTTTTGTCTATCTGCTTTCACTCATCATCTGGGTTTTGATTTTCATTTATGCTGTTGCATGTGTCAGTAATTTGTTTATTGTTGAATAATATCTCATTGTATGAATGTAACACAGTTTGTGTATTCTTTCTCCTATTGACGAACATCTGGGCTATTTCTAGCTATTATAAATAAAGCTGCTGTGAATGGGTTTTTGGAACTTTATTAATAGAAGTCTTTTTGTGAACGTAAGTTTTCATTTCTTTTCTAGGAGTGAAATTACTGGGTCATATGGTAAGTATATATGGTAAATACCTGCCACATTTTTTTTTTCTAAAGTGGTTGTGCCATTTTACTTTCTCACTGGTGATAAGAGTTTTGACTGGATGTCTCCAACATTGCCTCATGCTCAGGGTAGGTAATAGCTAACAGAAGGTTCATGGTTCCTCATTCCTTTGAAACATTCATCCCATTGTGTTCCCCTCATTGTGCTCCTGGGAGAACTTAACTGTAGATTGTGAGCAAACTTGTAAAATAATGTGAGGAACTGCTCATGCGTACACTGGAAAAAAGATTATTCCACCAGCGGAGGGATGAAAAAGCATTATCTTTGAGACAGAGGTTAAAGAGACTCATAGAATGATCCTTGACCAGTCTCTGTCTTTTGATGTCCCAAAAGTCGTTCATTGCTACTTCTAAAGAAAGTAAGGCCTAGCCCAGAGGAGATAGTTGTTCCTTTGACAATATTCTAAACCAAGTTGCTAACTGGTTCCCTGGGAATAATTGTGTATTTTTTTGCTTGTATTATAGATTTATTATACAACTCTCAGGTACCTGGTTAGAATTAGCTTTTAATTTCTATTTCATATTCCTGCCAGTTTGTATGATTTTTCTTTTATTCTGTTAATGTAATGAATTGCACCAACTGATTTTCAAATATTAACCAATTTTTTTTCAAAGTCGTAATGTATTATTCTTTTTATGTGTTATTAGATTCAATTTGCTACCGTTTTGATTTAGGAATTTTTAAAACAATAGATTTATGAGATTTATGAGAAAAATCGGTCTGTAATTTTCTGTCCTTATAAATCCTCCTTTAGTTTTGGTCTTGTTTATTCTGGTGTCATAAAACAAATTGAGAAGTATTCTCTATGGGAGTGTGTAAGATTGATGTTATTTCTTTGTTAATTTAGAAGAAGTTGCTAGTGAAGTGTGTGGCCTTGAGATTTCTTTTGGGGAGGGTCTTTAAATATGGGTTCATTTTCTTTAATATGTATAGAGCTATTTAGATTTTATTTATTTTATTTTACTTACTTATTTTTTAAAAGATTTTATTTTTGAGTAATCTTAATGCCCAGTGTGCGGCTTGAACTTACAACTTACATGCTCTACCAACTGAGCCAATCATGTGCCCCTATTTAGATTTTATTTTTGTGTTTTAGTAAGTTGGTCTTTCCCTGAATTTTTCTTGTTCATTTAAATTTTCAAGTTTATTGGCATAAAGTTGTTAATATCTTATTATTTTTTAATACCTACAGTATGAATTGTAATGATGTTGCCTTTTATTTGTATTTGTTTTTGTCTTGTTCTTTTTTTATGCTTTGTTCTTTGATTATTTCTTGGTTAAAAGGTAAGATTCTATATACATTGTCTGTGACATGATTTATGCATTTTAACAATATATTCTGGAGATGATTTTATAGCAGTAGTCAAGAGATTTCCTAATTTTTTTTTTTTTTTTTTTACTGTTATATAGGACTTCATAGTATGACTGTTCATGCAACTAGTCCCCTATAGATGGGTGTTTGGTTTGTTTCCTGTCTTTTTGCTGTAAAAATAGTGCTGAAGGGAATAACTTTGTACATATGTATTAAAAATTTGTTGTTGTTGTTAGTTATGATCTCATTCACATGTGTAATTTAAAAAGCAAAACAAACAAAAATTCCACAAAACCAAGCTCATAAATATAGAGAACAGACTAGTGGTTGCCAGAGGCAGGGTTTAGGGGGTGGGTAAAATGGATAAAGGGAATCAAAAAGTACAAACTTACAGTAATAGGATAAATAAGTCATGGCAATGTAACTTACAGCATGGTGACTATAGTTAATAATACTATATCGCATATATGAAAGTCGCTAAGAGAGTAAATCACATCACAAAAAAAAATTCTGGAACTATGAATGGTGATGGTTGTTAACTAGACTTATTGTGGTGATCATTTCACAAGATATACAAATATGGAATCATTATGTTGTATACCTGAAACTAGTATAATGTTGTATGTCAATTATACCAATAACAAAATAAATTAAAAAATTTTACTGATGTTAAAAAAAAAATTTTACTGATGTTATCTTTGGGGTAGATTTTTAGAAATGCGATTTCCTAAAAATGGAGGAGAGGTAATAGCTATAGATTAAAAGAAATGTAAGAGATGTAACCATCAAGTACAATAGATGATTTTAATTGAATCCTGCTATGAGAAAATGAATTATATATAACATTTTGAGGACATGGGTAAATTTAAAAATAGAATGGATATAAGATGAAATTAGGGAGTATTTTTATGTTGTGATAATACCATTGTATCTAGATAGGAAAATGTCATTTTTTTTAGATATGTAAAGTATTTTGGCATGACATGTCATTGTTGAAACAGCTCAACCATAACAGTAAAAAAATATAGATAGAGCAATAAAGTTAATATGACAAAATGTAGATATTAACAATGGTTGACTCTAAGGAGTTCATTGTACCATTTTTTCTACCTTTTATATGTTTGAAAATTTCATAATAAAAAGTTAAAAATTAAAAAATTATAGGGGCACCTAGGTGGCTCAGTTGGTTGAGCGTCTGACTTTTGATTTTGGCTCAGGTCAGTGTCTCATGGGTCATGAGATCAAGCCCTGCATCTGGTTCTGCACTTGGCGGGGAGTCTGCCTGAAGATTCTCTCCCTCTGCCCCTCCCCCAAATCACGCATGTGCACACATGCACTCTCTCTCAAATAAAATAAATCTTTAAAAAATATATATAAAATTGTCTTATCTCTCGAATGAATTATTGTTTTTATTCTTAAATTGTGACTTTCCTTATCCCTAATAAGATTTTTTTCTTTAAAGTGTATTTTGTCTAATACTAATGTAATTATCTCATTATACTAATATACTATCTCAGAATACTAGTATAATTTCTTTAGGTTAATATTTGTTTGGGAGTTGGTTCAGAGGCTGCAACTAGAGCTCTCTTTAGGTGGTTCCTAAAGCATCTAAAGATGCTATCTGGGGGTGCCTGACTGGCTTAGTAGGAAGAACACGTGACTTTAAGAAAAAAAAAATGTCTGTGCACGTGGCCTTGGGCTGTGGCTTTCATCCTCTGTCAGAAGGCTGGTCTGGTCTCCAAAAATGTTTGGCAATCATCGTTAATTGTCACAAGGAAACTCCCTGCCTCTAACACCTGTCCTCAGAAGACTGGCACTGCTGGGGTGTCCTCTGTTTTTGAAGAGTGTATTCTTGGAGCTAATACCTCTGCTGATCTTGAAGAGACTGGATGTCTCTTAAGTATTGGTGATGGTATTGTTCAAGGACACGGGCTGAGAAATGTCCAAGCAGAAGGTAGAGTTTTCTTCCAAGCTTGAAGCGTATGTGTCTGAAGAACTTGGAACCTGATAATGTTGGTGGTGTTGTGTTTGGAAGTGAAAACTAATTAAGGAAGGAGATATTGTGAAGAGGACAGGAGCCATTGTGGACGTTTTAGTTGGTGAGAAGCTATTGGGTCATGTAGTAGGTGCCATTGGTAATTGGTTCCAAGAACCATAGGCAAGTTGGCCTAAAAGCACCTGGGATCATTCCTCCAATCTGCAGGAACTAGTTCAGACTGGCACTGAGGCTGTGGATAGCTTGGTGCCAGTTGATCCTGGTCAGCCTGAACTGTTTCATGGTGGCCTATGGACTGGCAAAATATCAAAGATTGACATAATCATTAACCAGAAATGTTTCAGTGATGGATCTGATGAAAAGAAGAAGCTATGCTATATCTACATTGCTATTGGTATCAGCAATATATATGGTATCTACACTGCTATTGGTATCAGCTGCTGCTACTGATTCTGCCCCACATCAGTACCTGACTCCTTATTCTGGCTGTTCAGTAGGAGAGTATTTTAAGGATAATGGCAAACATGCTTCCTTTACCAACGATGAGTTATCCAAACAGTCTGTTGCTTATTGTCAACTCTGCTGCCCATGAAGACTATCCCGGTGATGTGTTTTACCTCTACTCCCGTCTGTTGGAGAGAGCAGCCATTTTGATAGTGGCTCCTTGACTGCTTTACCACTCATGGAAACACAGCTGGTGATGTGTCCACTTATGAGCCAATGAAAGGCATTTCCATCCCTGACGGACAGATCTTCTTGGACACAGAAATGTTCTACAAAATTATCTGCCTTACCATTAATTTGGTTTGTCCATGTTCTTTGTCAGACTGCTGCCCAAACCAGGGCCATGAAACAGGTGGCAGGTACCACGAAGCTGGAATTGGCTCTTAATCGTGAAGTTGCTGCTTTTGCCTGATTCAGTCCTGACCTCCATGCCACCACTCAACAACTCTTGAGTTGTGACCTGCATCTGAGTGTCTGAAGCAAGGACAGTATGCTCCTGTGGCTACTGAAGAACGAGAGGCTCTTATCTTTGCTGGTGTAAGGGGGTAGCTTGACAAACTGGAGTTGTTTCTATTTTATCAATTAATTATTTCTTGGCTAGAGTATTTATTTTTTTATTTTTTAAGATTTTATTTATTTATTTGACAGAGAGAGATCACAAGTAGGCAGAGAGGCAGGCAGAGAGAGAGTGGGAAGCAAGCTCCCCGCTGAGCAGAGAGCCCGATGTGGGACTCGATCCCAGGACCCCGAGATCATGACCCGAGCCGAAGGCAGAGGCTTTAACCCACTGAGCCACCCAGGCGCCCCTTGGCTAGAGTATTTAAAAGCAAATTTTAAAAGGCATGATACTTTATCCTGACTCCTTCATGATGCTTTAAAAGACAAAAAAAATTTTTTTATGTAACCACAAAGCGATTTTTACACCTATCAAAATGAAATATGCATTTCTTAAGTTATAGTACAAACAATTCAAATTTCCCTATCATCTCAAGAAATGTCTTTTCACAATTATTATTTTTTCAAGCCAGAATCCAAACAAGGTCCACACTTGGTTCTTACAGTTTCATTTACAGAAGTGCTCCATTTCCCCCTCCCTTATTTGATTTACTTCTTGAAGAAACTGGGTCAGCAGTTCTGTAGAATGTTTCAGTTGTATCCTTGTGGTATTTAATTTGCTTTTTCATCCTCTGTATTTCCTGCAGCCTAGAAGTTAGATCTAAAGACTTGATTACATTGTATTTTAGATTCTTGACAACAGCACGCCGTAGGTGGTGTTACAGACTCCGTATTATTTCATCACCTCGAAAACCACATGGGGTCAGATGACTTCACTTTTAGGAATGCTTAAGTTGTTTATGTGATGACAGGCTGATTCCTTCCCAAAAAGTTTTCCAACAATCTTTCACTTAATGATTTTGGTATCTATTGATGAACACTGCTGATTCGTTTAAAAACAAATAGGGGTTGTTGCAAGATGGTGATTTTCTTTTTTCTTTTTTTGTTAAGATTTTATTTATTTATTTGACAGAGAGAGAGATCACAAGTAGGCAGAGAGGCAGGCGGAGGGAGAGAGGGAAGCAGTCTCCCCGCTGAGCAGAGAGCCCGAAGCGGGTCTCGATCCCAGGACCCTGAGATCATGACCTGAGCCAAAGGCAGAGGCTTTAACCCACTGAGCCACCCAGGCGCCCCAAGATGGTGATTTTCTAATTCAGTCATTCCTTCTTCATTTATTAGCTAGAATTCTTCTGTATAGAAGAACTGCCTTACATCCACGAGGGTTATTTGCTTTATCCTGAATACTGTTCATACCAGAAAGGCAGGATAGATCTTTAATTATTTCCTTTTAATTATCCAATTTTACAGTAATGTGTTGGTTGCCGAGCAACCTCCATGATGTCCATAGAGTCTTTCTCTTTTTCCTTTTTTGAATAGCAGTCTGAACCCATGGCTTTACACATTCAATGAGTGTCTGTCAGTTGCGGTTGTTGCCACTCAAATTGTTCTATTTTGGGTACAAGTGGAAAACTTTTGAGGCTTCTGTATTGGTTTGATATGACAATATTAGCTTTTGATAGTCTCTTTGTTTTCTGGTACAGTAAGACATCCCAAGCTCAGCTGGTATATTTCTTGGAATTGACTGGAAAATCTTGAGGCCTTTTAGTATGAGATGGTGTTTTGAGACCACAATATGGGATTCTTGTTGTTACTGAATTATTGTTGCTTCTTGGCCTTTTCAGTGGACAGACCTAGAAAATAAGTAACTATAAAAAAATTTTTAAAGTACGAGTTTATACTGATACTTATAACTGTAATTTAAAATTATAAGTTTTTTTTTAAAAGATTTTATTTATTTATTTGACAGAGAGAGAGATCACAAGTAGGCAGAGAGGCAGGCAGAGAGAGAGGGAGAAGCAGGCTCCCCGCTGAGCAGAGAGCCCGATGCGGGGCTCGATCCCAAGACCCTGAGATCATGACCTGAGCCGAAGGCAGAGGCTTTAACCCACTGAGCCACCCAGGCGCCCCTAAAATTATAAGATTTTTAAAAAAAGATTTTATTTATTTATGGAGAGTGAGGATGAGGGAGAGGGAGAGAGAATCTGAAGCAGACTCTGCACTGAGTGCAGAGCCCAATGTGGGGCTTGATTCTACGACCAGGAGATCATGACCTGAGCCGAGACCAAGAGCTGGATGTTTAACTGACAGAGTCACCCAGGTACCCCATTTTTGTTTTTTTCTTTTTTAAAGATTTATTTGTTTATTTGAGAGAGAGAGAGAGAGTGAGAGTGTGCAGGGAGGAGGGGCAGAGGAAGAGGGAGAGAAAGAATCTCAAGCAGACTCCCGGCCGAGCAGGGAGCCTGAGGTCAGGGCTCAATCCCGGGACCCTGAGATCATGACCTGAGCCAAAATCAAGAGCTGGACACTCAACTGACTGAGCCAACCAGGTGCCCCACAAGGTTTTTTGTTTGTTCGTTTTGTTTTGTTTTTTTAAACTTTTCAGTGCTGAACAGCTTTAACATAAGTTTCTTGGTAGTACTATATTAAAATATGTATATGTTGGTTTCCAAATAATAATACAATTGTTGCTATTAACAATAAAGCTACTAAATGAAACTAGATAATTCGAGGTTGTTTGCCTTTTTAAGTTTTTTGTCCGAAGATTATATCCCACTCAGAACCGTATAGACAAAATGTTTTATTCAAAGGTCAGTTGGAATAATTCTTTTCTTTGTGTGATATTTGTCACCAAATGGATACACTAGTAGGTTCATTTGCTTTAGTTTGTTTTCAAATTCTCAGTATTGGTTTTTATTTTCTTTTTCAATTTAGTTTTGTGTTTTGCTTCCTACCTCCTCCTTGAAATACTTCTTTTACTTGTCTTCTGGGACAATACTTTTTCTTGGGTTTTATTTATTTTTCTGGCTCGTTTGGGGCTTCTATTCAGTTTCCTTTCCTGGTTCCTCCTCCTCTTCCTGCTTTAAACCCTGGCTGTACTAGGACCTCTCCACTACGTGTATTCGCTTCCTACTGAACACATCTTGTCCCAGAGTTTTTAACATCATTTGTTTTCTGATCGTTCTCACATTTATATCTCCTGCGTGGACTTCTTCTCTGAATTGCAGATCTAGATCTCCAACTTTTCATTCACCTGCTGTACTTGGATGTCTAACAGATAGTTTAAATGTCACATGTCCAAAATGAACTCTTGATTTCCATCCAGCTGTTCCCCTGGCAGCCTCCCGTATTTCAGTAAATGACAACTCTGTCATGTTGCTGAGGCCAAATACCTAGAGTCATCCTTACCCTTCTCTCTCATATTCCATAACTGTTCCGTCAGTATATCCTGTCAGCTACTACCCTTGAAATACAGTAAGGACTTGAATCAATCCTCCATTCCTCACATCTCCCCTGACACCGCCCCCCCCCCCCACTAAGGTGCTATAAGTTCACCAGGATTATGATCATACTCTCATAACAGGTCTCCCGTTTCCACCCATGCTTCTCCTTCACAAACTATTCTCAACTTGGTAGTCAGATTGAGCTGTTAAAAGTCATTCCTGTGTTCAAAACTCTCCGATATATTCCTTCAAAAATATCTGGATTTGAGTACCAAAATATCTACTTAACTTGTTTCATTTGTACCATTCCTTCAAATAAAGTAATTTGGTACTCCCCCTGCCCCTCGCCCCGGTTTGGGGATTTGGGAAAATTGGATGGACATAAGTGAAACAAGGCTGGCCATGTGTTGCTAATTATTGAAAGTGGGCAATAACATTAAATTCATTATACTCTTCTCTTTATTTCTGTATATATTTGATAAATAAAATATAGTAGCCACTAGCCCCATGAGGCTATTGAGCACTTGAAATGTGCTAGTCTGAATTCAGATGTGCTGTGAACACACTGGATTTTAATACACACTGGATTTTAAAGACTTAGCGAGAAAGAAAAAAATGTAAAATAACTCATAAGTATTTTCTTATATTATTTACATGTTAAGATGATAATATTTTGGATATATTGAGTCAAATGAAATATATTACTAAAATTGGTTTTACTTGTTTCTTTTACCTCTTAAAATATGGCCACTAGAAAATTCAAAATTACATTTGTGGCTCATGTCATCTTTCCATTGGATCCATAAAGCCCTCTATGATCTGGGTCCTATTTTCTCTCTGATCTCATATCCTGCTTTTTTTCCCTCTTCCTTGCTTGTACCACTCGACCCATATTGATCTCTTTGCTAAGAACAAGCAAAATACATTCTGCCTCGGGACCTTTGCCCTTGCTAATCGGTCTGCCTGGAGCACTCTTGCTCAGTGTTTCTGTGGCTCACTCTCTTGTTTCTTTCAGGATTCTGCTCAAGGCACCTAAGTTTCCGGAGATATTTGATTTATATTACACCCTATCCCCTTCACTCTATTCCTCTTAGTCTGCTTTCTTTTTCTTTATAATACTTATCATTACTTACTTTTTGGGTTTTGTTCGTTTGTCTTCCTGTATCCTGAACATCCAGCATAATGCTTATACAGCATAGGTATTTGGTAGCATTTTCTGGAAGAAATGTCTATAGATTGTGCAAATAATTATGTCAAGTTCAATACTGTTTTCTGCAATTCTGCAAAAATAAGCTTCAGGTTTCCTAAATGAAGAATAAAAATTATTAAAGTAAACTTTAATTATAACTACAAAATATTCCCTGCATAAGACAACATATGCTTTATAAAATGATATAAGATGACCGTTTTAGTCCTTTCAAAAGAATTAAGGTAAAATAAATAACCTTATACGAATTAATTTTTAAAAATTTAATTATAACTACAAAATATTCCCTGCATAAGACAACATATGCTTTATAAAATGATATAAGATGACCGTTTTAGTCCTTTCAAAAGAATTAAGGTAAAATAAATAACCTTATACGAATTAATTTTTAAAAATGTGGACATAATATATTATGTTAGTTTCAGGTGTACAATGTAGTGATTGGATAATTATGTACATTACTAAAGGCTTACTACTGTAAGTGTAGTTACTGTCTGTCACCATGCAACATTATTGTGGTATTATTGACTATATTGCCTATGCTGTACTTTTCATCCCCATGACTTTTTATTTTATTTCTTTTTTTATTTTTATTTATTTATTATTTTTTTTTTAGAGAGGAGGGGAGGGTTAGAGGGAGGGCGAGAGAAGGAATTTTAAGCAGGCTCCATGCCCTGCACGAAACCCCACTCGGGACTCAGTCTCACAACCTTGGGATCATGACTTGAGCCGCAGTCAAGTCGGATGCTTAACTGACTGAGCCACCCAGGTGCCCTGACTTATTTATTTTATAACTGGAAGTTTGTACCTCTTAATCCCCTTTACCTGTCTTGCCCATCCCCTCAGCCCCCACCCCTCCGTCAATCACCAGTTTGTTCTTGGAGCTAATACTAATCAATTTCTCTATATTTGTGTGATTAGTAACATAGGGATTTTAGAGATACTTATGATGAATTCAATAAAGTAAATGAAATACAGACCAAAACTTACCGAGTGTCAGAAATGGTTTTTATCCAATAGATATCCCATTTCTCAAAGGCATTTTCCAAATTCTTTTATTAGTCTGGAATTTTTACTTTATTAGTGGTAATCCAGTAAAGTAGGTCGTGCCAAGAAGCTTAGAAATTTTTTGGGCACACTGAAATTTTGTTGTGCTAGTAATTGTAACAAAACTTGGTCTGAGGGGCACCTGGGTGGCTCAGTGGGTTAAAGCCTCTGCCTTCAGCTCAGGTCATGATCTCAGGGTCCTGGGATCGAGCCCTGCATCGGGCTCTCTGCTCAGCAGGGAGCCTGCTTCCCCCTCTCTCTCTCTCTGCCTGCCTCTCTGCCTACTTGTGATCTCTCTCTCTGTCAAATAAATAAATAAAATCTTAAAAAAAAAAAAAAAAAAACTTGGTCTGTTTATAAGATAACTTGAAGGCAGTCATTGTTCTTTATTTAAAGCTAAAACTATGTAGCAGGGAAAGGAACCAAAAAAGGAAAAATGCAAAAGGACTATTTTTAGCCTATTGTCTTTATCTTAAAATGTAAGATGACTAAGTGTAGTAATGAAATAATTTAAAAGCAAGGAGACCTTTTCCTTATCTGAGTATATTTGCTTCTCTATTTTAATTTCAAACAGTCTTGGTCACAGCATCCTTTCAACTATAACTAAAAAAATGAAATGACACCAACAAGGTATATGACAATTTGGATTGTGAAATTTTCATAGACAAAACTGGCAAATCAGGGCTAGCACTGTATTATAAAGACCTTAACTAAGACTTTAAAAGTATATCCTTAGTGATTTTTTGGATTATTTCGTACTTGTTTAGCAAACATCTACTAAGTATATATTGTGTGTCAGCACTGTACCAACTCCCCAAGGTTACAAAACTATATTTTCATAGCGGCTATCCTCCACTTAAAACCGAATGTCAAGTAAGTGCTTTCCGGAGATTATTTTAGTTAATTCTCATGGGCGGGGGGTGAATTTTATTACTCTCAATACGCAAATGGAGAAACGGAGGCTTTCCACAGAGTTCTGCTTTCAAAGAGTTCACTATCTAGAGAGATGAGGATAAGAGCGGCTCTATTATGAAGTACTGGCTGCTGCCTTAGTGCAGGACTGCCTTTGGAGGGGGAGGCAGTGAGGAAGGCCATCCAGAGAACAGGAAGCTTGTTCTGAATTTGAGAGGCAGACAGGAGCCTGCATGGTGAAGAGTGGAAAGTGGGGCGCCTGGAGGCTCAGTCAGTTAATCATCTGCCTTCGCCTCGGGTCATGATCCCAGGGTCCTGGGATTGAGTCCTACATCAGGCTTCGAGTGAAAACTTTTCTAATAAGCCTTTGATTTATTCATCATGTACCACACATCCTGTATTTCCTTATTCAAACGAAGATCTGGCTTGGACAATGAGGGATCATCTGAGTTATTACAAAGGTCTGGGAGGGTTGGCAGGGTTTGTTAGGATCAGCAAATTGGTGAGAGCTCCACGTCCTAGGCTCGGGCTTTCCCTCTGCAGGTCTCTCGGGGGCAGATTCCACACTGAACAGTAGAGCGGCTAAGAGAACAAACTCTGTGCCAGACTGCCTGGGTTTAAATCTCAGCTCTGCCACTTCTTACCAACAGATAGGACCTTGGATAAGTTATCTCACATTTTAATGCCTTGGTATCTTCATTCAGAAAATGAGAACAACAACAATAAAACTCACTTCATCATAGGATTGTCATAAGGATAAAGGGAGTTAATACATATAAAGGTCTGAGAACAGTGCCTGGCACATAGAAAGCTTCTACGTAAGTATACTAGTATTACCTCTGACAGGTATTTACACTGCTACTTTGTTCATTTAGAATAAACTTTGTTCCCACCTAATGATGCTAGGGTTTCCTAGCTCCTACTTTTTCGGTGTTAAGATACTTGGGAAGCTAAATTTTGAATCAGAAAGTTGTTTGGTGGGAACTGGCATGGAACTAGGCACTGGTAAAGGCCAGTGAGATATCCCCACACCATAACGAAGAAAAATTCTCTATTCATTGGATTTCTTCTGTCTCCCTGAATCATTATCTTCCTCCTGTGTTTCTGTCAGCCCAGCCAGATATAGCTAGTGGGTTCAGAGTGGAATGGAAATAGAACTTGGAAGGAATCCCAGAAGTGCTAGATGTTAAGTGGGATCTTTTTGATTTTTTTTTTTAAAGTAATCTCTGCACCCAATGTGGGGCTTGAACTCACAACCCTGAGTTCAAGAATTGCATGCTCCACCAAGTGAGCCAGCCAGGTGCCCCAAGCCAGGATCTTTTTGTTAGGACAACCACACCTCTTTGAGGCATTCCTCTCTATTTTACCCCCTCCTCTGGGTAGAATGTGGCTGGGGTTTCTATAACTTCATATTAGTCAAAGAATCATAGGAAATGATATGTCCCTGATGGACTGGAGGGAGGAAAGGCTTTACTATAGAACTAAGAACCCTCAGCTGAGTAGAAGTGGCTCAGGAACTTTACATGGAGCTCTCAAAGACATGTTTCTCCGCATTTGGTTTGGAGT
The DNA here is from genome assembly GCA_028534135.1 of Potos flavus. Lineage (NCBI taxonomy): Eukaryota > Metazoa > Chordata > Mammalia > Carnivora > Procyonidae > Potos > Potos flavus. The sequence continues at coordinate 47,608,167 of CM052887.1, forward strand.
GATGCTGCCATAGGCCATCAGAGACTCATGACATGTCAGGTCGAAAAGAGTGTAGTGTTCAGGTATCCAGTAATCATGTCAGTATGAAGTTCTCCAAATTGCAGGTCATAAAATGCTTAAGGTGAAGGTACTTTACTACCCAGATAATATACCAATCTCTTCTTCGTATTGATTGAAGCTTGTCTGGAGGCTGTTTTCCACTTGCCTCCTTCCAGAATGAAGGTGAACTTATAGGTATCCTGGAGTTCTTTTTATAGGTGTGGAGCCCAATGTGGGGCTTGAACTCACAACTCTGATATCAAGACCTGAGTTGAGATCAAGAGTTGGACTAAGCCACTCAGGTACCCCATGGAGTTCTTTTTCTTTTCTTTTCTTTTTTTTTTAAGACTTTATTTGAGGGAGAAAGAGAATGTCCATGAGTTGGGTGGGGGGAGGGGCAGACAGAGAAAGAATCTCAAGCAGACTCCACGCCAAGAGCAGAGCCCGACACGGGCCTTGATCCCACAACCCTGAGATCATGACCTGAGCCAAAACCAAGAGTTGGATGCTCAACAGATTGAGCCACCCAGGAGTCCTTGGAGTTCTTAATTAGTAAAGACTCCTTGCTCCAGGGAGCTTACTCAGAAGATCAGAGGTCAGTGAGATCCAGTAACTCATGGGTGGACCAGTCTGAGACTTCTACTGTGGTCATAGATACAAAGCTCACCTTCTTTTGTTCTCATGAAGAACACTGGGGCTACCTGTGAGATTTTGAAGGACTTTATCTGTCATTTGGAGGGAAGAGACAAGTCATACCATTTAAGTGCTAAGTTCTGTAATAGAAGGTTCAGGGATAGAACAGTCTTTGGAAAACAGGGGAAGCAAAGAAGACCTTACAGAAGACGAGATGCTTGTCCTGAGTTTGAAAGGTGAGGAGTTTGCATAGCAGACAAGGGAAGATATTGGTGGATGTTCCAGAAATATTGCCATCATAAGCAATAAGACCCAGAAATCTGAAATTATTTGAGTAGTCATGAAAAGTTTTCATACTATTAATGTTTTAAATGGTCTATTTTAATGTTTTTAAATGGTCTAATACTGAAAGGCTGGGAAACAGAGTTCCCTCCTTTCCAGAGCTGGGGAAATTGGAGCTGAGTTTTGGGGACAGTAGTCTGATAATTAGAAATGTCCGGGAGAAGGGCTGATGCTGTGTAAGCCATTTGGTGATAATGAAGGCCAAGGACACTGCAGAGATATCAGCCGTGATGTCATTTAGCTGCTGAGCCAGCTAGATTTTATTTAAGCCACTTAAGTTGAGTTTTCTGTTATTTTTAGTAAAATGCATTCCTATCTCCAGAGAATTCAGTTCCCTAAGAAGGGTTCTAAAGTAAAAGACTCTAAAATGTGGACTTGGCTGAGTAGAGGGGTTAGGACAGCTGGCAGTGAGGACCTAGGCTGGCGATAACAGTGGGTTATCAGAGGGCTGGTCAAATTATTATCAGTTATGTCTTGGGACCAAGAATATGTAACAATAACAAGGAGGAGAAATGTTTGGACAAATCTCAAGTTTTTGATGTGTGTTGGCTGCTTGTTACTGCTGAAAGTAAGAGGATTGAAAAGATACACCATGAACATAAAGTTGGTATAGTTTTATTAATATCAAGTAAAATACACTTTAAACCAAAAACAACACTAGAAATGGATTTACTTCATTTTGGATTTACTTCATATTGATATGTAGTTCAATGAACTACATGTCAGAATATGTAACATAACAATTCCAATTCTAAACTTATATTGCCTAATACAGACTTAGTATTCAAAATGGATAAAACAAAAAGTGAAGGAAGTGATTTGATGAAAGGGGAAGGGGCACATTATAGGTCAGGCTGCCAACAACTGAACCCAGTAATCAACCTTAGCATTATGAAAAGAAACAAGCAAACCTTATATGTATATTCTAGATGGAAATATCAATACCACCTATGAGATAATCTTGCCAAAAATTTGGACCTCAATCTGATCAAGGCTCTAGATAGTTCATAGGAAATATAGAGTACAGAGGAACAGATAAAGCATAACCAAAGGATTTTAATCAGTGAAACTTTTAAAAAAAGATTTTATTTACTTATTTGACAGAGAGAGAGAGTGAGAGAGGACAGCAGGGTGAGTAGGAGAGGGAGAAGTGGGCTCCGGGGAGCCCAATGTGGGGCTCGATCCCAGGACTCCAGGACCATGACCTGAGCTGAAGGCAGATGCCTAACTGACTGAGCCACCAAGGCACCCCTCAGTGAAACTTAAGAAAGTGGAAACCTCTATAGGAAAATGGGCCTAGTGTCTTCATTTAAAGTGGGGAATTGGGGGGAAGGATAAACCTATAGATCAAAATAGATGGAGGACACTGTCTTAGCCTGGGTTCCCCTGAAAGTGCAAATATTTTATATGAGTGTGTCAATCCAGAGATACAGGAAGTAAAACAGAGAAGGAAAAAGAGTCCATGTAATAAGGGCAGGTGATGGATCAGGAAACTGCTTGCTCCTGTGGGATCCTCTGAGGAGCCATATGAAATGCATCTCAGAAACATTTTCTCCAAAGGGAGAAAGAGGGACATATTTATTGGCTCACATCCCCCACTGGTCAAAGTTTGCCCCTGGGGCATTTACAAGCACTTTTGGGTTTTTGTGCATGTGTGAAGAACAAGCAGTTTCCTGCACTGTGAACAGAGAACCCCGGGACAGGCAGAGAGAGGCATAAAGCGTGGGCTCAAGGTTGTCAAGTTATACTGCGTGGAGCAGGCTGAAGGCCCCACACAACGGGCCAGGATAGCAGTTTCTAAAATAACAAGATCGGAAATGGTACGATTTCTTTCTTGAATTTGAATATGATTCCAGGATCTCTTGTAACCACAGGGAAAACGCCCTGAACTAATGCCTGCAACTACCTACCCCAATATTTCTTTAGAATAACAACAACGACGACAAAAACTATGTTTAACCACTATTAGTTGGTTTATTTTATTATTTGCAGAAGAGAACATCCCTAACTTACACATCACTGCAAAATGCTGATAATTCCTACATTATTGTATGAGGACTATATCCGTAAAATATCTAATACTTACCAAGGCAAGGGTCCCTATTTCATGTCCCTCTGTCCATCCTATTTCTTAGATCAATTAAGACAACTTTAGACAATTATAGCCCCATGATACTTTTTTTTTTTTAAAGCAGAGGTCAAAACCATATATAGTATTTTAATTAGCAAAGGTGTCAATTTCATAAAAGCTTAGAATAACATTTTATATTTTGTTCCATAGTCTTATTTGTCACATTTCATATTTTCACTGAGTTCTTTGGTCAGAGTTTATTGCTTCAACATCTTCCTGGAAGAGTCCACAATTGCACTAAGTCTATTTTAACTATTTCCCTCTAGACTCATTAACTTGTACTTGCCTACATAGACACTCCCCTGCCACTTTTCTATAAACGCACATAGCCTGACACTTTCGGCTATTTATATTTGTTAGCTTAGCTGCTACTTAGAAGCAGGGGCAGCTGGGGTGCTGGCTGACTCGGAAGAGTATGTAACTCTTGATTTCTGGGTTGTGAGTTCAAGCCCCATGTGGGGTATAAAGATTACTTATGTAAAACTTGAAAAAAAAAAAAAAAAGGCAGGGGTAGATGCTCCCAAAGAGAACTGGCAGCAGCAGCCCACAAGATGTGATGGGAGAGTAGGGCTCCTTCCCCTAAAATAAGCCCGTTTTAGGATCACTCCTTTATCTGACTGTTGAAAGCTGTCTCTATAAAATGCTAATGTGTTTGGGAGGCTTCAAAGTTTTCCGCTAAACTGAGTTACAGATAACGTTCTGGTGGAGAGTAACAAAAAGTAGGGAGGATGTCAAAGTGGGACTGGGACCTCCTTGAGTAGGACGACTTTAGAAAGGGAAAAAAGAGCACTGAAGAGGAAGGGTGGGGATGTAAACAATTTGTCTACATAGTATCTTGTCTTTGGGACCTGAAAAACAGTGTTCAGGAAAGTACTTCTGAAATAAACTATTGTAGTTCAATGAATTATTTTTCTTACTGTTTGCCAATTATTCCTCACAGATAATTTGTAGAGAGCCCTCAAGGTGATCTGTAAGGAGCCTCAGAGTTTAAGGACTCCTTGATGTGATGGGTTTCCTACTCCTTTTCCAGGTTGCTAAGCCAATCCCATAGTAATTCAGCTTTATAAAAGATTTTATGTTGGGGCACCTGGTTGGTACAGTCGGTTAAACGTCCACTCTTGGTTTTGGCTCACGTCCTGATCTCAGGGTCCTGAAATCCTCCGGGATGGGGCTCCACGCTTCAGTGTGGGCTCTGCTTGATTCTCTCTCTCTCCCTCTGCCCCTCCCCCATGCTCTCCTTCTCTCTCTCTAAAATAAATAAATAAATAAATCTTTAAAAAAGATTTTGTGGAGAATATTTTCAAAGGTGTAAAAATTCTTTTTTTTTTTTTTTCAAAGGTGTAAAAGTTCTTAACCAAATTGTTTCTCCTTGTTTCCTCTTAAACCCGCTATTCACTTCCTTGGAAGAACAGGGTGCTTCAGTGCCACCCAAACTGGGCGCAGACACCCAGGACTATTGATTTTTGCATCGCAGTCTTTTAAACGCCAATTTTAAAAGCACTTCTGGGGAATCCGCGAAGTCCGGCCACAAAATCAGCGAAAAGCTCTGTACAAAAGAAATAAGCCCTGTTCTGTGCGTCCATCATATGCAAGCCATTGCACTCCCTTGTCCGCTTGTTACCTTACAAGGAGACTTACGAGACCCAGGAAAGGCGGGAGGCACCAGGTCTGTGCCTGCGGTAAACAGGAATCCGTGTGGTGTGGGCGGCGCCAGGAGACGGAAGGTTTCTCACGCGGCGAGCGGGCCGCCAGGTGGAAGCGCGCGCCCCGCGCCTCCGCCGCGGTCCCCGGGCCGGCCAATCGGGAGGCGGGCGGGAGGGGGCGCGGCCGGCCGGGGCGGGGCCGGTCTCGCTCCTCGGAGGTCGGCTCGCCAGCGCGCTGGGCCGGCCGCTCTCGCTTCCCGCAGCCATGGAGCGGCTGACCTTGCCTCCTGGCGGCGCCGCGGCCGTGGACGAGTACCTAGAGTACCGGAGGTGAGGCTGCGGCTCGGCGGGGTCTGGAGAACTCAGGCGGGCCGCGTCCCCCTCGCCGGAGGAGCGCGGGGGACGCGGACAGAGACCCGGCGCCCGCCCCTTGGGGCTCCCGGAATCTGTTGCCCGGCTGCTGGGGGAGGCTTACTTATCTTGATTGAAGTTTCGTCTTTTTTAGTTAAATATTGTGCTGACATGTAGTTCCAATGTCTCTTCCGAGGCTGTTTAAGAGGTCTCCCGCTTCGACTCTTTCCAAGACAGATTCTTAACTCTTAGATTTATGCGGGGGTCCAACTGTGTTTTCTAAGTGGCCATCGAAGAGTTACACATTGAGTACTCGGGCCTTGTAAGAAATAGCAGACGTCGTTTGCTTGTTAGTTTAGTAATAGGGTATGTCGTGAACTTCCAAACGTGTTCCCAACCCCCAAGTGCTGGTTTTAGGAGAAAGACAGACTGGTGTAGTTTCGGTGGTTGCGGAGAAACGCCTCTCACGGAAATGGAAACAGAGCTGCCCCTTTGGTTCGAGGACGCCACTCGCTGCCCTGGGCCCTGACAAAGCCTGATGCACCTGCAGAGACGCGTTATTTTTTCCGGCCTCTCAAGAAAGGTTTTTGGCAGTTGGGAGGCTGGGTGAATGGGGATTCCTGGAGAGGTTATAGTAGGAGATGTGGGGTGGAGGGCGCCAGGGGTGGCAAGGTCCGGGCGGAGGGGTGGGGGTCGGTTTACCGGGTGGGGGTGGGGAGGAGAACGTGTGTATATACACGGGAAGTGAGGCAATCACTGCTCCGCCTGGAAAATCCCAGCGGCCTTGAAAACCTGAGCGAGAGGGGCTGCTCTACTTAAAGGTGGTCGCCCCCAAATCATCCAGGGTTGTTAGGGCAAACGGATTCCTTCGCTGACCTTCACTCCTTTTGACTGTCTCGGTCGTATAGTTTTGGGTAACAGCTAGAAATGGTTGGTAATTCTGAGCCAGACAAGTAAGAATGGGGAGCTTGATGGGTCAGGCCTCATCCCCGGGTCTGGTGGGTCCAGGCAAGGCCATGAGTCCTGTGCCCAGAACAGTTTCCACCCAGCGCTCACCGAGGCCTGGGCCGGCTTCTTTAGCCTCCAGGTCTGCAGGGCTTTTCCCTGGGAGCAAGTTGCTGGGCCTTGATGTTGACTGATAACGTAGATATTTAGATGTTTAGATATGTGGATTGTGGGCCTCCGCTACGGTCTCTCGCCTGATCCAGAAAATGTTAAGACCTGGTGGAAAATTGTTTTTAAATATGAATAACCTGGAATAGTTCACTTTAAAAGTTAGAGCCTTAAAAAAATAAAAAACGTTAGAGCCTTGCTACTCAAAGGGTAGCAATCATGGACCAGCTGTGTAGGCGCCACCGGGGAGCTTGTTAGGAATGCACACTCTCAGGCCCACTCCAGACCCATTAATCTGAATCTGCATTTGAACTAGATCCCTTGGGGGTTCTGTAACTGCTGTAAAGTTTGAGCTGTGCAGGTTTAGCAGTCAAGTACAAATGATCTCCATCTTTATAGATCTGCATTGTTCTTTTTTTCCAGTACCTATTGATATATTACATGGTACCTATTATAATGTGAAATGAATGACCCAGGATTTTTCTCAGAATAAAAGGCCCCCCTCTTTTTTTTTTTTACTATTGTGTATCTAAATTATTTAAGTAAGGAAGAAGGTTGTGATGGTTTCATAGCTTCTGAATTGGTTTTATTTATGTACCTCAGCTAAATGCTTGAAAATATGGAAAACGGTATGGATTGCACAAAAAGTTAAGTAGCATTCTACAAACAACTTCTTTCATGGCTTTTAAGGGGTGGTGTTTTCAAGGAGAAATTTCTTCAATTTTGAACAAATTCTTTTACTTGTGCTTCCTTTTTCTCCAGGGATGCCAACTCTTAATTTCTTAAGAAATGAAACAGTGGTGGCTTAATTTTTCCCATGAAACTTTGAAGTCAAAGTTTTGGAATTAAAGGATGATGACTCAATATATATGTGGGTTTGAGCTTGTGCAGATCCAAGGGTATTTGTGGGTTTAAACTCCTGGCCAGGGTTTGGGTTCGCATTACCCATGTTGTCTTCTGCACTGATGTTTTTTGTATTATTTTTTGGGGGGAGTACTATTTTTAAAAGAGGAAAATATTAGAATTTTTAGCAGTTTAAACTTTAGCTTTTAATGAAAAGAATGAGCATGTTTGCTTCAGAATGCAAGGAGAAACTGAGATTGAATTTGTGGTAATTGTCCAGTGGTAAACCGGGATCAGTAAAGTCAGGTGTCATGAGTTCACTGACTTTTTTTTTTTGGAATCCTCTTTTACTTGGGAAGCAAAAGCTTTATTCCTATTGTGTGTAAATTTGCTATTAACATGAGCCTGAGGTAAAAAAAAATCCAATCTGAAGCAGCATTACCTTTGACTATACAAGTATAGTTTAATTTTAGAGTATAGTATTTTTGACCTGGAAAATAAATATTCAAGGCTTAAGAGAAGTTTTTGTCGTAGAATTGTCGGTGAGGACGATGGAGGGAAACTTTTTACCCCTGAAGAATATGAAGAATACAAAAAAAGAGTATTACCTATGCGCTTACAGAACAGATTATTTGTGAGCTGGCGGTCACCAACTGGAATGGATTGTAAGCTTGTGGGTCCAGAGACACTGTGTTTTTGTACACATAGGTAAGATAGTGCTAAGTTTTCTGGTGATTAGAAAATGTAAAACTGTAGCAGAGCGTATCTTCCTTCTATAAATAACGTTATTGTGTGATAATTGAGATTTAAAAGAAGGCTTTTATATAATGTCCTAGAAATTGTCTGAAGTGGTTTTATTTATTTATTTATCTTTTGCTATAATTAAAAATTCCTCTTCTATCCTATTAGAACTCATTATGGAGTCCATCACCCTAAGCATCTCTAATCTTGCAGTTGGTAAAAAATACTGGTTCCCCTGTAGCTTTGCCAGGGTCTACTTCTCCCACGACTGGATAAATTAGTAAAGGATGGGTCATCAGAATGCAAAATTTGCTTTAGGAGTTGCTTGAGTGGACCCACACTGAACAGGTTACCAACCTACAAATAGAAGCATTTCTCCTTTAATTTACTAATCTCCCTTTGTGCTTTAAGAAACGTGTTGTGTTGATACCTTTCTTTAAACAAAAATACAAGCACACAGCTTTTTATTACAAATGGTCCTTTTCCAAGTAAGGCATATGGAGGAAAGAAAAGGCAAGAGGCTCCAGTCACTGATTTTTATTGCCTGTACCAGAGGTTTGCATTTGGCTGTGTTTGTTGTGTTCTACTTTACATTTTACTCCTGTCACAGGTCACAGCTATAAAGCTCAAAAGGACAAAGCTGCTTCTTGGAAAAATCATTGAACCTATTATGTATTTTCAGGTAACAACTTTTTCTGTTCCAAACAGAGCATGAAGGAGAACCGCCCTGTTCTCATAGTTTCTGGGGCTCTCTCATGAGAGACTCTTTGTATAGTTGCTGTTTACATATAGACTTGCCATCTGCCAAAGGTTATTAAGCCGTTGCTAGGATGAGTAATGTTGTATATAGATTCACTTGAAACTTATTTAGCAACCCCAACTAAAAACACTGGTGGAGGAATGGAGGATGAGGGTTATGTTGGTATCTTTCAGAGTTCAAGAGTAGTTTGGTTAATTTGTGTTGGTTTTATAATTTATTCTTGTACAAATTTAGTGCCAGTCTCATATATGTATAATTATGTACCATGAATTAACCTTCAAAATGAACCCAACCCAGCTTCCATGGAAAAGGTCTTCAGTATTGGTCACTCAGTGAGATCTCTGTCTAAACCATTATTTTTTTCCCTATTATAAACATTATAATTATTATTAAGGTAAATGAAGAATATATAGAAAAATAGAAAGAAAACTCACCACCCAAAGTCAGCTGCTATCAATACATTTTACTGTATTCATGTATTTTTTCTTTACATAGTTCATTTCGTTGTAAATGATGTGCATATAAATATTGAACAAGTTTTTAATGACAGAGTCACAGAAATATGTTTCCACATTGTTATGTAGTAATCACAAATAAGATTTCTCTTAGAAGATTTTATTTATTTGAGAGAGACAGAGACAGAGATAGAGAGAGCACAAGCTGGGAGGAGAGGGAGAAGCAGGCTCCTTGCTGGGCAGGGAGTCCGACGAAGGGGTCCGTCCTAGAACTCTGGGATCATGACCTGAGCCAAAGGCGGACACTCAACCGACTGAGGCACCCAGGTGCCCCACAAATAAGATTTTTAATACCTGCTCAATATTCTAGCTGGTCCAGTGGTGTTCATTGTGTGTTCCTCAGAGCTGTGAGGGAGTTTTAGCGATCCCACATGGAAGGGCCGGTTAGAGGAAGGATAGACTCTAATTTTGGCTCTTTCCCTTGCTTTAACCAATTCTGCTTTTATCTATCTTATATATTATGGTTCTTTAAGAGATTTTATTTGCAGGAAGGGTTTCACTGGTAAAAATTTTAAAAACTTGTCGATTGATTTACTCATTCATTCCCTTATTAATATGTTGTTTATGTGTGTACGTGTGTGTATTGCTATTATAAGTACTGTTGCTGATGCCATCCTTAGGCACACAGCTCTTTCTATACACAGAATTATTTTCTTGAGGTATATTTTCGAAAAATGAACTCTGGGTTAAAGGATGGTTTTTTTACTATTTAATGATTTTATTTGTATTTATTTTTATTGAAGTATAGTTGATATGTAATGTTAGTTTCAGACGTGTAACAGTGATTTGATAATTATATACATTAGGAAATGCTATATGTGAAATTATATAAACCATGGAAAGTATGGATGGATCTTTTTAAGTTTCTTGAAACAGTAAATGAGAGAAGTTCTTCTATAACACTCTTGACAGCATTGTGAATTATGTTTAAAAAAATATTGGTTCTCTGTGCTAAGTGAAAAATGGTATCTCATTGCTATTTTAACTTGTACTACCTAGATTAATAAGAATAATAAATTTAATATTATTTTATTGAGTATCACCTTAAGAGCAGGAAGTGAGTGGCCTATTTAAGAAAATTACAGTGTTTTAACAAAGAGCTTTGGCTTTTAAAAATGTTGACAATTTATTTTGAAGTGAAAAGTTAAAAAATAAATTATATTAAATATGTTTATTGAACTCATTTCAGTTTTAAATAGCAAACTTATGAAAATAAATTTAAGTAATGTACTTTGATAAAATAATTTTTATAAAGAACTTCTTCCACACTCTTCGGTTGTGCTTCTGTATTTAAGAATCTTTAATGGTATTTTAAGGGAATTATATTTCTTTGTATATTGCTGTGAAAATTTTTCTTAAATAACTGAAGATAACAATCTAAAAGAGGGAAGGTTTTTTTCTGACCAAAGCAATTTGTGGCGGAGCTGACAGAAATACTGTAAGGGAGTTTATTTTTGCCTTATTAACAAGAACAGCAAAATAAAAAAAAAGAATAATTTTGCGTTTAACAGGACAGATTGTAATTTAATTGTAAACAATGCAATCCCTGCATTGTTTTTATTTCTTCCCTTTTATTTTATTTATTTTTTAGGTATAAGCAACATAAAACTGACTTTGAAACGATTCCCCAGCAGCGCCCCATCAGTCTCCCTTGCCGAGTGAGCGGCTGCCGGTGCAGGGCGTACCTTTACGTCCCTCTGAACGGCACGCAGCCCATTCGCTGCAGGTGCAAGCACTTTGCGGATCAGCACAGCGCTGCGCCTGGCTTTCTATGCAATGCCTGTGAGTTACATTGTTAGAAACACACAAACAGAATGTTTGTCTGTCTTTATTGAATATTTAATGCGTCTTTGTGCCAGTTTTAGTCAGCTGCCTAGTCAATATTAAACAAGTCAGAAAAGTTTGATGGACAACTACTCTAAAATGTTATTTTTGTGGAAAAACTGAGTTATTTGTATGTTTTGCGATCATAAGCCCTAATCTCATGGAATTCAAATAGGTTAAATGATAGTAATAGATTTTATTTATTTATTTTAAGATTTTATTTATTTATTTGTCAGAGAGAGAGGCAGAGGCAAAGGGAGAAGTAGGCTCCCCGCTGAGCGAGGAGCCCGAAGCGGGACTCGATCCCTGGACTCTGGGATCATGACCTGAGCCGCAGGCAGCTGCTTAACCAACTGAGCCACCCAGGTGTCCCAGTAGTAATAGATTTTAAAGAATACTTAGATGTGATCTAATTTAAATTTTAGTTTGTTTATTTATTTATTTATTCATGTATTTATTTATTTATTTATAAATAGGCTCCACACCCAAGAGGGGGCTTGAACTCACAACCTTGAGATTTAGAGTTGTGTGCTCTACTGACTGAGCTAGCCAGGTGCCCCAGATTTAAATTTTTGAATGGGAATTTTATCAACTAAATTCTATTGAGAGCTTTTTAGAAAGGATCTGATAAGTCGAAAAAAATTTCGTAATTTGCTGGCAGATTATTATATTATTGCCTAAATCATAGGCTGATGAGAAAAGCAAAAGGTAACATAACAATTTTAACACTTTATATGTGATAGCACCCTTACCTCAATACCTATACCCAAATCCCAGCCCTTTCACTTGATCATCCTTTTAAAAACCCCTTGACATAGGTAGGACATTATTTCAGTATTTTCCTAAGGAGATAGTTATTCTAATTTTCATAGTAGTTGGAATCATAATATGTTATAAAACACTTTAATGACAGGGCAGGAACAAATGTATTTTCACTGGCTAAGTATGGAAGAACTTGGATAAAACTTATTTATTGTGCACCTTGGTTCCCATACAGATTTTTTAGAAATGTGAGTGTGTAAAATTTTTTTTTTTTTGAGTGGGTAAAATTTTGTTAATGGTGTATTCTGGCCTCCACTTCCATATGGTTTTTTTTTTTTTAAATATATATAACACTTTCATTAAGATATAATTCACATACCATATAACTCATCCATTTCAAAGGTACAGTTTAGTGGTTTTTAATATACTCATAGAATTGTGCAACCATCACCACAGTCAATTTTAGAACATTTTCATCACCCCCAGAAGAAACTCCATATCCATTAGTAGTCATTCCTTATTCCCTCCTCTCCCCCAGCCCTAGGTAACCAATAATTACTTTCTGTCTATATGGACTTGCCTATTCTACACATTTCGTATAAATGGAATCATAGAATATGTAGCCTTTTGTCACTGGCTTTTTTCACTTAGCATAATGTTTGTATGAGTCATTCACGGTGTGGCATGTATCAGTACTTCTTTGCTCTTTATTGTTAAACAATATTCCATTGTGTCCCTTCTATGTCGTGGATTGGCTTTCCTATAAGGCTTTTATGGGGCGTTTATCCACAGGGAGGCCTCCCCACATTATCTCCTCACCTGGTCCTACCACTGGGCTGTCCACACCTGCTTTTGACTCCATATTTGAGGAGAGGGCCTACATTTCCTGGCTTTCCAGTGTTAGCCCAATTTCCTTTAGTCCTAGTTGGTTTTTCTAATACTTTTTTCCTGCTACATACCTTACCTTACTCACTTCAGCATCTTGCAGAAGAGCAGTGGCTGGGAGGGAGTTCGGGGGCTGGAGGCTAGAGGTTTAGAGGTAGATAAGGGATCCAGATTCAGGTGATTGTGGCCAAGCTGAGCATTTTTAGGGCAGACAACTTAGTACCTATATTTAAAGACCTTTAACTGCCTTCACATCTTGATTCAGGTTCCAGGTGTTCAGGATTCCATAGTTGTTTCACTTGTGCTTGTGGTCAGCCTGCATATGCTCATGATACAGTCGTGGAAACTAAGCAAGAAAGACTGGCTCAGGGAAAGCCAGTGGGACAGGATGTCCCTTATGCAGCGATGGGAGGCTTAACGGGCTTCAGCTCACTGGCAGAAGGCTACATGCGATTAGATGACAGTGGGATTGGTAAGTGACAATCAATGAAATGTGAGCTTGTCATATTGTTTTTATGTGTGATGATAGTGAAGCCCTATATTTGTTCCACACTTTATGTTCTTTGGTTTTTTCCAGAAACCATTCTCTTGTTTGATTTTTATTTTTTTTATAAAGGTCATTTTTATATATGGTCATTATAGAAAACGCAAGAAAAAAGATCACTCCTACCCCAATACTTATATCTGAATCCCAACCCACAACCCTGTTGTTTTAATAGCTGAGTATTTCTTTGATATGATACACTTTACCTGTTGCCCTATTGTATGCAATTTTTTTGTCATTATAGCCATCTCATTTTGGAAACAGGCTAATGTCTGTGTGTTCATATGCCGATGCATGTGTATATATTTATCACATTTATAATAATGTATGCACACAGTGCTTGCATACATGAAAGTGTTAAGTAATATAGGGAAAAGTTCAGTTGGATATGTCTTGAACTTTTGTAGGTAGCTGGATTCTTTTTTTTTTTTTTTTTTGGATTCTTCTGAACTTGAATAGGATTGGGGAGAAGAATATGGTTCCTATCTACTTTTAAATACTTCTGTGTGTATGGATTTTTTTTTGTATTCAATTTTTTTTCAGTACAAAAATTACATAAATGTAAATGAATATTTTCTTGTAAAAGATTCAAACAAGAGAAATGAAGTATTGTAAGGCCCCCTTGAACACGTCTCTTTATCCCAGATCCTTTCCCAGAGGGTAATTTGCTGTCATCAAATGATAATTTATTTTTCTTTTTAGCATATATTTTTATAGTTTTTAACTTGGAAAAAATTTGAAGGCCTGTCATATCAGAACACGCAAATCTATTCAATTCTTTTAACCCCCCATATAATATTCCACGCTGTCAATTTATCAGGTTTTCTGAGCTATTCTGTCAGTTTTTCTAAATCTTGTTCCTGGCATTTAGATTGTTTCCATTTTTTTTCCCTTATAACTAGTCCTGCCAAAAACATACTTGAACTTTATTCCTTGTGTGCTACATAAATCTGACTCTAAGGTAGATACAGAGAAACAGAATTGTTGGGTTGAAGTGTGTGAAATGTTGTGAAGACATTCTGTCAAATTGCCTTCCAAAAATGCTGTACTTGTTTATACTTTCTCTAGATTGTTTAGCTTCTCTATTTCTCACATTTATGCTGGTCATTGATATTGCCAAACCCAATTTTTTGTCAGTCTGATGTGTGAAAATGTTATCGTTTCAGTCTGATTTCCTGGTTATTAGTGAGAGGAGAGTCTTCTCGTATTTATTGGCTGTTTTACTTTCTGTGACTTGTCTGTTACATACTTTGCTCACTTTTATATTTTTATCTTTTCTCATTTATATATAGGCGATCTTATATAATCTGTATACTAACCTTTTGTCATTTATTTTGCAGATACTTTCTTCCAATCTGTTCTTTTGTCTTGTTTTTATTTTCTATATAGCTTTTAAATTTTGGAGGCAATTTTATAATTATGTTCACCTTCATACTTAATTTTTTTTGTTTTTATGTTTAGCCTTTTCATGTATTTGGAATACATTTTTTTTGTGTGAAATGTGAGGTATGTATAACTTCAGTTTTTGTCCAAATTGATGGCAAGTTATCCAAACACCATTCTTTCCCAAATAATTTGTAACTTTACCTTTCTCATATTCTGTCATACTCACTATTTTGCTTAACTGCCTGAGCCACTCAGGTGCCCCAAGAATTAATATTTTAAAATGTTGAGTCTCTGTATTTGTATTCTGTGTAGCTGAGTGGAATTCTGAAGTCATCTTCATGAAAGTCCTCAACCTATTTCTTAATTTTCTTAATTTTATTTGTGGGTATTTAATTTTTTTATAGCTATCATATGTAGGGTTTTTTCCTTCCTTTATATTTTCTGGCTCATTATTATTTGTTTATTGAAAAGCAAATATTTTATGTTGCTTTTGTTACCAGTCATTTATTACTTAATCTTAGAGTTTAAATGTTTGGTTGATGTGTTTTTGCCTTTTCCAATATTTCTGGCTCTTACTCTTGACTAATTACAATGGCTCATACTTGCATAAGAGTGCTAAGTAATAGTGGGAAGAGTGGCATCTTTGCCTCCTTGCGCCTTCTAGTATTTTATCACTTAGCCATCTTATAACATAAAGAGAGAAAACCTCCCACTTTTGGCCCCTGAGGGAAGGTGAGGTGAGGAAAGGTGAGAGTGAGGAGAAGAAACAAGATGTCTTTGTCTTCATTTCAGATGTAGGGGAGCCTGGGGCAGAGGGACATCTGCTCTATTAGCCACTGCAAAGTCCTGGGCAGAGATGACAACTTGCTGATTTGGTTCCTTTATGATGCAGAAGAAGTCCATAATGCTCAGCTCCTAGTGGGTGGTTGGAAGGCAGCTGAGCCATAAGGCAGTGGAGACATTGGTCGTAGCAAGGGGATCCCGAGCAGAGCTAGAGTTCTGGGGGATTCGGTAGAGCAAGTGGCAGGCATCGAGGGGTCTGTACTTCTTTCTAGTGAGAGCAAGTGTGAGGCCCTACCAAGCTGGTGAGTCACCACTTACCAGCCTTGAGCATTTGAGATCAGAAGTGCATGCAGCAACCAGAGGATGGTACAGGGACCTCAGTGGACCTGAGCTCCTTCTCCTGTATTTCCTCCAGCCCCACGAGAGAGGAGCTGGGGAAGGAGCGGGCAGGAAACTGAAAGAATGAGCAGTTGTCCCACACTGCTTAGGTTATAAGAAAGGACTCATTTTAAAAACCAAATAGGATTAAGAGTTTATTTCCTTCCCTCTATCCACTGT
Organism: Potos flavus; assembly: GCA_028534135.1. Taxonomy (NCBI): domain Eukaryota; kingdom Metazoa; phylum Chordata; class Mammalia; order Carnivora; family Procyonidae; genus Potos; species Potos flavus. The sequence continues at coordinate 47,624,020 of CM052887.1, forward strand.
GTGGGAAGAGGAATGTAGGGGAGGTGGTGGGTTGTGAAGAAGATAGAGCTCTTAAAAATTTTCTCCACAGCTTCCTTCCTTTTGGTCCAAAAGTCAATGTATTTAGCAGTTGGTCTTTGTAATTTTGTGGTGTGGGGTTGTGGATGTTTCCTCATTTCACTGAATTTTTCTTTATTGTTCATACTTTGTTTTGAGATAGTTTCCAGTGAGGAACAGAGTAAAAATACACTTATTCTCCCCTCTTCAACTATAGGTTCTTTGTCACGAACGTCTTGCTTTCGATAATATTTTTGTGACTATATTTTGTGCCTCTTTGTCATAGTTGCATTCATGCATAACTTTTTTTTTCTGTGAAAAAGATCTCTGAGAAATACAAACATACTTTTACCTAATTCCCTTTACTTTATATGGCAGATAAAAATCTAAATAAAAATCTCTTTTTTATAGAAAGATTTTTTTCTAATTAATCTGCTGAGGTTCTAATTTATTTTGCATCGAAATAACTCTTTTGTATCCTAACAAATGGAGATTTATTTTTCATTCTTCATTTATTTTGTTCTTAGGTGCACCTTCGATTGAATTTTTAGACTCTCCAGTTACAGCCATGGATCACCCATTTCTAAAAGCATTTCAAGCATCATCTAGTTCTTCTCCAGAAACATTGACAGATGGTAATGAAATTAAACTGACAAATATTTTTGGGGGTAGTAAAAAAGAATGTAGATTAATTCATTTTCTAGATCTTTTTTCCTCAGTATTACCACAATTTGGTTATCATTTTATTTTTAAATTGGCCTTGTACTGAGAAGAAGCAAGGAACTTCTTTTTTTTTTTTTTTAAATTGCTAAATCTGAGAATTGTGAGGATTCTAATAATACAATAATTTGAAGTTTTAAAACCTTACACGTTATTGCTTTGATGTCTGAATAAGAGAGTCCTCTAGTGGCTCTCTCAAGCAGGATGTAATCCGGTGATAAGTATAGGTTAGCAAGGTTTTGTCATTTATAAATTATACATATACATATAAATTATGCATGTGCATTATACATATATATGAATTTTATTCATTTTTAAGCACTAGTATTCTATTTCCTTTATTAAAACAAGAAAAAAACATTGAAGAGGAATTTTTATGATGCAGTAGGTATTTAATATTTACAAATATTTTTAAATGAGAATTTTCTTTTTATTTGTATTTTCATGAAACCTTTTCACGTGCCCTGACTTTCTCCACAAGGGATTTTTGGGCTGCTTATACAAACAACACCCAACAAAGTAATGTGAAAATATAGATAGAAGAAACCAAAACCAAGAGAAAGGACACAGTTGTGTCAACTTTCAAGGTTGATGTAATTGCTGTTGATGTGATTAGCGTTGGTTTTGACAAGTGTAGTGGCAGCGAAGGCACAGAGGAAGGTATGATCAGTTAAATAATTTTCATTATTAGAAAGATACTCATCTATTATTATGGGTTCCTCAGTGCTCATGAAAGTTATACCAGTGCTGGATTTTAAAGATGTCTCTATAATGTGACACTCAATGATACGGTGACCCAAGGTCCTTCAGACCTTTTTTTCAGAAGACAGGTGCACTAGTCTGCCTGTGGTCCTGAGAAACTGGTTACCCAGGCCTTCTCAGTATGGGGACGGGGACGGAGACGGTTCTCCATCCCAAGTCTCAGCCTGTAGATCTTTCAAGATGGCGGTGACGAAGTCTGAGGCCGGCAGGGCTTTTTCCCCTTACTTCCATCTGGCCAGACGTTTGCTCTCTCTGGTTACTGTCTCGGCACTGGGCTATTTCGTGTGGGTTGTCTTCTGGCCTCAGAGTATCCCTTGTCAGAGCCTTGGGCCCCTGGGTCTCTTCACTCAGGACTTGGTGGACTATCATCACAGCCTCCTACACAGTGGCCCCTGGCTTGCCTGGATGATTCATGTGGGAGAGTCCTTGTTAGCCATGGTTTTGTGTAAGTCTAAAGGCATCATGGATGGACGGCTCAACTGCTCTGATTCCTACAAACTTTTTTTTTTGGGATGGCCTCTCTCTCCATCTTGATTGCTTATAGACCCAAACGCCAAAAACACACTCAAAGAAGATATCCAAAAGCTTTCTCTACACTTTTGACATTCAACTTCACTGTTTTGGGGGCAGGGGAGATACTGAGTTTACTTGATCTTTCTACTTTCCAGAAATTGAAGACCCTCTGGTTATTCACAATTCTTTCATATGCTCTGGTTGAACTTGAGGAACAGGAAAGGATTTAAGCTTCCCAGTTCTGCAGACTCACCTGTTTGGCCGAGGGCTTCCAGCTACCTTCTTGAGGTCCTTGGCGGTGTTGGTGCTCTTGCTATCATCTGGTTTAAGCTGTGTACTTAAACTGCCTGTTGGTGTAACTTTGCTCCCACCTTCTGACTGAGACACCATACCCTTACCACCCCATCTTGGCTCTCCCTTCCCCCAGTTTTTTCCACCTTTCTGAACCAAGACAGAGTGACACTCCCACGACACATCGGTTCCCACACCCCAGGCACCTGTGAGACAGGATCTTACCCTCTCAAACTTCCATATCTCACACCACCAAGAAAGGTAAGGAAGATAAGCACGTGCCTGGAATGGGCCAGGCCGAGCAGTAACCTAGAGGCACAGAGGACACGCTGAGTACCAAGAGGAGAGGATGGAGGAATGCCTTCCCTGATGGTGCGGCCAGAGCCGTCCTCCCTCCACGCGGCCCCGAGGACAGCACTCTGTGGTGTGCAGGGGTCTGATGGCCATGGCTAGGTGGCTCCTTCCGGTCAGGGTCACATCCTAGACAGCTTGACTGTTTTCCAGCACCTGTCCCTTTGCCTTGCACACAGGTGTTCTATCTGTGTTTTCTGAACCATGGACGGAAACTCTGAATAAACTTTCCATTTGTTCAGTATCATTCCACTTGTTCAGTGAAAACAGACCCCACTCAGTGTATTCTCTTCTCAAAGAAAAGCACAGGGCTGCCCTTGACTGGTGGTGCACCCTTTCTGTGGGTCCCCTGGGAGGAAACCTGTATCTTTCTCACACTTGCCTATTTTTAGTCATTTTCTCCAGACTGTGTAACGTCTCCCTCCAGCTCCGGCTTACTCAAACACAGACGTTCCCAAGCTAGAGGTTCTAACTGGAAGCTAGTTACTACCTCTCCCACTCAGGGGGTTAGCTTTTTACTGCTGACTGGTGAGGGCAGGAGGGTCACTGACTCTGTCCCCTGACCTTGGCAGAATGTCACCTAGGAACCCTTAGGGTTCCTTTCCTGGAGGACCACCTGCCTATTGTCTAGGGACTAGACCTTATTTTCCTTCTATGAGGCAGTAGGGCATGTTCTTGCTTTTAAGGAAACATTTATGAGAGACGGCCCCCTCCCCCTCAAAAGAGGCCCCAAGTAAGAGTACAACCCTGAAAGATTATGGACTATGAATTGTTTCTTGTGGAGATCACTTTCTGCAACTAAATCTCAATTTTCCTGTTTCTCTTGTGCTGAAGGGGTTGCCTTTTAGTAAGGAAAAAGATTTTTAGAGTTAGACATCATGGAAATCCAACCCAGATTTTTTAAAAGCATGGTCCTCTCAAAAGAGGAATAGTAATGCAATAATATTAACAGTGGCAGCAACGATATGGCAGATTATGGAATGAAATGACTTAACTTGAATAAATGATGTGAATTGTTCTTCTTTACTAAAAAAAAAACCCTTTTTTTCCAGCAAATGCAGCATGTGGTTGCTCATTTCTCATAGTCACTTTGATGAAAGTGGTAAAATACCATTTTACCAGATAAATGGCAACATACCATTAAAATGCAACTCAGTGACGGTGATTCTATAAGCAACTTAGCTCAAATGGTCCAACATGATTCAGGGAAGGACCCAGAGTTTTGAGATGAATGGATAGATAGCACATATTCTAAGCATTTTTTCTTCTTTTTTTCAACAAGGCTTTTGTTAGATAGTTGACAGAGTGTGGTTATACACTGTGGTGATTGTCTGGAGTTATGTGATTTTGTGTTGCTGGTTGAGGGTGAGTTTATACGCTTTAAAAACTAGCACATGTGTTCAGGTCAATACTCTGTTTTGGATATGAAGGGACCCTGCCAACACATTCACCTGAAAAGGAGGTGAACTTTTCCATAGAACTGGGCTCTTAGTGCCCCTACAAAGAAAACTTGATTCTTTCCCGAAGCAATTTTAAATTCCTTTCACGACTCAAACTAGTACTTGTTTAGTTTTAAAAAAGTGAATACCATGGAAAATGGCTAAAATTATTTTAGTTTTGAAAAATTTCAAAGCAGTTGTTATCTTGGTTGCTTATACAGACTTCCATAGTCCAGTCAGGTGCTATACCAACATACTGTAGACTGAGTAGCTTATACACAACAGAAACTTACTTCTCACAGCTCTGGGAAGTCCAAGATCAGGGTGCCAGCATGGTTGTGTTCTGGTGAAGGCCCTCCTCCTGATCCACGGCTGGCCCCTTCTCATTGTGTCCTCATATAGTGGAAGAGTTGAGGGATCTCTGTGCGGTCTCTTGTAAGAGCACTAATCCCATTCATGAAGACTCTACTCTCATAACCTACGCACTTCCCAAAGACCCCACCTCCTAACACCATCACATCGGGCTTTGGGATTTCAACATATGCATTTGAGGGGAATGCAAACATTCAGACCACGCTCAAATCTTCTGTAATTACTTTTGTGCATTATCTGTTATGGTGTTACATGAATTTCTAGTTTTGCTATAAAATTTAAAATGTAGTTGAACAAAGCTAAGTGTGCTTTTGTGTGAAATAGCTGTATGATGTTATTTAATATGAACCAATTGCTTATTAGGAGAATGTTTGCCAATAAAAATTACTTTGTCTTCCAATGCTCTGCTTTCTAAAGAATTAGTTAGGGGCGCCTGGATGGCTCAGTCGATTAAGCGTCCGACTCTTGATTTTGGCTCAGATCATGATCCCAGGATCTTGGGATCAAGTCTTGTGTCAGGCACCGTGCTCAGTGTGCAGTCTGCTTGAGATTCTCTCTCTCCCTGTCCCTTTGCCCCTCTGCCCCCTAAAAAACAAGGAATTAGGTAGTAGGATCAATTACCATTTAGACCATTCTGGTTTGAAAAATAAAAAAAAATCACTGATAAGAGGAAAGTTTTCTTTCTGCCTTTTTTCTTTTTTTTTTAAATTTCAGCAGAATTTATAATTCCATAAATATATTACTTAGAGTTATTTTTTTCCTTATTAGTAGATACAAGTAGTCAAGTTTCTTCCTTAAAGAGACCTGAAGAGGATGATATGGCTTTCTTTGAAAGACGATACCAAGAAAGGGTAAGTCTGTGTTGAAATCTGTTTATATTAAGCATTTAATTTGTGACAAAGACACGGTAGAATTACATATCGATTGTGGATCATCATTAAAAATAATTTGTAAAGTCTTTACTTATAGCTGGTGTTAGACCTTGAGACTTATTTAGAAGGATTCAGAGAGAAATAGGATGAGCGAATAATATGATATATAATGTAATAGTTAACTTATGAAAGTCATAAAGATTGTCTAAATATATAGATAAAACTGTCAATAATAAACATCAGCTATCAGTAGATTTGTAAATTATATGTACTTTGAATTCTTTTTTTTTAAAGATTTATTTATTCATTTATTTTAGAGAGAGAGAGCACGTGGGCATGAGTGGGGGGAGGGGCAGAGGGAGAGGGAGAGAATCTCAAGCAGAGGCCCTGCTGAGTGAGGAGCCTGATGTGGGGCTCAATCTCACAACCTCGAGATCATGACCTGAGCCGAAATCAAGAGTTTGGAGGCTCAACTGACTGAGCCACCCTGTACAGGTGCCCCTGTATCTTGAATTCTTAATATGTAATATTTCTTTTCAGTGCATTCAAGGTATATTTAGACTCGAGTTAAAATTACCCATTAGCCTTTAAGAAACTGAACACTAGATATAAATGGATTTAAGCAATTCCCAGGGCTCAATAACTATAGTATTGGTGTGTTCCCAGCTTTCAGTAGTGATAATTTGCATCAGTTCTCTACCACACTATAAACTCCTAAGGAATAAATAGTATTTTATTCTTCTTTATATTTTCCCCAGAACTAACTACAATGCATAGTAAGTTTTCAGCAAATATTTATGGAGAATTGAAAAAGGAAACACATATTAATTGATATTCACTTTCATACATGTCATATAGTTAGACATTTGATGTGTTTCATGGCAATGTTCATTTTTTTTTTTTTTAAAGATTTTATTTATTTGACAGAGAGAGACACAGCGAGAGAGGGAACACAAGCAGGGGGAGTGGGAGAGGGAGGAGCAGGCTTCTCGCTGAGCAGAGAGCCTGATGTGGGGCTTGATCCCAGGACCCTGGGATCATGACCTGGGCCGAAGGCAGCTGCTTAACGACTGAGCCACCCAGGTGCCCCGGCAATGTTCATATTTGAGAGATTTGTTTTTGTTTATTGCCAGATGAAAGTATGTTGGTTTGATGAGTTATGGGGGATGGTATCCAGCTACATGGTACATTCCCCAAAGTGCTTTCCTTAGGATTATTTTATAGTTGCTCGGTGGGTATTTATTAACTCTCCAACTAGGTAATAATTGCCATGAAAGTAAAGACACTCTTGTCACTTTTTGTTGTAGCTTGTTGAGTAACAGAAGGTGTGGAGAAAGGAGACCATTAAATAAATTCACCTCCTAAGAGGAGAGGAAGGGAATAGAGGACAGAGAAAGCAGCTTGGTTTTCCTGATGAAGAATTTTGAAGTAGAGGGGAAGAGTCCTGGATATGATTTAAGGCAGAGCTAGAAATAGAACTTTTCGCAGTGATGAAAATGTTCTATCCCTGTTTTGCAGCTGTTCATCATGTGTGGCTAGATAAGTCTGATTTTAAATAAACTAGAACTTAAAATTATTTTCCTCAGTCACACCAGCCACATTTCAAGTGCTCAGCAGACCACTTGTGGCTAGTGGCTACTTTACTGGAGAGCTCTCATCTAAGAGAAAGAAGAGGTAGTAGGATCTCAGGGAGGGAGATGAAACGGCCAGAGCAAGGACAAAGAAGCCTCTTTTTACAGTGTCATTAAGGCTAGACTTTTAATCACATCACTCTCCATTCCTGGAATACACGAGTTCACAGCTGAATTTTAGTTTTCCCTTCAGAGGCTTATGAGGGACAGGGTTCTAGAACTCCTTCCTTCCCTCCTCCAGGAACCTGGGTTGTGCTGACTGCCTTTAAAACATGCCAGTGGTATTTGCTTGTGGGAAGATAATGGGGGGAGTGATTGTTTTAGAGGATATACCCGGCCAATCCAGACTGCTTATTATAAATAGACTGAGAATTTATGGATTTACAAGATGTCATTTATAACTCTCCAGCTTGTGTGATTTATGGACTTATGAGACACAGCTTAAAAACTTTCCAGCCTGTGTGATTAATGGCATATAAAAACTAAGAAGCTCAAACCTAAACAACTTCCTCTGAGCTGACACGTACTATACGCATTGTTAGTACTTGAATTTTACTCCAAAAAACCAAGATATGCACTGTTGACGGAAAATGGATGATTGGGAAGCTGAATCTGGTGGGTCACAGCCCCTTTAGAAAGCAGTGCGATGTCTGTATCTGGTTTTGCTTGTATCCTGGTGCAGTGGTAACATTTAGTGTGGAGAAGAATCTACCATAAGTGTGAGTTGGCTTTGATAATTGAAGCCTTTGTGGTAACGTAGTTTACTCATTACTTTTAGGTATTATTGAAGAGTTGCTTCATTTCTTCTTTTATATATTAGGTCAAGTTATTTTCTTCCATTGTGGATGACCCTTGGTCTCTTATCTCTAAGAAAGGAGAATTTTTTTTTTTTAATGATTTTATTTACTTATTTGACAGGGAGAGAGATCACAAGTAGGCAGAGAGGCAGGCAGAGAGAGAGGGGGAAGCAGGCTCCCCACTGTGCAAAAGCCTGATGTGCAGCTTGATCCCAGGACCCTGAAATCATGACCTGAGCTGAAGGCAGAGGCTTTAACCCACTGAGCCATCCAGGCGCCCCTCCCTCTGATTTCTTGATATTATTCTTTTTTTTTTTTTTTTAATTAACACATAATGTATTATTTGCCCCAGGGTACATGTCTGTGAATCATCAGGCTTACACATTTCACAGCATTCTTATCACCTTAGAAGGTAGGAGGCGGTCCACCTACCATGCCCCGTAGTTTCTGTCCCTTTTTCTTACAGGGATAAGGCAGTGCGAGCTGCCTCTGGGAATTGTAAGAGGCAAGTGGGCTTTGTGTTCTCTGGGGTCTTTTTTCCCATAGAAAGGATTTAAATGTTTCTAAAGGTCAGAAGGCCACTACTTAGGGTATGTAAGCTACTTCTTTGCTTCAGTTACACTGGAGGGCAACCTTCAGGAAGGTAACTGTGGAAATGTAAAAACCAGAATTACAGGAAACTATTCTTAAAGCAGTCTATGTTCCAGAGATAATCCAGATGCATTAGGTGTGTTCTTTAGGGAATGTGCATAGACTGGATGTAAGGTTAGGTATTTAATCTTTTATAGAAAATTTTTTTTTTACTACAGTTAAAGTTACCTTATTAATTTTCTCCAAAGCAATATTCACTCTATGTTATTTTTATTAAAATGCTTCTGCAAAGTTGAAATCATACCATATTTTAAAAATGCAATTAGATCCCTTCAACTATTAGATTTTGCTTTAGAATTTAGCAGCTTAATCACTGCTAAATAACTGTATGAAATGACTGTGATAAATGAGACATGAATCCAGGGGCACCTGGGTGGCTCAGTCGTTAAGCGTCTGCCTTCGGCTCAGGTCATGATCCCAGGGTCTTGAGATCGAGCCCCACTTCGGGCTCCCTGCTCAGCGGGAAGCCTGCTTCTCCCTCTCCCACTCCCCCTGCTTGTGTTCCCTCTCTCGCTGTGTCTCTCTCTGCCAAATAAATAAATAAGATCTTTAAAAAAAAATGAGACATGAATCCAAATAAGGTGTGTACAACCTTTTTTTCTTTAGAATGTTCTACAGATTATTTTATCAACAAATATTCTAACTTTACAGATAAAAATGGAAAAGGTTGCTAAGCAGAAAGGAAAAGCACCATTGCCATCAAGTACAAAACCTTCATGAAGATCACTGGGAAAATTAAAACCATCGTCCAAATAGGTCTTGCTTGTGTTTATTTAAATACAACAATACAGTTTGTTTTCACTCAAATTATTTACTTCTTTTACTATGTAAAAATGTCATTTTGGTTGTTTCCTTAATTTATTTAAACAAGTGAAAATACTTTATATTACTTTTATCAGAATTTATGATTTACTATTTTGTATATACTTTTTCTCTCTCCTAACAAATGAAGTTATTTTCATATTAGTCAAAACCTGAAAATACAGTAACTGTTTTTAGTCTGTCATAATTTAACTTTTTGAAGTTATTTAAAAAATTAAGTATGTCATTTTGGGTTTTGAATAAATATATAAAGAGCACTGTTTAAAAGTAGTAAGTTAAAATCCCTATTTTTTATTTTTCAAACTTTGTAATCTTGATTTATGTTTTTAAATAAAAAGCCTGTATTTAAAAATTATATAATCATATTCTAGTGGTGTCTACCAATTTTTAAGTAGTTTTGTTGATTATGCATTGTATGTAACTGTATTGAACTTCTTATGTGCCACCTCAAATCGTCTTGGCCACACCTCTTAATCCTGGATTGCTGTGAAACACTTCCAGGCAGGCTTCTGATAGCTTCTCATGGAAGCCATTTGATGACATTTCATCTTGAAAACATTTCATGATTCCCTTGTTTTTTTCTCCAGGGATCCTCTGATAATATGGCTTGGGATTGCCTACTGGAGCCCCTCTGCATCATAGATGTGTGAAAGATATGGGGGAGTTAATGACCTTGGGACCACCCTTGACTTATGGATAAATGCTCTCTCTTCCATCAGCTAGGAGGAGAATTCTGAGATGCCTTTCACAAGCTTCTTCAGAAAATCCTGTGGGATTGAGTACCAGTGACCCATAGCAGTGGCTAACTCTGTAATACATTCTTATGTTAGCTTTCTTTAACTTCTCCCTTTCTCATTCCTCTCTCTGGTTCTCTCAGATTACTTCTCAAATAGATAACCTGTATGTGAGTATTTGTCTTAGGCTTTGCTTTTGGGTGGTGGGTAAACCCAAGCCAAGATGGATACCAGGAGAAAGCAAACCCTCTGGATGGGATTCTGTGACTGGATCAGTCACCGGATAGATGACAATAAAGACCCGATAGCTAGTGGTAAATGGTGTAGTGATAACTCCTGTCATGTGGATAGGTCACAGTTACTGTACTGGATTTGGGTAGAGTGGTGGTGGAAGGTGAAGTATTAGGTTATATAGTAGCTGTGGCATTATAGTGGAATGGGACTAATGGAAATTATAAAGATGAAGGTGTTGGTTAGTTATTGTAACTGCTTTAACAACCTCAAAAAAAGAAAATGACATAGGTTCATGTTAGCTATTTAAGTCAAGGCATGCTATGAAAGCCAGAATGCCTCTATAGCACCCTTTAAGGAAAATCTCATCTGTAGATGCTGGCAATCTGTGCTGACAGTCCAGTCCAGATAGAAAAGGTGGCAAACGTGCAAAGGAAATTAAAGACAGCCTCAATTATCTCCTCCAACAAAGTCAGCATGCTGACAGGAAAAGATTGGAACGCTGAATCATAGGATGGGAACATTTGTGTTGGTGAACCTCAGAATCTTGAACCCTCATGTTTCCTTGATTTTCTGAGCCACAGAAGTGGCCTCCCCTCCTCCACAAGCCTTCACTTGCCTGGAGATCCTGCAAAGAATTTATCTGGGTCATTTGCATTGTAAGATGTCCTCTTAAAGACTCCTCCCTGCTACCTCTCCTTAACTCCATACTGACAACTAGGATCAGGTCTCAGCATACCCTAAGTGGGGAAATACAGTCCTTTCTATAGGAGGATAGGTTACAATCTGAATGAACTGCAGGTTCAGGTTAAAATGTTTTGGTAGGAACCCAGGAAACATGCCTGGGAGTAGGTCTCGAGGGTGTAGGAGGGGGGTGGAATATAAGGCTTGATAGGAGAGACTAACATGGTAGCACTTAAACTCCTGATTTTGGTTTTAATGCCTTAGATATCTGGTGTTGGTCCTAACATATTGCTAGGATGGCATCTAGAAGATATGGTGGAAATGCTAGAATTTATTTGACATGGTATTGGAAGAAGGGGTCATAAAGCTCAGGGAAGTTGCAGTGTTAGAATGGATTTGTTGTTTGAAACTTGAGAAGCTATCACTTGAGTGTTTTCCCTGGGAAGGCTCAGATGACACTCATAACTAAGGCCTTAAAAAATGTAATGGTGAAGAATGTACTGGTAACTTTGAGAAGCGTGGTTTGTAGCTGACCTCTACAGGCTAGAATTAACGGTAGAAGATACTGCCATGATACTCGGCTCCTTGATGTCATCATAGATGATGGGATGCAGAAAGGTCGAAAGCCAAATTGTGGAACCTAACTGTAAGATGCCCAATGGACATAATTAATGGGTACCAAGACATGGATCTGTGAAGGAGTTTAAGATCATGATGTTCCAAGCGGCAAGAGAGAAGGACAGCTGATTAGGATGTTACTTGACTTGTATATCCACTTGTATAACTAGTAGCGACTAGTTTTCAATCTCAGGCACTGATGGAAGGGAAAGCCCAGATTCCCTTGAGGAAGTGTCCTTAATTATATATGATAAACATCACCTTGATCCTTCCCCAAAGGGGCAGCCATTTACCAGGGTAACTATGCAATGCAGAAAAAAGAATACTCAGATCTTTCAACCAAGGACTTTTGGATATAGGGTCTGAGCTAATATGGATCCCAAAGCACCCAAAGCACAATTGTGGTCCTCTGGTTTTATGCAAGCCCAGTGATAAATGGAGTCCTGACCAAAGTCCATCCCAGTGGGTATATGGGTCTGGCCCCACTCTTTATTTCTGAAGTACCTAAATATACATAATTGGGATAGATATACTTAGAAGCTGATAGAATCCTTGGGCCTACATTGGTAGTTCTTGCTTCATGCCCCAGATACTTCTCAGACACTGCAGGCTTGGGTCAGAGTTAATGACCCAGGGGCCTCCCTTGACTAAAGTGTTATGTAGGCACAAAGTCAGTGAGGCTCTAGAAGACTTGAACAATTATTAACCAACTTTATGTAATTGACACTTACAGAACACTCAACCCAGTAATAGTAGAATACCCTTTTTTTTTTAAACACACAGGTAACGTTTACTAAGATTGACCATATTCTAGGTCACAAAACAAGACTCATTACTTTTAAGATGATTCAGATCATGATGTCCTCTGACCACAATGGAATTAAATTAGAAATCAATAACAGATATCTGGGAAATTTCCAAAAATTTCAAAGTTATATAATACATACCTAAATAATCCCTGGGTCAAAGGAAAAAAAAATAAAGGAATCAAAGTACTTTTAACTATGGGGCGCCTGGGTGGCTCAGTGGGTTAAAGCCTCTGCCTTCGGCTCAGGTCATGATCTCAGGGTCCTGGGGTCGAGCCCCGCATCGGGCTCTCTGCTCAGCGGGAAGCCTGCTTCCCCCTCTCTCTCTGCCTGCCTCTCTGCCTACTTGTGATCTCTCTCTCTCTGTCAAATAAATAAATAAAATCTTAAAAAAAAAAAGTACTTTTAACTGAATAAAAAGAAATAACAATATTTGTGGGATTCAGCTAAAACGGTACTTAGAGGAAAATTTATAGCACCAAATGCCTATATCAGAAAAGAAGATAAAAAATAAGTGACCTCAGTTTTCACCTTAAGGAACCAGAAAGGCAAATGAAAGCTAAAATAGGAAAAAGGAAATAGTAAAGACCAGAGCAGAAATAGAAAACAGAAATGCGATACAGAAAATGAATGGAACAAAACACTGGTATTTTGAGAAGACCAGTAAAATTGATACAGCTAGACTAATCAGCAAAGGATAGAAAGAGAGAACACACAAATCATCAATGTTAGGAATGAGAATGATGACATCACTATATATTCTACAGATATGAGATGGATAATAGAATGTTATAAACAACTTTATGCCAATGAATTTTATAACTTAGACTGAAATGGATAAATTTTCTTGAAATATAAAAACTGAAGCTCATTCAATAATAAATAGATAACCTGATTAGCCTTATATTGTATACTATTATCCCATATATCAATTAAAGAAACTAATTTGTACTTAAAAACTTTCCTACAAAGAAAATTCCAGGCCCAGATGGCTGCACCGTGAATTTTACCAAAGAAATAAGATTACTAATTCTATATAGCCTTTTCCAGAAAATTGAAGTTGGGAATTTTTTACAACTTATTCCATGTGGCCAGCATTACTCAGATATGAAAACCGGACAAAGACATCACAAAAAAAGAAAGTTTCAGATTAATTCCTCAAACATAGATGCAAAAGTTCTTAACAATTTTAGCAAATATAATACAAGAGTACGTAAAAAGGAAATACATCATGATCGAGTAGATATTATCCAAGGGATGGAAGGTTGGCTTAACATTTGAAAATAAATCAATGTAATTCATCATATTAACCAACTAAAAAAGAACCACATGATCACTTCAATAGATGTATGAATATGTGACAAAAGTTAACACACATTCAAGATAAAAACTCTCAGAAAACTAAGAATTAAGGTAATTTCTTCAATCTGATAAAGGGTGTTTACTAAAAACCCACAGTTAACATCAAACCTAATGCCAAAAGCCAAATGCTTTCCTCCTAAGATTAGGAACTTGGCAAGGATGACTGCTCTCAGCACTCCTATTCAACATACTGGAGGTTCTAGCTACTGAAATAAAGAAAGATAAAAGAATTAAAAGATATCCAGATTGGAAAGGAAAAAAGTAAAAGTTTATTTGCATGTGACATCATATATGTAGATAATTCTATTAAATATATTAAAAAAAAGAAACTCACTAGAAATAAGTGAATTTAGCAAGGATGCAGAAAATAAGATCAATATACAAAAATTATTTATATACTAGCAACAAAACAACTAGAAATTGAAAATAAGAAAATACCATTTACAATAGCATAAAAAATCCTTAGGGGTAAATTAGACAAAAAATATACAAAACTTTTATATTGAAAAACGCAAAACATTGCTCAGAGAAATAAAGGAATATCTAAATAAATGGGGATATATACAACATTCATAGATCATAAGACTCAATATTGTTAAGATGTCAGTTCTCAAACATGTATAGATTCAATGTAATTCCAATAAAAATCTCAGATTTTGTATGTGTATGTAGACGTCGACAAGTTAATTCTAAAATTCAAACAGAATTGCAAAACTAAAACAACTTTGAAAAAGAACAAGATTGGAAGGCTTTTAGTACCTGTCTTTAAGACTTATAAAACTACAGAAATCAAGATGATGTGGTTTTAGATTAAAGAAAGCAAACAGATCAGTGTAACAGAATAGAGAATCCAGAAATAGCCCTACACAAATACAGTCAATTGATATTTGACACTGATGTCAAGGCAATTCAATAGAAAAATAATAGCATTTTCAACAAATGGTGCTGGAAAAACTAGACATCGAAATGCAAAAATATAAACTTTGATTCATGCTTTGCATCTTATAAAAAAATGAACTCAAAAAGGATTATAAAATTATAATCCTTTCTAAATTATAAAATTATAAAAGATTATAATTTAGTCTTTGTCTACAAAGACTAAACATATAAAACTTCTAGAAGGAAATATAGAAAACATTTGTGAATTGGGTTAGCTGGTGATTTCTTAAATACAACACATAAGCATGACCCATAAAAGACAAAACTTATAAATTGGACTTCATCAACATTAAGAACTTCTGCTCTTTGAAATACCCTTTTTAGAGAATGAAAAGATAAACTACAAACTGAGAGAAAATATGTGCAGATTTGAAGGAGTTATATTCCACAGATATTATATAAGAACTGCAAAACTCAATAAGAAAATAATTCATTTAAAAAATGGGATCAAGTTTGAACAGACACTTTATCTACTAAGAAGCTGTATGGGTGGAAAATAAACGTGAAAAATGGTCAACATTTTTAGTTAGGAGAGAAATACAAATTAAAACTACAAGGAGATACTGCTGTACACAAATGTCTGAACTTAAAAACATTGATCATATAAAATAATGGTGAGGATATGGGGCATCTAGAACTCTTAAACCCTGCTGGTGCACATATAAAATAGTAGATCTACTTTGTAAAAACAGCCTAGCAGTTTGTCTTTCTCTTTTCTTCCTTTTTAAGTAGGCGCCACACCCACTGTGGAACCCAATGTGGGATTTGAACTCACAACCCTATCTAGTAGTTTCCTAAAAATTTAAACACACATAACAATATCACCCCACCATTCTACTCCTAGGTATTAACCCAGGAGAAATGAAAGCATATGCCCATAGAAAGATTTGCACATGATCATGCATAGCAGCTTTATTTGAAACAAACTCAAACTGGAAACAATCTAAGTGTCTCAAGGGGCACCTGCTGGCTCAGTCCCTTAATTGTCTAACTCTTGATCCCAGCTCAAGTCTTGATTTCAGGGTCATAAATGCAAGTCTGGTTTTGGGCTCGACGCTGGGCATGGAGCCTAACTAAAAAAAAAAAAAAAAAAAGTTAAAAAAGTCTAGTCCAAAGGTAGATAAATTGTGTTATATTCATGCAACGGAATAGTACTCAGCCACAATGAGCAACCAACTGTTGATACACATGACAAAATGGATGAATCTCAAAATAATGCCGAGTGAAAGAAATCAGAATGTACTCGCAGCATGATATCATTAACATCAAATTCTAGAAAATGCAAACTAATGTAGGGTCACAGAAAGCAGAACCTGCCATATGGGATAGGTAGGGAAGCTAAATATTTCACGGGTTCGTGAGGAACCTTGGGGTGGGGGGTGTGAAGGAAGTGATTGTTACCTTGTGAGGATGTGTATACATATGTTCACTTATCAAATTATGCAATGTTAATACCTGCAGTTTATTGCATGTCTATCATACCTTAATCAAGCTGTTAAAAATTAACGGAGATAATTTTCAACTGTTGAGCAACGTTTGCCGCAAAGTATAAGATCTGTATATAACTGCACAGCCAATTATATTAATTTTTGTCCCTTAGTGTCGTGAGAAAGCTGCAACATGAGAAAGCTCTGATGCCAAGGCTGGGCTGAGAAATGATTGTAAAGCTACTAATCTAAACATCACATTTTCATTTACTGAATTCACTTTCCATCTTGTAAAACGAATGTTGGGGATACTTCTAATTTGCCTCTTTTAAAATCTAAATCAGCGTGAGTAAATTAGTAGAGACTATGAAATCCAAACCACTATCTTCGATCATTATTCGAAGCCTTGTAAATAAAACCCGCCATCAAGCCAGCCACTGTGGGCGGAAGAGGCCCAGAAGTCCCTGGCACGCGCAGACTCTGTGCGGAGCTCTTCACGTGCGTGGACCCGCCCCGCGCGCCCCCGCTTCAGGCCCCAGACTTTGTGGCCACGTGAACGAAGCAGCGGCTCCCAGCAAGCCCGGGTGAGGGCGCAGCGCCGTGCGCGCAAGCGCAGTGCGGAGCCTGAGCGGCGTCGGTGCGCGCGTGAAGCCTCTTCACGTGCGCGACCGGGGGCTGACGGCTAGCTGCGGTGGCGGCGGAGGGCTGAGGGCCCAGCATGTGGGGCCGAGGGCACTTTTCTAGAACTTCTGTGGCGGAAAGTGTGAGGTCAGTAGTAGTCATTGGGTAGGTTCGATGGCAGCCGCTTCAAGGACCGTCTTTTACCCATGGTTGCCCCTTAGGGCTCCCAAGTATGCGGCGAGGCCCATTTCCTGGCCTTCCTCAGCCTTGGAATCGCCCGCCTACTTCTGAGGGTCACGGGCACCCCAGCTTTTGAGTTGTGCTGGGAGGCAAAACCGGCTTGCAGATAACTCAGGCCTGAGTGTTCTTAGTGGAGATGGGGTATCTCAGGGCTGTAGTGGGGTGGAATTCTCTCTCCCCGCAAATTCTGTACCATTTAAATTTCAAAATCCCTCATAAAATGGGTGTGGAGGAGCGACCTGGACTCACTCATTCCAGGTTCTTGCCCTGAATTGTAGTGCCATCTGGTAATCCAGTTTTGCAGGAAGCGCTGAAGCATCAGTTTCTTCATAGTTAACCGTGGGTAAAGTCTTTTTGACAGCTTCTAAAATAAAGTTTTAAGATGAAACGTAAAACTTTTGGGATTTCCAGACGTTTTCAGTTTTACTAAATTTAAGGCAGTGGCTTCCAGAGAAGTCATAGTCTCTCCAAGCAGATTCCAATTTGGTGTTACAACCAGATTCCAATTTGGCATTACAATTTTTTGCTCAACTAAAAACATTTTTTTTTTTAACCATTAGTAGAGGAACGATACTTGTTTTGAAGATATATTCTTGCTGCTAATGATGTGAAAAAACTTTTTAAGGTGTAACAAAAATCGGAAGATTAAAAAAAATTTTTTTTTACTTTTTCTGTGACAGTTAATTTTTCTCTTTCCATAGTTGAGAGAACATTTGAAACTTTGGTGTAACATTGTTCTTAGTTAACTTTTAAAGCTCTTAATAAGTCTATATTTTCAGTTTCCTTCAAAGAACTAATATTTAGGCACCCAAAGTGCAGTATTCTAGTGTATTAATGATAAAATTATCAGCTAGTCAACATTTATTTTGAAACATTTTGGAGTTGGAAAGTATATTATGTAATGAAAATTAGTTTTGATGTAATGGGCAAAATTTGATTCATTTTGTAGTCCTTGATTGCAGGGTATCTTCAAAAGTAGAAACCACTGTACCTTTTAAATAAAATTGATTACCAGCCTGAAGCGTTTGTTCTCTATATGTTTGTAGTGTTTTTTTTTGTTTGCCCTTTTGGGAGGGCATCAAGTATTTTGAAAGAATATGCACATTGTTCTGAAGTATTGATTTATGTAACCGATCAAAATGTGACTGGATATCCACTACAGTGTAAATTTGTAAAAGCTTAGCTGAAGAGGTAATTTCAAAGATAGATTGTATATGATGAAATTGCAGAATACAGTATATTCGAATAAAAATTAATTATTGAAGATCTCTGAGGTCATTTTTGATAGAGTTTGAATTTTGATTATTTAGGAACAAAACATACTTGTAGGAATTTGAACATTGTATAGTCTTTTATTCACCTTGAATGGACAGATTATTGAACTTAATTCAAGGTATTGAATTGTTTTAGTTTTTCAGGAATTGTCCAGATGGATGAAGATATGCATTACAATAAAGGTACTGACACAAAATTATTTTTGGATGTAAGAGCTACATGATCTTGATTAATTTCTAATCTTCATTGCATTTTGATTTGGTTTTAGTTGAAGATGTGGTTGGGAGTCATGTGGAAGATGCAGTAACGTTTTGGGCCCAGGTAAATAGTCTAGTTGATTTCCTCCTCCCTCCCCTTCCTCCACTAACCAGGTGCTGCCCAACAAAAACAAAAATCCCAGAATATAGATATCTTTGTCATTCTCAGTGCCTAATTATTCTTTTTTTTAAAGTTTTTAAATTAATATATAATGTAGTACTTGTTTCAAGGGTATAGGTCTGTGATTCGTTAGTCTTACACAACACCCAGCGCTCACCACAACCCAGTGTCCATCACCTAGACATCTCATCCCCCCACCCCCACCCTCCAGCAACCCTCAGTTTGTTTCCTAAGAGTAAGAGTCTCTTATGGTTTGTCTCCCTCTCTGGTTTTGTCT
This sequence comes from Potos flavus, assembly GCA_028534135.1. Taxonomy (NCBI): domain Eukaryota; kingdom Metazoa; phylum Chordata; class Mammalia; order Carnivora; family Procyonidae; genus Potos; species Potos flavus. Next base: position 47,642,869 of record CM052887.1, read on the forward strand.
TGTTTCATTTTTTCCTCTCTTCCCCTCTGATCCTCTGCCTTGTTTCTCAAATTCCACATATCAGTGAGATCATATGATAATTGGCTTTCTCTGATTGACTTATTTCGCTTAGCATAATACCCTCTAGTTCCATCCACATTATTGCAAATGGCAAGATTTCTTCTTTTGATGGCTGCATAATATTCCACTGTGTGTGTGTGTGTGTGTGTGTGTGTGTGTGTGTATATGTATATATACACCACATCTTTATCCATTCATCTGTTGCTGGACATCTAGGCTCTTTCCATAGTTTGGCTGTTGTGGACATTGCTGCTATAAACATTGGGGTGCACGTGCCCCTTCGGATCACTACATTGGTATCTTTGGGGTAAATACCCAGTAGTGCAATTGCTGAGTCATAGAGTAGCTCTATTTTCCACTTTTGGAAGAACCTCCGTACTGTTTTCCAGAGTGTCTGCATCAGCTTGCGTTCCCACCGCATCCTCACCAGCATCTGTCATTTCCTGATTTGTTAATTTTAACCATTCTGACTGGTGTGAGGTGATATCTCATTGTGGTTTTGATTTGTATTTCCCTGATGCTGACTGATGTTGAGCACTTTTTCATGTGTCTGTTGGCCATTTGGATATCTTTGCAGAAATGTCTGTTCATGCCCATTTCTTGATGGGATTATTTGTTCTTTGGGTGTTGAGTTTGATAAATTCTCTCTCTTTTTTTTTAAAGATTTTATTTATTTATTTGACAGAGAGAGAGAGATCACAAGTAGGTAGAGAGAGAGGAGGAAGCAGGCTCCCTGCTGAGCAGAGAGCCCGATGCGGGGCTCGATCCCAGGACCCTGAGATCATGACCTGAGCCTAAGGCAGAGGCTTTAACCCACTGAGCCACCCAGGCGCCCCTGATAAATTCTTTATAGATTCTGGGTACTAGCCCTTTGTTTGATATGTCATTTGCAAATATCTTCTCTCATTCTGTCGGTTGTCTTTTGGTTTTGTCGACTCTTTCCTTTGATGTGCAGAAGTTTTTTATCTCAATAGTTCATTTTTGCCTTTGTTTCCCTTGCTTTTGGAGATGTGTCTAGGATGAAGTTGTGGCCGAGGTCGAAGAGGTTGCTGCCCGTGTTCTTGAGGATTTTGATGATTCCTGTCTCACATTTAGGTCTTTTATCCATTTTGAGACTATTTTTGTGTATGGTGTAAGGAAATGGTCCAGTTTCATTCTTCTGCATGTGGTTGTCCAGTTTTCCCGACACCATTTGTTGAAGAGACTGTCTTTTTTCCATTGGATATTGTTTCCTGCTTTGTCGAAGATTAGTTGACTGTAGAGTTGAGGGTCCGTTTCTGGGTTCTGTATTCTGTTCCACTGATCTGTGTGTGTGTTTTTGTGCCAGTACCATACTGTCTTGATGATTACAGCTTTGGAATAGAGCTTAAAGTCCGGAATTGTGATGTCACCAGCTTTGCTTTTCTTTTTCAACATTCCTCTGGCTATTTGGGGTCTTTTCTGCTTCCATACAAAAGTGCCTAATTATTCTTAGTATTATTTAATGCAAGACATTATTAGAAGACAAATGGTTACAGCTGAGACTTACTGAGTTACGAGTAGTGTGCTCATAATACACTGACTTAAAAAAGAAAGCAAGATTGTAATTGTGGTTTCAGAATTACACTCAATTTAATACCAATAATCTAGGCTGCCTAAATTACCGAAGATGCCAAAATACTTGTATTTGTGATGTTACAGCCCCATCTAGGGGTCTTTTATAAGATTGTTTCTTAAAAGATACTGTGTTTTTAAATGTCATTTTTTTAATGACTTAATTTTGAATTTGAGATACAGTAACATTTTCATTCTAAAATTGGAAGCACTAGTGGAACATTTATAATTTTCTCTGTCAGTCTTCAAGTCTTCTTGCTTAGTTTTAAATATAAAGCAGAACACCAAAATGCTTATATTCCAGAATTTAAGAAGGTAAATCCCTCTAATGCATACAATTACTCACTAATTTTTAATTTTGTGAACTACATATGATGTGGGAGGGAAAGGATGACGTTTCTAAACTTCCTGCGGTTTAAGAACTCTTTTGTGGGGGTGGAGTGAATTGGCAATATGGGAAATAGAATTTATGAGAAAAAAACTCATAGAAGAATATGATTAACCCAGAGTTTTTATGTCTGTATAGTACACATTGTAGAAGAGTGATACTCATAGAAAACTTGTGGTAAATCTGTGTCTCTGCTTACGCAGGTATTTTTTTAAAGGGTGCTCACATATTCTCTGCCTGTTGTCTGTGTATTAAAAGCAGTTGTGTCCCAGGTTAAATGATAAATATGTTTAAGCGCGTAACTTAAATAAGATTTTTTAGGGGCACCTGGGTGGCTGTTGGTTTAGCATTGATCTTTGATTTTGGCGTTGTGAGATCTGGCCCCACATTGTGTCCCATGCTGGGTGTGGAGCCTGCTTAAGATTCTCTCTTTAAGGGTGCCTGGGTGACTCAGTTGGCTAAGCAACTTCCTTCGGCTCACTTCATGATCCCAGAGTCCCAGGATCGAGTCCTGTATCAGGCTCCCTGCTCAATGGGGAATCTGCTTCTCCCTCTGACCCTTCTCTCTCTCTCTCTCTCTCAAATTAAGTAAATAAAATCTTAAAAAAAATACCAAAGTTAAAAAAAAAGAAAGATTCTCTAACTCTCCCCATCTCTTAAAAAAATTTTTTTTCCCAGATCATCACTGTTCAGTAGAAATATGTGAGCCACATAAGGAATTTGAAATTCAGCAGACACATAAAAAGTAAAAAGAAACAGGTGAAATCAATTTTATTTAATATATTTTATTTAACTCAGTATATCTAAAATATTTCAAAATGCAGTCAGCTCAGATACATTTACAAGTGTTTTATTTTCCTCTTTCATATTAAGTTTTGAAATCTGGTATGTATTTAGACATATATCTCAAATCAGACCAGCTACATTTAAAGTGGGTACTGGCTGTTGTATTTGGTCAGTGCAGCTGTAGACTTTGATTTCAACTGACCATTATGTGAAGCTGTTGATTGAATTTGGAGCTATTATTTAAACCAGGAGTCAGCAAACTTTTCCTGTAAAAGCTTAGATAGTAAATATTTTAAGGATAATGGGCCATATAGTCTATAGCAACTGTTCAGCTCTGTCAACTCTGCTCTTGTAGTGCAAAGGCATCCATATGATAGTACATAAACATATAGATAGAGCTGTGATCCATTAAAACTTTATTTACCAAATCAAGTGGCAGAGGCCAAAATTTGCCAACCTCTGATTTCAGCCATGAAGTTGAGGCCTTGTAGAAATTTAACATTTTAAGAAGTTAGGAAACATGTCAAAAATTGATGAAAATATTAAGGGTTAAAACTACTAATGGCATTCACATGAATTGAATGATTTCAAGAAGCAAATTGTAAAAAGTTTTTTATTTACTTGAGAAAGAAGGAGGGAGAGAGCACAAGCTGGGGGAGCAGCAGAGGGAGAAACAGGCTCCCCACTAAGCAGGGAACCCGACGGACTTGGGGCTCCATCCCAGGACCCTGGGATCATGACCTGAGCTGAAGGCAGATGCACAAATTGTAAAATTTGATTAGAGTTGGAATGGATATAAATAAAGAGTAAATAGAGATTTACAAATATGTGGAGGCAGATCAAGACAGAGATCTGCTCATGTATATTCTCTGCTTTTCTGCCACTATGAATTTCTGCCCTGTAAACCACTTACATGAATACACTGCAGAATTTTTGTAGGCCCAGTGGGATGAATAACAGCTGAAGGAATCTTAAGTGTTTGACCTTCACCTTTATTTGAAAGAAAGAGCTTCCATTTATTTTAGTCCAGATAGCTATAAGATCTAATTATGCAGAATATTTTGGTATATTCTGAACTTTAGAGGTTTAATTCTGGGGGTTTATTCACAAAGGCTGCTTGTAATGTGTTTTGGATCAGTTTAAATTCAGTTCCCTTTTTTACTCTGTAGTGATACTGATACTCATCATTATTCTTTGGGATGGCTCTTTCAGAGTTTCTTTTCAGTCATCAGAGATAATGTTCTTTCTAGCCTTACTGAATATTTTGCTGATACATTTTTTAAGAACATATATATATTTAATTATTTTGGAATAACTTTAGACTTACAGGAAGGTTGTAAAATTAGTAGTCTTTTAAAAAATTTTTAAATTTAAATTCAATTTAGTTAACATATAGTGTGTTATTAGTTCCAGAGGTAGAGTTCAGTGATTCATCAGTCTTATATAATAATACCCAGCGCTCATTACATCATGTGCCCTCCTTAATGCCCATCACTCAATTACCCCATACCCCAAACCCCTCCCCTCCAGCAATCCTGTTTGTTTCCTGTGATTAAGAGCCTTTTATGGTTTGCCTCCTTCTCTGTTTTTATCTTATTTTTCTTTTCCTTTCCCTATGTTCATCTATTTTGTTTCTTAAATTCCACATATGAGTGAAATCATATTGTATTTGTGTTTCTCTGACTTATTTTGCTTAGCATAATACCTTCTAGTTCCGTCCATGTCATTGCAAGTGGCAAGATTTCATTTTTTTAATGGCTGAGTAATATTCCAGTGTGTGTGTGTGTATGTATGTATGTACACCTCTCTCTCTATATATGTACACTGTACATACACATATATATCACTTTTATCCATTTATCTGTTGATGGACGTCTCGGCTCTTTCTATATTTTGGCTTTTGTGACGTTGCTGCTATAAACATTGGGGTGCATGTGCCCCTTTGAATCCATATTTTTGTATCCTTTGGGTAAATACCTCTTAATGCAATTGCTGGATTATAAGGTAGTTCTATTTTTAACTTTTGGAGGAACCTCCATCCTGTTTTCCAGAGTGGCTACACCAGTTTACATTCCCACCAACAGTGTAAGAGAGTTCCCCTTTTTCTGCATCCTTGCCAACATTTGTCGTTTCATCGTTGTTAATTTTTGCTACTCTGACTGGTGTGAGGTGGTATCTCATTATTTTTTTGATTTGTATTTTCATGATGCCAAGTGATGTTGAGCATTTTTTCCACGTGTCTGTTAGTCGTTTTGTTAGTACAGTCTTTCTTTATATTCTTCATCTAGCTTCCCTTACTGCTAACATTTTATATAACCATAATACAGTTATCAAAGCCAGGAAATTAACAGTGGTATCGTGCTATTAACTGCAGCCCATATTCAAATTTCAGCATTTTTTTTTCATTGCCTTTTTTCTGTTCCAGGATTCCACATTGTATTTCGTTGTCATGTATTTTTAATCTCCTCTGGCTTTTGATAGTTCTTTTATTTATCCTTGTCCTTCATGACTTTGACATTTTTGATGAGTACTGATCAGCTATTTATAGAATATCCTTCAGTTTAGATTTGTTTGATGATTTTTCATAAGTAGATTGGCAGTAATACTATAGAAGTGATACTGTGTCCTTGTTAGTGTATCATATTGGGGATTCATGATATTGGTACATCATCATTGATAATACTGAGCTTGCTCCACTTGGTTAAGGTGCTCACTGCTGGGTTTCTTCATTTTAAAGTTACTGTTCTTTTGTAATTAATAAATGTTTTAGAGGGAGATACATTGAAATTATCTAATCTTGTTTTCCTTCAACTTTTCATCCACAGATTTTATTATCTATTACTGTGGTCCTTGCCTAATGATTTTCTGTTTCTCTCATTCTTTCTGCATTTATTAATTGGAATTCTTCTCTAAGGAAGAACTGTATCTTCTCCACTCATTTATTCAGTTACTTAAATTAATATGAACTCATGGTTATTTATTCAATGGGTTATAATCCAATACTATCACTGTTTTGTTGTTTGAATTGTTCCAGCTTTGGGCATCAAGAGATTGTTCATGTTGGCTCCCGTGCCCTTTAAACATGTCCCTTCTTTCTTTCTTGAGGATTTCATTACTTTCCGGTACCACCAGAAGTTCCAGGATCATCTTTTATTTCCCTGTCCTGAAAATTACCACCCTCCAAGGAACTCTGATTACTTTTATTGGAGAATGGTATTTAGAAATCAAGAACTGGGCACTGGGTGTCCTTATTGCTATTGGAGTGTCATTGCTTTTAGGCCCTCTCAGCAGACAGATCTGGAAAATATATATGTCTAAAAACTTAGACATATACACATCTATATATTTGTGTGTCTTCCTTTCATATATGCATATATATGCACACAAACATGTATACACACACACATGCATACTATGAGTTAATACGAATACCTTCCAATTCAAATCTAACAGCGTAGTCTTATACTAGCCTTCTCCCCTTGTTTGTAATTTCTTCCCGCTCTCTTATCTGTGGTATATTTACTTATTTGTTCAATCCTAGTGTACACCTGTAAGAGTTTCAAAATTGTTAGCCTATACCCATGAGAAATGAATTTACTAATTTGCCATATTTGTGTATAGAGGATTATATACATGTTGAATTTTTTTACATCTGTTTCCTTTATACAACAACAAATATATGAGACAACTTAGGTCATTTGACTAAAATGTGCTGTCCATTTTGAGCAATTAGAATTTGATCTAAAGTACAATCCAGAGATAGTTTTTTAAGTTTATCTACTTTTATGATTTTTTTTTAAAGATTTATTTATTTATTTATTTTGACAGAGAGAGAGAGATCACAAGCAGGCAGAGAGAGGGAAGCAGGCTCCCTGCTGAGCAGAGAGCCTCATGCGGGGCTCGATCCCAGGACCCTGAGACCATGACCCGAGCTGAAGGCAGAGGCTTTAACCCACTAAGCCACCCAGGCGCCCCTCCTCTTATGATTTAATAGTATTTGGTATCTTAGTTTGAATTCCAAGTAATTTGAGCTCACTGCAAAGTAAAAATTTTCTATACCTAGAACCATTTCTTATAAAGAACTCATTTGAATTATGAAAAATAGTGCCGTAAGAATTTGATTTAATTTCTAATGCTTCAAAATCTTTCATTATGCTAATAGAACTCTCAATTGTATAACACTGTCAAATGATAATTTACTAAGTCTTATAATGTGTAGCTATTCTTTCTTCTAGAGTATTAGTAGAAATAAGGATATTATGAAGATTGGTTGCTCATTGTCTGAAGTTTGTCCCCATGCCAATTCAGTTTTTGGGAATCTTGATCCAAAGAAGGTGAGCCTATTCTTGGATATAATTATTCCATCTCTCTTGGTAGCTTTCTTATGTCTTAGATTTTATAACTGTTGGAATTTTTGATGTATTTGAGAAGAAGAGGTAAATTTTTAGAACTTACGTAAACTGTAGTCATAGTAAATTTATTCTTTCAAAAATACTTACGTACTATATGCTGCATACCAGGTACTGTGGTAAGTAGTGAGTATATGGTGGTGAACAAGATAATCCTTGCCTTTGATACCGATTGACAAAAAAATCTGTAAAAGTAATCTTTATGGAGAAGAATTTGATGATCTTTTTCTCTGTTTTTTAAATTGAGATATAACTTAAATACAGTAATGTGTTCGTGTCTTAGCTGTACAGCTTCATTATTTTTACGTATGTATGCATTTATATAATCACCACCCAGATCAAGATACTGTTCCATCTTCCTGGAAAATTCTTGCAGGCTTTTTCTCAGTCAATTCTTGGTCAGTAGTCCCTCTAACAAGAGTTAATTATTATTCTGACTTTTGTCACCATAGATTCACCTGCCTGTTCTTAAATCATACAGTATTTATTCTTTTATGTGTATCTGGTTTCTTTAGTTCAACAGAATTTCTGAGATTCTTCCATATTATTGTGCAGATTGGTGTATTGGTAGTTTGTTCTTTTTTAAGCTATGCAGATTTCATTGTGTAACTACACCACAATTTATTGTCCTTTGGTGGGCATTTGGATTGTTTGCAGTTTTTGGCTGCTGTGAATTAAGCTACTGTGAAACACTTATACAGCCTTTTGTTGGATGTATTAACCTAATTTTTTTTTTTTAAAGATTTTATTTATTTATTTGACAGAGAGAGGGAACACAAGTAGGGGGAGTTGGAGAGGGAGAAGCAGACTTCCTGCCAAGCAGGGAGCCCGATGTGGGGCTCGATCCCAGGACCCTGGGATCATGACCTGAGCCAAAAGCAGACACTTAACGACTGAGCCACCTAAGGCGCCCCATATTAACTTCTTTTGAGTATATATCTAGGAGTAGAATTGCTAAGTCATACAGTAGGCATGTTTTACTTCGGTAATACCGGCCAGATAGTTTGGCAAAATATTGAACCAGTTTTCATTCTTACCAGCAAAGTATGATAGTGATGAGGAGGCATTTAAATTTAAATTAAAATTTAAGGAGGCACTCTAAGGCACACCTCAGAGTGAGTGCCTTTTTAAATTTTGTGCCATGAATGCCTTGTTTGCATTACCCAGCTCAAAGCTCCGGTTATTTATTTACTTATTTTAAAAAAAATTATTTATTTATTTATTTTTTTTGAGAGAGAGAGAGAGAGAGAGTGTGCAAGCATGAGCTGGGGAGGGGCAGAGGGAGAAGGAGAAATAGACACTCCACTGAGCAGGGAGCTGCATGTGGGGCTCTGTCCCAGGACCCCAGGATCATGACCTGAGAAGAAGGCAGATGGTCAACCCACTCAGGCTCCCCAGCTCTGGTTATTTAAATAAAGGGGCCAGATCATATATTTTGATATGAAATTAGGTGGTTAAAATAGTGTTTGTAAGAGGAGCCCATTTGTGTAAATAAAAAACAAATATATCTTAGCATATATGTAAAATTCGTGTAAATGTAAAGTTATTTTCAGGAGGTCCATGTTGAAGACTGTTGGGAAGGAAGTCTTTCTTACTCTTTACCTTTTTGATGGACTTTCATTTTCTTTTAATAATGTGCTTCTATTAGTTTTATTTTAAAATAATTAAAACCCCAATGGCATATATAAAAATTTGTAAAAAGAAGAAATTAGAAGGAAAGAATGTAACTTGGCACTGAACATTAGAATGGATAAGGGAGTGTAGTTTATAAATTTTTGGGTTTTTTTAAAAGCATCTTTGTAGCCCATAATTGTGTTTAGTAGTGTTACAAATTAAGACATACCCACTTTTCCTCTGTTGAGTGCAAAATACTTGCTTTACAAAAAATTCAAACTAGTTTCAATAATGGATTCCTTATTATAAATGATTACTCAGCCACCTCTGGTTACTTATGAATGCATTATACTTTGTAAATTTTCCATAGTGATTGGTTCTCTTCCTCTCATCATGTAGGTAGGTCATGGGCTATAAATAGTGGAGCTGTGAGAGGAAAAGATTGGACCAAGGACAATGGGAGTGAATATATAGTTATGACTGTGTATTTATTTATTTATTTAAAGATTTTATTTATTTATTTGTGAGAGAGAGAGCATGGATAGAGAGGGAGAAGCAGACTCCCTGCTGAGCAAGGAGCCGGATGTGGGACTTAATCCCAGGTCCCTGGGATCATGACCTGAGCTGAAGGCAGATACAACTGACTGAGCCACACAGGAGCCCCTCTGTGTTTTAAAGACAAATCTCTTTGGGATAGACTTGTATTTACAATGGTTGTGATGATTCACACTAACAGAGTCAAGAGCTTCAGATTCTTCAACTTTGTTGAGTGCCAGCTCTATTTCTGGATTTCTAAGTATCCCCACCACTACCTAAACTGCGTTGCAGTTATATCCCATTTCTGTCACTTGTCTTATATTGAATTGTTAAATTTATTGGCGTATTATTACAAAGTCTTAATTAAACATAATGTGGCCTTTTGCAGAGTTTGAAATTGATTAGGGCTGTTGATTATCAGCTGTTTTGCTACCAAAACTTTTTGCTTGCTGAAAAATGTAGTTAGATGGTTGGGAGAGTGTACCATGCCATTTGTGTCCTCTCTTGACCTCCAGTTGTTGAATATTAGCTGAGGGAACCAGAGTTAAGTGCTAATTGAACACACCTATACTTTGTAACATTTGCTTTGTTAGATATCCATTGTGTCTGAATTGATTTGTACTTTGTTGCTTTGGGGAGTTGAGGATTTTTATACTTAATATGTGTATGTCTTTTGCTTCAGAATCTCTGAATTTGTCCTACCTCAAGTGATACACCTAAAAGTAATTTTTATACTTCACTTAAAGCAGTGTTCCTCAGCCTTTCATTATGCTCTTCTAAGGCATTTTTTCCCTAATGGTTCTCTTCCCTTCAAGACTTATTACCACCACAAATATACTATATATCTGTTTATGTTGTCAGATAGGTTTGAACTTTGAAGGGATACAAACCATTGTAATATTGAAGACACCCCCAACCCCTGAACTAGTTTTCACTCCTTGGGAATAACATTTCCCCCATTGAGAATGTATGATTTAAAGTGGTTATCAACCTAGGGTGATTTTGTATCCCCCACTCTCACCCTCAGGTGATATTTGGCAATGTCTGGAGACATTTTTGGTTGCCACAACTGGAGGGGGTGTTACTGGCATCTTGTAGGTAGAGGCCAAGGGGGATGCTGCTAATTATCCTATAGTGCACAGGACAGAGAGAGCCCCTGCCCCATTTCCCTGCCAAAGAATTATCCTGTCTCAAAATGTCAGTAGTGCTGAGGTTGAGAAATTGACATGAAGTATGTCAATTTTCCTTTGTTTTTTAAATTAAACATAATTAAAATATAAATAAATGAAAATTCAGTATTAAGGTTATTATCTAATTTTATCCATTTAATAACGTTAGAGTCTTTATATATAAAGTAAAAAGTATAAAAATCTTTCTTGGCTGGTAGGACACATGGATCACACATGGTTGAGAGTTAGACTTAAGTGTCATGTACTTAGCATGTTTATATTTTAAGAATAACTAATTGTACCATTTATGTCTTTAGACATTAAAACAGCATGATTTTAAGACTTTGATGCTTTTTTTTAAATTTTATTTTTATGTCTTTTTTTTTTTTTTTTTTTTTTTTGGGGAAGCAGAATTGCATTATGGACTCTGAAGTCAGATTGCCTGAGTTTGAATCCTGGTTCTGTTGCTTACTGATTTATGATTTTGGGTATATTACAGTGAAAACAATGTATCTGCCTCATATGGTTGTGAGAATAAAATAAGTTATTATATATAAAATGCTTATTGCCAGATAGTAAGTGCTTATAATAAATGCTAACCATTATTCTGATCTACTTAGCATGCTTTGAATCATTAAAATGCTAAATAAAAAAACTCTCTTCTTCTCTTTATAGATTTATGGTGGATTATTTTCTGAAGATAAATGCTGGTACAGATGCAAAGTACTGAAAATCATCAGTGATGAAAAGGCAGGAACAAGTGTTCAGTTTTGTTGTGTTTTTTTGCCCTGAGTAATGATTATTTTGGCTCCAAGATTTGCTGCTTATTTAGCCCTTCCTTGCTTATACATAGTAGTAATAAGATCTGGTTCAATTGAACTTATAAATTGATTAATCATGTTTTTTTCCCCTAGTGAACAGAAAAGAAATGAATTTTTTAAAAAAGTCCAAGTCAGATTCAGGAATATTTTTCTCAATTTAAGTTATTATATAATCACCACAGATTGTCCAAGAGTAGATTACATAATTTGTAGATTATGTTTGTTGACCAGTGGTTCTTAATCATCATATTTGGTTCTTGCTAAGTAACTTTAAAAAGTTCATTCTATTAAGATTGAGTAGGAAAAGAACATTTGATCTATCCTTAGAAGTTCTTTTTATCTTTTGCTTAGTTGATTTGCATATTGTTAATGAAGATTGACTTGCTGCTTTTTCATACTTTGGTTAAATGTGATGAATTTTCTTTGTGGTTAGCTATTTGAGTTTTTACTTATGAACTTGAGGGAGATTTTAAGGGAATTTGTGGAGATAAGATTCTGAATAGCTGGTGGCAGTTGCATATTGCAGGCTGTGTAAAAGCATCTCTGTAGGCTTTCCTTTACTGTTTTGTTCCTATATCTGCTTTACTGGACTTAAAATATTTTCTCATGTTTGTATATTTTATAGATATTTTTCTTAGCGTAATAAGATGATGAGATGAAACAATTCGAGTAATGCTCAGAAAAACTTTTTAAAAAAAAGTTCATGATTTATCATTGTCCATGGTAATGGTTTATCTTAGTGAAATAGACCCTTCTTAGACAATTTCCTCACAATTTGACAGCTGGAGATGATATTGTGTTTGCTTTTGCATTGACTTTAACTTTTTTAAATTAAGGGGCAAAATGGCTTTTGACCTTGGGATAAACTCCTTCTCTTTTTTACTTTCTAAATAGGTACACAGCTGGAGGTGAGGGTGACCTTGATTCATTTCCTAGGTGTAACACTTGGGTTGGGTTTAATTTTACCCAAGGAAGTTTGATAATTTTGCCTTTCTTTTCAGATTTTACTGTTTCCAACTTGAATTTAGGAATGTTGATTGATTTTAACATTCAAGATAGGAGAGGCCATAAGCTTCATAGATTTATGTTTATTTAAATACTAGCTGTTTAAAAAAAAAGCAACCATAATGAGAAATGGTACTGTTGGATATAGTACTGTTTGGTACTGTTGGAAATAGTACTGTTGGTAACTAGTTAAGTAGTACCAAACATAGATTACTGGGATCTCATGGACCATGGGTTTTCTTTATTTTGAGGATATTGTTGGAGGTCTTGTTTCTAAATACATTTTGTCAGTTTGAGGTAAAATGCCCTGAGGTAATTACAGGTAATTAACAGGAGGTAGTAAATTGATGGTTTCTTTGGAAATGTTTAATCTAAGTTCTGTATTAGTATTTGTCTCATTTTTTCCCAGTGTCTGGTGAGATACATTGACTATGGAAATACCGAAATTCTAAATCGATCTGATATAGTTGAGATTCCTTTGGATCTGCAATTTTCTAGTGTTGCCAAAAAATACAGACTTTGGGGACTACAGATTCCTCCTGGCCAAGAAGTTACCCACTTTGATCAGGCAAGTCACAGATTTAAATATTTTTGTTAATGGAAGTAAAGCTATGTGTTTGAAACAAAATACAAATGTAGTTAAATTCTGATTTTCTTTAATATAAAAGCCTGTATAAATTAGTGAAAAATATGAATTGTAGAATAATTAAAAGTGATTATGTGATAATTTTAAAATAGGAATTACATAATGATTCAAAAGCAATTATTTGTGCTCATCTTTGCTAGGTAAACATTCATGATGATCAGCGTTGTATATGTGTATATATTTACATAGTAAGTGTAAATAATTTCTTCTCATGCGAAAGCTTAGAAGAGTCTCTTATGATGGAGAAAATGATAAATATAATTACTGTTATCTTTTGCTTTTAAGAGAGTATGGTGATCTTTAACCTAGCGCTGGCCATAAATATCACAAAACTGAAATTAGTGGAGTTGTGAATTTATCAGATTTTTATCATTTTGGCTAGGGTTCATACTGTTTGGGGTATTAGTTTTCAGTGATGTTCTGTTATCTAGCTTCTAGTTTGTATCCCTAGCTTCTGGTTTGTATCCATTTCTCTTTAAGTTTGGGTTAGTAACCTAATTCTGGCAGCCGTCTGATAATTTCAGGGGTAGTCTTATGGGAATTCTACCTCCTTTTAAATCTTCTGTGCAAGAGTGATGTTCTTTTTTTTTTTTTTTTTTACTTCGTTCCAGGCAGTGTTCTTTTTTTTTTTTTTTTATTTGACACAGAGAGAGATCACAAGTAGGCAGAGAGGCAGGCAGAGAGAGAGGGGGAAGCAGGCTCCCCGCTGAGCAGAGAGCCTGATATGGGGCTCCATCCCAGGACCCTGGGATCATGACCTGAGCTGAAGGCAGAGGCTTTAACCCACTGAGCCACCCAGGCGCCCCAAAAGTGATGTTCTTTTGGTGGGTGTTAATGCTGTTGAGATATTATTGATAAGTAATCAGATTTGTGTTTTTTTATTTAGCAGCTCAAATGACTTATGTGAAAAATGATTTAATCAATAATTGTGGAATAGTAAAATTCAGAAACCTATTTACCTCCTTTTTCTGTTTGTTTTGTTTTGAGAATCTTGGAGGTTGTTGGGTGTAGTTTTGTCTGCAATATAGTTACTTATAAGAAACATTTCTGTACTTGGGACTCAGACTTTCATAAGTATAAAATAAAGCATAGATGTTAATTGTAAAATTACACCCCTAAATTTCTGGTTTAAAATCTGAAGTTTTTTATGTTTTTCTTTAATCTAGATGTTTTGAACAAGGTAGAGGCTTGTTTTGAATTTCTTGTATGCCTAGAACCCTAGAATCTTAAATTTACTGACCTTAGAATTCCCCTGCTCTCACCTTGTTATTTTATAAATAAAGAAATTAGGTCTAGAACAATTAGATGACTAATTATTTAAAGTCATAAAGCTAATTATGGCTGAGTGAGGGCTGGAACTCAAGTCTGTTGCTGTTCTCATTGTAAGATGATAAAATTTATGTTGATTGAAACAAGTATGAATCAAGAATAAAAGGTCATTTTTAAAAGTTAGTTTTGAAACTGAGGAGTAAACTTTAGTTATTGGGAATGTTTTGTGTGCTTCATAGATTCTTTACAGGTGGTATTATTTGTATTTGCATACTTAAGTTCAGTAAAAAGACTATTAGCAAACGATATTTTCTGGAAAAAATAGTTACTCTTCAGTGTCTCTGCTTCGGAAGCCCATGTTTAGCCGTTAATTCTCAGCTAAAGGCTCAAATATAATTTACTATATAAAGTCTTCACTAATACCCACCATCTTTTCCCCTGGAGCTCTTTCAGTCATTCAGTGTATAAGGCATGTAGAGTTGCATTTTTTCCCTCCCCCACAAGATAGTGAACTTGTAGAGGTAAGACTTTCTTAGTAGAGACAATATTTTATTCATTTTCCTATTCCCGATCTCCTTGATCTTGCCTGTTAGGTGTTAGATGAGCTTCCAGTTTATCTAGCATTTGAGCAAATGAATGAATAGTAGGGATTTAGTTTAAAAGAGAGAGAGAGAGAGAGAGGGGAGAGACACTTCCAGAGGGTGACCTAGGCACTAAAATATCATCGGTACATTTTAAACCAACACTTTCATACCCATGTTATATAGCACAGTTGAAATTGGTACTCTTAATAGTGGTTACAAATGCTGAAGATCACATGAAGATTTATGCCCTAAATGCCTTCCTTATTTTAAAAATTTTATGTAGAATCACAGAATGAGAGCTAGAGATTGAAATTTGGGTTTAACAGATTAAAGACATTTTAGCCTGTTTTCTAATATATCCAGACAAGAATAGGTAGACTAAAATAGAAAGCAAGTGATCCTTTCTTGGTTTTGAATAAAGCTTACCAGTTTGGGAAACACAATGAGATATGTCTTAGAAAAATGACATCATCGGGGCGCCTGGATGGCTCAGTGGGTTAAAGCCTCTGCCTTCGGCTCAGGGCACGATCTCAGGGTCCTGGGATCGAGCCCTGCATCGGGCTCTCTGCTCAGCAAGGAACCTGCTTCCCCCTCTCTCTCTGCCTGCCTTTCTGCCTGCCTCTCTGCCTACTTGTGATCTCTCTCTCTCTGTCAAATAAATAAAATCTTTAAAAAAAAAAAAGAAAAGAAAAATGACATCATCATTTTTTAATCATCGAAAGCTCTGTGTTCTAAAACAATGACCAGATTTATTTAACAGATAAATCTTATTTATGCCTTTTAAATACCTATGTTTTAAAAATAAATAGATCTCTCTTTCTGGCATGCAAGATTTAATGGGAACGATAACACATTTCTCACTATAAAAATTAAATATTTGACATTTAAGAAAAGCATATATAGTTATATATTTTTATGGTAAAGTATAATATTAAAAACCCCACGTATCATCTACCTGGTCATTCTTTTTATTAATTAGAATTTAAGAGAACTTAGATTTTATTCCGAGTTTAGGATTCTGTCTTTGTGATTATGTATAATTCAGGGAGAATTCTGTTGAACAGCTAAATATGATTGGTGGTCATAACTAAATGGAATTTGACTTTAGGGAAAAGTTTAAAAATCAGATTTTTGCATAACATTTTAAGCAAGGAGTAGTATACCTTTAGCGCATTCAGCTTTAGGTAATTAGAACTCTTACAGAAAGTAGATGATTTACATTATTTCCATTTAAATCCATATGTTGCCCAAAGACAGTTTCTTGAAATATTAAAGAATTTTACATATTCCAGCAATAATTTTCAGACACTGTCATTTCTATTAACATTGGTTAGGAGTAGAAGTTGTACTTGGTTTTAGATAGACTTTCAGCATAAAGGCGATGGTGTGAACAAAGGCAAAAGAAAAAAAATTAAATTTCTTTAATATTTACAGCCATTGACAAGTCCTTGAGACAGGCAGAGTGTCCTAGGAACTCAGCTGCCTCCGTGTTATTAGTCTGACCTCCAAAATCCTGCAAGTTTCCTTTAATATGTAAAAATTCCTTTGGAAACTTCCTTTATCTCTACCCACTCATTCTCCCCAAGATATATGTTAGCAGTCATCCTCCAAGAGTATGGCCCACTGATAGACATCTGAAGGGTCTCATGACTAAGGTTTTACTAGACAGTAGCAAATGATGTTTTCCTAACAACAGCTAGCCCCTCAGGGTCCTGGAAACCTTGCTTCCAAATTCCTTAGAGACTTGCCCTTTCCCTGACCCCCTCCCAATTTGAAAGTGTAAAATGGGCCACTCCTCATGACCCCAGTGCAGCTCTTTCTGCCCACGGATCTTGTCTCTGTGCTTTAATAAACCATGTTTTTTCACTGAAGACATCTCAAAATTTCTTCCTTGACAGTGTGCTCCCAAACCCCAACATTGTCACATCAGTTGAAACCAAGGGTTTTCGTATGAAGGAGGTTAGCCCAAAACCACATTCTGATTGATCAAAATCTTTTTTTTTTAAAGATTTTATTTATTTATTTGACAGAGAGAGAGAGATCACAAGTAGGCAGAGAGGCAGGCAGAGAGAGAGGGGGAAGCAGGCTCCTTGCTGAGCAGAGAGCCCGATGCGGGGCTCAATCCCAGGACCCTGAGATCATGACCTGAGCTGAAGGCAGAGGCTTTAACCCACTGAGCCACCTAGGAGCCCCCTGATTGATCAAAATCTTAATCTGATCTATTTTTATGAATTATATTTTGAGTTTGTTAGCTTTGCTTGCTTGATCTCATTTGTTGGTAATGCCTTCTGAACCATCTTTACTATCTAAATTGGTATTCTTTGTAAATTCAGGCCTCTCAGGATGTGTGTGTTTAGGAATTTTATGATTTGAAAGATTTATAAAACCTGTGTTTTTGTAAACTTAAAATACTATGTCATTTTGGTTTGTGGATTAAAAAAATATACATTTTTTTGGATGGTTAATGATAAGCGTTTACAGTTTGCTTTCTGCTCTTTCAGATGTACCCTTCTAGGTCCAGGGGTTCTTAACTTGGAGTTAAAATGTATCACAGTGAAATAATTTTCTTTGTAATACTATGTATTTTGTTTTATTTTATTTTATTTATTAAAGATTTTTTTGTTCATTTCTTAGAGAACACAAGCAGGGGGTGGGGAGGGGCAGAGGGAGAGGGCGAAGCCGGCTGCCCATTGAGCAAGGAGCTGATGTGGGGCTCCATCCCAGGACCCTGAGGTCATGATCTGAGCCAAATGAAGGCAGACGCTTAACTGATTGAGCCACCCAGGCTCCCCTATTTTATGCATTTAAAAACATTTTTCTGAGAAGGATTCCAAAAGTTTCACCAGCCTGATAAAAGGAGCCCGTGGCGTAGAAAAGGTTAAGAGCTCTTACATAGGTCTCATTTCTACACTTTATAATACTGTATAGTTAAAAAAAGAGAATATAATTACTCCCTACCAATGTTATTCAGTTTCTTGGACCTTGAAATTTTTTTTTCTTTCCGTTCTTCCTCCTCCTTGGACCTTGAAATTTTTTCTTTATCCTCTTTCTTCCCTCTTCCCTTTCTTCCTCCTTGTCTTTTTTTTTTTTTCTCCTTGTCTTTTTTATTTAAATGTGGTCAGCTTGTATTTTCTAGTTCTTAGTTTGGTCTTTTTTAAAAAATATATTTATTTGAGAGACAGAGAGAGAGCTTGACCATGGGTGGGGAGGGGCAGAGGGAGAGGGAGAAGGAGGCTCAGTAGGGAGCTCATGGGGCCGATCCCAGGATCCTCAGATCATGACCTGAGCTGAAGGTAGACACTTAATTGACTGAGCCACCCAGGCACCCCTAGTTTGGTCTTTATGCTCTTAGTGCCTGGATTATCATTGGTATGGTTTCCTGTTTGTTTTTTTCTCTTCTACCCCTGTCTTACTGAAACCAGAGTACCTCTTTTTTTTTTTTCCCCTAAGATATCGTTTTTAAGTACTCAGCATGGGGCTCAAACCCAAAACTCTGAGATCAAGAGCCAGCCAGGTGCCCCTAACCAGAGTACCTAATTCTGCCTATAAAACTATTTTTATTTTTTAATTTTTATTTATTTACTTTTTAAAAATTTTATTTATTTATCTGACACACACAGAGAGAGAACAAGCATAAGCAGGAGAGGGAGAAGCAGGCTTCCCACTGAGCAGGGAGCCCGACATGGGGCTCAATCCCAGGACCCTGAGGTCATGACCTGAGCTGAAGGCAGACGCTTGACCAACTGAGCCACCCCAGTGCTCCTGTAAAGCTATTTTTAAAGTTTTGTTGAATTTGAGTGCCTTTTCTAGATACCAGAATTCATTTTTATGTGCTGTACTCCTCAGAACACCATTTCATTTCATTAGGACCAAAATGGTCAACACCATGTGCTTGGTTTAAAACAATTATTCTAGGGTATTTAATTGGTACACATTTTAAAATTTATAAATATGGCTGCCTATACAGGTATTAACTCTACTTCTGGAAAGGAAGATTTCTCCTCTAAATGTGTAATTAGAATATATTCATACACATGGAGAAGTATATTTGTATATAGCCAATAACAAGGTAAGAGTACTTTTATAGAGTTTTCAGAACGAAGAAGTATGGTTGTTTGAAAAACTGGGTAGAAACAAAATAAGTGAAGAAAGACACGTTGGTGTAGTTGGTTTACATCTTTTTTCCTCCCCCATCTTTTTTAGGGAAGAACCTTTTTGGGGAGCTTGATTTTTGAAAAGGAGATAAAAATGAGAATTAAAGCAACCTATCAAGATGGAACAGTTATTGCTCAGGCTGAGTACGGCAGTGTGGATATAGGGGAGGAGGTGGCTAAGAAAGGATTTGCAGAAAAATGTAAACTCACTTCCAGCAGTAACACCTGTGAGGAAAAAAAATCAGATCCTGGTCAGCTTGTCCTCAGGAACCTTAAAAGCCCTATTCCCTCATGGGGGCATCGATCAAACCAGTCAGCCTTCACCCGGCCAAAGGGACGCTTAAGTGGGAGGATGACTCTTGACTCGAAGAATGAAAATGATGCAGGAAATCATGTGACATTTCCAAAGTAAGACTGTCATGGGGTTTTTAGTCTTAACTAGTTTCTAATTCTTGGTAAAGCTCTTGTCATAGTAGAAGTCAAGCCTTATGTTTTTGGAGTCCTCATCTATGTCAGTGATTTTGAGGGATGATACTCATTTCTGTTTTTCTCAAACGTGTTTTCCTCTCTGCTTTTGTAAGAATATTTTCATTAAAAATCATTTTGAAAGAAAAATTATTCCTCAGTTAAAGTTCACATACCAGCTCTTCATATTAATTCTTTTGAATATGTTTATAAAAAATATAAATATACCCCTAAATCTAAATTATCCAGGCACGGCCAGAATTTCAGATAAACTTTGACGTTTTCCTATTGCTTTAAGAATATTTTAATGAGTTTTAGGGAATTACCTTTCTTTTTTAACAAAAGAGAAACTCTTTGTTCTTCCTGTGGTAACTTATTATGATGGAATTTGATTATGACAAAGGGAATTCACTTTTTAGACAATCTTGAATTATAAATTTGAAGCAGAAAGCCATGTTTAATGTTTCTAAGTACCAGACCATTTATAAACTTCTGTATCATGATCCAAGCCATGATGCCATGTCTTGGGTTATATAGCTGTTTTTGGGGTTGTAGCATCAAACTGCCAAAGGGAATTGGGTTGATGGGGAGGAGAAATTGGAAGAAACTGATAAAGAATGCTTTTTACTGTATTTGCTGGAGTTGATATTGCTACAAGTTGCAGTATATTGGAGTGTTGGCAGCATTGTTTTTGAAGTACAAATTTATAAAATCTAGTTTGCATTAAAATATTTTTAAATGTTGAACTAGATAAAGGTCTTAAATTAGTTTTCAAAATTAAGATATATTATGGTATAAAAAGCTCAAAATGATTTAGTTTAGAGTTATGATCTCTGTCAGCCTTACACAGTTTGGTTTTTAAAATAAGTGAATTTATTTTTAATAGGGAAAATTTGACTGTTGGAGACTTTAATTTAGGGTCTAATGTCAGCCTGGCAAAAATTAAGCAGGACCAGAAACTGATTGAAGAAAATGAAAGGCTTAAAACGGAGAAGGAGGTTCTTCTTGAAAGTTTTAAAGCTCTAGAATCCAAAGTAGAGCAGACTGCCCAGGAGCTGCAGGTATGGTATGTTCACTGGTATAAGGTAAAGAATGACCATCTGGGTAATCTGTATACTCGTCTGCTCTTCTTTGTTTAATTTGCTGTCACTTTTTGTTTTCTTCCCTTTTTCTCCTCCTCTCTCTTCTCTCCTTTATATTTGCTTAAAGATGTAATTTTTTCTTATACTCCAAACTAATCATCTTTGGATTTCATTGAATGTTTGAAAGATTAGTAATTTCTCATTTACAGTTCCTTTTATGTTCTTTTAAAAACTTTTAACTGTGGAAAATTTCAAACATTCCAGGAGAGAGAGTTGAATAATTAACCTTGTGTATTCATCACTCGGTTTTTACAATTATTAGACACAAGGGCAGTCTTTAAAAAAAAAAAAAAACTATACCTCCTGAGTTATTTTATTTTATTTATTTTAAGAGATTTTTTATTTATTAGAGAGTGAGAGAGAGAGAGCATGAGCAGGGGCAGAGGGAGAGGGAGAAGCAGACTCCCCTCTGAGCAGGGAGCCCGATGCAGGGCTCGATTCCAGGACCCTGGGATCATGATCTGAGCTGAAGGCACATGTTTGCTTAACCAGTTGAGCCACCCTGGTGCCCCAGAGTTATTTTAAAACAAATCCCATTGATAATATTCTACTGTATGTGTTTTAGTGTGTGCCTTTACTAGAAAATAACTTTGAGAAAGACTACCATAATACTATTCATACTTAAAAATTAACAATAATTCCTTAATATCTTTTAATATCCAGTGTTCAGATTTCCTGGATTGTTCTATGACTGTCCCTTAGTTTCTTCCAGTTGGGATCCTAGTTTAGGCCTGTGCATTGCATTTTGGATGATAAATCTCTTAAATTGTTTAATCTGCATCCTCGGGTTGCTTTAGAGCCTCCTTTATCTGCACGTATTTCCTTTTATGGTAGTTAGGTCTCAAGGCTGCTCAGATTAAGGGCATTTTCCCCCCAAGAATATTGTCTATTTTTCAAATGTGTGAGTTTTTTCTTACCCTAAATGTGCCACCCTAACACTGTTCCTCCAATTTACCATCACCAACCGGGACCATATTAATTATTAATCATGTCATGTTTAAAAATTCTGGTCTGAAAATTTGAGCATCTATCCATGCCATGTCTGAGTCTGATTCTTGCTTTGTCTCCTCCAACTGTGTTTTTTGTCTTTTAGTATATATTCTCTCTTTCCGCTCACCCTGCTTATGGGTGCGCCCTCTCTCTCTGTCAAATAAGTAAATAAAATCTTAAAAAAAAAAAAAAGTTTCCCTGAGGGCAGATCTTGTTCAGAACAGAATTCTGTGGTGTAAAATGTTTCCTTTTCCCCTTTTCCTTTTGGAAGCTTGAGGGGATTTTTCTCTTTTATTTATACTGTGAGAACGTGGTAGAGATCGTGGGAGTAAAACTCATAAAAGTGGAGGCATCCTGATGACCTGGTCTGCCTGGAGTTTTTAACTCTGAGTTGTTCACGGTGAGTCTGTAGCAGTTGTCATTTGAAGTTGAGGTTTATTTACTTCAGACTGGTTCCCTCAGAGGTTGCTGCTCCTTATAAGGTGTGAATGGCTTTTGTTTCCCTGTCTGTCTTTCTAGTTTTGGGGGCAGCAGTTTGTCCTGTGACCTCATCTTTCTTAAAGATCTAAGAAGGCTTGTTGATTTTTTCAGTTTGTTCAGCTTTTTATTTGTTGTTAGGATGGTTTAGTCACTTTCAGGCTTTTTGCATGCTGGACCAGAAACCTGAAGTTTTTAATGTTTTCAAAGTACTGATTTCTGTATCTGTTGGTTTTTAAAATTTATTTCTTTTCTTTTCTTTCTTTCTTTCTTTTTTTTTTTTTTAAAGATTTTATTTATTTATTTGACAGAGAGAGACACAGAGAGAGAGGGAACACAAGCAGGGGAGCAGCAGAGGGAGAAGGAGAAGCAGGCTTCCTGCCAAGCAGGGAGCCTGATATGGGGCTCGATCCCAGGACCCTGGGAACATGACCTGAGCCGAAGGCAGAGGCTTTAACCCACTGAGCCACCCAGGCGCCCCAAAATTTATTTCTTTTCTATTAATTGATTTTTTAACTTTATGATTGCCTTCTCTCCTCTTTAATTTGCCCTTCTACGTTTAGATGGAAATTTATATCGTTTTTAATCTTTCATTCTTTATAACATTTAAAGATACTTCTTTTTAAGTACTGCTTTATCTGTAGGCCACAGATTTTGATACTTTGTTTTTATTACTTAAACATATTTTTAAAATTCTGTGATTTTTTTTTGAATCATGAGTTATTTAGAAGTATATTGTCTAATTTTCACATATTTGGAGATTTTTTCCCCCATTATATTTCTGTTACTGAGTTTTAGTTAATCTCTTTTTATTAGAGAGCATACTTTCCTTGGTTTCAGTTCTTTAAAATTTATTGTGATTTTCTTTATTACCCAGCATATGATTTGTCTTTGGAAGTGTTCCAGGTACTTTAAAAAATTATGTATATTCTACAGTTGTGTGGTAGAGTGTTTTGTAAATAAAATCAAATGAGCTGACAGTGTTATTTCAACACTTTTGTATTTGGACTGATTTTTTGTCTACTTGTTCTATCAGTTCCCAGAGAGGAGTGTTGAAATCTCCAGATATTATTGTGGTTTTGTCTGTTTCTTCCTTTTTTCTGTTAAGTTTTACTTGGTGAATTTGAGGTTTTGTTATTAGTTGCATACACATTTAGAATAGTGTCTTCCTGATGAATCATCTTTATGCAATATCCCTATTTATTACTGGGAATACTCCTTGCATTGAAGTCCACATTGCCTGATATTAATATAACCATGTTTGCATGGTGTATCTTTTCCATCCTTTAATTTTTATCTGTCTCTTTACATCTAATAAGTATGTCGTATGAGCAACATATAGTTGAATCTAAGCTTTTTCATCCCGATTTATAATCTCCTATCATTTAATTGGAATGTTAAGCTAATTTTCATTTACTGTAATTATTGATGTAGTTGGGTTCGAATTTGCCATCTTTTTGTTTGTCTTATTGGTTCTTTGTCTTAAAAACCATACTAATTGGGGTGCCTGGGTGGCTCAGTCATTAAGCATCTACCTTCGGCTCAGGTTGTGATCCCAGGGTCCTGGGATCGAGCCCCGCATCAGGCTCCCTGCTCAGCGGGAAGCCTGCTTCTCCCTCTCCCACTCCCCCTGCTTGTGTTCCCTTTCTCGCTGTGTCTCTCTCTGTCAAATATATAAATAAAATCTTTAAAAACAAAACCAAAACCATACTAATTGTTTTCATTTGATTTTCAGGGTTTTTTTTTTTTTAATACAAATTGACTAATAATAAGCTCAAGATATTTGAGAACCAGTTTAATTTCACAGTTCTTTTAGATCTAAATGATTCTTTTCCTCAGTAGTTTATAGTTCTCTTGCACATATAATTTGTTAGTAGTTTGTATTAAAGATTTGTTTAATGTCTTTGTAAAACATTAAGTACATTTTCAAAGATTAAACAACTTTTTATTTTCCCACTCCCATTTCCTAGATTTATGTAATTTTGGAGTAATTATAATAACAATTCCAGTAGATATAAACAGAATTAAGAACAAATATAACTGATTCTTTATGGTCGTCCTACTCAACAAATAGGAGCAGAAGGACATGAACGTACCTGAGTGTAGCATACTAGTAAGCATAAGCATTCGGTATATACTGGTTCTCTCTTTTTATTTAACTAAAGAATTGGAGAGAATGTGAGGACTAAGGAGCATGTTGTTCAAATGCTGAGTAAAATTTCAATGTTTATGTAATAATCTGGTTTGGAGTATAATTAGAGTAAAACTGCCAGGTTTTTAATCATATTACTGCTCTATACATTATTTTAGATAATCATGGTAGACTTGTATTTGAGATACCATTCAGAATCAGGGAGTTTAATCTAGCTTGGGTCAAGGAAGTGATGTTTTTGAATGTTTTGTAATGTAAAATGACACAAGACTTTGTCAAAAAATAAATTGTCATTGATAATCATTTCATGTCTCTAGAGATCTTTTACTTACCTTTTTAAAATTAAAGTATGAAGACATAAAATATGTGAAATTTATTTCTATTTGGCTTTTTATTAGAATGAAAGATAAAGAGTCTCTAATCTGTGAAGGCAGAAGACTAGAATAGATAATCTTTTTCAGATCCCAACTAGTAGGGAAATCAGTTGTCCTGTGGTTTAACATTAAAAAAAAAAACTTTTTTGGGGTGCCTGGGTGGCTCAGTCGTTACACGTCTGCCTTCAGTTCAGGTCATGATCCCAGAGTCCTGGGATCAAGCCCCATATTGGGCTCCCTGCTCGGCAGGAGGCCTGCTTTCCCTCTCCCACTCCCCCTGCTTGTGTTCCTGTTCTCTCTCTGTGTCAAATAAATAAATAAAATCCTTAAAAAAAATAAATTAAAAAAGAAACTTTTTCAAAGGATTTATTTATTTTTTTTAGAGCAAGATTGAGAGAGCATGAATTGGGGGAAGTTGGGGGGAGAGAAAGAATCTCAAACAGACTCCACACTGAGCATGGAGCCCCAGGTGGGGCTTGAGCTCATAACCCTGACATCATTACCTGAGCCAAAACCAAGAGTTGGATGCTTAACCAACTGACACACCTAGGCGCCCCCAATTTTTTTTTAAAGTAATCTCTATGCCCAACATGGGCCTCAAACCCATGTCCCCGAGATCAAGAGCTGCATGTTTCACCAACTGAGCCACCAGGTACCCAAATATTTTTTAACCTTTAAAATTTTATTTATGCCTTAAAAGCATTTAAGTGACAGTAGAAATATAGTTTCTTGTTTGAGATTCACTAGGGATGTGCTTGTTTTTGTTGCAGCAAGAGAAAGCAACTACCATGGATTTGACTAAACATTTAGAAAGCACTCTAAAGACTCGTGTAGGTACCAGAATGAAAAATCTGGCAGCTAAGGTTGAAATATTGAAAGAAATGAGGTAAGTAAAAGCATATTTTTGAGAAGGATAATTTTAATTTTTATTTATTTTTAAGATTTATTTATTTAGAGAGAGTACACAGGCAGAGGGAGGGGCAGAGGGAAAGAAAGGGAGAAAGAAAGAGAATCTCCAGCAGACTCCATGCTGAGCACAGAGCCTGACTTGGGGCTCAGTCTCACCCCTGAGATTATGACCTGAGCTGAAATCAAGATTCAGACCTTAACTGACTAAGCCACCCAGGCACCTCGAGAAGGATAATTTAAAATAATTGCTAATTAGTTGTACTTTGTTTAAATTATATACCCATCATTTTTCCTTTGACACTCGATCTTTATATTTTTATGTCTTTAAAGAGAGAAACTAAAAATACTTAACCCTGAGATGAATTTTATAGTGTTTGTGTCAGCATTCCTTTGTTATTACATGGAGTTATATGGTTCTAAAGTCATCTGTGAGAGTTAAATTAAAAAGTCAACACAAGTTCTAAGTCGTAGTTTGATGGGAAACTACTATGCCCATTTGTATTGCTTGGTGTTATTTTTAGGCCTATATCAAAACTAAAGATTTGAAAGAAAAAAGTGGTTTTCATACAGTCAGAAGAAAAGTGGTCTTCATGGAATCAGAAGAGAAGAAATTAGTTAGCAAGTCTTGTGTAGAGTTTATTCAGCATTTGTCAAACTCTGTGTGATTTATTTAGGTATTTTATATTAATTTATAAAATATAAATATATTTAATTAAATATATATTAGATTGCCTTATTGTTGGTTAGGAATAATTCGTCACTCTTTTCTGGAATGTGGAAAAAAAAATAGTTCTCAAGACAACCTAATTCCCTTTTCATGCTTCACAAAGAACTGAAATCAGTTACTCATTTTCTCACATACTTTGAAATAATAAGAAGATGGTCATCTGAATTAATACTGTGCGTTGGTGTTTTGTCCAGTGGAAATTTATATTCTTCAGTATAAATCCATCAGTTGTCTGTTTTTTAAGCCTCTAGATAGTTTGAGTAACTTTGTCCCTCTAGGACCTAATTAACTTTTGATGCCCTACCAAAAATTAAGTGGCTACACTGCCACGGCTACGGGACAGACTTAGGCCAAAATAATCCAATATATTTTAGTACATTTTTGAGGAAATAATGTGCTATTAGAGTAGTGGCTTTTTTGTTGGAAACTAGAGAAAAGAATATGGATGCACCTTGTTGGTTTTGCTAGCTGGCAATTGCTTTTTTTCTTTTTCCTTCCTTTTTTCAACTCCACAAATGCTAGTCTGCTTAATAGCTTAATAGGGTACAAGGACTAATATACCTGCAGTGTTGGTAAGCAAGATTGGCTAAGTCTAACATTTTTAAGGAATTATTGAGAAATCTAACTGTATACCAGCCTTGAAGGTCTGTTTGATATTATCAGACTTTTGAAGTTGTCCTTTATGTAAAAGTTAAAAAAAAAATTTTTTTTTTAAGATTTTATTTTTATTTATTTGACACAGGGAGAGGGCACAGGCAGGGGGAGTGGGAGAAGCAGACTCCCTGCTAAGCAGGGAGCCTGATGTGGGGCTGGATCCCAGGGTCCTGGGATCATGACCTGAGCTGAAGGCAGATGCCCAAACGACTGAGTCACCCAGGTGCCTCTATATAAAAGTTTTTAAATAAAAGTTTTATTTGATATTTTTTCTCAAATGTGTATATATTTCTAAGATTTATTTATTTATTTGAGAGAGAGAGTGTGCATAAGCACAAACAGGGGGGCTGGGGCAGAGGGAGAGGGAGAATGAAAATCTCAAGCAGACTCCCTGCCAAGCGTAGGGCCCCACGCAGGGCTCCATCCCACAACCCTAAGATCATGACGTGAGCTGAAGTCAACTCTAATGCTTGACCAACTGAGCCACCCAGGTGCCCATGAATCAAATATATTTTTAATTACAAGTTATACCAGTTAATTTATGATTTTATATAAGGTTTTAGCAAGTAGCTCTTCATAGCCAATGTTGTATGTTGTAACTTTAGACCATTATTATTTAAGTGCAACTTTTTCTCACATCAACTTACAAATTTCTTAATCTTTTCCTCTTTGTTTTTGTTTTTAAATAGACGTGTCAACATCAATGTTCGTTTTGGAAATGACCTTTCAGATGCTATGCAAGTGTTAGATGACGAGCACTTTACTATCCCAGCTTCTTTGACTGAATTAGAGAGAATTTGGGCAGAGTACAGTCTTGCTCAGGAGAACATACAAACTTGTGAAAATGTGGTGGGTCAAGAATTTTTCTCTCTTATGGTTTTATTTGTTGATCATAGGGGGATGTCATTTGGGAAAGATTGTGGATATTGTAGTGATACTATTGCATGAAATCTTTAATTTTTACAGCATCTTCATATTAATATTTTGATTCCTAATTTTCTTGCCTTGTTAAAAAGGATAGATAAGTGGTGATTGTGGATAAAGTGTTAACAAAATCTTTTCTCCTTTTGCATGAACATTTGACCACTGGTCAATTCCTTCTCTTTTCCCTTGGTAATTTAATAAAATGATATTTCAGTCATGTTACTAGGTGGCATTGGTTAGGTAAATCTCCCTAGTTGATAATTTATATCTCGACTTGAGAAACTTTAAACTACAAATACTTGGTGGAGGCTCTTGCAACTGGGCATACCATCCTTGAGGAACTTTGGAAGCTATGCCTATAAAAGATGGTAGCTTTTGACGGGGATGAAGCTTGTAAGCCAGGGTGGCTGTGATACCTGCTAATGTATCTTGTTTTTGGGTCTGAATGGTGTGTTTTATGCTGCAGTATTGGACTCTGCCTTACTGTTAAATGCTATTTAAGCCACCCATTATTGAAAGGTGGTTATTTGTGGGTAGGGGAGGGTATGAAGAACAGATTATTTCCTATGAAATCTTTATTAGCATAGGTACAAGTATATTTCCTCTCACAATTTTCTTTCTTTTTTTTTTTAAAGATTTTATTTATTTATTTGACAGAGAGAGAGATCACAAGTAGGCAGAAAGGCAGGCAGAGGCGGGGGGGCGGGGGAAGCAGGCTCCCTGCTGAGCAGAGATCCCGATGTGGGGATTTATCCCAGGATCGTGAGATCATGACCTGAGCCGAAGGCAGAGGCTTTAACCCACTGAGCCACCCAGGTGCCCCTCTCTCACAATTTTCTTTAGTTTATATTGAGCTGAACAGAACTCCTTGTTCTTCATATGAAGATACCACAATCATAGCTTTCTATAGTACCTATGAATTCCATACTTGTGTTTGGTGTTGCCCTATCTGAATTATTGGTGGTTTCTACCTCTAGGGATTGTACCCTGAAAGTCTTATTCCTAGTTCATACCTAGGTTGCCCATTTGGCAACCTAGCTGACTCTAAATGAGAAGTGAACAGAATAACTAGGCCTTTGGAAATGCCAAGAGCGTTAAATTTGTAGAAGGGACTATATTTGTGTCATTTTACATGTTAGACCCTAACTGATTACTTCTGATTATGGAAGAAAAAAGTGACAGAAGCAGTAAGTTTTGAATCTATATGAAACACAGGTAATGTTATTAGGTACTTTATAAACTTTTTCTTATACTTTCAAAATGGACAGTTTTGCTCTTATTTTATAAATGAGGAAATTGAGGCCTACAGGGTTTAAGGAAATTGCTGGAGATTAAATAGTTCTAAACGTTAATACGGTAGGCGCCCCTCTAGTAGATTTAAAAAAAAAATTATTTACGTAAGTAATCTCTACACCCAATGTGGAGCTTGAACTCACGACCCCCAAGATCAAGAGTCATATGAGCTAACCAGATGCCCCTGTGATTTTTTTTTTTTAAAGCAGATATTTGGGGGCACCTGGGTGGCTCAGTCGTTAAGCGTCTGCCTTCAGCTCAGGTCATGATCCCAGTGTCCTGGGATTGAGAACACACATGGGGCTCCCTACTCAGCGAGAAGCCTGCTTCTCCCTCTCCCACTCCCCCTGCTTGAGTTCCCTCTCTCGCTGTCTCTCTCTGTGTCAAATAAATAAATGAAATCTTAAAAAAAAATAAAGGAGTTATTTGTTTCTGCTTGCTGCTGACGTTTCAGGACTTAATTTTAGGCTTCATTGCCCGAAAGTTCATTTGATAGACTGAAGAGTGAATTATTGAATAAATCCAGAGTTATAACTGCTGCTCAGAGTTGCCTTTTTTTTTTTTTTTTAAAAGAGGGGTTGAGGATGGGCAGAGGGAAAGGGAGAGAGAATCTTGAGCAGGCTCCATGCCTAGTGCAGAGCCAGATTTCACAACCCTGAGACCATGACTTGAGCTCAGATCAAGAGGTGGGCACTTAACTGACTGAGCTACCCAAGCACCCGGCATTTTATTTCCCTTATTGAACTTAATTTAGGTCTTAGTATTATTATTTTCATTTATGTATTTTTGCACAGTACCTAATTTGATTGCCATGTGTATTTTTGATGAAGAGATTCTTTTCTTTTTTCTATATAGTTATAAAATGGCCTGGTTGAGCTTACACAAAAAAGAATATTCTAAAATTCAAGCTTTTTTTTTTTTTTTTTGAAAGATTTTATTTACTTATTTGACAGAGATCACAAGTAGGCAGAGAGGCAAGCAGAGAGAGAGGGGGTAGCAGGCTCCCTGCTGAGCAGAGAGCCCAATGCGGGGCTTGATCCTGGGACACTGAGATCATGACCTGAGCCGAAGGCAGAAGGCTTTAACCCACTGAGCCACCCAGGTGCCCCTAAAATGGAAGCTTTTAAGTGTGTGTGGCAGACACTGTAACAGGTAGCAGAGACACAGTTTTGTTTAAGACATGATCCTCTCTCTTGGGTATGGGATATACATATATATAATTTCAACGTAGCTTGATAAGTACTATAATAGAGATAATGCATAGAATTCTTAGATCTCTCTCATATGCCTATTTCCAAACATAGCCTCTTAGACAAATTGGAGGTTTTACCATGGTCAAGATTAACTGAATCTTGAAGGATAAGTAGATGAAGGAATTGAGGGTGGAATGGGAGCAGGAGGGAGTTAGTGTGTAATTAATAATAGGAACTTGTATCATTTTTTTAAGAAAAACAAAAATTTCAGTGTTGTACATATAATGGGAAAAATTAGAGTAGGATTATGAAATGTCTTATTTCTAATTAAGGGAAAGAAAGCTCTTTGTTAGTTTGGTGATCTCAGGAGAATGATATTTGCCTTAAAAGCTACTGTGTTTGGAGAATGTACTGTTAAATTTTACTCACTTTAAGACATCAGTTTTTTTTGACATAGGTCAATGTGTAAAAAAAAAAAAAACACCTGGTGTATTAATGATGGTTATTCTTTGTTTTCATTCTCCAGAATGAAGGGAGTATTTTGATTGCCAAAAGAAATGAAGTACAACAGAAACTGAACATAGCAGTAGAAGTTTTTATTCTGGAAGTAGATGAGTTACCTCTTAATAAACGCTTGAAAACATTGCAGGTTAGAATTTAAAAAGATATATATATACATTAAAATATGTTTATCACTTGAGAGGTGAAATTGGCATTTACCTTGAGACTTCAGGCTGCAAAAATTTTTCTTCTTTTTGATGAATTCTAATTCCTTTTTAATAGGATTAAAATGCTACTTTAATCTATTTAATATGTTTATATATGTATATCTATCTTGCAAATAAGGTAAAATGGTCAGACACATCAGGATTGCTAGAACGGCTTTCACTGGGAAAGCTCATGGAGACAGAAGCTGTAGCAGGCATGTGAATCCCTGTTGTCTGTTGCATTCCAGCAGAAAATCTGGTAGGGTCACATGTCAGGAGTTCAGAAGAGGAGTCCTGATCCGGGATCAGGGGCTAGAGTACAATAGCTATAGGATGTTATGGAATCTTGTCTTCAGCATTATCCCGCCATCTCCACAATAACTTTAATTTGCAGTGAATGGACATGCGACAGTGTTATGAAACATTCTACCTGTTAATGTAATTTTCCTCTTCATTTATTCAGATCTTTTTTTTAATGTCCTTTAATGATGTTTAAAATTTTTATCTAAAAGCCCTCTGTCATTTCTTCATTTAACTTCAAGATATGTATACTTTTGGTTGCTTTTGTGGATATTATCTTACTTTCCATTTCTTAGTTATTTTCGGTGGTATAGTGGAATACTGCTGATTTTTATTTATTATTATTATTATTTTTTACTGTTGATTTTTATACATTGATGTCTCTGGCAACTCTCCTGAACTCTCTTTTAGTTCTCATTTCTCTATTAATAGTCTTTGCGCTTTCTTGGTGGTCATATCATTTGAAAATAAT
This sequence comes from Potos flavus, assembly GCA_028534135.1. Taxonomy (NCBI): domain Eukaryota; kingdom Metazoa; phylum Chordata; class Mammalia; order Carnivora; family Procyonidae; genus Potos; species Potos flavus. The sequence continues at coordinate 47,674,683 of CM052887.1, forward strand.
AACCCTCTTCTCTGTCTACTTTTTATATATCTTTGAACTTTTACTGCTTTGGTCAGCATCTTTAGTAACAAGTTAAATTGTGGCTGTGCTAGTTGGCATCCTTGTCTTATTTTGGATTGCAGGGAATGAGTTTGCTAGAGAGTTGGAGAAAAGGATATTCAGGGACATTGGGCACTACCTCTTTCTGTCTGCCAGGAGGAAGCTGTAGTTTAGAGGATACTATGTATAGTAGAAGTTCTTCCAGAATAGTGAAGTAAACTTTGAATGCAAAAGAGCAGTGGTGTAGTAAGAATGTACCTGTCTACAGTGCAGTTTTTACTTTACCCTGTAAAGGTTTATTTCTTCTCATGAACTGTTAGTAAATATAGGTTTGCAACCAAGGTCGTTTTAAAAACTCTTCTTCTTAAAGTTTAATCTTATGAGACTTTTTGCTATATCTGATTTGTTTCCCTTTCTACTATTCCCCTCGGTCACCAGAATATTCTTTAAACTTCCATTGGTGAAGTAGTTTGATATTTACCTATATTCTTCAAGTACTTAAGAAATAAAACCTGTACTTCAATAATGGAGGTCAAAGAAGTTAAAGTTCATGATTTCTGATTTCCTCAACAGTTATCGAGACTTCTTTTGTGGCCTAAAGTATATGGTTGATTGTTTATGACTGTTCCTTATAAGTTAAAAAAGAAAGTATACTCCAGGTGTTCTTGGTGTGCAGGTCCTGATGTATAGCTATTATTTTAACCCTTAATCTTCTGTATCTTTACTTAGTTTTTGGTCTGATCAGTTTATCAATTTTGAGATATTTTTGTTATATATTCTAGTTCTTTAATTGTTAAAAAATGTCTGCTGGGGCGCCTGGGTGGCTCAGTCGTTAAGTGTCGGTTCAGGTCATGATCCCAGGGTCCTGGGATCGAGCCCCGTGTTGGGCTTCCTGCTCAGCAGGAAGCCTGCTTCTCCCTCTCCCATTCCCCCTGCTTGTGTTCCCCCTCTTGCTATGTCTTTCTCTGTCAAATGAATAAATAAAATCTTTAAAAAAAAATGTCAGTGCTTGTATTGTTGGGTGTTAATGTATTTATGATTGTTATGTATTTTAAACTGTTTTATTTTCAACCATTATGTAACCTTATTTTTCTTTTATGGTGTTAAAATATCGTTTCCTTTAAAAATTCCTTTTCTGCCTGTATTTTTTGGTTATTATTTGCTTTATCTTTTCTCCCTCCCTTTATCTTATTTTTTATTTTTATTTTTATTTTTTTTTAAAGATTCGAGTTTATGTATTTGACAGAGAGAGTGTGTACAAGCAGGGGTGAGGCGGGCAGCAGAGAGAGAGGGAGAAACAGGCTCCCTGCTGAGCAAGGAGCCCAATGCAGGCTTGATCCCAGGACTCTGGGATCATGACCTGAGCCAAAGGCAGAGGCTTAACCTACTGAGCCACCCAGGTGTGCCTCCCTCCCTTTATTTTAAATTGAATGTCTTTCTTAGATAACATACTAATGGATCATTTTTTAAATGAATCTAATGTATAAATTTATCTTTCGATGGGTAACTTGATTTATATGTTCATAATTACTGTTTTATTAGAACTTATTTCTGTAATTATTTTCTGTTTCTGTTTATCATGGTTTCTTTTTTCCTCTCTTTTCTACCTTATACCACTAATATCTTAGAACATTCTCATTTGCCTTTGGTGTGTCTTCCTTCTGTGTATTTCCCTCCCAAAAATCAGCTAACCAAACCAGCCGTAATTGTTTAGGATTTTAGTCACAGAGTGTTATGGATATTGTAAATGAAAATTCAAATAACAAACTTTAGAGTTTTCTCATTCTTATTTAATAAATTTTTGGATATCTTTTTAGTTTTCTCTGTGTAATGGAGTATTTTCTCTAAGTACCTTTTAAAAAAAAATTATTTATTTATTTATTTTAGAGAGAGAGAGAGGGTGTGTTCAAGTGGAGGGAGGGGCAGGGGGAGAGAGTTTTCAAGCAGACTCCCCATTGAACTTGGAGCTTGATGTAGGGCTCAGTCTCACAACCCATGAGATTATGGGCTGAGCCGAAACTAAGAGTTGGATGCTTATTTGACTGAGCCACCCAGGTACCCCTCTCTAAGAGTACTTTCAAGGAGGTCTTTGTGTGGTTGATTTTGTAAAGTATTAAATGTCTCAGGATATCTTTTTTTTGTGTGCGTGCGAAGATTTTATTTATTGGAGAGAGAGAGTGTGCGTGATCCAGCATGAGCAGAGGGAGGGGCAGGGGGGAGAAGCAGACTTCCTGCTCAGCAAGGATCCCGACGTGGGGCTCGATTCCAGGACTCTGGCATCATGATGTGAGCCAAAGGCAGACACTTAACCAACTGACCACCCAGGCACCCCTGTCTCAGGATATCTTATTTAAACAGTTGCTTGCATTTAAGCACTTTAAACAGTAGTTTCGTTGGCTATAAATATTTGGTCCAAAGTCCATTTTTTTCCAAACTTTTGACAATAATAATCCATTATTTTCTTCCCACAGTTGTTACCAGTCTGATTTTTGTTCTTCTGTGACATTTTTCCTTCACTGGAAACTTTAATGTTTTCTCTTGACTTTGTTCCTAATTTGCACTAAAGTTTATATTTAATCTGAGTTCAGTCGGAGATTTTGTATCTTTCTTTAACTATAGGGAATATTTGATAATTATTTCTTAAGATATTATCCCTCTTCTCTCCACCCCTCCACCCCCCAATTTACTTTTTCTTTTATCCTGGGACTTCTGTTAGATGGACATTTAAATTTCTTCTATCCTCTACATATTTTAATTGTTCATCTATTTTTTCTATCTTTTTATCCCTTTCTGTGTCTTTTTGGAGGGATCTGAGGAATCCTTGACTTAATCATCTAGCTCACTAATTGGTTCTCTAGCTGTATCCTTTTTGCCATTTAGTGAATGCATTGAGTTCTTTATTTCAAAGACTATTTCTTTTATACCTAAGAATTTCAGTTGGTTATTGTTTAAAAGTACTTGATTTTGCTTTGTGTTTTCAGTATTCTTTTTGTTGAGAGTATTTGTTATGCTTATTTCGAGTTCTTGATTTTGCTTCCTTTTTATAAGGTGGCTTAGTTTGTTACAATCCTTTCAGAGTTCTTCTGTTAGTCATGCACTTCATCCTCCTCTGTATCCCCTTCAAAGATCTCATATTTCCTTGGAGAACTACTATCTTAGTTCTGCGCTGTTGTGTAGGTATGGGATACGGTGGTAGAGGGTTCCTAGGGAGGGGTGAAAGCTTGGAATATAACTTCAAAGACTTCAGGGGGTTTAGGGAATAGGATGGGGTTGTTTCTCAGATTCTAGGGTTACAGTTTGGGCTTAGCTACTTCCTGTAGGCTTTTGTTCTAGATGATCTTACTCTTTACTGGACCTCCCAGTCCCTCTGCCTCAGCCACTACTCTTTTTCAGGGGCTACTACCCTTGGGTGTAAATGCCACTAGGTTTTCAGGGGGAAAAGGGAAGAAAAGAAAATGCTTAGGGGATGGCTAACTTTTCTGTACTGGTTATCAGTTTTTGCCTCATTTAGGTTCCTGTACTGTACTTGTATAAACCCGTTGCCTCTTGCTTTGTGCTACTGCTTTACAGTGTGAGAGGGAAGGGCATATGAAGAAGGTTCTCTTTTCCCACATGCTGTTTTCTACTGTGGTATAAGCCTTCTTCCACTTCGCAGTGACTTGCTTATTGCTAAGCACCAGCTATCTTCTGTCTTTCCAAGAGTTTCTTAGAGTTCTGTGATAAAAATTTCTTGGATTTTTTTTAAGTTTTCCTCTTGTCTCAGTGACATTTCTAGAGTTTTGTTCCTAGAGAGAGCCACTAGGCTCTCTTGTTTGTTCTAGTCCTTTCTAAAATGCTTTTTAAGTTCGTATATATGTTCATTGTCTTCCTTAATTGGAATTATTTGTCTAACTTTTACTATTATAGTCCAAATAAATCACCTTCTAGGTAGTTTTATATTTTCATATCTAATGTTTCTAAGTTTTATTTGTAAGATTCTTAAGGATTGGGATTCAACATACTACTTTTCTGTCTCTCAGATTTTAATACGGTACTTGAATCCTAATATGAAGTTAATAAATTTTAATAAACAGAAATATATTTCTGTAGGATTTGTCAACCTCTTTAGAGGCAGTATATGGACAGGCCAAAGAAGGGACAAACTGTGAAGAAATACTTAAGAAATTTTATGACTGGAAGTATGATAAAAGAGAGGAGTTCGCCAGTGTTAGAAGTGAAACAGAGGTTTCTCTACAACGTCTTGTAGCATGGTTCCAGAACACTGTAAAGGTAATAAGAGCTCTTGCCCAGTGTTGGTGTTGGTGTTGTAGCGTAAACCAGGGAATATGGGTTTTATAATAATTTTCCAAGTATAATTTACTTCTTTTTTGAGGAGAAGAAAGGAAGAGGAGGAGAGACATTGAGGGGAAGAGGGCTGGGATAGAGGAGTGAGGGATTTACATATTTGTATTCTCTAGGAACATATATGAAAAACAGCTTCATAAGCCTTTATAGGTATAAGAAAGTATCACTAGAATTTATTACAAGTGTGGTGTATTTTCTATAGCTATATGTAGAGATAAGGGTCTTATTGTATATATATGTGCTTAAACGGTAGTAGAGCTTTCCTCTTTGTTTAGTTTCTTTTTTAGTAAGATGTGTGTTTTAACATTAGTTGGCCAACTACTCATGCTGAAAATATGTTCATTGACAGTGTTTTAAGTTTTTTAAGTTTTAGATATCTTAAATATCTTAAAGCTATCTAACATAAATGGAGAATACTAGTCTCAGTTGATACTAAATACTAGAAGTGGTGTTTTGTGTATTATTCTTTTTAGTTCTTATTTATTATCACAAAAACACTATGTAATTTTCCAAAACCTGTGGGGGGCATGTAGTTTTGTATTAATATACTTGGAACCCTAATTAAATTTTAGCCTCATTTTGTTACTGGTTCTCAGTTTTCTCTGTTCTTCTGTCTACTTTACAACCTTCTCAGCAAGGGCAAGGACACCCAAGGTGTCATTTATCTGTAAATGATTTACAGATATGCATTTCTAGCTTTGTTTTGGGGAAAAAAAATCTTTAATCTCCCAGCTACCTCTAGAGCTCTTCATTTTGGTACTTTTTACTGGATGTATTAACATTAATTATTTGTTGTCTTTTGTTGTTGATCAGAATGCCTTTCTCCTTAGGTTAACTATCATGTATCCTTTCCTTTCATTTCCATAGCTGTTTCCCTTATTCAGATCTCCATAATCACATATCTAATCTCTGAAATCAAAGTGACTGCTTATGACTTTTATGTGTTATATTATAATTTGGGCCCATGATTTTATTCTATTTAATACTTTATTGTAAAGTCTATTTCCTTTTTTTTTTTTAATACTTTATTGTAAAGTCTATTTCCTGATAGAAAATACCTTTGTTTTCCTAATGAGATGGAAGTCATCTGGGTTTAATCTTTAATTTTTAATCTCCAGATTCCTAAATACTTAGTAGGTCATCACAAAATACCAAATATAATCGTATGCCTTTTTTATTAAAGAGCTGACATTGTCTGCCTACTACCTATCAGATTTAAACTTTTCACCTGAACATTTAAGGCTCTTACTAGATTTTAGTCAGACTGCTTCTTTTACTATCCCCACAAAGTCTTGGTCTTGTTTCTGGGTTGTTTTTCTTTTCACACTTTTCCTCTTATGTCTCTTAACCACAGATTATGTTAAAAAATCTGTGTTTTGTGTGTGTGATATGTGTGTGCCTTTTCTTTTTTGATGTGTAAGTTTGGGTAGGGCAGTACTTTATCTTTCTTGTGTATCCTTACTTCCCCCACATTGCCCAGTGCATAGGCTAATGCTCTGCTCTAGGTATAAGGACACAATACTAATTGAAATGATTAAATGATATACTTTCATGTTTTAATTTTTTGCAAATGAGGCTTTTGATCTCTCTGTGGAAGAATCACGAACTTCTGAAGACACAATCAGTAGTCTTGATGAAATCCTAGCGAAGACTGAGTCAAGTGTCTGCAAAGAGCTGGAGATATCTCTGATTGTGAGTATTGATATTCTTTATTACTGCTTCCTTTGAGGCAATATGGTTTTTCTTGCTAATTAGAAAGTATGAAGACTGATCTTAGTTTTCCTTTTATAGACCTATATGAAATAGTAACATTGTCAAGTTCTGATCTAAACACAATGCAAATTCTTATTCTTTCACAGAGTGATAATTTCATTTTTTTAAAGTTTTTATTTTAATGCCAGTTAGTTAACATACAGTGTTATATTAGTTTCAGGTGTACAGTACAGTTAATTCAGCCCTTCCATACATCATCCTGTGCTCCTTTTAATAAGTGCACTCCTTGATCCCCATCACCTATTTAATCCATCTCCCCGCCCCCTTTCCCCCTGGTAACCATCACTTTGTTAAATGATGTGTACTTTCTTTTTTTTTTCCTTTTCCAAATTTTTATTCAAATTCTAATTAGTTAACATATAGTGTAATATGGGCTCATAGGAATAGAATTTAGTGATTCATCACTTACATATAACACCCAGTGCTCATCATAAGTGCCCTCCTTAATACTCATCTCCTAATATTTTCATTTTAATAGGACATTTCACATTAAAAAAATAAAACCTAATGTTTAATTCTAGGAAAACTCCTCTTAATCTGAGTGCGTTAGCTTTCTGTGTCATTTGATTCTTGAGTCCATCATACCCAATGACTGTAAGAAAAGACTTCAGAATTTGTGAAAAATTAAAGTAAATTCTGAAAGAGCTCTGGAAGTGTTTATAGAAGACTGATTAGTAGCTCCCTTTCTGTTCTGCGTATGTTCTCTATCGTCATGCCAAGTTAAAAATTAGTGTAGCTCTTCCAAAGAGCATTTTGTAATATTATTGCTCACTGGGACTCTTTCCGAGTTTTTCAGGCTGCTTACCAAAGTCTCATTGGTTATATTGTTCCTTTTTACTTGTTTTTTTTTTTTTTTACCTTTTGCAATTTTATTCAGGTTGGCATTGAAAAATACATATACGTTTCTGTATTTCCCTATTTTATTTTATTTTATTTATTTATTTAAAAGATTTTATTTATTTATTTGACAGAGAGGAGAGAGATCACAAGTAGGCAGAGGCAGGCAGAGAGAGAGAGGGAAGCAGGCTCCCCGCTGAGCAGAGAGCTCGATGCGGGGCCAATCCTAGGACCCTGAGATCATGACCTGAGCCGAAGGCAGAGGCTTTAACCCACTGAGCCACCCAGGCTCCTCTGTATTTCCCTATTTTAAAATAGTGTCTTTTTAATAGTATTTAGATGCTTTAGTCAGACTTTATTATTTTATTTTTTTATTGCTGAAGTATGATTAACATAAAATGTTACATTAATTTCATGTGTACAACCTAGTAATTTTTTTTTTTAAATTTTGTTTATTTATTTATTTGACAGAGAGAGAGATCACAAGTAGGCAGAGAGGCAGGCAGAGAGTGGGGGGGAAGCAGGCTCCCCTCTGAGCAGAGAGCCTGATGCGGTGCTCGATCCCAGGACCTTGAGATCATGACCTGACCTGAAGGCAGAGGCTTTAGCCCACTGAGCCATCCAGGCACCCCAGTAATTTGACATTTCTATACATTATTCAGTGCTCACCCGGATAATCTTAGTCAGTCTTAGTCACCTTGCAAGACTATTACAATATTATTGACTCTGTTCTCTGTGCTGTACTTTTCATCTCCATGACTTATTTATTCTATAACTGGAGGTTTGTACCTCTTTGTCAGACTTGATTTTAGAAGTGGTTGTTAATAGATAATTTCTAGAAATAAAATGTTGAAGTTCTTTGTGTTGTTTAGTTCTTTAATTTAGTGTAGTGGTAACCTTGATTTCCTTTAATACTACTCTAGAAAGCTGTAGGAATAATGATGTAATGGGAGCAAAATTTTCTATATGAATGTCTTTGACTTTAGTGTCTTTTCTATCTAGAAAAAGATGTGTTTAAGAAATACTTTGGGGGCGCTTGGGTGGCTCAGTCATTAAGTGTCTGCCTTTGGCTTAGGTCATGATCCCAGGGTGCTGGGATTGAGATCAAGCCAGGTGTCAGGCTCCCCGCTCAGTGGGAAGCCTGTTTCTCCCTCTCCCTCTCCTCCTGCTTGCGTTCCCTCTCTCGCTGTCTCTCTCTCTGTCAAATAAATAAATAAAATCTTAAAAAAAAAAGGAAAAATACTTTGAAAAAAAACAGAATTTTTTAAAGGCATTTTTTTAAAAGTTTATTCCTTGTTATTGGAGGTTTAAATTATTTTTGGATACTCTTTTGTGAATAATTCCATGTATATGATTTATTTCACTTAGGAGCAAGGTGATGAGGACAAGGAGATCATTTTAAATACATATAGTCAAATACTACAAAAGATCCGTTCAGAGGAAAGGCTTATTGCTACAGTACAATCCAAGTACAAGGACAGTATTGAGGTTGGATTATGCTTTATTTTTTTGGTCTTCTATATTGATGCTTTGGATTTTGTAATACTTAAATTTTTCTTAAGTAGTTTAATACCCAGTGTATATATAACTAATTATTATTGCTAGAAAAACAGTATAGTTAGCTGATGTGTAATGAAATTCACCCCACAATGGAAATAGTGGTTTAATTGATAAAAATATATTGCATTTTTGGATTGTGTTCTTCAAAACCTAATCTTTACTGGGGCACCCGGGTGGCACAGTTGGTTGAGTGTTTGACTTTTGGTTTTGGCTTGGGTCATGATTTCGGGGTCATAGGATGGAGCCCCCCGCATCGGGCTCTGCTCTCAGCACAGAGTCTGCTTGGGATTCTCTCTCCCTCTTCCTCTACCCCTCCTGCTTTCTCTTTCTCTAAAATAAATAAATCTTAAAAAATAAAACCTAATCTCTACCATCATTATCTTTATGCCTGTACAGGTTTACAGTAGAAAATTTGCTAAATACAGAAAGATAAGAAGAAATAAAAACCTTGAGTATAATCCTCTTAGCCTAAGAAATAGATACTCAGGGCTAGTTTCAGAGTATTTTCTTTTTGGATGGTGACTTATATATATGTACGTATGTACAGTTTTGTAAACTGTTTTGAAAATATTTCTTCATTTAATGGTATATTATGAATACTGTCCCATGTGATTAATGATTCTTCTATACTTTCATTTTGAGCAACTATGCATCATCACTTGCATAGCTATACAGTATTATTTAACCTTCATCTGTGTTAGATGTTAAAGTTACTTCTGATTATTTTTAACCATAAATAAGACTGTACATAATCTTTGTGCATAATTTTGTGTGTTTCTCAGATTCCTAAAAATTGTCAGTTACTAAGTCAAAAGGAATCAACATTGTTAAAAATTGATACATATTGTCACACTACTTTGGGGAAGGTAATTTTAGGTTATATTCTCACTAGAAATTCAGTTTGCATCATATCTAGCAAAGATGTTTCACTGTAACTCTCAGCTTGAAATATTTCTCTTACCTTTGCTACTCTGATTGCTGGGACTCATATTCTCTTAAATATAAATGTGGATAACTAAGAAATCAGGTAGTATGTTGTCTTTTTGAAAATTGTGGAATTTCTTATTTCAGTCCAAACTCAGTAAATACTAGTTGAATCTTAATAGAGAAATAAGAAATGGTCAGTAAGTGATTTCAATAAATATTGTTGTCTGTGTTTTGAAAATATAATAACTTTTTTCTTACTTAGTTTAAGAAGCAGATTATTGAATGTTTAAATAAGAGCCCCAATGTGGATCACTTGCTGTCCATTAAAAAGACATTGAAAAACTTAAAAGCTCGACTGAGATGGAAATTGGTTGAGAAGAATAATTTGGAAGAAGTAAGGAAACACTTGGTTCTTACGAAATTCCATGTGTACCTCATTTTACTCTGCTTCCTGAAAATAATGCGTAAATACGTTCTTTAAAATAGGAGAATTATTATTTACATTTTGTTTTATATATTTTACCTTTTTTCTGTGTATGTAAATAAGATTATTATATTAATAGTATAAACATTTTACTATGTCATTAAATGTTCTTTGAAAAGATTTTATATGGCTGCCTTTGTTTTTAGTAACATAAATATTTTAGAACAATTTAAAAATTCTTTTGGTTTAGACTGTTATAATACCTAATACAATACAAACCTATTACATGCAAGGTATTCCCCTAAAGGTAGAATTTTGTCATAAAGTATTTTTAAGATCATGATGTTCTTAGTTAGCTCTCTTTTTAATGGCTGGACATACTATTCCTCCTAAGTATTCTAAGTTGTTTTTGTACGATAATAGAACTGGAAGAATTCAGACACTATAATCTGGACTAACCTCCTTCTTTCAGTTTGAAACTGAATAAACTGGTAATTCTTTGTGTTCCCTTGAGGATTGATTTATGAACAAAAGGAATCTACAGCATGTCTTAATCCAACTTGAGTTGGCTCTTTCTCTTTGGAGCACTTAATTGGACTTGGAATGAAACTAATTTAATGGCTTAAGATTTTTCTAGTTTTTTATCCTATTCTGGACTGTGGGGAATGGGGTCTTTTTTAGTTTAATTTTTTAACTTTTGGAGAAATGTAACAGAAAACATACATACTTTTAAAGGTGGCTTACTTATTACTACTGGAGTTTTAGGGAGTCTTTTTGAGGCCTACATTGTTTTTCCTCTAATAGACACGCCATACATTTACTCTTTTTTTTTTTTTTTTTAAAACCAGATCTCGTGTAGAAAACAATTTCAGGGAATTTTGGTTCCTATTCTTGACATTTACTTTATGTTGGCAGTTGTTCATCTTCTTAGAGAAACTCTACAGCAAATTAAGAGACAAGAAAAATCTGTGTTGATTTTATGTATATTTTTATTCCTTTTTGTAGATTTGGGAAAAGTCAGTGTTAGAATAAAGTTAAGTGTTATGAGGGTCTATTATCTGCTAGATATAAAAGGATATATAGAAATCGGAGTGATTTGCTATAGAAGTTGCATTCTTACTAGGAAGACTTGTTTTCAGTCTTCTTTAATAAGCTTGTAAGGTCACTTTTTTCTTTCTGATTTAAGTCGGATGACCATGATGGATATGAAATCGAGAAAATAAAACAAGAAATAACTCAGTTGCGCAATAGTGTCTTTCAGGAAATTTATCGTGAACGGGAGGAATATGTAAGTAATTCTTTGAAGTTTTGAATTAGTTTTTACTGTAGAAATTGAATTCATATATCCATTTTGTGAAGTGGACTATAATAAGGTGGGCGATTATATTAGCATAGTTATGTTTGCATAGTAATGTTTATGTGAATTTAGAAATTAATTTCTGTTGATAATTCATAACTATTGTACCAAATGTGGAAATTAAAGAAAATTATAAAGAAGAAAAAATAACACCTGTAACTTTTCCATTCAGTTATAACATAGTAGTCACTATTAACTTTTCACTTAACTTCTTTTAGTCTTTTTTCTGCCTGTTTTCACAAGAGTGGAGATTATAGCACAAACATACTTTTACATACTGCTTGATTTCTTTTTCACATAGAGCTAAAGATTTTTTCCTTTAATAAAATCTAAATCAACACTGTTTTTTTGTTTTTTTTTTTTAAAGATTTTATTTATTTATTTGACAGAGAGAGCACAAGTAGGCAGAGCGGCAGGCATAGGAAGAGGGAGAAGCAGGCTCTCCACTGAGCAGGGAGACCGATGCAGGGCTCCATCCCAGGACCCTGGGATCATGACCTGAGCTGAAGGCAGCCTCTTAATCGACTGAGCCACCCAGGCACCCTAAATCAACACTGTTTTAACGTAATGCTGCGATTAAAACATTAATGGGGCAGCATAATTTAGTTGAAGAATATAACAAAATGCAACTACCTGAATTTTGGAGGGAAGTTACATCTTTAAGTCTCCACTTCTATGCTAATATTTTGTGACCTTGTGATGGTTCATCAGTGTATTTTCTCTTTAAAAGGGAAAGAATATGAGGCACCTGTGTTGCTCAGTCTTTTGAATGTTAGATATAGGATTTCAGCTCAGGTCATGATCTCGGTTGTGAGAGTGAGCCCTTCATCAGGCTGTGCACTGGGTGTGGAGCCTGCTTTGGATTTTTCTCTCCCTGTTCTTCCCCTCCTGCTTGCATGTGCAGCCTCTCTTTATCAAATAAATATAAATAAATTAAATAAATAAATAAATAAAATGGAAATAATATTATATTTTATGTTTCAGGAATGTTATGGGGGAACAAGCAAGGTAGACACTGCTTTGAACAATAAAAATACAATGAAAATAATAGGCAATCTGAGAGGGAGACAAGCCTAAGGAGACTCTTAGAAACAAACAGGGTTGCTGGAGGTGGGAGGCCTGAGGGGATGAAGTGAGTGAGTGATGGGCATTAAGGAGGGCACTTCATGTAATGAGCACTGGTGGTAATATGCAACTGATGAATCACTGAATTCTCCCTCTGAAACTAATAATATGCTATATGTTAATTGAATTTAAATAAAAGAAAATAATAGACATCCTAAGTGTTATGTTTTATTTAGCAAATTCATCTGACTGTGCTTATTCACCTTATGAACTTTGGATAAATAGCTATCTTCACCAAATAAATAGCTATCTTCCAGTGAGTTGACAAGTATCTAGAAGTTTTACTTAGTGTGTGTGACAAATGACTTTCCTAAGGATCCTCAGTTTTCACATTTGCTTCAAAGTGGCTTTTGCAGAACTGCATATTTGTTTCTTCTTTCAAGGCTTTTATGATTCCTTTCCTTCCTAACTGAAATAGTTATTGTTTTTAAAATGTCAGTGTGTTCTTAATATTTTGAGAAATGACCATTTTATGATGCAAATTGATGTTATCAACACACGTTTTCATTTTAGCTTGGAAGTGAGTGTATACTTTGATCTTAGGTGAGATATTGTGCCTATATATGTATACCAAGATAAAATTGATAATTAAGTTTTTCTTCTGTTAGTAAGATGGTAACTTCGACCCAAGATGACTCTTGGTTTTCATTTGATATTTCTTGTAGTAGAAGGGAAAATCAGTGATTATATATCTTATTAGGTTTTACATCTTATTAATTTGTATATCTTCTTAGATTTATAGTAAGGGAGATACTGGTATGTTATTTTTTCTTGAAGGGCAACATGTCACAATTGAGTATGTATTGATTTATAATAAAAAATATTTTTTAAATTTAGGAGAAGCTGAATAGCTTGGTACAGAAATGGTTCCCTGAGCTGCCTCTGCTTTATCCTGAAATAGGGTTACTTAAGTACATGGTAAGCTTTGTTGCTCCTGAGAATTACTACTCTGTAGAGAGTTGAAAAGCAAAGATATTAAATTGTGTGTCAGTGTTAAATTTATGCTATCCTTACTATGAAGATGTTCCTGATGAATAGTTTCTGGGTATTGTTAGAACTTTTCCTCAACACTATCTTTAGTATTAGCGTATTGTATTCTAATGTCTATATTAATTTGCATCTTTTTCTTTTTTTTCTCTTTTCCTCATATCTATTCAGTACATTGCATGACGTTTGTTTGAATTAGAGGTATTTATTTTTTGAAATGATAAAGCAATTTTAGCTGTTGTTTCAAGAGTTAGAATAAAATCAGGACACTGCCAGTCATGAGGAATTAAAGCAGAATATATCTTTTAAGTTAAAGCAGGCTGGGAAAGAATTCTAGAGAATTGGTTAAGTATAGATGTTGACATGGGCATAGTTTTCTAGGCAGGCAGGATTCAAAGCCTGGGAGATGAGTGTATTGGGCAAAAGGCCTGTATGGAGCAGGATGGTAAACTCTGGCTCTCAGGGCAGAATCTGTTAGCTCTATGTTTTATATTGCCTGCTAAGGATAAGGGACTAGATGAAAGATCTATTCTTTTTTTATTATTTATTTATTTATTTTATTTATTTATTGACAGAGAGAGAGAGATCACAAGTAGGCAGAGAGACAGGCAGAGAGAGAGGGGGAAGCAGGCTTCCTGCTGAGCAGAGAGCCGGATGTGGGGCTCGATCCCAGGACCCTGAGATCATGACCTGAGCCGAAGGCAGAGGCTTAACCCACTGAGCCACCCAGGCGCCCCGAAAGATCTATTCTTTAAGATCGTCATTAAATTCATGATAATAGCTTAAATATAGTACAGAAATGGTTGTATACATAGAGTTATGAACTCAAGAATATGTAAGATTAAAGTCCCCTTAAATTGTTAAAGCAATTACTGTAAAATTTTTCCAGACTAGACTTTAAAATAATGTGGGATTTTCTTCACAGTTATTTAACTTTAGCTTAGACACTCAGGTAGGATGGACGAATAAGTATGTGGTGCTGTGTAGGACTTGAAAATTAGTTTTTAGAATTGTGCTGATCTCTTTATTGTGGAAGATTATAAAATGTTTTAATCATAGCTGATGGACTCCTTTAATGATTTTAAGATGTTTGACTGTGATATATGTCAAAGAAAACTTTGTAGGTTGATTGTATTTTGTGGTTTACTTAAATAATATTGACAACACATAAAAATAAAAATCAGAAAATAATTTCAGAACCCCTCTTACTAAAATTACGCCACAATAAAATTTACCTTGATCTAAAATGTTGATAGGTTTTATCCAAAAAATTTATTCCTTTTAAAAAGTGGCAGAAATAGCTAATAGAAGTAAAATATTTGAAAACCATTTTCACTTTCAAGGATTCCACTTCAAACAGAGGCAGAGGTGTTAGAATAGTACTCATAATTTTTATACTTCTCATTCCCATTCTCATTCCCATTCTACAACCTTCTTTGTATCTGTCTTCATTTTAATATTTTTAGGAAACACATGAAGTCTTCCAACTAAGCATCAGGGTTTTTTTGGATACATATCTGGTTAATCCCAGTCATATTCAGAATTTGTTCTAGAACTGTAGCAGTCGTTAAATGTATGTTGTTACACTTTGGGTGAGAGAACTTCAAGAGCCAGGAACTTGAAAAACTGGGAAGTTTTCAGTATTTTTATTTTACTGGTTTCTCCAGTAGGGTTGATGATATCCAAATCATCTCATAGCATGTAACTAATTATGTTGATGATTTGAAAGTACTGGGATGGTTTGGAGTCTTTAACTGTAACAAAAATTTTTGCCTAGAACTCTGGTGGTCTTCTTACTATGAGTTTGGAACGGGATCTTCTTGATGCTGAGCCCATGAAGGAACTTAGCAGCAAGCGCCCTTTGGTTTGTTCTGAGGTTAATGGGCAGATAATTCTTTTAAAGGTAAGATTAAGTTCTTACCTGTGGAAGATTCAGAAGTATAAGGGGAGTGGTGGTATTATTTTTCAGGAAAGTGAAAATCCATGCTTGTTTTGTAAATTATATGAGTTGAGGGGTGCCTTGATGGCTCAGTCGGTTAAGTGTCTGACTCTTGATTTCGGCTCAGGTCATGATCTCAGGGTCATAAGATTGAGCCTCACATTGGGTGAGACTCTCTCCCTCTCCCTCTGCTCTTCCCTCCCACCTCCCCCCAACCCTTAAAAAAATTATATGAGTCGACTGGCACGATGCTTATGTTTTCTGTTTGGCTGCCAGAACTAATTTTTAATTCAGAGTTTCCCTCATTTCCCTAAATAATACATATCTTTAATAGGATAACTTGGCTTTTCTTTTTTGGGTGAACTTATTACATTCTATCCAGTAGCCTTTTTTTTTTTGTTAAGATTTTATTTATTTATTTGACAGAGAGAGAGATCACAAGTAGGCAGAGAGGCAGGCAGAGAGAGAAGGGGAAGCAGGGTCCCTGCTGAGCAGAGAGCCCGATGCGGGACTCGATCCCAGGACCCTGGGACCCTGAGACCCTGAGACCATGACCTGAACCGAAGGCAGAGGCTTTAACCCACTGAGCCACCCAGGCGCCCCTCCAGTAGCCTTTTAAAATTCTCACTTTACTTATACTTGTCTTTGAAATTTCAACTGTTTTGCCAATACACTTTTCTATTCTTTGATTTCTTTATTGAGCTGGAAAACCATTAATCATAATAGGATAATTAATTTGGCCCCAGTGGCAGTGCATTATAGAATATACATTTCTTTTCTAAATTATAGCATTCAAGGCAGATAGAAAAGGTACTTACGTATACAATTAAAAAATTAAATTAGATATAATTTAGCTTATATAAAGTCACTATGTTTAAGTTGAAATGATGTATAATTAGAGTAAGATTTTTAATGTTGGAATTACCATTGCCTCTCTTTTTGGTACCAGGGCTATTCTGTAGATGTGGACACAGAAGCGAGGGTGATTCAGAGAGCAGCCGCCTATCACAGAGCTTGGAGAGACGCTAAAGAGGAGTCTGGGTTACTACCATTGATATTCCTATTTTTGTGTAAGGTAAAGTTCTTATGCTAATCTCTTGGCAGAAAACATTTTATTTACAATAAGTTGTAGCTCCGAGCTTGAGAGAGGTAGTTCATTCCTTTTAACATAAAGAAAAAGTTGTCTTGTATAATTGATGTATACTAAAAATACATTGAAGAATTTTTCACTTTGAGTTTCATTCTGTTTTGCTTTTAGTCTGATCCTATGGCTTATCTGATGGTTCCATACTATCCTAGGGCAAACCTGAGTGCTGTTCAAGCCAGTGTGCCTTTAACTTCAGAAGTAAGTAAAAAACACTATTTCCATGGATATATTAAATGAGAAAATAACCCCTAATGTTAGAGGGCAATACTATATGTTTTATACACTATGTAAAGTTTTGACTGGTATTATGTTATGTAATTGTCACATCGATCCTGTGATAGGTTATCCTGTTATATACAGATGAGAAAAATGAGGCTCAGAGAGATTAAGGGACTTGCACAGGGTCCTCAACAAGAGGCAGAGATGGGAATTGAAATTAGGTCTTTTGGTACCAAAGCCCATGCTTACAATCATTAAGGTGTGCTGTATGTAAATTGTGTAGTATAGCGCTTGATATTATAATTGCTTAAGTGACAGCTTTAATTTGCATTGTAAATTTGAATTAGTAATAAAAATAGAGGGTGCCCTGATTCTTTTTACCTGGTAACACTATTTAGTCTCTCTTTTCTAGATGGTTCATATGCTCATTATTTATAATCTAAGTCTTATTACAGAGTACAGTGTTTTAAGTTATATGTGTATGATGTTACATGATCAGGGCTTCTGGTCTTCTATTTTTTCTCTGTGCTGTATTATTACATTAAAGTTTTATTTGGAAGAAGCTTTATTCACTTCTGGAAAAGTCTTTTAATTAAAGAAAAGGTTCAGGCATTAAAATGATTTGCCAACTTCCTGACATCTTTTGTGGGTACTTATCTGTAGGAAGCCTTAAAGGTCATGAAAGGTGTTGCCCAGGGCCTGCATACATTGCACAAGGCTGCCATAATTCATGGATCACTTCATCAGAACAATGTATTCGCTTTGAATCGTGAACAAGGAATTGTTGGAGATTTTGACTTCACCAAATCTGTGGTAAAGTATTGTGGTTTTACAAATAGGTTCTAGACCTCATTTAATATTATTAGACATTAGTTCAGCCTTTTACATGATATGGTAATTTATTATAAGACCTTTGTCTTGGTTAAGGCATGTAGTGTCATGTAGTGTAAGCAACTAACTATTAGCTAGGTGCTAGAACAAGAGTTTCTAAATTTGTGCATTATATATTTTAACTCTAAGTATTAGGAGCAAGCTACCATCACAGTCAATGATACTGACAACACTAATGATTAATTATTTTATCATCATCAAGAAATATTTAGGGGCGCCTGGGTGGCTCAGTGGGTTAAAGCCTCTGCCTTTGGCTCAGGTCATGATCTCAGGGTCCTGGGATCGAGACCCGCATTGGGCTCTCTGCTCAGCAGGGAGTCTGCTTCCTCCTCTCTCTCTGCCTGCCTCACTGCCTACTTGTAATCTCTCTCTCTCTGTCAAGTAAATAAATAAAATCTTAAAAAAAAAAAAAGAAATATTTAATTGCTTGTAAATACACAAGGAAAACTAGGTGGCCATCTCCTATCTCCTCTTCTGCTGGTGCCCTCTCCCACCAGTAGATTAAATATACATACTTTGCTAATTTTTGATTAATGGGGTATTTTTAGAAACTTGGGAACTTTGGACTTTTCCATTTAGTTTAAGTGATGGTTCAACTATGTTAGCTGCTAATTTGGTGTCATAATTTTAATGCCTCAGAAGAGGCAATTAATAAAGATAGAAGTTTTTTGTTTAATGTATTTTTATTTATTTATTTGAGAGAGACACAAGATAGCAAGTGGGTAAGAGAGGGAGAAGCAGGCTCCCTGCTGAGGAAGGAGTCTGATATGGGGCTTGATCCCAGGACCCTGAGATTATGACCTCAGCTGAAGGCAGATGCTTAACTGACTGAGCCACCCAGGAACCCCTAAAGATAGGAGGTGCATAAACAATGAATCTTGGAACACTGAGAAAGTAAAATTAAATTTAAAAAAAAGATAGATTTTAGCAATGGAAGAGCATACTGTGATTTTTTTGTTGTTAGAACGGGCAGGCTCAAAATATACATGATCGCATGGGAGTAGTTTTCTTTTTTAAAATAACGGCTTTGTTGAGATATAATTCACATAATGTGTACAATTCAGTACTAGTTTTGAGTGTATTCACGAAGTTGTGTATTGATCACCACTATCTAATTCCAGAACATTTTTAACACCCCAAAAAAGAAACCCAATACAAATTTGCAGTCACTCCCCATTTCCTTCTCTATTCAGCTCCTTGGAAACTACTAATCCACTTTCTGTGTCTGTGATTTACTGTTCTGGACCTTTCCTATAAATGGAGTCTTGAAATACGTGGCCTTCTGTGATTGGCTTATTTCATTTAGCGTAACATTTTCAAGGTTCATGTGTCTTTTTTTTTTTAAATTTTTTAAAGATTTTTATTTATTTATTTGACAGAGAGAGAAAGAGATCACAAGTAGGCAGAGAGGCAGGCAGAGAGAGAGGGAGGGAAGCAGGCTCCCTGCTGAGCAGAGAGCCCCGATGCGGGGCTCGATCCCAGGATCATGACCTGAGCTGAAGGCAGAGGCTTTAACCCACTGAGCCACCCAGGCGCCCCAACATTCATGTGTCTTGTAGCATGTATCTGAACTTCATTCCTTTTTTAAAATGTTCAAATAATATTTTTTTTTTGTATGGATATACCATATTTTGTTTTTACATTCGTCAGTTGTTAGACATCTGGGTTGTTTCTACTTTTTGGTTATTATGAATAATGCTGCTGTGAACATTCGTATACAAGTTTTTGTGTGGACATATGTTTTCATTTCTCTTGGGAGTGAAATTGTTTTGCTATACGGTAACTCTGTGTTTCACTTTTTGAGGAACCAAACTATTTTCCAGAGTGGCTCCATTTTTTTACATACTCATCAGCAAGGTATAAGGATTTCAATTTCTCTACATTTTCGCTAACATTTTATTATCTGAGCAGTTCCCTTTTGACTGGTATAAGTCTTACTGCTTTATACTTCGGTAATTTGCAAGTCATAGGGTAATGCTACCTGTGTATAAATATGTAGTCTTAATGGTTTTTATACGGTAGCTCAAAAAGATGAGAAAATGAAAATGTAAAACTATAATGAAATGCTGGATTAAGGAAGATTTATACAAAGTAGATTTATTGAAATTCTTTTTATCATATTAATTTACCTGAAAATTAAGGTAATGTCCTAAGAAAAATGATTGAATTAGGAGTTTAAAAAAGTTCTCAACTCTTAGGGATCCTGGTTAGTTTACCTTTTGAGCATGCCATTTACATACCTATGTATATCATGACTACTTCAAGAATTATTTTTCCTCTTTTATACTGATTTATCAACTGTTATTATCTCCCAAAACATTGTTTTAATCTTCATTTAAAATTACTTACTCTGAAACACTGATTAAACTCATCTTTGCTCCACTCTTTTTTTTTAAAGATTTTACTTATTTATTTGACAGAGAGAGAGAGATCACAAGCAGGCAGAGAGGCAGGCAGGGAGAGAGGGGGAAGCAGGCTCCCTGCTGAGCAGAGAGCCGGATGTGGGCTCGATCCCAGGACCCTGAGATCATGACCTGAGCCAAAGGCAGAGGCTTTAACCCACTGAGACACCCAGGCGCCCCTTTGCTCCACTCTTTTAATACTGCTCTCAGACTGAAGTATTAATCAGGAAGAAAAATTCGAAAGTCTGTTAAGATCATTGCTTTTCAGACTTTACAGTGCATATGAATCACCTGGGATCTTGTTTTTTTTTTTTTTTAAAGATTTTATTTATTTATTTGACAGAGATCACAAGTAGGCAGAGAGGCAGGCAGAGAGAGAAGGAAATAGGCTCCCCGCTGAGCAGAGAGCCGGATGTGGGGCTCGATCCCAGGACCCTGAGATCATGACCTGAGCTGAAGGCAGAGGCTTTAACCCACTGAGACACCCAGGCGCCCCTCACCTGGGATCTTGTTAATATGCAAATTTTTATTTAGCATTTCTGGGGGGGAGATTCTGCATTTCTTGATGCCTTAGCTACAGGACTTTTGACCACACTGTGGGAAGCAAGGATAAAGGTAGTGGGAGAAGAGATAATTAACTCTTAGTGATATGTACTAGGTAATTATTGTGCTAATTACCTTTATCTTTACAGTAACTCTGTAAGATAGATATTATTTCCATTTTACAGTTAATTTCGGCTCAAAGAAGTTAAAGCCCGAGGTCACACAGCAAGTAAATGGGAGAGTGGGAATTGCAGCCAAGGTCTCTCTGAATCCAGGGTTCATATTCTTATCATGGATCATCTTTTGACATGGTATACTTAGAAAATAGTAAGGAAGGGAAGTACTTTGTAGACTTCTAGTTTTTAAAAAAGCTATTTAGAATTTTCAAAATTAGAAAATAGTACTCCTTCTGCCTCTTAAAACTTTATTTTTAAAAGAGGTTCCAGGCACCTGGGTGGCTCAGTCGTTAGAGTGTCTGCCTTCCACGCAGGTCATGATCCTAGGATCCTGGGTCCAAGCCCCATATCAGGCTCCCTGCTCCATGGAGAGCCTGCTTCTCCCTCTCCCACTCCCCCTGCTAGTGTTCCCTCTCCCCTGTATCTCTCTCTGTCAAATAAATAAATACAATCTTTAAAAAAAACAAAAGAGGTTCCAAATGTTTAAATAATTGGTGTTTCTTTGCTTTGAATCTACTTGAGTCTGTAATGTTAAATGTTACCAGAGTCTCACTGTGGGGCCCCTGGGTGGCTCAATGGGTTAAAGCCTCTGCCTTCAGCTCAGGTCATGATCTCAGGGTCCTGGGATCGAGCCCCACATCCGGCTCTCTGCTCAGCAGGGAGCCTGCTTCTCCCTCTCCCTCTGCCTGCCTCTCTGCCTACTTGTGATCTCTCTCTGTCAAATAAATAAATAAAAAATCTAAAAAAAAAAAAAAGTGGTCACTGTTAATTTTATGAGCCTGATTTTAAGAGCAATTTATAATAGCTGAAATTGGGTAAAAATATTTGAAAGCAAGAGAGAATGAAATATTTCAAATGAATTTGTTTTTTGTGTTGATTAAATGCAGAGGACTTCACAGAAGTTTACCTCATCCGTATTGCCTCTAAACTATTTGGGGCACTTGAGTGGCTCAGTTGTTAAGTCTCTGCCTTCGGCTCAGGTCATGATCCCAGGGTGGCTCAGGTCATGATCCCAGGGTCCTGGGATCCAGCCCTGCATTGAGCTCCCTGCTTGGTGGGGAGCCTGCTTCTCCCTCTCCCTTTGCCTGTTGCTTCCCCTACTTGTACTCTCTCTCTCTGTGTCAAGTAAATAAATAAAAAATTAAAAAAAAAAAAAATAAAATATTTAACTTACTGTTTTTGTAGAGTCAGCGAGCCTCAGTGAACATGGTAGTTGGTGACCTGAGTTTGATATCACCTGAACTGAAAATGGGAAAGCCTGCTTCTCCAAGTTCTGACTTGTATGCTTATGGCTGCCTTTTATTATGGGTATGTTACTTTTTATTGAAATAGATTAGTCATATATATAAAAATATTTAAGTATGTGCAAATATACTTTTACATACTTAAGCATATAAAGTGGGTGGTTTTCCTCAACATACTGCTCTGGATAAAAAGTAGTGGTAGCTTTTTAGTAAAAAAATTTAGTAGAAAATTGTTTTTTTTCTTTTTAAAAAAAAGTTTTATCATAAACTGTATACTTCCTATCACCTATTGTATACTTACTGCCAATTGGCTTGATATATGTTTTACATATGCTATTGTGTTAGTTTTATTAAAGTCAAGATTAACAGTAAAGATGATTTTGTCCTATATTAATCTATAAACAGTTCATGCATATGTGGAAAATAAATGTTAAATGAGCCTTGAGTAAGTGTTCCTGCTTTCACTATAAATCTAGTAGCTGCTTTTTTATCCATGGCTTAAACTTATTCTTCCTACAAATTATGAGGGATTAAGTATTAACAAGGAAGGGATGTCTGTTTTTACTTCTTTTGCTTAGCACTGTAGTGGAGCTTCTAGCCCAGGGGTCAGCAAAATTTTTTATAAAAGGCCAGATGGTAAATATTTTAGGCTTTGGGAGCCATATGGTCTCTGCTGCTGTGGAAAGTAGCCATAAATACATTTAAATGAATGAATGGCTGTGTTCCAATAAAGCTTTATTTATGGACCTTGAAATTTGAATTTCGTATAATTTTCATGTGCGATGAAATAGTATTCTTTAATTTTCTTTTAAACGTTTAAAAATGTGAAAAGCATTCTTGGATTATAGGCTGTACACAAATAAGCAGTGGCATAGATTTGGCGTGTGGGCCATAGTTTGCTGATCCTGGCTTTAGCCAGTATGACAAGGCAACAAAAAGAAATAAAATGCATACAGTTTAAAAATGAAGAAGTAAAGCTGTTTTTATTCAAAAATGACAGTATGTGCAGTCTTTAGGAATGTACTTAAGAGCTACTAGAATTAACAAATTTAGCAAGGTTGCAGTATGCAAATCAGTATAATAATTAACTGTGTTTCTATATACTAGCAACAAACAATAGGAAATTGAAATTAAAAAGTCATTTACATGAGTATTAAAAATATGGAATTTTTAGGGATAAATATGACAAAAAATGTTCAAGACCTATACCCTGAAAACTATGATGTATTGTTGAGAGAGATTAAAGGAGACATAAATAAATGGAGAGCTGCGTCATGGTCATGGACTGTAAGACTGAATGTTGGGGGCGCCTGGGTGGCTCAGTGGGTTAAAGCCTCTGCCTTCAGCTCCAGGTCATGATCTCAGGGTCCTGGGATCAAGCCCCGCATTGGGCTCTCTGCTCAGCGGGGAACCTGCTTCCCGCCTCTCTCTCTGCCTGCCTCTCTGCGTACTTTGTCTCTCTGTGTCAAATAAATAAATTAAATCTTTAAAAAAAAAAAAAAGACTGAATGTTGTATGGATGTGAATTCTTTTTTTTTAAAGATTTTATTTTTTTAGGACGCCTGAGTGGCTCAGTCGGTTAAGCAGCTGTCTTTGGCTCAGGTCATGATCCCAGGAACTCCTGGGATGGAGTCCCAAATCGGGCTCCCTGCTCAGCGGGGAACCTGCTTCTTCCTCTCCCTCTGCCTGCTGCTCCCCTGTTTGTGCTCTCTCTCTCTCTGACAATTAAATAAATAAAATCTTTAAAAAAAATTTTTTTTTAAAGATTTTATTTTTTTGAGAGAAAGAGCATGAGCAGGGGGAGGGGCAGAGGGAGAGAGAAAGACCACTGAGCAGGGAGTCTGACTGACATGGGGCCCTATTCCAGGACCCTAGGATAAATGGGTCTATGGATTCAATACAATTTCAATAAAAATGCTTTTAGGGCTTTTTTTTTTTAAAAGATTTTATTTATTTATTTGACAGAGAGATCACAAGTAGGCAGAGAGGCAGACAGAGAGGGAGAAGCAGGCTCCCCGCTGAGCAGAGAGCCCGATGCGGGGCTTGATCTCAGGACCCTGAGATCATGACCCG
>CM052887.1:47699189-47794342 GCA_028534135.1 Potos flavus
CTCAGGTCATGATCCCAGGGTCCTGGGATCGAGTCCCACATCGGGCTCCTTGCTCGGCAGGGAGCCTGCTTCTCCCTCTGCCTCTGCCTGCCACTCTGCCTGCTTGTGCTCTCTCTCTCTCTCTCTCTCTCTGACAAAAACAAACAAACAAACAAAAAAAACCAATAATTGACAATCAGGTATAATTTATATGAAAGTATATAGGAACTGGGGTAGCTAAAACAGTTTTGAAAATTTAAACTACCTGATTTTAAGACTTAATAAAATTATAGTGAATCAAACATTGTGATGTTGGTGTAAAGTTAGACATACAGAATGATGGAACAGAGTAAAGGCAGTAGAAATAGATGAAATAGTAGAAATATATGATCAATTGATTTTTGATAAAGATTTCAAAGCAATTCTGTGAGGAAAATGATCATCTTCAACAAATGGTGCTGTAACAACTGGATATCTTAATATGAAAAATAAACTGACCTAATCCTTGCACAATTTATAAAAATTAACTCTAAATGTGTATTAGATTTAAATGTAAAACTGAAGTCTTTATTTAAAATCAATTAATTAACATATAGTGTATTATTATTTTCAGAGGTAGAGTTCAGTGATCCATTGGTTACATAAAACACCCAGTGCTCATTACTTCAAGTGCCCTCCTTAATGCCCATCACCCATTTATCCCATCTCTCCCTACCCCTCTCCCCTCCAGCAACCCTCAAGTTTGTTTTCTATAGTTAAGAGTCTCTTACGATTTGTCTACCTCTAATCTCGTCTTATTTTATTTTTCCCTCCCTTCCCCTGTGTTCATGTTTTGTTTCTTCAATTCCATATTGAAACATATATGTGAAATCATACATTTGTCTTTCTCTGATTGACTTACTTTGTTAAGCATAATACCCTTTAGTTCCATCCACATCATTGCAAATGGTAGGATTTAATTTTTTCGATAACTGAGTAATATTCCATTGTATGTATATATACCACATCTTCTTTATCTGTTCATCAGTGGATGGACATCTGGGCTCCTTCCATATTTCGGATTGTGGACATTGCTGCTATAAACATTGGGGTGCATATGCCCCTTAGAATCACTATTAAAACCTAAGTCTTTAAAAGTGGAATAAAACATAGGAGATAATATTGGCGTTGAGTTTGGCAAAGATTTCTTGTAATAGAATATTAAAAAACATCAAGTATAAAAGAAAAAAATCAGTAATTCGGATTTTATTCAGGTTGGAGTTTTTTTGGTTCTTAGTCTGACAGGTGGTTTTCGATCATATCCTGAACATTTGGGTATTATATTCTGAGACTCTGCATCCTATTTAACATTATTTGAAGGTAGGCCCCCAGTTAATGTAGTGTACAGTTTCAGATATGGTTAGATCTTCATCTCCTCACTGGCTCTGCTGACACCACCCCAGCAAAAGCAGAATGCTGACTTGCGGTGGGTGCCTTGCCTCCTCTCATTGCTGATGGGTGGCAGTGGAAATTCATCTCTCCATTGAGTCCTGTTGACACTGGGGAACAGGAACCATGCTTAAATTTCTGTTTTACCACCACCACCTTATTTTACTTCCTTGTGCCTTTTGCTGCCTGGTAAGCATGGAAGTTCTATTTTCCATGGGGTCCTGCTGACACTTGGGAAGTGGAGAAGAAAAAATAGAGTCTCACTAATACTGCCTCACGTTGCTTTGTTCCACTTTGTTGCTTCTGAGTGGGATTGGAAGTTAGCTTCCCTGCTGGGTCCCACTGACAGTACCAGTTGGGTAGAGTGCCAGCTAATGCCATCTCACACTGCCTTGTTCTGCCTCTTCATTGATGGTGGGGATGGAAATCCAGCTTCCCACTCAGCCCCGGTGACACTGGGTGGTATGGGAGAGTTTTTCATTTGGTATTTGGCTGGAGTAGGGAATATTACAGAAAAGTTTTTCTGCTACTGGACCACTTTCTTCCCAGTTCTTTGGCTAAAGGGAGCAGGCTTTTCTAGGGGCTTTTTTTTTTTTTTTTTGATCTGTGGCTCTCGGGGTTTCTGAATTGCAGGCTTTTCTAGCACTCCCTCTGGGATATAGGAGGATCGAAAGGAGAACTCGGGATATTCAAGTCCCAAGGTGTCCCTAGGTACTTCACCTTCTTCTTTCCACTTTTCAGAGTCTTCTTATGTTTGTGTGTTGTATTATATCCAGATTTTCTTTTTTAAGCCTGATGTTGAATGGGACTACTCCATTTTGTCTGGGATCCCTTGAATGCCTCTATACCTTGGAAACTGAATGCTTTTGCAGAATGTCACCACTACATCAGTTTCATTTCTTTTGGGTCCTCAGTGCTTTCTTTTAGTCCTTTTACTTGCTCACAGCCAGCTCATTCTCATATTTCCCTCAAAGGTTACTTTAAATCTTTTACTGCTTTCCTCAAGCACCTATTGAAATCGTACCTTCATTCTTTTCAGTAGACCTTACTTCTTATTTTCTTGAAAAAAAAAATGAGATCATATGTGCTTTCTCTCAAATTTCAGTTCTTCTGTTTACAAACTGATCATTTCTTTACCCAGCCTTCTGTCTTCTAGTCCAATTTCAGAGAAAGTATTCCTTCAGTGCAAGCCATCCATGTGTGGCCTTGACCCCATCCTCTCATCTTCTATTCTAAAACAACACTTTTACCCTACTTTTATCTCTCTCGTATTTTCAGTGTATTTCTTTTTATTCTGCACCTTTCTTTCAGCCTAAAAATATGGTTATTAAGTCTGGTATATCAAAAACAAAACAAAAATCCACGGTAATTCCTTTACCCATTGTTTTCTGTGACACATCTTCTTAGTTTTTTTTTGACCTTTGTGATTGGGCATGTTTTTTTTTACTCTTCTTTACTTCTTGTTAACTATTAGTGTCCCCAAGGATTTTGCTCACATTCTACTAAAATTTTCACTGTGTAGCCTTTCCTTGGGTGTTCTTATTTACTTTCATAGTGTCTAGCACCATTTATTTGTTAGTAGCTCCTACATTTGTGGCAGTAATCTGATGCTCTTGTCAGAGTTTCTCATTGTGTACATATGCTTTCCTGTTGGCTAACTTTACCTTAATTTACTGGATACTTTGTCTTGTTCCAGAAAGGATACAAGGCAATCAATTCACAGAAGTACTTTAAACAGAGCAAGACATGATAAATTGAAAGTAGAAATGAAAGAAAAAAATAGCAGGGAGCGCCTGGGTGGCTCAGTTGTTAAGTGTGCCTTCCCCTTGGGTCATGATCTCAGGGTCCTGGGATCAAGCCCCACATCAGGCTCTCTGCTCAGAGGCAAGTCTGCTTCTCCCTCTCCCTCTGTGATCTCTCATGCTTTCGCTTGCTCTCAAATAAATAAATAAAAATCTTAAGAAAGAAAGGAGGGAGGGGAGAGAGAGCGAAAGAAAAGAAAAAGAGAGAAAGAAAGAAAGAGAAAGAAAAGGGGAGTGAACATAGAGTTGAACCATGAATGAGAGTACTACAGAATGCACACCACAAGGATGCCTGGGTGGCTCAGTCAGTTAAGCATCTCACTCTTGGTTTCTGCTCAGGTCATGATTGCCAGGTCGAGCCCTGCATCAGGTTCTGTACTCAGTGTGGAGTCTGCTTAAGATACACTCTCTCCCTCTCTCTCTCTGCCCCTCCCCCTGCTCTCTATAAATAAATAAATAAAATCTAAAAACAACAGCAACAACAAAATGTACACCACAGAAACCTGTTTAGAGCTGCTAATACACAATTCATGTGTTGCCATTTTTTCCTTGTAGCAGACACTGCAAAATGATTGTGGTCATGCTCATTGATCTCAGATATGACCTCAAAATAGCACCCGTAAGGAAGAGTATTGATTGAAAAACAAGCCTATTTCCCATCCTTGATGAATATATTTTCTATGAATAAACGACTAGGATTGCTCTAATCTTTCTTCTAGCAATTATAAGAAAGGAAATCTCGTCTGTCATACAAACCATTATCTCTAAGATAAAAGCAGGCCAATTAGGACAAGTAAAGCTTTTGTCTTAGTTTTTGTTTTGTTGTGGAAAGTTACACAAAAACAAAGAATAAATAATGAAACCCTTTATACTCTTCAGCTAGATTCAGCTGTTGTCAATGTTTAATTACCAAGCTATTCTTAGTGATAAAACTAGGGACCCTCATAAAGACAGCATTTCACATTGCTAACACAGATATCCCAAGTTACCTAAAATTTAAAAAACAAAAATAGATAACACCTATTGAGTGCTTACTATGTATCAGTTACTTTGCAAGTATTTATCCAACTTAATTCTTGCAGGGGCCTTATAAGTGAGGAAACTGAGGCAAAGAGAAATTAGATGATTTGTCCAGATCCAGTGGCTGCTAAGAGATGGAACCAAGATTAAAAGCTAGCCAGTCTGTCTCCAGAATGTGCACTCTTTACCACTATTCCATTTCTCCCAGCCTTCCCCAAACAGTCTCTTCTAGTCATCTGAGCCGACAACTTGTAGTCTTCTTTGACTCTTCTATCTCCCTTATCTCGCCCTTCTAGCTAATCATGCTTTGGCATTTTTATTATCTTATGAATTCTCAAATTTCTCTTCTATCTCTTAAACCAGTGTGTTAGTTCAGTATCTCTTACGGCTTGTTAGTAAGAGGCTTGTTAGAAGATAAGGATTATTAGAAGATAAGACTTTGTTAAATAACTAAAAGTCAACAGAGTAAAATTTAAAGATCTAATTAGCTTTATTAATCAGTTCATGAGTCAGCATCCCTTCTAGTAAGTAGAAGGGAGCTCTGAAGTGTTACAGAACAGAAAAGACTTAAAGATGAAGAGGGAGTAGAAAAAAAATTAATTAATTGCAAAGATTCCATTGTTGTAGCCAAGATCATCTTCCTATAGGAAATGGAGGGGATCTGTCAGTAAATTTCCTTGTGCTGACTAAGAAATTCCCATGTTGGTTAGTTAGAGGTTACACAGATGGGGGAGTGAATGAAACTGCATTTAGGTTAGGTAGTAAGTCATGGTTTACTGATGTGGGACCTTAACCTGAGTAATACCATTTTTGAGCCTGTGATTTTCTTTTTAATGCCTTCTAATTTATAATCTGCAATTTTCTTTGGTTTGATGCAGCATAGGACATAGTTGTGAGGACTCTGTTAATCAGGGTTCATCAGGAAAACAGAAGCCACGCTTTAGGTATTTCAGTTATAAAGGGTTTTAATACAGGAACTTAAAGCCTTCGTATACATTGGAAGATGTAGGATAACAGAGATAAGGGAAATAGTAATCTATTTCAACGTGTAACACTCTTTTGTTTGTTTTGTTTTTAGATTCCACATATAAGTGAAATCATATGGTATTTGTCTTTCTCTGTCTTACTTGTTTTAGTATAATATGTTCTAGGTCCATCCATGTTGTTGCAACACTTAAGGTGATTATTGATATGTTGGGGGTAAATCTACTATTTTGTTATTTGTTTTGTTTGTTCTGTTTCTTATTCATTGATTTTTCTTGACTTTCTTTTGGTTACTTGAATATTTTTTAAGAGTTGATCTTGATTTATTTATGGTGCTTTGAGTGTATTGCCTTCTGTAGTTTTCTGAGCAGTTGGTATGGGTATTATGATATATGTATGTGTCTTATCACATTCTACTAGTATCAGTGTTTCAACACTTTGAGTGAAGCGTAAAAGCCTTTTGTTTAGGTTCTTTCACCCTACCCACTTTTAACTATCAAGTGTCAGATAGTATAATGTAATAACTTTTGTTTCAGTCATTGTATATGATATAGGAAACTTATAATGAGAAGGATAGTCTTTGGCGTTCTCTCATATTTCTGTTCTTTCCATTGTTATTTCTTCCTGATGCTCCAATACTCTTTAAAATTAATTCCCCCCCATGCCTTAAAAAAAAAAATTAATTCCCTTTTTTGTTTTTTAAAGATTTTATTTATTAGAGAGGGAGAAAGGGCACAATGAGGGGAAGGGACAGAGAGAGTGAGAGGGAGAAGCAGACATCCCACTGAGCGGGGAGTCTGATGTGGGGCTCAATCCTAGGACCCTAAGATCATGACCTGAGCCAGAGGCAGACACTTAACCAACTGAGCCACCCAGGTGCCCCGAAAATTCATTTCTGTTTTGGTTGAAGAACTTCCTTTACCCAGTCTTTAAGAATGTGTCTTCTCGTGACATATTCTTTTAGTTCTCCTTCATCAGTGAACATTTTAATTTCACCTTTTTCCTGATGGATAGTTTCACTGGATATAGAATTTGTGATTGAAAGTTCTTTTCTCTTAGCAGTTGAAAAATTGTGCCACTTTCTTCTGGTTTCCATGGTTTCACATTAGAAATTCTCTGTTATTCAAATAGGTATCTCTCTGTAGATAATGTTTTTCTTTGGTTGCTTTCAAGATTTGTTTTTTGTTTTTAGTTTTCAGAAGTTTCATTAATTTGAGCTTATCCTAGTTGAGTCATTTTTTGTTGTTTTGGATGTGGGGGTCATAAGATACTCCAGTCCTGGGGTCTTTAACCAGTTTCTCTTCCTCTTTACCCTTTCAGAGACCTCCTTTGGTTGCGTTCTATTATTTCCAACATAGTTTTACTTAGTGGTAAGGAGCAGAGAGAAACCATAAGTCCTTTTGCTCATTTTTAAATTACAATGTATGGAACTTATTTGAATCTGGATTTAAGTAAACTATATAAAGTAAAATAATTTCTGATATTTATGTGATGATTAAAAATTTGAAAACTGGGGGTGGCTGGCTGGCTCAGTCTGTGGAGCATGTGACTCTTGATCATGGGGTTGTAAGTTCGAGTTCCACATTGGGTATAGAGATTACTCAGAAATAAAATCTTGAGGCACCTGGGTGGCTCAGTCAGTTAAGCGTCTGCCTTCGGCTCAGGTCATGATCCCAGGGTCCTGGGATCGAGCCCCACGTTGGGCTCCCTGCTCAGCGGAGAGCCTGCTTCTCCCTCTCTCTTCCTGCTGCTCTGCCTACTTGTGTTCTCTATCTCTCTGTCAAATGAAAAAAAAAAAAAAGAGAATCTTAAAAAAAATTTGAAAACTGGGTATTTTATATAGGTATATCTTGTTTCCTTGTGCTTCACTTTATTGCATTTTGCAGATACTGCATTTTTTTTCTTACAGATCGAAGGTACAGAATTCTGTGTCGGGCAGGTTCATTGATGCCATTTTTCCAATAGCATTAGCTCACATAGTGTCTCTGGGTCATATTTTGGTAATTCTTACAATATTTCAGACTTCTTGATTATTAGTATATTTATTGTGATCTGTGATCAATGATTATGACTTACTGAAGGTTAGATAATTAGCATTTTTTAGCAATAAGGTATTTTTTAAATTAAGGTATGTATATAGGCTTTTTTAGGCATAATGTTACTGCACACTTAACTGCAGTATGATATAAATACAACTTTTACATGCACTGGGAAACCAAAAGATTCAGTTGACTTGCTTTATTGTGATATTTGTTTTACTGAGGCAGTCTAAAACCAAACGTACAATATCTCTGAGGTATGCCTATATTAAAGAATTACTAAAAAAAAGAAAAAATTACAGAATTTTCAGTGTGATGATATTGTTATTGTGTCAGAATAAAAGACTTTAACTTTTAGAAATACATACTAAAATATTTACAGATGAAATTATGAGGGATGCCTGCTAAGTTGGTTAGGTGGCTGCCTTCGGCTCAGGTCATGATCACAGGGTCCTGGGACTGAGTCCCTCATTGGGCTCCTTGCTTGGCAGGGAGCCTGCTTCTCCCTCCGCCTCTCCCTCCACTCTGCCTTCTGCCTGCTTGTGGTCTCTCTGAGAAATAAATAAATACTTAAAAAAAAAAAATTATGAGATGTATAGGGTTTACCTAAAAAATAATTTATATAGGTTTATGTATAGAGTTGATGGTTGTTGGGACTGGGTGATGAATATGTAGGATTCAGAATACTTTGTGTATGTAAGAAATCTCCGTATTTAATAGTTTTAAAAGTTTAACATGTATTTCTTAAACATAGGTTAAGTATTAGGGAGGAAAGAAACATGTTTGATTTATTTTCCTTGTACTTAATGTATGAAATCAACATTGTATAAGCTATTAAGTTTTGATATATTTGCTTGAAAGGTGAGGAAGTATTGAAATTGCTTATAGTCTATTCATCAACTCTGATTGATACTTGAGGAGCCTCAAGAACTGTTTAGTTACCTGTGAACAAGTAGTTATTAACACGAAAGTGTTTTTATCCTATAAGAGCTAATGTGTGTTCTTTGAGTGAGCTCTTCTCTTTTCTCCAGAATATGAAGAGTTCCAGATTTGATTGTGCTGTAGGATTGGCATTTTGTTACATTAGGAATTTATCCATTCTCATTTTCTTTAACAGCTTTCTGTTCAAAATCAGAAATTTGAGACAAATGAAGATGGAATCCCAAAAGTGGATCAGTTTCATTTGGTATGTGATCTTTTTGTCATTTACTGGTTGGAAATATATGCTGTAGTTGTAGCAGTAATGTAAACATAAATATTTAACATTTTCAGTCCTCTGATTTTCGTAAGAATGTAAAATAGCATTCACAGTAAAGAAATACTGAAAAAAATTCAAATGCCTTACTTACACCACTGGTAGAGAATTACTGCTAGAGAATTACTGCTGGATTGTACATTTGTCACACAAATTATATAATACTATAAGTAATAATTAAAGAAAAATAGTCTTTGCTTATTGTTTTACTAACTTTTATAAGTATCTAGCTATGTCTTTTCTTTGTCATTTATCTGTTATTCATATTGCTTTGCTATTTATGTTTGTATTCAGCCAACATATTTTGAATATCTATTCCACACTATGAATTGAACTAGATAATGTATTACCGGGATTGCAGCATTGAATAAATGCATAATTTAGAAATGTGAGCCAGGTAGACAACCAAGATCTTTACGTAGGGTATTAAGAAAGTACTTTGGAGGAAGCTAATTTTTAATTCTTCAGAGAAAGGTGGAGGGAAGAGAGGTAGGTAGAAAATGCCACCAAGTAGTTTGAGGTAAATCATCAAGATTGAATTAGGAGTTTACAACAGAGAATGAGGTGATGATATTTCAGGTAAAGACAATAAATAACCTGCATTAAGACATGAAAATATTAAATTCTTTTGAAATAGTCCCGTATGACTAGATATTAAGAGGTTATAACTATGGCAGTAAATGAATTTATTGGAAATATAATAATCAAGCTCTAAAAGTTCTCATGCCATTTTTAAGAAAGAAAATGTTTATTTAAAAATATCTTACAACTGTTTTTATGACTATTTTTTATTTTTATTTTTATTTTTTTTAAAGTTTTTTTATTCATTTGAGAAAGAGAGAGACAGAGCACAAGTAGGGTGGAGGGAGAGGGAGAAGCAGACTCCCCATCGCTCCCCATCGAGCCGGGAGCCCAATGTGGGGCTCAATCCCAGGACCCAGAGACCACGACCCGAGCTGAAGGCAGACGCTCAACCATCTGTGCCACCTAGATGCCCCATGACTTTATTTTTTAAAGAGCAGTTTTAGGTTCGCAGCAAAATTAAGAGGAAGATACAGAGCTATCCCATATACCTCCTTCTCCCACATATGCATAGTCTGTCCATTAACATCCCTCACCAGAATGGTCCATTTGTTACAGTTGATAACTTATATCAATACATCATTATCACCTAAAGCCTGTAGTTTTACATTAGGGTTCCCTCTGGCATTGTGCATTCCTACGAGTTTGGACAAATGTATAATGGTATGTATTCACCAGTATAGTATCATTCAGAGTATTTACACTGCCCTAAAAATCCTCTGTGCTCTGTCTGTTCATCTCTGCCTTCCCCAGACCTCTGGTTACCATTGATCTTTGTACTGTCTCCATAGTTTTGCTTTTTCCAAAATGTCACGTAGTTGGAATCATACAGTATGTAGCCTTTTCAGATTGACTTTTTTCCACTTAGTAATATGCGTTTAAAATTCCTCTAGATCTTTTCTTGGCTTAATAGCTCATTTCTTTTTAGTGCTGAGTAATATTCCATTTTCTGACTGTACCACAGTTTATTTACCTGTTCACCTACTGAAGTTCATCTAGGTTGTTTATAGGTTTTGGCAATTATGAATAAACATCCATGTGCGGGTTTTTGTGTGGGCATAAATTTTTATTTCATTGGGTCAACACCAAGGAGCACAATTGTTGGCATGTATGGTAAGAGCAAGTTTAGTTTTGTTAGAAAGTGACAAATAATCTTCCAAAGTGGTTGTACTATTTTGCATTACCATTCCTGTTGCCCCACATCCTTGCTAGCATTTGATATTGTCAGTATTCTAGATGTATGGTGGTATCTTGATTTAATTTACATTTCCCTGAGACATGATGTGTGGAGCATTTTTTCATATGCTGATTTGCCATCTGTGTCTCTTTGGTGAGGTGTCTGGCAAGGTCTTTGGCCCAATTTTAAATCATATTGTTTTCTAATTGTTGAGTTTTAAGTATTCTTTGTATATTTCGAAAAACAATCCTTTATCAGAAATGTCTTTTATAAATGTTGTCTCATAATCTGTGACTTGTCTTTTAATTTTTTTTGACAGTGTGTTTTGCAGAGCAGAAATTCTTAATTTTAATGAAGTCTAATTTATAAGTTTTTCTTTCATGGCATTTGGTGTTGTATCTAGAAAGTCATCACCAGACCCACCTTCATCTAGGTTTTCTCCTATGTTATCACTAGGAATTTTATTTAAAAAAAAATTTTTTTTTAAAGATTTTATTTATTCATTTGACAGAGAGATAGCAAGAGAGAGAGAGCACAGGGAGAGCAGCAGGTAGAGGGAGAAGGAGAAGCTCCCTGCTCAGCAGGAGCCCCTTGTGGGACTTGATCCCAGAACCCAGGGATCATGACCTGAGCCAAAGGTAGACGCTTAATGACTGAACCACCCAGGCGCCCATCTTCTAGGAATTTTACAGTTTGGCATTTCACATTTAGATCTGTGATCCATTTTGTGTTAATTTTTGTGAAGAATATAAGGTCTCTGTGTACATTCATTTTTTACATGTGAATGTCCAGTTGTTCCAGTGCTATTTGTTGAAAAGACTATTTTTGGGGGATCTGGGTGACTCAGTTAAGTGTCTTCCTTTGACTCAGGTCATAATCTCAGGGTCCTGGGATCAAGCCCTGTGTCAGGCTCTCTGCTCAGCAAGGAGTCTGCTTCTCCCTCTCACTTTACTTCTCTGCTCTCTCTCTCAAATAAATAAAATCTTAAGAAAAAGAAAAGAAAAGACTATCTTTATTGTATTGCCTTTTCCGTTTTTCAAATATTAGTTGACTATATTTTATGGGTCTGTTTTGTGCCATTAACCTATTGGTTTATTCTTTAATATCACACAGTCTTGATTACTCTAGCTTCATACTAAGTCTTGAAGTTGGGTAGTGTCAGTCCTACAACTTTGTTCTTGAATATTGTGTTGATTATTCTGAGTCTTATTGCCTGTCCATGTAAACTTTAGAATTAGTTTGTTCATATTCACAGAATAACTTGCTGAAGGTTTGGTTGGGATTGTACTGGATATACAGATCAAGTTGGGGAGAATTGATACCTTGACAATATTGAGTTGTCTTATCCATGAATATGGAATATCTCTCCATTTCTCCATTTATTTAGTTCTTATATATATGTGTGTGCGTGTGTGTGTAAAGTTATATATATATAAAATTTATACATATAAAATTAATATTTTATTTATTTATTTGTCAGAGAGAATGAGAGAGAGAAAGGCAGAGGGAGAAGCAGGCTCCCCACTGAGCAAAGGAGCCTGATACGGGACTTGATCCTAGAACCCTGGGATCATGACCTGAGCTGAAGGCAGATGCTTAACTGACTGAGCCACCCAGGCATCCCTCTTTAATATCTTTCATCAGAAATTTGTAGTTTTCCTTGTATAGATCTTATACCTATTTTGTTAGATTTGTACCTAAGTATTTTGTTTTATGGTATGCTAACGTAAATGGTATTGTGTTTTTAAATTCAAATTCCACTTGTTCATTGCTGTATATAGGAAAGTGATCAACTTTTGCATATTAACTTTATATGTGGCAACCTTGATATAATCACTTACTAGTTCCAGGAGTTTTTTTCTGATGCTTTCAGATTTTCTATATAGACAATCAAGACATCTGTCTATGAACAAAAAATTTTATTTGTTCTTTCCAGATAACACAGCGTCATGCCATTTTGATTATTTGGACTGTAATGAAGGAACACATACAGTTTAACTTAACTCTGTAGTCCTTTAATTTGACCACAGAAGTATTGTGTTTTATAGCATGTAATATCCCATGAAATTAGCTTTTAAAAAACACACATTAGAAATGATTACTAAGGAACTTAGCCATACTTCTTGGATAATAGTAAAAAAAAATAAAAAAACTGGGAGACTGTGAAGTTGTTTTGTTTATTACACTTGCTGGCTGTAGTATAGAATGGGATAACAAAGAAGATGATAATACTTTATACTTCTAAAAAACAGGATACAGATTTCTTGCCATTGGCAAAATACCGATACTGATACATTAGAGATTGTAGCTTCACCCAGAGTGAACACTTGAAACTCCTGCTCTTTCAGACTTGATATAAAAATTACTTTGTAACAAATTATCCTGAAATTTAGCAATTTAACATGCATTTACTGTCTTACAGTTTGTGAGTTAGGAATCTGGGCATAGCTTATTTGGGTTCTCTGCTTCAGGATCTTTTATAGGCTGCCATCAAGTTGTTGACTGGGCTGCCTTACTGCTTGACTGAAGATCAGCTTGCAAACTCACATGATTATTGGTAGAATTCATTTCCCTTCTAGTGCACCAGAAGTTGGCCCTCAATTTTTTGCCATATTTCCATCATGATAGCTTGTTCCATCAAAGTGTATAAGCAGAGAAAGGAGTAGAAAGTCTGTTAGCTAGACTGAAGTCATAGTTTTTTCATAACCAACTCACTACATCAATCATACACTTAAGAGGAAGAGATTACATAAGGATGTGAATACCAGGAAGAAGGGATCCACGGGCAACATCTTACAAGTTGCCTACCACAGTTATATTCTGTTAGCTGTGTGCTAGGCACTCTGCTAGATGTATGTATAAAGAAGGTGAATAAATATAAGAAGTTCTTATTTAATGTGGGTAGCTGCTTATGGAGATAAATTAGAAGGATATTTGGCTTATGTAGTATTTCCTTGTGTGATCTGAGGCAGCTATTAGTGCTGGGAATGGTGTTGTCTTTATCTGTATTTTGTAATCACCCATAGTTACCAAACAAATGAGGGAACTATAATTTAGACATTACAGGGGCCATATCAAAAGTGGAGAGAAATCATAGAATTATGTAACTATATGTAATATCTAATATGACAGATATTAGAGGATAATTAATTCACTAATTCCCAGCCCCCAGAAAAATTTCTTTAGTAATAGGTCCAACAGATGGCCTTCAGCCTTTGCTTAAGTACTTTTAAGTTTAGTTAAATTCATTCTCTATTGTATAACTCTTATGTTTATTTGAAAGCAGTTCCTTCAAATAGATGTTCCTTCATATAACATGTATGTGATATAATATTCAAAAGTTACAAAAAGAAGCACATCCTATTGATATGTCCCCCAGCTACCCAGGTCTCTTCTCCCAGTGGTATTGCTAGTTTCTTGTGAATCTTTCCAGAAAGTTATATGTGGAATCTAAAACAAAACAAAAACAAAACCCAAGGTCATAGATACAGAGACCAGATTAGAAGTTGCCAGATCATAAATACGTACATGGAAAGGTCTATGTATGTATGTGTCCTTTTAAAAACAATTCTTTCATTAAGTTTAAAAAAAATTATATTTGCTCTGTACCCTCAGTAAGAGCAGGAGCTTTGTGTTAGGCATCATTGTATCCCCAGTGTCAATAGTTGGTACATAGTAAGACCTAAATAAATATTTTTTGAATGAATGAATGAATCATTACTACATTTTTTCTGAAAAATATTCTTCATCTGCCACTTTTTGAACTTGCTTTTTTCCTCTATCTCCCTTCTATATTTTCAACCTCTCTGGAATCCACTTTTGTATATATGACGTATATATATATGTTTTGTATATATGAAATCAGATTCAAAAAATTTTTTTATATGTGGACAGATAGTTGACCCAGTACCATTTATTCAATAGACAGTCTATCCCTACTGATTAATAATGCTATTCTATGCTATGCCAGGTTTTCATGGACTCAGAAATTTGTTTGGGGCTCTATTCTGTTCTTTGGCTTGTTTATTGATCCCTGTGCCAACGCTATGGGGTTACGTGCTTTAAAATAATGTATCTTTATAGAAAAAGAGGGCTTTGACTTTCCTTCCTTATGTTTTTCTTCAACATTGTCTTGGTTATTCTTGCCATTTTATTTTTCCTTATGAATTTTGGCACCAACTTGTTAAGTCCTCTGAAAAACATTGTTACTTTGTAAGTATTTCGAATTAATAGGTTAATTTGAAGGAGAATCGTCTTAATGATATACTGTTTTTATAGTTGGGAAAATAATACCTCTCCATTTTTTTAAGGACATTATTATTATTTTACTCGTTATTGTATTGCATTGATTATAGATAGATTTTATTAATTTTAAAACAATTTCATAAGTGGTTCAATTATATTCAAATGTACATATGTCATGTAGCAAAACTTGATTATTTTTCCATTTTTTAAATTGAGGTGTAATTGACACATAACATTAGTGAACACATTAGTTTAGTTTCATAATGATTTGATATTTGTATAGATTGGAAAATAATTACCACAATAACATCTAGTTAACATCAGCATACATTGTTCTAAACATTTTTTTTCCTTGGTATGAGAACTTTCAAGATTTATTCTCTTAGCAACTTTCAGATAGGCAGTACAGTATTATTAAGTAGTCACCATGCTTCTGTACATTACATTCTCACGACTTACTTATTTTATAACTGGTAGTTTGTACTTTTTGACCCCCTTCACCAGTTTTGCCCACCCCTTCTCCCACCCCCTTGCCTCCGGCAACTTCTAATCTGGTCTCTGGATCTATGACCTTGATTTTTGTTTTTGTTTTGTTTTAGATTCCACATATAAGTGAGATCATGTGGCATTTGTCTTTCTCTGACTTAGTTCACTTAGTATATTGTGCTCAAGATTCATCCATGTTGTCACGAATTATAAGATTTCATTCTTTTTTATGGCTGAATAATACTCCCATTGTGTATATAATGTATGTATGCATGTATATACATGCACACACTGTATTTTCTTTTTTTTTTTTGCCATAGAATAGTACTTTTTTTTTTTTAATTCTGGTATAGTTAACATACAGTGTTACATTAGTTTCAGTGTACAATATAGTGATTCAGCAATTCTGGACATCACCCAGTGCTCATCATGACAAGTGAACTCCTCGATCCCCATCTACCCATATTACCCTCTGGTAACCATCAGTTTGTTCTCTATCGTTAAAAGTCTGTTTCTTGGTTTGTGTCTCTCCTTTTTCTTTCTTTTGCTCATTTGTTTTGTTTCTTAAATTCCACATGAGTGAAATCATATGGTATTTGTCTTTCTCTGACTGACTTATTTCACTTAGCATTATACTCTCTATGTCCATCCATGTCATTGGAAATGGTGAGATTTCTTTTTTTTTTTATAGCTGAATAATATTCCCATGTGTGTGTGTGGGTGTGTATGTGTATGTGTGTGTGTACCACATCTTCTATATCTATTCGTCTAAGGGTGGACACTTGGGCTACTTCTATAATTTACACCATGCTTTCTTTATCCATTTATCTGTTGATGGACACTTAGGTTGTTTCCATATCCTTGCTATCATAAATAATACTGCAGTGAACGTGGGGGTGCATATATCTTTTTGGGTTAGTGTTTTTGTTTTCTTCAGATAAATACCCAGATGTGGAATTGCTGGATTATGTGGTAGTTCTATTTTAAATTTTTTGAAGACCCTCCATACTATTTTCCACAGTGACTGTACTAGCTTACCTTCCCAGCAACTATTATTATTATTATTTTTTTTAGAGGGAGAGAGTGAGAGCGCGAGCATGGTGGTAGAGGGGCAGAGGGAAAAGGTGAGAGAGAATCTCAAGCAGGCTCCATGCTAGCATGAGCTTGATGTGGGGCTCGATCTCATGATCCTGAGATCATGACCTGAGCCAAGATCAAGATATGCCTTTTTTTAAAAATAAATATTTTATTTATTTATTTGATAGAGAAAGCACAGGCAGGGGAGCAGAAGGAGAGGAAGAAGCAGGCTCCCTGCTGAGTGAGTAGCCCAATACGGGACTCAATCCCAGGACCCTGGGATCGTGACTTGAGCCAAAGGCAGATGTTTAACCGACTGAGCCACCCAGGCGCCCCTAGATTTTGTAATTTTTAGTTAAGTTTTTACCTGCTGAAAGTGCTGTCTTTAAAAATGTTTAG
Organism: Potos flavus; assembly: GCA_028534135.1. Classification (NCBI taxonomy): domain Eukaryota; kingdom Metazoa; phylum Chordata; class Mammalia; order Carnivora; family Procyonidae; genus Potos; species Potos flavus. The sequence continues at coordinate 47,715,663 of CM052887.1, forward strand.
AAGCATATTCTGTAGAGTTCAGTATGGGCATTGGCATTCATTAATTTAACAAGTATTTACTGAATATCTGCTATATCCCTGCTACTGTGCTAGTCGTTGGGGACGAAGTGATAAACTAAAATTTCCGATATTAAGGATCTTAGAGTCTAACGAGGACACTAGCAATAAACAGGTGATTTTTATTCAATGTGAAGTGTGTTCTGTTTAGAGTCATCATAGAGGGACAAAAAAAGGCATACCCAGGTGCTTCGTCAGGTGGAAATAATGGAAGAGCAGTATTATAGTGTTGTTTACCTGTGAAATACAAATAACTTTGAAATAGTTCCTTGAAATAGTGGTACCTAATAAATTTTGTTCCTCATATGGACGATGATAATGGTAGTGGTGGTAGAGGCGTTCCTGGAGATCACTTCAAAACTAAAACCATAGGCCGTTGACCAGTAAAAGGAGGTTACCCTTCCAAAGAAGCGTCATTGTAAAATTTTCAGTGTGAAACTCTGATTAGTGCCATAAAAAAAGAGGAAAAAGGGATAGTCTTAAAATGTTTTATTTTTGTTTTTTTTGTTTTTGAATTTCACTTGTTTTTGAGATATTTCAGCTGTGATTCTTTTTCCTCTTAAAGTTTTTCCTTGCGATTTAATTCCACTGTTTTATTATTGGAGTAATAATTCCTTTCCAGTAAAAAGTAGTTGCATTTTGTAGAAATCTTAAAAAATCTAAATAGGAAAAATTGATGTTAGCTCTGTATTATTGATTAAAAGTGTTTTTGAAATGGATCCTCCTCTCTTGTTTCAGGTTTGTCCTTTTGTTTTGATTTTACTTTTGTTTTGTAACCTGTCTTTTTCCTTGCAGGATTATAATGTCAAATCCCTCCTCTATAGCTTGATCTATTGTAGAAGTTCAATGACTGCTGAGCAAGTTTTGAATGCTGAATGTTTCTTGGTGCCAAAGGGGAGATCAACTCCAAATCCAGAAAAAGATACTGAATATATCGAATATAAAGAAAAAGAAGAATTAAAGATGGAGAATGTGGATAAATATAAGGAAAAGACAAGAAATGATGAAGCCAACTTAGATTGATAGATTAGTATTTTTTCTTTTGTTACAGATGTTCCTTTTAAAACTTTGTTTAGTTTGGTTAAATAAATAGAAAAAAATCTGGAAGTGTTCTGGAGCTAGTTGGGTTGTGTCTTTGGTATTCCAGTTGTGAAAAATAAAAGATGTTTGGCTATGCACAAGATTGTATAGTTCGAAATTTCATTTAACTGGAGTTGTTAAGGAAGGATTTTCTGTCTATAGTACTTTTTGAAATTGCATGGACTATGATATTTGTAATAGAAAAGGTTATTAGATATTTGGACAAATCCTATACAGATTTTCAGTTATAAGAGCCAGCTGATGATGATACATTCAACAAATAATTGGCCTTGTACCCAGTTCTGGGGATATAAAGGTAATTAAAACATTGTCCTTATACTTACGAAGCACACAATCTGTTGAGAAAATCAGAGATATAAACAAATCTTCATAATACAATGTGGAATAATCAGTGATAGCTTTGTACAGAGCTTTATAAGAGTACACAGGAGGAGTACTCATACTGTGGGAGAAGATGTCATGGAAGGCTTTCTGGAAGATAGAGTATGTTAGTTAAATTTTATAGAATGAGTAATAAAGTTGGAGGGGCAAGAGTATCTTAATCGGCAGAGAAAGCATGATAAAAGCACTGAAAGGAGAAACTTTTTGTTGTGTTTAAAAGTATAAAATAGAAGGCAGGGAATAGTTATATAGTAGGTGGGTAAAGGCTTTGTCCAAAATAATAAAATGCTCAGACATACCTAATCATTTTATAGAAAATGTGGAGTCATTGAAGAATTTTAAATGGCTTTAGCTCCTTCAAAATCCATCTATCACCAGGATAGGAGGTAGGGAGACTGTTTAGAAGGTTAATATAATAAAGTAGGTGAGAAATAATGAAAATAAGGTCTAGGGAAGTAGAGATAGTGATGAAACATATAGGACAAACTTATGAAATAATTAGAAGGCAGACCAGTTGAACTTGGTGATTGAAGTGCATGTGGGCTAAAGTAGTATGATAGAGTCTCTCGTTGCCTATTTAAAACTCAGCCTTCCTTTCTTCCTTGGTAGTAGATTCCAGTTTCTTTGGGATGGCAGTGTACTTGGCTAAAAGACTATGCTTACCATTTCCTATATTAGTTGAAGCCTTTTGAATAAGTTCCTGCAAATAAGGCTCCTTAAAAGTAGCTGACTTAGCTGGGAAATGTGCCCTTTTGTCTTTACCCCTTTTTTTTATTGCCTAGAAGTGAATATGGTGGTTAGAATTGAAGCAGCCTCCCTGCATCATAAGGTGACTTTGAGGATGAAACCCATGACTGTGATGATGGAGTGGCAAGTTAGAAGGAGCTGATGTCCTTAATCATTCTGGAGCCTCTGTACTAGCTTCAAGTTTTCATACTACTTGAGAGAATAAAGCCTTGCATCAAAGTATGGTTCCTGTACCAGCAGCCTCAACATCACCTGGGAACTTAATAGGAATGCAAATTCTTGGCTCCATTCCACATTTACTAAATGAGAATCCAGGGGTAGAGCCTGAAAATCTGTTTTAACAAGCACTTTAAGTCATTCTAATGCATACTAAAGGGAATCATTGCCACACATTCAAGCCATTGCTACTTTTTGAGTTTCCTATATTACAGTAGACCTTAATTTTAGCTGATTCAGTTGAAAAGACACAGGTTTAAAGTTAAGTTGGATAATTAAAGAGAACAAAGAATAGATCACTTTATTTATACCAGTGTTTAAAATAAAGAATTAGACCAGCATTTTCCAAATGTGTTTTGCTGAACACTAGTCCCTTGGGATGTTTAGCACAAAAAGTTCTTTGATTAGTTGTTTGGAAAATAATGGTAAATTGGAGATTGATTATGCATATTAGATGGTAAGTTTCTAAAAAGTTGTCTAGAAAAGAAACCTGTTTAGTTTTTTCTTTTTTAAAGATTTTATTTATTAGAGCACAAATAGGGGGAGCAGGAGAAGGAGAGGGAGAAGCAGGCTCCCCGCTGAGCAGGGAGCCCAGTGTGGGGCTTGATCCCAGGACCCTAGGATCATGATCGAGCCGAAGAAGGCTGACACTTAAACTGACTGAGCCACCCAGGCACCACTGAAACCTGTTTAGTTTTATATAGCCCAGTGTTTGCCAAAATTGATGCACTCTCTTTTTTTCACAAATAGCAACTTCTTTCTTGTGAAACTGGGGTGAGAATCAGATTTTTTGGCATATGAAGTTAGCATTTTTATTGTTTTAAAATGGCAAATAATGGTGTGTGAGGGAAAGAGACAAATTTTAAGTATCTCTTCAATGCCACAAATGTTTCTTGAAATATATTTATGTGTAAAGGCAATGCAAAGCCAAGCAGATATGTTCACTGCCCTATGGGCAGTTTGAGAATAATGCAGTATATAATAAGCTATAAGAAAAGCAATAATGTATGTCACTACAAAAAAGGAAAGCAAGAGAAGAATGATGAGGTTGAGGAATAGACATTTGAAACATTTAGAGGAGCAGTAGGATTTTACTTGTTTGGAATTAGAGAAGGTATTCCAGGCCAAGGGAATTAAGAGAGCTCAAAGAGTAGATTTGGGAAAAGGCAAGAATTTGGCTGGAGTATAGGACATTAATGGGTGAGCTGAGAAATAGGCTTGGAAAAATATTTTGGGGACAGATCATAGAGGGTTCTGTGTTGCTCTATAAGAGATGAGACTATTATAAACTTAATGAGCAGCTGAATCACACAGTCCTATTTACTTTTGAGTAAAATAGCTAACCAGAGAGGATGATTTGGGCAGGGAAATAGGTGAGGAAGGAGTCAAGGATGGCACATTTCACTAAAGTAAATGAGGCAAAGAAAATGTCCTGTTTTAGGTCAAGTTACTGAGAAGGAGAGAATTAGGAGTAAAAACTTTTTCTCAAAAGAAATTTATGGGTGGTGCACCTGGTGGTTCAATTGGTTAACTGTCTGCCTTTGGCTCAGATCAGGATCTCAGGGTCCTGGGATCAAGCCTCTCATCGGGCCCCCTGCTCGGGGAGTCTGCTTCTCCCTCTCCATCTCCCTCTGTCCCACTTCCCAGTCGTGCCCACTTCTCTCTCTGTCAAATAAATAAATAAAATCTTTAAAAAAAAGAAATTTATGGGAAGCCTCTCGTCCATTTCTAGTGTCAGTGCTAAGTCATTTCAGGGTGTATTTAAATGTCAACATTTGTTAAATTCTCCTTAGCATCTCTCTTTTAACTCAGCAAATGACATGCTTTATCATTTCTTAGTTGGTATAACCATGTCTTCTGCCATTAAAACTACATGTGGAAGCAGTTCTGGATTGGCCAGAGTAAGGACTTCTGAAAATCTCCTCCATAAAAGCAACAAGAACACTGGCAGGATATTGTCCAAATCAACTTTTTCAGAACTCTGGGAATTAATCAAGGACTTGGAACAATTTGAAGAGCAAATTTAAGGAAAACACCTGAATTTTGGTAAGAATTGCAAGTGTTGTCGTGTTTTAACTTGCCCTATTCCCATCTCCCTGTCCCCAGCTCTGCAGTAGCCTTGTAAACCAGCAGCTTCACAGTCATGTTAGCTGTGAAAACCAGTGGCTTAATAGCCAATGGAAGTGGCAGAATGTTTTGAGCTCCTCAAAAAGTGCCACTGCCAGAGAACTGTCACTATTTGACTGGTTTGGCAGCTCTCTGGGAAAGCCCCTTGCACAGGGCTTGTCCTTATTTGACTTGATTCAGAGTTTGTTCAATGGAAAAACTCTTTCCTCTTTTCCCAGGGCATTTGTTGAAAAAAAAGAATTGTGGCAATTGTTTAACATCAGAGCTGTCTGAGGTGGCAACACCTGTTGAGAGAAAACAGTTTAATAGGAAAATCTGGGAATGATCTTCATAGGCTGCATTGAAAAGCTCTGATATATTCTTGGGGTTCTAAAAGGCCATGGTCATGTTCAAGGCTGTCAGCATGTCCTGCAAAGGTCCTGATCTTTCATCTCTGATTGACCTTGAGGTTCTGGAAAACAGGATGTGAAGGCTAAGGCAGAGTTGTAAACTACCAGAGTGTTGAATGTGTGCTCCAAAATACGGCCTCTTAGCAAAGGTTGGGAGACTTACTGGTTTCAGGCATTTTAAGGAAATGTCCAAGTAGTAGCTGACCACTAAGTTAAGCTGAACTTGGAAAGAATACAGATTTCATAGAATTAGTCCAGGAAAGTCATTAAGTAAACATCATCATCATTGTCAATGAAACTCAGAGTAATAAACTGGATTGAGAGGGGGAAGTCTGATTTCTAAAGTTGGAAATTGTTATATTTAAAATGTCCAGTTTTGAGAAAAAAAAAAAAAAGATGTGTGAAGAAATGGGAAAGTATTGTCCATGTGCAAGAAAAAATAAGCAAAAAAACCTAAGAACAAGTTCGCCTGGATGTTGGACTTAGTACACAAAGAGTTTATATCATCTATTCTAAATATGTTCAAAGAACTATGGGATACATATCTAAATAATTGAAGGAGGGGTGCCTGGGTGGCTGAGCTGGTTAAGCAATAGATCATCTGCTCTGCCCTGGCTGCCTCAGCCTTACCAGTGCAGGTCATGTCTAAAGGTCATCATCCTAAGGAAGTTCCTGAACTTCCTTTGGTGGTTGAAGATAAAGATGAAGGCTACAAGAAGACCAAGGCATGGGTGCTGGGGTGGCTCAATTGGTTGAGCATCTGACTCTTGATTTCGGCTCAGGTCATGATCTCGGGTTGTGAGATCAAACCCCGTGCCAGGCTCTGTGCTGGGCATGGAACCTGTTTAAGATTCTATCTCTTCCTCTCCTCCACTCCTCTCCCTCTCTGAAAAAAAAAAAAAAAAGGAAAGTATAAGAACACTATCTCACCAAAAAAAGAATGTCAATAAAGAGAAATTATAAGAAATAATCAAATAGAAATCAGGGAGCCGAAAAGTAAAATAACTGGAATGAAAAATTCATTAGGCTCAAGAGCAGGTTTGGATTGACAAAAGATCAGTGAATTTAAAGATGGGTCAATTGAGATAATCTTGAATGAAGAACAGAAAGAAAAAAGAATGAAAAAAAACAAAAAGACAAAGAAGCTTGTGGGGACACCTATCAACAATACCAACAGCCTAGTGGGAGTCTAGAAAGAGAGGTGAGAGAGGGGTAGAAAGTATATTTGAAGAAATAATGGCTGAAAAATTTCCGAATTTGATGAAAAACATGAATCTGCATATTTAAGAAGTTTAGAAAACTCCAAGTAAGATAAACTTGAAGAGATCTACAACCAAAGATGTCATAGTCACACTATTAAAAGAGCTGAAGAAAGAATCTTGAAAGTAGCAAGACTGATGACTCTTTGAGTATGAGGTATCCTCAATAAGAGTAACAGCTGATTTTCATTAGAAATAATGAAGGCTAAAATTCAGTTGGATGACATACTCAAAGTGCTGAAAGAAAACCCTCTCAACCAAAAATTTTTTATCTAGCAAAAATGAAGGTGATATTAATACATTGTAACATTAGGACATTCTTGGATACACAAAAATTGAGGGATTTTGTTGCTAGAATACCTGTCTTACAAAAAACAATACAGGCTGAAATGAAAGCACACTAGATAGTAGTAACTTCAATCCACAGAGAAAAATAAAGACGCTAGTAAAGGTAACTATATAGGTAAATATAGGCGACAGTATAAATATATTTTTGGTTGTAACTCTTCTGAGTTAAAAGAAAACTACACAAAGCATTAATTAATTATAGAACTGTATTAAGGGCTTACAGTGTGTAAAGTTAAAATTTGTATGACAATTATAGCACAAAGGAGAGGAGAACAAATGGAGGTATATTGCGGCAAAGTTTTTGTTTGCCACTGAACATTGAAATTGTTGGTATTAAAATTAAGTTGGTATTAACCCAAACTGGATTGCTTTAAGTAAGATTTTAATTGTAATTACCATGAGAACCATTAAGAAAATAAAAAATGTGGTAAAGGGGAAACAAGGGAATGGTATATTAGAAATATCTAACACTAAAGAAGACAGTAATGGGGATACAGAGAGACAGGAAAGATATAAGACATAACTGAAAACAAAGCAAAATGAAAGATGTAAAATGAAAGATGTAAAATGCACCTTAGTTAACACATTAAATAAAAATGTATTAAGCTTTCCAAGCAAAAGATAGAAACTAGAAGAATATATTTAAAATATTAGATTACATACTGTTTGTAAGAGACACAACTTAGAATCACTACCACAGAGCAGTGTTGACACTTTCAGATCAGCATAAGGAAATGCCTTTCTGTTAACATTGACAAAGCTGGCATTTAGATTGGGAGCACTCTCTGGGAACACTGTTGCCTGGAATGTGGAATCCAGCCAGGTGACATCATTCTTGACAATAAACAGGATCTGTTGGAAAATATTAAAATGGAGAATATGAATGCCTTTTGATATCTTCTTTTGTGAGGCAAGAGCTGAGATACGTGTGCCCAGAGAATTCTTCCCAGATCTAGAACCAACTATTACAGATGGGATTCTTATAGGGAAGTACAATTCACTCCTCTACTCAGAGCAGCTTGTTTAGCATAAAGGAAGATACTGCAAACAATCATGCCTGAGTTCACAATTCTGTGGGGTCAGAGATTGTCAGTCTTGGACTAGAGAGGATCCAAAACTTGTCAGAACACTGCAATGAACTTAAGGGATTTTTAATTTTCTTAAGGTTTGGAGGAGGTGTTGAATCAGGATGTATATCTCTCTTAATGGTGTGGCTGTTTTTTTTTTTTTTTTAAGTAGGCTCCATGCCCAGTGTGGACCCCAGTGTGGGGCTTGAACTCACAAGCCTGAGACCAAGAGTTGAGTTGAGATCAAGAGTTGGACACTTAACCAACAGCCACCCAGGCACCCCAATGGTGTGGCTTTTGATAGAATATAGCGGGAAGATTAAATTGGAGTTCTTTGTATATCCAGCCCTCGGGTCTCCACTGCTGTTGTAGAGCCTTACAACTCTATCCTCACCATCCGTGGACATCTATGACATGTGCCATCATATACTTGGTGTAGAACACTTCTCTTATTCCTGCATAAATAGATTGATAGATCTTCCATTACTGTTTCCCTTTGGATTGAAGGGCCCTTGAATATAGATGTACTAATTGAGTTCCAGACTGACATTGTACCTATCTGAGAATACATTTCCCCATGACAATCTTTGCCCTCATCATCTCTGCTGACAAAACCTACCATGAGTAGCTCTTTGAGATACACCACTGCATTCTTTAAGTTTTCTAACCAGCTAGTCAAATGTGATTTTTGACTTGGCAATTATATGGCCTGCTGCTTACTATACAGAGGGAATGTGGTTCCTAAGGATGTGAATATTGGAAATGCAGCCATAAAGTCAAGGAATTCTGTTCAGTTTGTAGATTGGTTTCCAGCTAGTTTCAACAACCATCCAGCCATGATGCCAGGAGGCAACGTGGCTGGAATGAAATGGGCTATCTGCTTGCTGAACAACACCATGGCAGTTGTGGAGGCCTGAGACATACTGGACCACAATTTATTTAAAAAGGAAGTAAGATGTCAATAATCTAACCCAACCTATTCTTAGTTTCTATCTAGTTAAGAAACCCAAAAGAGACGAACAAAGTAAAGCCAAAACAAGAAGGAAGGAAATAATGAAGATATGAACAGAAATAAAGAATAGAAAAACAATCAAGAAAGTGCATGAGACCAAATGCTGGTTCTTTGTAAACATCAACAAAATTGAGAAAACTTCAGCTAGATTGACCAAGAAAAAGAACACTCCAGTTATTAAAATCAGAAATGAAAAAAACACAACGGACCTTACAGAATTAAAAAGGATTATAAGGATTAAAAATGTATGCCAACAAATGAGATAACCTAGCCAAAATGGACAAATTCCTAGAAAGACACAAACCTGTGACACTGACACAAGAAGCAGCAGAAATTCCCAGTAAATCAATAATGAAGAAAGAGAATTAGTGATTAGAAAGATAGGGGTGCCTGGGTGGCTTGGTCAGTTGAGTGTCCGACTCTTGATTTTGGCTCAGGTCATGATCTCAGGGTTGTGAGACTGAGCACTGCTTTGGGCTCTGTGCTCAACAGGCATCTGCTTGAGATTCTCTCTCTTTCTTATTCTCTCTCTCAAAATGGATGCATTAATCTTTACATCTTTTTATTTTGTGAATCCATTAACTAATATTTTAGATATAATTGATTTAATACTTCTGTCTTTTAACCTTCATACTAGCTTTATAATAGGGGTTAATCTACTACTACCTTTACCATGTTTGCTTTTACCCATTACATTTTTTTCTTGTATAATTTTCTAGTTAGGCCCTTTTCTTTTTCACTTAAAGAATTGTTTTTAGCCCCAGTAGCTCAGTTTGCCATTTGACTTGAGGGATAAACATGAGTAGTTTTCTTTTTTTTTTTCATTGACCCATGATTTATTTATTTATTTATTTAAAAGATTTTTTTTTTTTTTTTTATGCTCTCAAGGCTTTCTTTTTTTTCCCCCAAATACTTTTATTTTATTTTTTCAGTGTTCCAAGATTCATTGTTCATGTACCACACCCAATGCTCCATGCAATACGTGCCCTCCTCAATACTCATTACTAGGCTCGCCCAACCCTGCACCCCTTCCCCTCCAAAACCTTCAGTTTGTTGTTCAGAGTCCACAGTCTCTCATGGTTCATCTCCCCCTCCGAATTCCCCCAATTCACCTTTCCTTTCCTTCTTCCTGCTTCATGGATTAAATGTTTTGGTTGCCTGCTCTACTGCTGAGGTATCTTACGGAAGGTCCAGGAGAAACAAAACATGGCCCAAATAAATATCAGATCCTTCTCTCTGCTATTGGATACAAGGTATTGTAAAGAAAGCTTCAGGGTTCAACCCAATAAAACATCAGAGAAGTCTCGTTTGTTCTGCAGTGTGCCTCATGACATGAGGAAAAATAATGTGACATATGGTACTTAACCTTATATGTTCCGGATGGCAGCATGGGAAGGACTTATTGTGACTTTAAACATAATAATGTGGAGAAGGGCCACAGTCTAAAGGAGAGAGGTTATCTGCCTCTGGGTATGCTCCCTGGAAGACGAAGAGCTTAAGAATATTTTCTATCTGAAAACTGTAGTTGTTAAGCTGGATTTTTAATATCTTCAATAAAAACAATTATTTTCCAAGTATGCAAAGATGCAGAAAACCCCCAAAACAAAACATAATGATCATATGTATACTTACCTCTCAACTGCAAAGATAAAAAAGTATTATCAGTACAAGTAAAAAAAAAAAAGAATTCTCTTTAACATTTTTATAAGGCTAATTTAGTGGTGATGAATTCCTTTAATACATGTTTGTTTGGAAAACTCTTTATCTCTCCTTCTAACTTGAATTGTAATCTTACTGGGTAGAGTATTCTTGGTGGTAGGTTTTTTTCCTGTCAGCATTTTGAACATACCAGGCCACTCTCTTCTGGCCTGCAAAGTTTCTGTTGAAAAATCATGTTATAGGCTTATATGGTTTCCCTTATATGTGAGTAGTTGCTTTTCTCTTGATGCTTTTACAGTTCTCTCTTTATCTTTAATCTTTGTCATTTTAATTATTATGTGTCTTGATGTGGACCTCTTTGGGCTCATCTTATTTGGGATTCTTTGTGATTCCAGGACGTGGCTATCTATTTTTTACTCTCAGATTAGGGAACTCTTCAGCTCTTATTTCTTCAAATAAGTTTTCTTCCCCTTTCTCTTTTTCTTCTGGGATCCCTACAATGTGAATGTTATTATTCTTAATGATGCCACAGATTTCCCTCAACTCATTCTCATGTTTTATTACTTTTTCTTTTTGCTGCTCAGCTTTGTTGCTTTCCATTATCCCATCTACCACATCACTGGTCCATTCTGCATCCTCTACTCTGCTTTTGAGTCCCTCTAGTGTATTTTTTCTTTGCAGTTATTGAATTGTTCAACTCTCACTGGTTCTTTCTTTTAAAATATTTTTTATCTCTTTGTTGAAGTTCTCATTGGGTTCATCCACTCTCTTCTAAAATCCAGTGAGTATCTTTATGACCACTACTTTGAATTTTTTATCAGGCATATTTTTTATCTCCATTTCATTTAGCTCTTTTACTGTTGATTTTGTCTTGTTCTTTAATTTGGGACATAATCCTTTATCTCCTCATTTTGTCTAACTCTCTGTGTTTGTTTTATGTATTAGATAGGTCAGCTACATTTCCTGGTCTTGAAAGTAGTGGCCTTGTGTAGAAGAGGTGTTGTGGTACCTTATTGTGCAATCTCCCCTAGCCACCAGAATCAGGCACTCCAGGGGTGTCACCTGGGTGGGCTCTGTGTGCCCTCCTGTTGTGTCTAAGCTGTGACTTTTTTTTAGCCCAGCTGGCTTCAGTGGCCTGCTTTGTCTGCTGTAGGTACACTGAACATGGTTTGTTCCCTGTACTGTTGAATGGCCTGGCTGAGGCTGCTGCAAGTTCATTGGTACAAGAGGCCAGCAGGCAGCATAGCCATCTATAGTTAGCCTTTCTGCCATAGCTGCAGGCCCACAGAAAGACAGGGATTGCTCCCTACGCAGCCAGCTAAGAGGCCTGGCTGCAGGAATGGGGTACACTGATGTGTGTAGTTATCTCCTCTACCCCCCAGGGGAGGAGTCACTTTGGAGTGGCACTGGTCCTGGCCGAGGCTTCCTGCTACATGTAGTAGAGTAGGAGGCACTTTGGAGAGCTGCTTGCTGAGGTGGGTGCATTGGGGTGGGGCCACAGGGGACCAGTGGGGCAGGGTATGAGATGCTAGTAAGGTAGATGGAGAATGTTGGCCCTGGCTCCTGCAAATGTCTGGCTATCTAGGCTTGGGGAGAGGAGGAGAAATGGTACCCTCTAGCACTTTTGCTCCTGTAGAAATCTGCAGGTGTTTGCCCCTCTGGCACACATTCTGATATTAGTAAATTTCCTTTATGTATACTCCAGGTGCTGCTTTTGTGCTGTGTCTTGGACTGAGTTATTTAGTATGCTGGCTATTAAATGCAGGAACTTGGTTTCCTATTGCCCTCCAGCTCTCCTGGAGTCAGGCCCACTGATTTTTAAATCTCACAGAGTTAAGCCCTACTAGTTTTCAAAGCCAGACATTATGGGGACTTGTCTTCCCAGTGCAGTTCTCAGTGCTGGGGATACCTAGTGTGGTGTCTGCTCCTCTTGCTTCTCTTTGGTTGTGTTGTCCCTCCCATTTGTGGTTGGTCACTCTGGGGGTCTGGTTCCCAACAGCATCTCTGCCCCTCCTATCCTTTTTAGTGTGGCATTTTTCTGCAACTAGCTATGGAAGGTCTGTACTGCCAGTGTTCAAGTCATTTTCAGAGTTAGTTGCATAAAGGTAGCTGATACCTTGGTGTGTCTTTCGGACAAGGTAAGCTCAGGATCATACCTATGAACAACTGGAATTTATCTCAAGAACACAAGGCAGGTTTAATGTTTGAAAACTGATCAATATAATATACTGTATTAACAAAATAAAGGCAAAACTTGATGATCACATTAATAAATACAGAAAAAGCATCTGACAAAACCCAGCAAACTTTCATGATAAAGAAAACACTCTAAAAGCTAAGAATAGTAAGGATCATCCTCGACTTGATAAATAATATTTATAAATAACCCACAGTTTACATTATACTTACTGGTAAAACACTATGGATGCTTTCCAGTAACAAGACAGAGGTGTCCACTCCTGCTACTTCTTTTTTTTTTTCACTGCTGCTACTTCTATTCAACATTGGACTATTTTGTTCTAGCCAGGGCAATTAGACAAGAAAAAAAGACATAAAAGGTGTACAGATTGAAAAGGAAGATGTAAAACTATCCCTATTTGTAGATGATATGATCTTGTACATAGATAATCTTAAAAATGGACTTGGATTTATCTTTTAAAAATCTCAAAAATGATAATCTAAGTCCATTAAAAAACTTTCAGAATAAGTTCAGCATGGTTACAGATACAAGATCATTACACAAAAATAAATTGCATTTCTTTTTTTTTTAATAAATTGCATTTCTATACCCTAGACATTTCTATAACTGAAAGTGAAATTAAGACAACAATTCCATTTACAAAACATCAGAAGTGATAAAATAAGGAATAAACTTAAAAGAAGTGTAAGACTTGCACACTAAAACTACAAAACATTAGTGAAAGAAAGCAAAAAAGATAAAAATAAAGTCAAAGTAATGATAATGGATTAGAAGACAATATTGGCAAGTTGGTAATACTCCCCAATCATCTAAAGATTCAACACAACCTCTATCAAAATCTGTGCATCTGTTTTTATAGAAATTGACAAGCTGATCCTAAAATTCATGTGGAAATAAAACGGACCCAGAATAACCAAAACAAATAAAGAACAATCTAATTTTTTAAGGAACACACTCCTAATTTAAAAACATACTGTAAAGCAATAGTAATCAAGATGGTGTGGGTGCTGGCATAAGGTTAGACATATAGATCCATGGAATAGGACTGAGAGTTTCTATCACAAATTTCATAATGGTCAGCTGATTTTTGACAAGTGTATCAGGACAATTCACTAAGGGAAGAAATCTTTTCGACAAATGATGCTGGGACAACTGGTATATGTAAAAGAATGAAATTGCACCCCTATCTCATACTACATGCAAAAATGAACTCAAAATGGTTCACAGACTGAATGTAAAGCTATAAAACTTTAAAACTATAAAATTCTTGGAAGAAAACATAGGTGTAAATCTCTGTCACCGTAGGTTAGACAAAGTTTTCTGAAATAGGATGTCAAAAGCACAAATAAGAGAAGAAAGATATATTGGAATTTATTAAGTTACAAATTTTCATGCTTCAAAGGATACTATTCAGAAAGTAAAAAGGCAACCCACAAAATAGGAGAAGTAGTTTCAATTCCTATATTTGCTAGAGGACTTGTATTTAGTATAAAGAACTCTTATAACTCAATAATAAAAAAAAAACTGATTTAAAAATGGGCAAAGTGTCTGAATAGACGTTTCTCCAAAGAAGATATGAAAATGGCCAATAAGCACATGAGAAAATAGTCAATATCATTAGTCATTAGAGAAATGGAAATAAAACTACAATGAGATACTACTTCATACCCATGAGGATGGCTAGAATTGAAAAGTCAGATTATAACTGTTGGGGAGGACTGGTAGAAACTGGTAATGCTGGTGGAAATGTATAATGGCATGGCTGCTCTGAGAAACAGTTTGACAATTCCTCTAAATGTTACACATGGAGTTACCTTCAGCCTGGTGAGTTAACTCTAGCTAATTACCTAATAGTCATGAAAAATTACATTCACACAAAAACCTCATACATGAACATTCATGGCAGCATATTTATAAAAGCCAAAAAGTGGAAACAATCCAAGTATCCATCTACTGATGAAAAGATAAACATAATGTTATATATCCATAAGGTGGAATGTTTCTTGGCAATAAAAAGGAATGAAATACTAAAACATGCCACAATATGGATGAACCTTAAAAACATTACACAAAGTGTAATGTCAGAAGTCAGTCACAAAAGCTGCATACCATATGATTTCATTTATCATATGGTATTACGGAATGTCCAGAGTAGGTAAATTTGTCATGACAGAAAGTAGTTTAGAGATTGCGTGGGCATGGGGAGTAGAAGGGAGAGGGTGTGATTGCTGATAGGTGTGGGTATCCTTTTTGGTGTGATGGAAGTGTTCTCCAATTAGATAGTGGTGATGGTTTCACAACTCTGGATATATTAAAACCACTGAATTATTCACTTTTAAGTTTTAATCCAACTTAAAATTCAACTCAATTTAGAGAAGTTGAATTTTGTGGTGTGTGAATTATACCTCAAAAAACTATCCTATAAGAAAAATGATTGTATGTGTTCCTGCAGACTGTATTTGAGTGTCTCCTGATTGTCAGGTATCTTAATAGACCCATGTGCATGACTCACCTAAAATCTTTCTCCTGGTTTGTAATTTCGATCCTAAATCCGCATGAGAATCATCTGGTTATCTTTTTAAAAAATGAAAGTTTCCCAGCATCCATACCCAGAGATTCTGCTTCAGTGTATCAGAGATGGAACTCAAGAATCTATGTTTATAACAAGTTCCCTTAAGTATCTCTGATGCATCTACTTGGGAGGACCACATTTAAAAACAGTGCTTTGGGAGAATGAAGTCTCAGTTTTACCAGACCCATTTTTATTTATTTCCTTCTCATTTTCTTAAAGGGAATTTTAGTTTCTGAATTGAATGTGTATAGATTAAAATGAAAACGTTAAAAATTTTTTTTTCATGTTTCTCATTGCCTTTGATCAGGTCTTTATTCAAAATTAGCTGCCCATAATGATTTGACATTTATGGGGTAAGCAAATTAAAGTTTATGCAGCAGGCTTCTTTTCTTCTTTGGTGGTTTCTTCTTTTCTTTTCTTTTCTTTTTTTTTTTTTTTCTTCTGTAGGCTTCTTCTCAGCTGCTGGTTTCTTGGTAGCTGCAGCCTTTTTTCTCATCAAATGTTTCTTCTGCTTCTGAACACGAACAGCCTTCTTTCCTTTCTTTGCTTCCACAACTTCTTGCCTGGATCCTCCTTCTTATCTGATTCAGCTTGTGAGGCTGCCACTGTCTTATCTGTCTGAAACTTGTGATTCTTGGCCTGGTGAATAATGGTGTTCCAGTGCATGGCCTTTGCATGTGGGTTTAGCTTCAACATGATTGTCAGGTTTTTCAGTGGATTCTTCTTTAGGACTGTGCGATGACTCTTCTTGAATGGTGCTCAGAGGGCTCTTTGGATCTCTGGGCTTTTCAAAGTTCTGCTAAGATCTGTAGTAAGCATCTTGTGCATGGGAAGGTTGTAGTTACTCTTGAGGGAGGCAGCCTTATGCCAAGTGCCATACAAATTGTCTAACTTGAGGAAAGCTCTTTCAGCCCAAACTCAGAAAATTCCCACATACCGACCAGGAGCAGGTTTCAAAATGTCCGGTTTGCTTATATTAAGTAGATTAATTCCGGGGATGCTTCTGAAGGCCTTGGTAATACCATTGCCTTCATTATAGATGGCACATGGTCCCCTTTGCTGAGTATGATGACTGTTTCTTATTTTGCCCTTGCCAGCTCTCATTTGCAGAGAGGTATAGACCTTTTTGATATTATTCCAGGATTTAAGTTCTTTTCGTCTTTTCTCCTCTCCTCTCCTCTTTTTTTTTTCCCTTCCCCTCCTTCCTTCCTTCCTTTCTCTCTCTCCCTCCTTTCCTCCCTCCCTTCCCCTCCTTCCTTCCTTCCTTCCTTCCTTCCTTCCTTCCTTCCTTCCTTCCTTCCTTCCTTGTAGTTTAACAAAAGTTTATTTCTCATTCATATGAAGTCCATCACAGGGCTGTGGGATTCTCTATAGAACAGCTGCTCTCCATGTAGGGGGCTCAGCATTCCAAACTACTTTGAGTTTCTGACCCCTTTTTCTGTATGGGCTTCCATGACTGAGGCAGGAAAAACACTAGAGTCTTGCACCAACAAATAAAGGCTTCAGCCTAGCAGGCTTTAAATTTCTTAAGAAGCAAAACAGCTTCCTTGGTCGTCGTCGTCGTCTTTTTTTTTTTTTTTTTTTTTGAGATTTATTTATTTATTTTAGAGAGAGAAAGAGAATGAGTGTGAGCACACATGTGTGGAGAGGTGAAGGGGCAGAGGGATAGGGAGAGAGAGAATCTTAAGCAGACTCCCCGCTAAGTGTGGAGCCCGACATGGGGCCCAATCCCACAACCCTGAGATCATGACCTGAGCCGAAATCAAGAGTTGGATGCTGAACCAACTGAGACACCCAAGCACCCCCTCCTTGGTCTTCTTGTAGACTTCAACTTTATCTTCAAACATCAAAGAAGTTCAGGAACTTCCTCAGTATGATGACCTTTAGACACGACCTATGCTGGTAAGGCTGAGACAGCCAGGGCAGAGCAGATGATCTATTGCTTGTGTTGTGTTCACTCTGCAGTGCTAATGGCTCCAGGTTTTGGTTGGTGCAAATGTGCAGCCCCCACGACACATGTTTCCCAAAGCACCCTGGCCAGAACAGTGAGTCCTACTGCCTCGAACTCTGGGAATTCAAGCCATGGTTCTGCTAGTAAAGACTCAGCCCTGGTTTGATGACTGGCTAATTCACTGACAGCATAGGGCTGTATGTTTTTTTTGCACAGTTGGGGAACAAAGATCACAATATCAGGTCGAATGGGAGCCCTGAACCCAGCATGCTAAGTAACATATTTGCCAGATGACTCCCCCTTTTTGGAGTACATTGATATCAATGGACGAGCATATGCCATGGTGCCGAGAAGAGAGGACCATTCTCCTTTCAGTTCTTTGGCTCCTTTAGGGAAAAAAGAAAACAAAAATGTTTTAGACTATCTATTATATTTATGAAGAAGTAGTCTATTTCTTAGTTCTGAATGGATTGAAGAAATCATGGAGGAAGAGACTGACAGATTGGAATATATAAAAAGAAACATAATGAAAATGGTAAAGGACGGTAGCCGATGAGAAAAACTTGCCTGAGTTTAGGAGATAATGGGTTAGTAGTTATAACACATAAAGTGGTTATTCAAATTTATAAGAAAATTATTAAGATGATAGTAGATGAATACAGAAATATGTGAAAAATTTTCAAAAATAAAAGTGCAAATTAACCTCTGGATTATATTTTTATGCTTAGTAAAGCAGCAAAATATTGAAATGGCTAGGTCCAATGGTTGTGGTTAAATTGGTGTCAGTTTTCATTTATGAAAGCAGTGTGAAGTTGGTATAAAGTAGTTTGATAATGTCTCATGAGCCATAAAATGATTATCTCCTTTGATCCCAGTGATATCAGTTTTAAAAATTTGTCTTTGAAACATGTTTTAACAGAAACAAAAATAAGCATTTGTAGATGTTAAATTGGAAATTGAGTAAATGTGGAATGAGTGAATCCTTTAATAATTCATTGTATGTCAATATCATAGACTGTTACACAAGCATGAATTAGGAAGACATACATTATGCTCATTTACAAGGAAACACTACCTAAAAATGTGTTTGTGCTATAAATAACAGTGCTGGAACATTTTTAAAATCCTTAATTTTTCAACATTTTATTATGAAAATTTCCCAACATACAGCAAAGATAAAAGAATTTTCCAAAAAATACCCATATATTATCACTTAAATTCTGCCACTAACATGTTATACTTTGCCGTAATATTTTAAAATTTATTTTTCATGAAAAATTTAAAACTTCCCTTAGTTATCAAGTAATAGTAATTTCTTGAGAGATGCTTATTTTTGATTAAGAGAGGCATAGCATAACTTATAAATTTCCATTAAAATGTTTAGAACAGTTTTCTGTAAGTTCGTGTATGGCCACCAGGTGTAGCTCTGGACCCACAGCATCCTGGAATAAGCATCTGCAAGGAAGGGTTTTAGTGAAGGTAACTTCCAAATGCACTCAGACTTGTTTATTCGGTAAGGGTACAGTAAATCTCTTTTTCATTAAGATCTAAAGTAATTTAGGTTATATATTTATTTTATTGCTCAGAAAGTCTTTGCCACAATTTCTTTTGCCTGGAACTTGATTTTCTGACTCCACAGCGTCTAGGTCAAAAGTTTTGGGTTATGCTGAAAACATGTTTATATTATCACCTATTTAAAATGATTATTTTAAGAAGGTTAAAATTAGTTATGGAAATGGAAATGTTCTTATTTTTTTGTGCAATGAAAACTTATCACAACTCTAATTTTTCTTTAGTGCGATTTATGTTTTTATCTCTTTAAATATAAGCCCCATGAAGTTTGGGACTGTACCTAGCACAGTGACAGGCATTCACTGAATATTTGTCAAATAAATACACATAAAGAATAATTGAAACATTTTTCTGAAGGTTGTTTTTGTAGGAATTAATATATCTATTCTTTAAGAAGTGTGATTGTTCCATTTTTATTTTCTTTTAATAAAAGATAAAAGGATTAGCTTTAAATATTCTTCATACCTTAAAAGTGGCTCCTAGATAAAAATATTTTTCTGTTTTTAATGGAAAAAAGAATTATTTTTAAAGGACAGTAGAGCCTAACTCTGTTGAAATGCATTTTAACCAAAAATATTTTTCTTTTTCTTCCCCTTAAAGGAATCCTCAATTTCTCTCTATGTTAGACGTCATCAACTATCAATTCGTTTCTACATAGTAGAGAATAAAATAATTGAGGCAAGAATCTAATAGTATAGTCAAATAAATTAAGCTGTCTACTGGAATAACCAGGGGGAAGGATTTTTCAATTTAAAGTCTTTTTTTTAAGGAGAGAATATTTTATAAGCTATCTACAAAATATAGCATTTTTTTTTCATAAAGTGAAGGTATTCAGAATAAAAGGTGTTGGGAGAATTTTAGAGTAAGAGATGTCTTTCTCAAAGAATTTAATGTCATATTTTGGAATTTTTGACAGTAAGGTGGAAAGATTCACAGAGAATAAACATTACACTTGTTTTTAGAAGGATTTTTGTTTTACAGAAAGAAGGGATATTCCAAAGAAATAGGATCACGAAATTACTTAGCTCAAGAATTAAATTATTGGCAAACTTTATGCTTTATCACTATTCTGCTTTTGCATGTTTTCTTTCAGTTGTACTTGACAAGGAAGAGTTATTATATATATAATGACTGGATTATATGGCTGGGAATGGCTGGAACTTTGAATGGCTGGAACTTTGAAAATCTTACTGTTCATTTCCTTGAAAGGTAAGTAATGCCTATATTGCATACCTGTCTTGAATACCTTCCTTCCCTTTGTCTTCTCTCTCCTCTTTCCTCTCTTTTCTCCTCACCGAATCTCCATCCCACACTTTTTTTTTTTAACCATTACTAGTTTGTTTAGAGAAAGATTAGTTACTCCTGAGGGCATTTTACAACAGATATTCAGGTAATACAAAATATTTCTTGAACAACTTTGTACTAGGGTACAGACTTAGATCATTATCATCATGTTTTTATAACTGTCCAAAAATATTATACAGATTAATATTTTAACATTTATTTGCTTTTACTTGAACATCATGATTTATTCTTCTGTAACATCAGCTCCATTTATGATAGCCAGCTGATAACTATAAATTACAATTGGTATGACAAAATGTATATGAAAAATGCTAGCATAATTTTGATCATCACTATTGTACTTGCCTGAGTCGTGGGTTGCATCATATTCTGCAATCTGATTTATGATTCAGTAAATTTTATTTCTACAGTATCTTTTCAGTTCCCACATAAGCATCAGTCATAGCAGATAAATATGTGATTGCAATTTGCTATAGTAGGAAAACCTGAATAGTTTCTTTTGGGTATTCTGTCATAGCAATTGTAATTTATAGTTATCAGGGGAGATTGAAAGCTCTTCTTGAGTCTCCTGGGCCTTGATTTGCCATCAGCTCAAATAATCCATTTGCCAAAGCAGCACATTCTGGGGTGGCTTGCCTGAACCCCATCAATATAATTAAGTAAACCTTCAGGCCCTGATATAACAATTGATTTTAAAATAGACTTTGGTTGTTACTTTGATCTACTGCTTTCAATTTTTACCTCTTTTGTGTTAAAAATTTATGAAGTGTGGAAATGTTATTTTGTTTCATAATGAAAGCCTACGTACAATCAATTACCACAGTGTACAAGATGGGGTGGGCACTAGGCGTTATGTCTACATTATCTTATTTAATTTTCACAAAAAAAGTACAAGTAATATTCTTTTACAGAGGAGGAAGGAAGTGAGGCATGAAAGGCTAGGTTCTTGGCAAGGATCACGTTTATCATTGTTGAACTTATGCATGGGGCGCCAGGATAGATGCTGAAGACACTAAGAAGTACGAATCTTTATTCTAGAAAGTCTTCAGTATGATTGTTGAGACAAGGCATTATCTGTGGGGAAAAAAAGAAAGATAAGAATTGCTTTGTAAGTACCATTAATCCCATAGTAGTATCTTCTAGGAGAAGTGAGTCAATCTTGGAGTCAGCAAAGCTGCCTGAGACTCTATTCTAGAGACCAAAATGAAGGCATCTCTACTATTTTTGCATGAGTCTGTTTACTGCCCTTACATTCTTGAGAGTTAAAATCTATTTCCCCTTATTTTCTTGAAATGAAATGGAAGGATACCTTCTTTATAGGAAATAAAATGTTCTTAGGTAACAAGCCGTATGTTATTTCACTACTTTGGTAAACTAGAAGCTTGTTAGTTTCAAGTGCAGAGATTTTCTTGAATGGCTGGCAGATAGATTCACTATACATATAAAGAAATAAATTTTCATTTCCGTGCAAGTTTAATTTTTAATCAAATTACTCTATTGTAGGAGATATGCTCCCTTTAATGGAAACAGTTTGTAACTGAAGCTCATTTTTCAGGCCAAAGCCAGTGCCAGGGACCATCTATGTAGAACAAATAAATAATGTAATAATGGAATACAAAACTGTCACTTCTGGTTTGAGTAAAAGATTAAAGTGAGTTTATTATCTTTCACACCAATTTGGGGGAAATGTCTCTCAATTTTAGGGAAATCAGGCACAGGCTAAATAGCTTTTGCTTTCATTCTTTATTATCAATGTTTGAGAGAAAGGGAACAGAGGCATTACATATAGAGAGACTAGAAAGAAGTGTTACCTACCTCAGTGCTCCGAAACTTTTGTGATTCATTATACACTTTTGAAGAGTAGAAATTATAGTAGTCCATTTGAGCGATTTAAAAGATGGCTGTCTTTTTTTTTTTTTCCTAAAAAAGTTTTAGGAAATAGAAAATGCATTTCACAGTTATTGAATTCTTCACTGTTACAGTTTAAGACTGTTGACTCTTTAGACTATGTTCTCCTGCATACTCAGAAGCATTCAGTTTTTAATGTTCTACCAAATCAGGAAGATTTTTTTTGGCACTGGCCAGATGCTCCATCATGTGTCTTACTTATTGATTGATAGATTGATTGGACTTGTGCAAGAACTGTATTTAATTAAATTAATTAATTTTCTTTTTTTAAATTAACATATAATGTATTAATTGTTTCAGGGGTACAGGTCTGTGATTCATCAGTCTTACACAATTCATCATGTGTCTTATAACTAACTTATGGCAAGTTATATCTTCTCTGTACCTAATCTTTCACATAACCTATAAGTCTAATACACATGTATCAGTGTATATCTTTATATTCTTATTTGTAACAAAAATAAATTTTGTATGTATGAAGGGTTTGTGGTACAAGATAAGCCTACACAGCAAAGGGTGAGAGACCAATTGGTGCTGGGATGGAAAAGACAACTGGCCTCTAGGAATAAAGAAATTGGGACCTTTGAAGATTATGGCAGTCTAGAAGTTGAGAAGCAATTCCTAGGTAGAAAACTTTTGACAGTTTTAGGATTCTAGTTGAATTGACAAAGGAAAATTTGATTATTTATGTACTGCTTTTTTTTTTTTTTTACCAATTACTTTTATTTTATTTTTTCAGTGTTCCAAGATTCATTGTTCATGTACCACACCCAGTGCTCCATGCAATTCATGCCCTCCTCAATACCCACCACCAGGCTCACCCAACCCCCCACCTTCCTCCCCTCCAAAACCTTCAGTTTGTTGTTCAGAGTCCACAGTCTCTCATGGTTCATCTCCCCCTCTGATTTCCCCTAATTCACCCTTCCTTTCCTTCTCCCAATGTCCTCCATGTTTTTCCTTATACGCCACACGTAAGTGAAACCATATGATAATTGACTCTCTCTGCTTGACTTATTTCACTCAGTATAATCTCTTCCAGTCCCGTCCACGTTGATACAAAAGTTGGGTATTCATCCTTTGTACTGCTTTTTAAAAATTAGTGAATGAGAGGTATTAAACTATACCTTAGACTTTTTTGTTGCTTCTTAAAGTTGTATTTTTTCATAATGTTTATTTTTTATTACCTAATGTAGAATAGAAATAAGAAGAAATAGAAAGGGCACCTGGGTGGCTCAGTCAGTTAAGTGTCTGACTCTTGATTTCTGCTTGGGTCATGATCTTAGGGTCTTGGGATCAAGCCCTGAATTGGGCTCTGGGCTCGGCATGGAGCCTGCTTGAGATTCTCTCTCTGCCCCTCCCCGTGCTTGAGCGCTTTCTCTCTCAAAAAAATAAGTGGCAATAAAACACCACATTTCAACCACTTAAAAAATAATTTTTTAAATTTTAGTGTTTTCCATCCCATTTTTTCTGCAAAGGTTAAAAAAATCTGTTATTTTAATGTTATATATATAATAATTTGTTCAGATAAAAGTCATAACTTTTTCATATTATTATAAAGTTTGCATAAACCTTCAAAAATGGCTTTAGAAAGTATTCTTTTAAGTAAATATGTCATAGGTCACTTAATTTCATGATTTTTTTTCGGTTCATTCTGGAAGGTAGGAGAAGATAGGGTTAAGTTAGTTAGGTGAACTGGACTTAAAAGGTGGAACAGAAGTCTAATTCTGAAATATTAAGTTAATGATTAAAATTACCCAAATTAGAAAAAGCTTAAAGAAGGTCCAGGATAGATTAACAAAAACTATAATGCTATCTTCCAGCTCCATGGCTGATCCTTTAGTAGATCATGGCATTCTTTTCCATGAAACCAGGTACTTTTGCCATCACAGACTAGAGATTTAAAATATTCATTTTCTAGGTGAAAACCAAAGATCTGAAATTAGAGACTGTAACAACCAGGTCTAACTTGTCAAAGAGAAAGTACAAAGATCCAGGAAACAGGAGTAGAAAGAGACAGATAGCGTCGGAAATTAGAACGTAGGAATTTGAACTGAGGGTAAAAGTAATTTTCCTAATGATGGTCGTGTACTTATTTGCTACATGTATTTTCTCTAAACATATTAAAAAAGTCTCTGCATTATGGTACAATGTTAAAGGGAAAATAATAAGGTTGTATGTTAGAATAATAGTAATTTTTTTTCTTTTTCTTGTTTCTAAATTTTCTAGAGTATGATTATATTTACTGTTATAATTAAAATAATTTTAAAAGTATTCAAATAATTTAAAGACTATCAATTATAATGAAGTCTAACCAAAAATTTCTTTGTAGATAATATGTATTTCAGATGCATGTATCTGAATTAGCGCTGGACTTGGGGTCATAGGAATTGGGTTTTAGATTGGGTTTAATTAAAAATTAAATTTAATCTTAAATTTAAGATTAAATTTAATTTTTAAATTAAATTTAAGATTAAATTTAATTTTTAAATTAAATTAAAATTTTAATTTTTAATTTTAAAATTTTAATATAAAAATTTAATTAAAAAAACCCAATTTTTAAATTGGGTTTCATTCCAAACTGCTCCATTACTATGTATGCTTTTGATTTCTGACATTCTGACATGTATTTCTGACGTGTATTTTCCTCCCACACCATCAAGCAGTTCTCTGACACCAGCGGAGTGTCCTACAATTCAACTCATTTCTGATACGGTCTTTCTAGAGATGGTGTCAGATTCCACAGGTTAATGGCTCAGTTCCACAAACTGCCCCTACTTCAGATACCAATCATAAGTCCAGGTTGTTACCTAGCTTCTGACCAACTGACTATAAATTAGAGGTTCCCAGGTCCCCTTTCTTAGGTTTGATTAATTTGCTCAGGAACTCAGGAAACTAGTTTACTTAATAGATCACCAGTTCACTGTAAAAGGATATAACTGAGGAACAGCCATAGGGAAGAGATGCATGTGGGAAAGTATGTGGCCACACAGCTTCCATGCTCTCTTCAAGTATACCACTCTCCTCAAATCTCCACATGTTCACCAACCCAGAGGCTCTCCATAGCCAATCCCTAGGTATGACTGATAAATTATTGGCCATTGACTATCAATTCAACCTCCAGTTCCTCTTCCTTCCTGGGAGGTCAGGGTGGGTGGGATAGAAAGTTATAACTGTGGGATTACAGAGTTAGTTCACCTGGCTTTTTAAAATTCACTACATTAACATAAACTCTGGTGTATTTGAAAGAGTTTTGTTAGGATATCAAAAATCCATTATGGTTCTTATCACTTCAGAGAAGTCAGGGGTTTTAAGAACTTTGTGACAGAGCAGGGACAAAGACCAAATGTATGTAATTCTGATTGTAAATGACAATATTACACTATGCAAGTCACTTTTTTCTATCTGGGTTTCTACTTTCTTTTCTGTAAAATTTAGATAAAATAGTATCTACCTCTAGGGCCTATTGAAGAGATTATGATAATGTCTTTGAAAGTGCTTGGTAATGTGCTTCACAAATGTAAGCTATTGTGGAAGTTTTAGGATGATAAAAAGCTAAAGCAAGTTCTTTCAAGTTTTGAAAAATGTTTAAAAATATAAAGTGAAAGTTAAATGTTATAATCAAGGAAGATAGACTTTTTCTCCCCCCCCCTTTTTTTTTAAGGATTTTGTTTATTTATTTGAGACAGAGAACGAGCAGGGGGTAGGGGCAGAGGGAGAGGGAGCTATTCCTAGGCTGGATCTCCTGAAGCATGATGGCTCCTGGGGCATGATATTCAGGGTGGTACTTGGGTGGGGCACAGGCAGTGTTAAAAAATTTGCAGTGAAAAAAAATTTTTGCACTAAGCCTGGGGCCCTAGGCTGCAGGCTAGAGTAGGTAAGTCCTTAGGAGAACTCATGGGCAGAGCACACTGCTAAGAGATTAGATAGCAAGTGTCTGTGCAGCATTGCCTCCTGAAGGTAGTTCTGTGTTTATGCTGAAGGGCAGGAGAGGAAAATGGTGCCTGCCAGCTTCTTTGTTCTCAGACAAGTCCCCCAACACCCTCTGAAATACTTATAAACAGATATCCCTCCTGTTTGCCCAGGCATTGTGCAAACTGTCAATTCTACATTGCCTCTCTGTGGGCTCTTGTCTCTGTAAGGGTGGGGTCTGAGCTATTCCTCACCCTCCCTGCTTGTCTACTGCTGAGTCAGCAGACTTTAAAACTCCAGGCTCTGAATCCTACTGATTATACCCACTCATGGAATTCATCCCCTCTGGTTTTCAAGAACAGACAATGTGGGGAGTTTTTTTTCCCTGTGTGGGCTCGCTGGTGCTTTTCCCTCTTTGCACCTGCAGCCCCATCCATCCTATGGGCAGCTCCCAACCACTGTTTCTGCCCTTCATAACTTTTTCCAATGTGGCTCCTTCTCTACATTTAGTTGTGGTTTGTTCTGATAGTCTTCCAGTGGCTCTCCAGTTTATTGAGTTGGATGGGAGTGATAAGTATTCCAAACACGGGTTGGAGTGAGTTTAGGGTCTTCCTACTCCACCATCTTTCTGGCGCCCCCACCTATCTCTACCCCATGTCTTTTGATTAGGGCATTTAGACCATTTATATTTAGAGTAATTATTGATGGTTATGTACTTTTTTTACTGGTTTTATGATTGTTTTGTAGGTCTTCTCTTTTCCTTCTTTTGTACTTTTTCCTGGTGATTGATGACTCTGTGTGTGTGTTATGC
This sequence comes from Potos flavus, assembly GCA_028534135.1. NCBI lineage: Eukaryota > Metazoa > Chordata > Mammalia > Carnivora > Procyonidae > Potos > Potos flavus. Next base: position 47,742,254 of record CM052887.1, read on the forward strand.
TTCACTTTCTTTCTCTTTATTTCTTATGTATCTTTTACAGGTTTTTGGTTTATCGTTACCACGAGGTTCATATATAGCATCCTGAGTATATAGCACTCTATATTAAGTTGATAGTCACTCAAGTTTGAACACATTTTAAAATAATTTCTCTTTTACTCCCCCTCCACATTTTATATGAATGTTGTCATATTTTACATCTTTTTATTTATAATTTTCTTACTTCTAATTATGGCCTTTCTTTTCTACTTAAAGAAGTCCCTTTAACATTTCTTACAAGGCTGGTTTAGTGGTGATGAATTCCTTTAACTCGTTTGTCTGGGAAACTATCTCTCTTTCAAATCTAAATGATATCCTTGCTGGGTAGAATATCCTTCGTTGTAGGTTTTTTCCCTTTCAGTTCTTTGAATATGTAATATCACTTCCTTTTTACCTGCAAAGTTTCTGCTGAAAAATCAGGTTATAGCCTGTGGGGCTTCCTTTATATGTAACTATTTGCTTCTTTCTGGCTGCTTTTAAATTTCTCTTTATCTTTAATTTTTATCATTGTAACTATTATGTGTGTTTATGTAGATCTCCTTGGGTTCATCTTCTTTGGGTCTCTCTGTGCTTCCTGGACCAGGTTGTCTCTTTCCTTCTCCAGGTTAGGGAAATTTTCAGCTTTTCTTTCTTTCTTTCTTTCTTTCTTTCTTTCTTTCTTTCTTTCTTTCTTTCTTTCTTTCTTTCTCTCTTTCTCTCTTTCTCTCTTTCTCTCTTTCTCTCTTTCTCTCTCTCTTTATTTCTCTCTTTATTTCTCTCTTTATTTCTCTCTTTCTCTCCTCTTTCTCTTCTTTCTCTTCTTTCTTTCTTTTAAAGCTTTAATTCAGAATAGTTTTAGATTTACAGAGGAGTTATAAATATAGTATAGAGGATTTCTAAATACCCTTTTCCCAGTTTCTCCTATTATTAACATCTTATGTTACTATGGTACATATATCACAACTAATGAACTAATGTTGATACAGTATTTTTGTTTTTAAAGATTTATTTGTTTTAGAGAGCATAAGTGGGGGGAGGAGCAGAGGGAGAGGGAGAGAGAATCTCAAGCAGACTCTGCACTGAGCCTGGATCCTGATGGATCCCACGACTCTGAGATCATGACCTGAGTGGAAATCAAGAGTTGATCACTTTACTAACTGAGCCACAGAGGTGCCCTGATACAGTATTTTTAAACTAGAGTCCATACTTTATTCTAATTTCCCCTAGTTTTTACCTAATATATTTTCATCATTTTTAATTAATTAATTAATTAAGAGATGTGTGTGGGGAGGGGCAGAGGGAGAGAGAATCTTAAGCAGGCTCCATGCCCAGCTCCACGCCTAGCCAGATATGGGGCTGGATCTCATGACTCTGAGATCATGGTCTGAGCTGAAATCAAGAGTCAGATTCTCAACCAACTGAGCCATCCAGGTGCCCCTTTTCATAACTTTTAACTGCACATTAAATATTAAAAATTGCACTGTATGGAGGAATAGTCTAGTTCAGTTATTCTCAATCTTTAAAAAAATATTTTTTTTCAATATAGTTGACATACAATGTTACATTAATTTCAGGTGTGTAACATATTGATTCAACATCTCTATAAATTAAGCTATGCTCACCACCAGTGTATCAGCTATTATTTTTTTCAAATAATTTTTCTGTCCCTTTTACTCTCTCTTCTCTTTCTGGGGCCCCTATAATGTGAATGTTATTATGCTTCATGTTGTCCTAAATGTCTGTTAACTTATCCTCATTTTTTTTTTAAAAAGTCTTTTTTCTTTTTGTTGTTTAACTTGGGTGCTTTCCAGTACCTTATCTTCTAGGTTGCTGATCTTTTCTTCTGCACCCTTTAATTTGCTGTTGATTCCCCCTAGTGTACTTTTTACTTCACTTATTGTATTCTTCAACTTTGATTGGTTCTTTTAACATTTTCTTTGTTGAAGTTCTCACTGAAATCATCCACTCTTCTCTGAAGTCTGGTTAGGGGCTTTATGAGCAATACTTTGAACTCTATCATTTAGATTGCTTATCCCCATTTTGTTTAGTTTTTTTTTTTTCCTTCCTTCCTCAGGTTTTGTCTTATTCTTTCATTTGGAGCATATTCCTCTGTCCCCTCCTTTGGTTTGATTTTCTGTGCTTGTTTCTATGAATTAGGTGAAACAGCTGCCTTTCCCAGTCTTGAAGGAGTGGTCTTGTATAGGAATGTCCCCATATAGACTTTGTGTGCCTGGTGGTTTTGGCTGGCTGGCTGGAGTTGGGGTGGGTGTGGGCTGAGGCACTCTGTGCAGGTGATGTCTTGGTGGGATGGGTGGAACTCACGTGGGTCCACTGGGGGTGTTGTGGGTTGCTTTTGAACCTGGGCTGCCTTGATGAGATTGACTTTACTGTAGTGGGTGTAGAATGGGAGTTTCCTGGTGTACACCATGTTGGGGCAACCTTGGTGGACAGCTGGAGCTGGGGTGGGCACTAGTAGGTGAGGGACACCTTGGGGGGACTGCTGGATCTAGTGTGGAATAGGCATCTGGGGCTCACTGAGGTGGCAGGCCAACTGGAACACCATGACCGTGTTCTTATACATACTATCAGAGTGGAAGGGGAGTGTAAACCATGGTGTTGCCAGCAGCTATGACCCTGAAGACAATTCCAACATTTCCCCCACCATTTGGTAAATGCTCTAGGATTAGTAGATGGGTTTCCTTCACTTAAAGTCTAGGTACCCTATAAATTGTTTTTAATGTTGTGCCCCAGGTCAGGTGAATCTGTGTTTGGCCTCTCAGTGTGATTCTTTCCTACTGCAGTTCCTAGTATTTGTGGTACAGTTCCTGATGTTACCATGTTTCTGTCTCTCTTGCCATTTTTTATGTGGTCCCTGTACTCACTGTCCTACAGAAGATATTCGTTCAGCCCTCAATTCTTCTTCAGGAGGAATTATTGTATATGTAGGTGTAGCTTTAGTACATCCATGAAAGGAGGTAATTTCAGCGGTCTTCCTATGCCGCCACTTTGACCAGGCACTTCATTGAAATTTTTAGTAGGTCTTTATATATTAGAGAAATTTTCCTTTTGTTTATGATAGTTGGTAATGTTTTGTAGTAAGTGCAACAAGAAGGGTGTTTTGTGCCCTCAAAGTTACTCACACATCCCAGGACTTGGGTATCTCTTACAATCTATGGTGTTCTCCCCACCCTACCCAAGCTGAATAACTAGAGATAGTTCTTAGAAATAGCTTGGAAAGCCTTTGAAAGATAGAGCAATATAAACATTTGCAGTTTTTTTCTCTTATATTGATGGAAAATCCTTGATTTTTATACAGTCTTAGAATGGATGGAATTCATTATATCTTACAGTGAATGTAGTTGAGTTAGTATAATTTTGACAGTTTTATCATGCTTTTCGTAGTTATAGAGTCTTCCCTTTGCATGGGAAATTTAGGATATCCACTTATGGCCATTACTAACAGGATTTCTTGATGTTTGGACTTATAGGTGGCCCATGTCTCTAGATTATAGTTAGCATAAAGATGAATATGAGGGCCTTCCAGGGCAGATGGCTCTCAATTTTCCCACTACCATCAAAAAAAAGACACAAAGTCTTATATTTGCTATGGGGTTTAAAGAAGGGTCATTGGAGTGGAAGTGGATGAAAAAATTAAGGTCAGTAAAGATAAAAATTCCTGACATATATAAAATGCCTTTTAAATACATTATCTCTATTAAGCTCACACAATGATGCAGTGACATAACAATCCCTATTTACAAATGAAGAAATAAAACTCAGAAAATTCTCTCCCATGGCCACATAACTGATAAACTAGTTTCAACATAAAAACTTAGAAATGGAAAATATTGCCCTTTGAGGTTAAAGTTTACGTTAAAAATATATTGGACTAGAACAGAAATGAAGGACAGGGTTGCTCCTAATTCTGGAATGGTTGACTATAATTTGATTGACTGTTTTAATCTTTCTTAAGACCAGATGTGTGAAATGGAAAGGGGCTTAGTCAGCAAGTATGGAGAGAATCCTGCTTGGTTTGCTAGCTTGGAAGACAGTTGTCCTGAGGGGAGGACACACTATTCCCTGTACATGCCTTGTGAACTTTTCCCCTTAATTTCTCCATTCTCCATTGCACTATGCTTCCTGTCCTTCTTTTTGTCATCTTGTGTACTCTAAATACAACCCAAAAGATTTGTAAAGCCTCTCTCTATCATGTGCATAGCAGTATACCAGATAGACACAGGATAGAACAGACTATATGCGGTTCCTTCCTTCATTGGAGAGGACAGACATTGCAGCAACAGGTAAGATTATTTCTTCATTGTGGTAAATGTATTGTGACCACAGTATTATGCAAAGCCAATGTATTATTTGCATTGAGTTGAGAGAGGAAGGCAGGGAATGATCTTTTTCCATACCTAATTCATCACATCCCTACCCTCTCCACCAATCTGTGTTGTAATACTACTTAGAATTGCAAAATGGACATCTGTGCAGTAGGAAATAGCCATTGGACTTTCATAGACCATCAGTCTTTTCTAGACTCGCTAGCTTTTAGAGGGAATAAAAGTATTTCATAATTGATTTCTTATAGTGATAACTTTGCAAACATTGAGGGTGAAAGCCAACTCATAATGCCAAACTCCATTTTATGAATATTCTTTCTTCAGAATTGTTGTCACCCTTAAACCATTATTTTTAAAATGATACCTTTTTTATTCCTTTCTTCTCTCTCTCTTACCTTCTCTACCCTTCCCTTCCCTTTTCTCTCTCTCCTCTCTCTCCTCCCTTTTTCTTTATCTGTATCTGCCTATCTCTATCTCTACTGAAAACTAGGGAAAAATGATAAAATTGGAACAGAGTATTTGTTATGGAAGAAATATTTACACATTTTAAAGACAGTATTAAAAAGCAGCAATCATGACAATAGCAACAACATGTGGAACATTTTGTTTCTTGACCCTTTGAAAATTACTTCACTCATGAGGTTTCAGTAGCCTGGTTATGACAAACTGAAATATGAAGCTATACTTAAAATATAGAGAGTATGGAGAAAAAGATAATTTGTCATATAGTAGGAAAGTCTTACTGCTTCTTCTAAGCACCTTTTCCCTCTTTTTTTTAATATTTAATTATGAAAAATTTCAGTCATGGAATAAAGTTGCATTTTGTAGAAAACACCAATATACCCAACTCTAAATTTTGTAATTGTCATGTTACCATACTTGCTTTATCTATCCATCCATTTTGTTTTTTGATACATTTCAAAGTAATTGTTTAAAAATACTTTTGCTATGATTTCATGGGAGTGACTAGAGAATTAGTCTACAATGTTAAATATCTTCTTTTTATTCCTTCAGATCCACTCCCCACCTTTCTGCTCTTTACTCTGTGTCATGGAAGTTGACTACATCAGTGGGCTTCCTTAACCTCTGGTTTCTAGTTGGGTTCAGATTATGGAAAGTGCTGGTAAGAATCAGAGGAAGGATGGAGTATAAGGTTGGGTTATTTAATCTTCCAGTCTCCCTCCTTGCATGACTGCTGGTAACTGGCTATATTCTTCAGCCTGAAGACCTTGACTGTTGACTCTTGATTTGACTTCCTAATTAGTCCTTTAATTAAACTCTCCTCAAATTATCCTAATTCTAGTGTTTCATCTGTTTCCTGCTGGGACCTTGACAAAGGGACTTTAGAGGATTAAGAGCTTACTTTAGGTTGGGTCATCCAGAATGACTCTACAAAGTAGATTGTATTTTATATGGTTCTCTAAGAATAGGGGTAAGGTAGATAGAAGTGGGAAGTGTTCAGAAGAATGGAATGATAGGAACAGTATTGCAGTATGGAGAGGTGGCGAAAACCACTTTGATTAAAGTAAAAGGTTTGTGAAGGAAGATTCTTGGTTGGAATCAGATCATGCATGACCTTGAATATGAGGCTGGGAAGCTGTTCTTTATCCTGTAATCTTTGAGGTACCATGTAAAAAGAGTAGCAACATGGTCAAATAAAGTATTTTCTGATCTTTAACCTGGTCTTGGATAGATTGGAGTGGAGATATTCTAAAGATAGGGAAAAATTCTAGAGGGAACAGTTGAGACTTGAGATGATTAAGATCTAAATTATGATCATGGAAATGAAAGGGAAGGAACACATTCCAAAGCACAGAATGAGAGATCCTAGTGCCTGATTGTTGGAGAGGGAGGACTCAAAGAAGGTTCACTTTGGAAAACAGTGATACTGTGGAGAGAAACAGTAAGATAATGAGGAAGTGATTTTAAGGGGGCCATGGTTTCACGTTTAGGCCAGTTAGACATGTAATGTTTGAAACTGAACAATGGAATGGAATGGAAAAGGAAATGGAATGGAATGGAAATGACTGGCAGGCAGAGAGAAAGGCTAAACTTGAGTGTGGCTAGAGAAATGAGAGCCGAAGGGCTGGTCCTGGGGGTCATCTACTTAGAAAAGGGAGGCAGAGAGAGAAACATTATTTATTGCATGCTTACCATATTCTAGACTCTAATCTATTAACTTACTCAGTAAAGTATATTTTACTGTCCCATTATATAGATGAGGAGACTGGGGTCTCAGAGAAATTAAATAAATTTGCTCTGGTGCTAATTAGCAGAGCTGGGGCTTGAACTGAGGTCCAAAAGCTTCCATGTCCAATATCTTTCTATCAGAGATAGAATTAAAGTTATGAGCATAGATAAAATCTCTCAAAAAAAGTGTAGAGCAAGAAGATCAGTAGATTAAGAACTACCCATGGAGGGTTAGCCAGGACTCTTTTGGTTGCAAGCTACGGAAACCAAAGTGAAGTAGTTTGAACAACTAAGTAGGTTTTATTGGATTCTTAAACAACTGTGGGGAGAGCAAGAGGTCACAGAGAGATTAAGGGAGAGAATGATGGAAAGAACACTGGGTTTAGTGATTAGGATGTTGTTTTCATCTTTTGAGATTTAATGAACTCTCACCAGAAAAAAGGTTACATGCCAAACCTTAAAATTTTAGATGCAGGGGCGCCTGGGTGGCTCAGTGGGTTAAAGCCTCTGCCTTTGGCTCGGGTCATCATCTCAGGGTCCTGGGATTGAGCCCCGCATCGGGCTCTCTGCTCGGCAGGGAGCCTGCTTCCCCCTCTTTCTCTGCCTGCCTCTCTGCCTACTTGTGATCTCTCTCTCTCTCTGTCAAATAAATAAAATCTTAAAAAAAACACACACAATGAAACTTTAGATGCAGGTAGGGTTTCATAGTCTCCAACTCAACTCTAGGTTTAGGGGCACACTTTATGTAGAGCTGAAGGAATAGAATGAGATTTCATGAGAATAAGGGTATAGAGCATGTGGGATAATTTTATGTCAACTTCACTAGGTCACGGTATCCAGATCTCTGATCAAACATCATTCTAGAGATTTCTGTGAAGGTATTTTTTAGATAAGGTTACCATATACATCAGTAGACTTTAAGTAATGAAGATTATTCTCTGCAGTATTGGTGGGCCTCACCTAATTAAGGCCTTAATTAAAAAAAAAACAAAAACAAAACACTGACCATCCTCAGAAGAAGAGGGAATTCTGTTAGCCAGCTGCCTTTAAACTCAAACTGCAGCATCAACTCTTCCCTGAGTCACCAACCTGCCAGCCTACCCTACAGGATGTGCCAATCTCCATAATCATGTGAGCCAGTTCCTTAAAATCTCTCTCTTCTTCTGTATGTGTACACAAACACACACATTTGTGTATATATGTAAATATTTATTATTTCTATTTCTCTGAAAAACAAGACTAATATAGAGAGTATACTGGGAAACATGAAGATATCATTTGTAGGTTGCTCTTTTGAGAAGTTTAATAGTGAAAGGAAAGAAAAACAGACCTATCACAAGAGGGGAAAAGGAAGAGAGAGAGAAGAACACTACACAAAGTTGTAAGAATCAGATTAACTTTGGCATACACTGGTATTGTACTGATATGAAGGGAAGTGCTGGGTCTGTTGAATAAGAGAGGCTGAGAAATCTCAATGTTAAAGGATCTTATCAACAGAGGAGGATGTGTGATCACTAGAGATGTCTATAAAGGATGAAATGGTGAGCAAACCATTACCTTCAGAAGTTTGGAAGTGGGCCAGATAGTAGGTCTGGGAAGTCATGGTGATGGCATATAATACTTGGGGTCCAGATCTGGCTACCATAACACAGACCAAAATCACAATGATTTAAACAGGACAAAAGTCTGTTCCCTCTTTACATAGCAGTCTGAACATAAATAGCTTAGAGGTGGCATGGCAGTTACATGGTGTAGAGACTCAACTTCTCTCTTGCTGCTTAGCCATCCCTAGGTTAATCTTGTTCATCAGCACATTCGAAGATGGTTCGCTACCCCATGTCCACATCTGAGGAAGAGAGAGAAAAGTAAAGGGAAGAGTATAACCTTTCCTTTTAAGAGGATGTTTCAGAAGTTGTACACTTAACCACCATTCACAGGGCTATGCCTAGCTACAAGGGAAACTACGATTGTGTTCCTTACTTAGTAATTGTGTGCCCAGCTAAAACTGAGTACTCTATTAATAAAGAAAGTAGGAAAGAGTGGATGCAGGAGGATAACTGACAGTATTTCCCATGTGGTAGTAAACAATAGCAGCAGTGATTTGATGAGGATGATATACAAAAATTACTTTTGTACAAAGAAATCAGATATATGTGACAATTACATGGTTCCAAAATGGTGTGAAGAATGAGCATGAGAGCAACTCCCTTCTCTCACCCTTTTACGTTAAGTTAAATAACATGGAACCTCCATAGATAATGGTAGTGAGAAATGATAGTATCTTCATGGATAGCCAGGAAAGAAGTAGGAAAGATAGTCAGATGAGTAGTTATGAATGAGTACTAATAAGACATACACCCCATTCTTCTCCAAAAAACTTTCCAAAAGGAATTTAAAAATTCGTGGTCACAATTTTAAGAGTGGTCATGAGAAAGTGAAACCAATTATGTAAATTATAAGTCATGGCACATGTATCAGAATGGTTACAATAAAAGAGACAATCACAAGTGTTGGCAGAGATGGTCAACAGAGAAACTAGAACCTTCATACATTGCTGGTAGGAATGTTAAAAGATGCAGCCGCCTTGGAAAATAGTTTGGCAGTTTCTAAAAATGTTTAACAGAGTTCATATGACTCAGCCTAGGTATATACCCAAGAGAGATAAAAACCCATATCCATATTAAAACTAGTACAGAATGCTCCTGCCAACATTATTCATAATAGCTGAAAAGTAGAACAACCAAATGTCCATAAACTTATTAATGGATAAATAATATGTGGTATATCCATTTATTGAAATATAATTTTGTAATTTGTTTATCAAAAGAAATGAATTACTGATAAATGCTACAATATGGACTAAATTGAAAACATGCTAAGTGAAAGAAGCCAGTTACAAAAGACCACATATTGCATGATTTCATTAATATTAAATATCTGGAATAGATGAATTCATAGAGACAGAAAGTAGATTAGTGGTTGCCAGGGATGAAGGGAGTTGTGGGGAAATGGGGGGTGACAGATAATCCATATGGAGTTTTTTTTGGAGTGATGAGAATGTTCTAAAATTGGCTGTGGTGATGGTTGCACAGCTCTATGAATATGTTAAAAACTATTGAATTATATACTTTAAATGGGTGAGCTTTATGGTATATATAAATTTTATATCAATATAGATGTTAAAAGTAACTCATCGTTCAGCTATTTGTAAATATTTTAATTGTGATAAAAAGTAAAGGAAAAGAAGATACTGTGAACATTAGTATTAATTAGTCAAAGGTTACCAGTGAACCAAGGTACTCTGGGTTGTAATGTCTATTCAAGACCACAGACATCAGTACACAGTCTCATTTCAGTGACAATACTCTTAATACTGTACACATGGAAGTAAGCTAGAGGAAAAAGGATTGTGTTAAAAGATAATATTTTTAAAAAGGTAAAATTATGGTTCTCATATAGATTTAAAAATGAACACATGTTAAAGATTTTATTTAAGTCATTCATCAAGGGAAATAGGCAAATATTTCAAATATTTTGAAATAACCATTTCAAAAGAGGATTAAGGGGGCACCTGGGTGGCTAAGTTGGTTAAGCATCTGCTTGCGGCTCAGGTCATGATCCCAGAGTCCTGGGATTAAATCCCACATTGGGCTCCCCGCTCAGCGGGGATTCTGCTTCTCCCTCTCCTCTCTGCCCCTGCCTCCTGCCCCTTCTCTCTGCCTCTCTCTCTCTCAAATAATAAATAAAAAATCATTTAAAAAAAGAGAATTAAAAAAACAGACATATATATACAGAATTGTAAAACAAAGATAATGACTAGGGTTAGAATCAGATAACCTGGCAGAGTATGCTGTATGTAGAAAGTGTTCAAGGATGAAAGACTGGAATCATATGACATAGAGGGATAGCCTCGAGACAATTCATAGTTCTCTTTTGAAACACATTTTTTTTCTCACCAAATGTTTGCCTCAAGTAGGCTACAACGTGGATAGAGGCTTAGGGTAGAATGAGGATGAGAAGGAGTGAAAGTGGAAAGGATAAAAACATTCAACAGTTTATACCCAGAACAGTAGACCTGACAGGAATGATATATACTAGAGATAAGAGAAAGGGAAATTTATTATGACAGGAGGCAGTAGCTAGAGGTGTAGAAGGACACATAAAAGGGAAGGGTAGGGTCACGTAGGTGAAGGAAAGAACTTAAATAGATGGATTTTGACATATGATTTATCAGATGGACATTGCCATAGAGACAGTCCAGGCTTGATCCCTGCTTTTAATTTTTAAAAAATAAAAAAAATTATTTTAATTAATTAATTAATTTTTTTTTGAGAGAGAGAGAATGTATGAGTGGGGCGGGAGAGTGGAGTGGAAGAGCAGGAGGTGGGGAGAGGCTCAGAAGGAGAGGGAAAGAGGATCTTAAGCAGACTCCATACCTAGCCTGGAGCTGGATGCAAGACTCCATCTCATGACCCTGAGATCATGACCTGAGCGGAAATCAGGAGTCATACACTTTACCGATGGTTCAACCCAGGCGCCTCTAGATTCCTGCTTTTAAAATGCAAGACGCAGCCATTGCTCAAGAAGTGCTTTAAAAACAATGACCAATTTTTCAAGTGACCAATTTACCTATTAAGTAGTTTGCCAACATCAATTTACCAGATGATTAATTTGTCAGGTAATCAATTCACCAATTTGTTTCAGTTTTGCTGTAACATTGGCAAATTGCTCATTCAGTGAATTGATTTTCAGTGACGTGGTCTACTTCCAGATTGTGATTACCCAGGCAAACCAGTTTGCCAAAGTTGAGCTACCTTTTGTTAGCCGCACTCTACATTCATTAATTAATGCGTTCATTCACTGGCAATTTCTTAAGTACCTACTGTGTGTCTGGCATTATTTGAGAGAACTTTCTGCCAAGAGCTGTGGAAGGAAATGCTTTCATCCACTGTATATAATACGTAATTGACAAAGATGTCTTAATTCCATAAAAATGTTTTTACCAAATATCAGAAAATTATAAGGATGTACCTAAAATAGAAGTCTAAATGGACAATATTAAGACATGGGAAACTGGTTAAAAACCCAACAAAAATTTATGAAGTGTTTTCTCCAATCTGCATTGTGGTAAGTAGGACTTTAAGGGGTAACAAATGAATTACAGGAAGAACCCAAGGAAAGAATATGTTGGGTTTTTAAAATTCATATGTAGTTTGCTTAACACAGGTCACCCTTTCATGGCGTAGAAATCATGTTATGAACAGGGATTAAGTTCTTGGGTTGGCTCATAGCCCTTTAATCCTCACTGTAGCTGTGATCATGGCAAGAGAGGCAGTGTATGATAGAGTGTTAAAAATAAGGACTTTGAATCTGTTAAGACCTGAATTTGAGTAATCGAGTAACCCTGGGCAAGTAAGTTCTTTGAATCTCATCTATAATGAGAATGATAATGTCTACCCGAAGTGATTGGTGATTAAATGAGATAATGTAATACAAAAATCTTTCTCCAGGTATTCTTTATCTTTTTATTTGTAAATAAACCCTTCCCCTTCCCTTTTTTCCTATTTTCTTAAAACGAACAGAATAACCATAAGTTAGTATTTTAGTGACTGGTTCATTGGCTACTTGTGTTATGGTGCCCTCAGGAACAGTTTACTTATATAGGGTATTTCTTCTACATTAAATGGTCTTAGATTGTTATTTTATGTTTTTATCATTTAGATGCCTCACATGCACTGTAAAGCATCACTTCAGGCTGTTATTAGTGTCTAGTTCTAATTTTATTATGTACTACTCTTAATCTTCTGGGGAGAGAACCCAGAGGACTTTATTATTAGTATTGCTTATAAGCCAAAAATAGAGCCAAAACACAGTCTCTGGGGATTTATAGGCTCTATCATGAAGAACATACGTTTTCTGTATTGCTAAAGAAACTTCTTTACCTGTAGTTTTACCCAAAGTTACAGATCAAGAACAAAGCTATACTCCAGAGCCAAAACATATCTCTGCTCTTCTTCAACAAAGATATGATGGCACAGTGGTTGTGTGCAGTTACTACACTACTTATCAGTCTTCAGCATGTTTGCTGTGTTTGCATCTAGTTTTGAGATTGTACATGAATATTATTAGCCTCATGTTTAAGTGCAAAACAGAAAGAATTTCGACAGTGGTAGTTAAAAGAGTCTGTGATTAGGATGGAAATGAAAGAAGAAAAATAATGGAATGGCGAGAAAGTGGGCACATGGGAAGAATTCCTTAACAGGATTAATTCTGAAGGCCCATGAGCAAATTCTGCAAATGTTACACCTGTGCAATGGAATAAAATAGGTAAGTGTTGCATATATAAAATGACTTAACACAAGGCTATTCACTGCAGCTTTGTTTATAATGGAAAAAGCCTGCAAACAACCCAATTATACAACACAAGGGGAGTGGGTAAATAATTATTATATATCCATGCAATGGAAAACTATGAGCATCTGAAAAAATGAGAATACTGTTTATGTACTGATATTGAATGGCTTTAGGTTAAGTTAAAATCAAGATGCAGAAAAGCATTTATAATATGCTACCATTTCTGTAAGGGAAAGAATAAAAAATGTTTTAAATGTGTAGAATATCTCTATAAGAATATTTATGATATTACATCTGATACCACAGAAATACAAAGGATTATAAGAGACTCTATGAACAACTGTATGCCAAGAAACTGAATAACCTAGTAGAAATGGAAACATTTTTAGAAATATACAACCTACCAAGACTGAATCAGAAAGAATGGAAAATCTGAACAGATCAATTGATAGTAAGAAGCTTGATTCAGTAATAAGAAATACCACAACAAAGAAAAGCCTGGGACTAGGGGCACCTGGTTGGCTCCGTTAGTACAGCATGTGACTCTTGGTCTTGGGGTTGTAAGTTTGAGCCCCACATTGGGTGGAGAGATTATTTAAAAAATAAAATCTTAAAAAAATAAAAAATAAAAAAGGAAAGAAGAGAAAAGCCTGGGACTAGATGGCTCCACAGGTGAATTTTACCAAACATTTAGAAGAATCAATAACCAGTCCTTCCCAAATTCTTCCAAAAAATCAAAGAGGAGGGAACAAATCTCCTTTTTTTTTTTTTTTAAAGATTTTATTTATTTTTGAGAGAGAGAGAGAGAGAGAACAAGCAGAGGGAGATGCAAAGAGATGGAGAAGCAGGCTCCCCACAGAGCAGGGAGCCTGATCCCAGGACGCTGGGATCATGACCTGAGCTGAAGGCAGACACTTAACCGACTGAGCCACCTGGGTCGCCCCCAACCCCAAATCTCCTTTTATGAGATCAGTATTACACTGATATCAAAGCCAGACAAAGACACTACAAGAAAAGAAAACCATAGGCCAGTATCCTGGTGCAAAGATTCTCAAAACAAAACAAATTAACAAATTGAGTTCAGCAGCACATTAAAAGTATCATTCACCAGGATTAAGTGTGACTTATCCCTGGAATGAAAAGAAGGTTCAACATATGCAAATCAATAAATGTCATACCTCACATTAATAGAGTAAAAGAAAAAACAATGTGATCAGACACAGGACAAGCATTTGACAAAATTCAATATCTGTTCATGATAAAATTAGGTATAGAAGGAACATACCTCAACATAATAAAGACCAGAAATGACAAGCCCACAGCTTCCACACTCAATGGTGAAAGGCTAAAAACTTTTCCTTTAAGAACAGGAACAAGACAAGGATATCCACTCTTATCACTCCTATTCAATATAGTACTGGAACTCCTAACCAGAGCCACCAGGCAAGAAAAAGGAATAAAGGCATCAGAATTGGAAAGGAAGACTATATTGTTTTTATTTGCAGATGATGTATAGAAAATCTTAAAGGCTTTACCAAAAACTGTTAGTTCTAATCAATGAATTCAGTAAAGTTGCAGGATACACAATTAACATACAGAAGTCAGTTTTGTTTCTATATAGTAACAGTGAATTATCTGAAAAAGAAATAAAACAATCACATTTAAAATAAAATATCATCAAAAAATAGTTAGAAATAAATTTTACCAAGGAGATGAAAGACCTCTACCCTGAAAACTATAAAATATTGATGAAAGAAATTGAGGAAGACACAAATAAATGGAAAGGTATTCTGTGTTCATGAATTGAAAAAATTAATATTGTTAAAATGTCCATACTACCCCAAGCTACCTATAAATTAAGTGCCATCCCTGTCAAGATTCCAAATGGTATTTTTTTACAAAAGTAGAAAAGCAATCCTATAATCTATATAGAACCACAGAAGACCACATACAGCCAAGCAATACTGAGGGAGAAAAAAAAAAATCTAAGCCAGAGGCATTTTACTTCCTGATTTCAAACCGTATCATAAAGCTGTAGTAGTCAAAACAGTATGGTACTGGCACAAAAACAGACATATAGACTGAAGAAACAAAATTGAGAGCCCAGATGTAAACCCGTGCATATATGGTCAACTAATATTTGACAAGGGAGCCAGGAGTATTCAATGGAAAAAGACAATCTCTTTAATAAATGGTGCTGGGAAATTTAGATATTCATATGTAAAAGAATGAAACCCTAACCCTAACACTTCTCACAAAAATTAAGTCAAAACAGATTAAAGACTTAACTGCAAGACCTGAAAACATAACACTCCAGAAGAAAACATGGGAAAAACTCCTTGACATGCGTATTGGCAATGGTTTTTTTGGATATGACACCTAAAGCACAAGCAACAAAAGCAAAAACAAACAAGTGGGACTATATCGCTCTAAAAAGCTTCTGCACAGCAAAAGAAATAATAAGATGAAAAGGCAACCTTCAGAACAGGAGAAAATCTTTGCAAATCATTATCTGATAAGGGGTTAATATGCAAAATATATAAAGAATTCATACAACTCATTAGCTAAAAGACCAAATAATCCAAAGTTTCAAGGAGGAAATAAAGTGGGTCTTAAGGGGTGACTAGGAATTATCCAGAAGGATGAGGAGAGTATGAAATGAGGAAAAACTGCATTTCTGGGGGAGGGAATATGATATAAAATATATTTTAGGATATATTATGTTTGGTTAGGGTACGTGTTGATGAGTGGTATCATATATGTGGTCAAAGGTAAGAATGGAAAGCAGATTGGAGCTTTGTGATGAGACTCATAAGCTCAGGAGTTTGGAGTTTATCCTCCTGTTTTATGTCTGTTCTGATTTCCCCTCATGAAGTTGAAAACTCTGAGAGTGGATTTTTTATGGACAGTTCAAAAGCCAGTGGAGGTGTTTCAGGGAAAGGGAGGGTCAGAGTTGTCTTTTGAAAAGATCACATTGGCATTGGGATAGAGGGTGGACCACAGACAAATGAAACAGATGAGATAAGAAATGGTGGGAGGATTAGAGAAGGGTGAGGGGGTTCCCAGGGTATGTGGTGTGTCTTAGTCTGCTTAGGCTACCGGAACAAAATACCATAGACTGGGTGGCTCAAACAGAAATTTATTTTCTCATAGTTTTGGAGGCCAGCAGTCCATGATCAAGATTTTTGCCAATGGGGTTTCGGGTTGATGTCTACTTTCTGGCTTGCAGATGGCTGTGTTATCACTTTGTGTTCATCTGACCTTGTTTTTGTGTACCCTTAGTTGGGGGAACTCTCTGGTATCCCTTCTCCTCCCCCTCCACCTCCTCCTCCCCTCCTCTTCCCCTCCTCATCTCCCTCTCCCCCCACCTACCCCTCCCCTCCCTCTTCTCCTCTTCTTCTTTTTCTTCTTCAAGATTTATTTATTAGAGAGAGAGAGAGAATGAGAGCATGCAAGTGAGCCGGGGAGGCAGAGGGAGAATCCTAAGCAGACTCCACCCTGAGCACAGAGCCCTATGAAGGGCTCCATTTCACTACCCTTAGATCAAGACCTGAGCCGAAACCAAGAGTCGGACGCTTAACCAACCGAGTCACCCAGGCGCCCCTCTGGTATCTCTTCTTACAAGAACACTAATCCTTTTGGATCAGGGCTCCACTTTTATGGCCTCACTTATTCTTAATTACGTCTGTAAAGTCCCTATTTGCAAATACAATTACATTAGGATTGGGACTTCAACATAGGAATTTTAGGGGGACACAATTCGGTTCATAGACTGTTTTTTTTTTTTTTTTTTTTTTTTTTAATCTCTCAATGCCTATAATGGCACCTGTTCTTCCTGTTTAGAGTGTAGAGAAACAAACACGAGTTTAGCAATCTACCAGAACTGGTGTTTATCACTTACTAACTGAGTGACTAAGTTACTGATTTATTTAAACTCTCTTAGTTCTTTTACCTGTAAAATGAAGATAATACTGCATTTCACAACGTTGTGAGAATTGTTTGAGAGAGTGTGTGTGGAGACTTTTGGTGCTTGTTCAGATGGGTGCTAGGAATGGATATTTTTGCATATTGGTATATACTTTGCCTGCTGATTTGTAATTTCTTTTTCTGTCATTGATTTCATAGTTTCCTCTTATAACTGCAGGATCACTATCTACCAGCAAAAAAGGAATAACTGTAGGATTCAGTGCAAAAGAGAATAAATCTGCCTTTTCCCCCATGTGATTTCACAGAATACACTGAGTTAAACTGGGAGCTGGTCTGCCTATATGCACTTGAGTATGGCTTATGTGAACTTTGTCTCTTCGAATGTTTAATCTTCAACTCTTCATTATTTTGTGGTCACCATTCTTGCTAACCTAGTTCTCTAATATTTATGAGATGTTTTAAGTAAACATTGGAATATAATACAGTGCAACACACTGCTAATAGAAAACAGCAGGGGGAAAGAGAGAAGTTCTTTTAATTTTTATTACCAATCTACCTCTATTAAAATTCCCAAATGAGATTAAGTTTATCTGGGAGAAGCACAGAGAGGAAACCTGAGCTAGCAACATGAACATTCTATATAAAAGGTCTTCAAATGGGGCTTTCTGTTCTTTGAGGAGTCTGTGGATACATCTTTTTTTGACTGCAGTCATACATTTGCAGAATTCAAGATAGAAAATACAGTGCATGTAAATAAGAGCAGCGTATCAGCCCCAGTCTTTTTAAAAACTGAGGAGTAATATATGGTTTTGGTGGTTTGTTTATAAATATACTAGGCTTGAATGTAAGCATTTACTAACTCTTAAGGAGTATTTTTTATGTTAATGGAACTAGGTATTTTTTCAAGTTCAGGGTACCCTCTGAAAGACCCTCAATTTGGTTTCTTTTTTTTTGTCTCTTCACTAAATAAGGTGAATGCAGATTGCCTCAAGTAGGATTCTGGGTGCTTTAATCACAGACCTGGCATCACATGTAGGGGAGGGGAAATGGAGTGCGATTGCTTCCCTGGTGGATGGTGCGGTCTTGAATGAAAACAGGTACCATTTTCATTTGTGTGTTTCTGTTCAATCCATATCAGAGATTGGTAAGGAAAGGCAACAATAGGGACTCTCAGATTAAAAAATAATGTTTAAGGTGGCTACTTCTATGAGAATCTCAGCATAGCAGAACTGGAGAGGGACCTGAGGATCACTCAGTCCAGCTCCTTCCCTGTTAGGAGCAAGGAGGTGAAGTGACTTGATCAAAGCCCATCATAATTTGTTATAGAGCTGGTGTTATGATCCACTACTCTTGATGGATTTTTCCATGAAATGTGTTTTGCCCCTAGGAGTCAATCCTATCCTTTTCTTCTCTTCTCTTCTTTTCTCTTTTCCTTTTCTTTTTTTTCCTTACCTTTTTCCTTTCCTCTCCTTTTTCCTCCCTCCCTCCTCTTCTCCTCCCCTCCCCTCCTCTTATCCCCTCCTCTCCTCTCCCCTCCCCTCTCCTCTTCTCTTTTTTCTTTTCCTCCCCTCCCCTCCCCTCCCCTGTCCTTTCTTTCTCTTACTTAAAACAATCTAATCATTTAGAATGTATCTCCTGAAAACTTTTTGTTTGCTCTCTATTGGGTAAATTATGAAAGACTGTTGCTTTTTTTTTTTTTTAAAGATTTTATTTATTTATTTGACACAGAGAGATCACAAGTAGACAGAGAGGCAGGCAGAGAGAGAGGGAGAAGCAGGCTCCCTGTTGAGCAGAGAGCCGGATGTGGGGCTCCATCCCAGGACCCTGATATGATGACCTGAGCCAAAGGCAGAAGCTTTAACCCACTGAGCCACCCAGGTGCCCCAAGACTGTTGCTGTTATGGATGGAATATTTGTGCCCTCCTACCCACAATTCATACACTGAAAGCCTAACCCCCAATGTGATAGTATTTGGAGGTGAGGCCTTTGGGAAGTAATTAGGTTTAGATGAAATCATGAAAATGGACCCCTCCATGATGGAATTAGTGTCCTTATGAGAAGAGAAAGAAAGAATTCTTTTTCTTTCTCTTCTGCCTTGTGAGGACAGAGCTAGAGGTATCCATTTGCAAACCAGTAAGAGATCCCTTACTGGTGAACTGAATTGAGGGGCATCTTGATCTTGGACTAAGATCCTCTAGAACGGTGAGAAATAAATCCCTGTTGTTCAAGCCACTCAGTTTATGGTATTTTGTTATGGCAGCCTGAACAGACTGAGAGAGTAGCCAATCAACTAGAAGTGTATTGGGAATAAACACTGTAATAAAAAAAAAAGATTTTATTTACTTGAGAGCGAGAATGAGCGAGTGAGAGAGTGCATGCACAGAGGAAGAGGGATAAGCAGACTTCCCACTGAGCAGAGAGCCCGAGTTGGGGTTTGATCCCAGGACCCCAAAATCATGACCTGAGCCGAAGGCAGATGCTTAACAGACTGAGGCACCCACGTGTTCCACAAACACTGTAATTTTTAAAAGTAAAAAAAAAAAAAAGTTAAACTATCCTGACTTTTCCTTTAAAAAAAACCATAATTTTTATGAAGTATTCAGTTCAACCAATAATTCATTCATTCCGTATTTTTTTTTTAATACCTATATGCCAAGATTGGAGTGAAGAATACTTGGCTGTGACTCTAGAGTCTAATGGAAGAGGCATGTCTGTAAATATATAATTACTCCCGCAGGGCAGGGCTCACATCTGTTTTGCTCACCATTTTATCAATATTGTCTAGTGAGGACAGAGGGCATTCAATTATTTTTAAATGGCTTCAGAGAGGAGGTAATATTTAGTTGGTTTTAATCACTCAAGTAGACTTGACTGGAAGTAAAGATACAGAATCTGAGTAGGAATTGTAATCTGATTCCAAGTTCTTTATTTGACATTGATTTTATTTATTATTTTAGAGAAAGAAAGAGTGAGGTGGGGAGGGGCGGAGAGAGAGGGAGAGAGAGTCTCGAGTAGACTCCCTGCTGATCGTGGAGTCCAGAGTGGGGCTTGATCTCATGACCCTGAGATTATCACCTGAGTGGAAACCAAGAGTTGGACGCCTGACTGTGCCACACAGGTGCCTCTTGACATTGATTTTATCTGATTACAGTGTGCCATACCCAGTGGCCATATAGTAAGCTACATTCTCAACGTAAGTCCAAGAACCAAAAAATGGAACTGAAAACTGAGCTCTTTTTCTGAAAATCTTTGATCTGATACTTTGATCAGAAAGAATAGAGAATAGATTTTAAAAAACCACACAAAACCTTTCCATTTACATTTATTTCATTCATTCACATTTATTGCCTCATTTAATACACCTCTGAAAAGAAGATATTGTTATTTCCATTTTAGAGATGAGAAAAATGAGACTTAGAATGATTGAACAATTAGTCCAAATTTGTATAGCTATTAAGTGGTAGAACCAGGATTTGAATCCAGTTGTTTCAGACTTCCAAGTACAGCAGCCTCCAAAGCTCATGCCTCCTATTACAACTCCTTACCAGTGGGGTTTGATGCAATCCTTATGCAGCAAATCCCTGCAGTCTTACTATCTGCCATGTTTCCAAACTCTTAAAATCTGGGCTTTAATCAGCTCAGTGGAAACTCAAGAAATATTATCTTCAAGTTTCCCTTAACTCACTGGAAATCCATTTGGGATGAAGCTCACATGGTATGTTTGTCAATGTGACTCATCTGAGTTTTGTCAAGTAAAGGAGAGGAAGTTTGGGGAATAGGTAGTAGGAGGAAGAGGGGAAGAGAGAGAGAGAAAAAGAGCAAATATTTTTTAGGGAATGGCTGGAAGGAGAATGAAGCTTTTCAGGGAGGCACCACCGGTTTTAGATGGGAAATGGCTGGGAACTAAGGGCCCATAACGAACAATTGGTATTGCAAAGCTGAATGGAGTTTAGTATTATATTTAAAGATAAAAGTTTTGAAAAGTTAGTGTTGCATATGAAGATACTTTCAGTTTAATCTCATGGAGCTCTGAACACGGTGGCAAACCTGTTGGGAGGGGCCTGGCCAGACCAAGGATTTACTGGGTTGGATTAGAAGTTCTAAGAATTTCCTTATTCTTCCCTCTGCCACATTCCCACATAATCATCCAGCGGAGCTGGAGAAAATCAATTTCTGCATATTAATAATGCTTATGTGTTCTCTGTTCGTGGACTTTTATTTTTATTTTATTTTTTTTTAAAGATTTTATTTATTTATTTGTCAGAGAGAGAGAGAGAGAGAACGTGCACAAGCAGGCAGAGTGGCAGGCAGAGGCAGAGAGAGAAACAGGCTCCCCGCTGAGCAAGGAGCCTGATGCAGGACTCGATCCCAGGACCCTGGGATCATGACCTGAGCCCAAGGCAGCCACTTAACTGACTGAGCCACCCAGGCGTCCCTCTATTCGTGGACTTTTATAAGGGCACATTTGACTGTGTTGTATTCTAGAAATTATTCATTATGGTAGAATTTAGGCTTCATGATAGGCTAGTCCAAGTTAACACAGCTACAACCTTAAAATCATATTACATGCACAATTCCCATTATGTTGTGGGCAAAGATGGTCCTACCTGTGTTCTAGGATGACTGGTTCTTGGGGGAAATGGTGGCTTGCAGTGAGGTTTTTTGTACTGTCACCTACCTGTGTTGCATTCTCTGTGAGAGGTGGGAAAGTGAGCTAGATAAAAGCATACAGGAAAAGAGACAACTGCGTGTCCCCTGAGAAGCAGTCATTAGTATAGGGAGAGTCACTTAGAGTGTAAGGAGCGAGAAATGCAGGCCATATGCAGGACTCGGGCAGAGAGATAGCACACAAAAGATTCCTATTCACTCTAGTTCACGGGCGGATCTGACAGCCCAGGCTCATTTTCCTAGGGCCTTGACTGTTGAGAAGGATGTATTTCACCTTCTATGTCAGAAGCATTCCTAGAAATATGAGAACATTCCTTTGTAACTACCATCAGCGGGGAGATGAAAAGCTACAACCTGTAGAGGACCTCCTTTCAGTGTCAGGAGAGCTCTGCATCTGTGGCATGACTTTCTTCTCCATCCACATCATAACACCTGAACGAGAAAAAAAATGGAATTTTTTTTTCCTAGCTCATTTTGACAGGCTCTTCAGGGTTTTGGTGGCAAACAGTTTTATTTTGCTGAGGTTACAGGAACAGTGATTAATTACACCTCAGGGCACTGAATCTGTTTTTACCAGCAGTACTACACTCCTGATGTCTTATGTATATTTTCTGTGTGTGCACACGTGCATGCGTGTGCGTGTGTGCATGTACAACTTTCTCTCAACTTGCTTCCTGGAATGTCGCTGACGCCTCTTATCTGAATTTTTCAGTCTGACTCTGACTCTCTTTTTTGACAGACACAAGGTTGAGGTTTTCTTTAATTGGCAGTTCTTTATCAGTAGATGGAATATTAGAAATGGACTGGGAGATAGGCTATCCCTGTTACACTGTTAGTTCAGATAATCTTATCTGCATCCAGCCCCTGGTATTCCCTGCCTCCAAGAAACATAAATTGGTCTACTTACTGCCTTTTTTTTTTTCTTCCCACCTTAAATAAAATCCTTTCCCTTTGTGATAACCAGCTCCTGGAAAATGGCAACTATGACTGAATCCAATAGCCCTTTGATGTTGCAGCCACAGGAAAAAAGGACTTGATGAGGTCTGCTTGGGTTACTGATTTTTTCTTCTTCAACTTCTAGTAGGTCTAAGTGAGTATTTGGTGAAATCACATGGATTTTGAAAAAGACTTTACAGAAATAGAGTGGAAATCAAAGAAGGGTTGAAAACGTCCAATTTAGCTTCCTTGTTGATTGAGTCTTTAGCTCGAGATACCTTCTTGCAACCACCTGGGTTCGTAGGAGGAGGACTCTGTCATAAAGCTCTGCCTCAGCCTCTTGACAAACCCACCCTGGGAAAAGCTCCTTGATGCAGCGGCAGTGGAAGTGCTGCTCCTTTTCATCCTCAGGGCACAGGACAGAAGGCAGAGATTTGACAAGGGGAAGGTGTTCTTATGTTTCTCTCCTGGCTTATTGACTTCTGGCACCCCACTTTGGCCTGGACACAGATCCTAGCTCTGCAAGCAGTACTGGTCTCACCCTGGGCCTGGCAGGGGTTGGGGGTGTCATGTTGCCAGCTGTAGCTTTGCATCCAAACTCAGAGGAGCGGAGAGCATGGGCGCAGGTGGAAGTTCTTTGTCCACATCTGATTATGGAGAAGGACACCTTGCAGGCCTTTCTCTTGAGCATGACTGTGAACTGTGAACACCGGAGCTCTGTCCACCAGTAGCTGCTTAGTTGAGCCGTTTGTATTGCAGGCTTGAGAGCTTCACTTCTCTGACATTTCCCAGGCTCAGTTCGTAGTTTGATGCCTCCTGGTTTTAGATCAGTATTTTCTGGGCCTTTAAAATTTCAAAGGACATTGAGATTGGACTGTACGACCTTTCTTTCTAAGCTACCTCACTCCATGTTTTCATGTCTCTGGCTGCCCATTATTCTTTCTCTTATTATGTGTCTCCCCCTCCCTACCCATCTTCTAACTTGAGTTTCTCTATTTACTTCTTGAGACTAAGATGAAAAATTTTTTTGTAACATGTAAAAGTGGAAAGAGAAATTTTTAAAAATGCATAATTCCATCATCAAATAATGACCTTGTCCATCTGGAATCTTTTTGCTAGCTAGTCTAGATATTGGTATTTCATTCATAAAAATATACATGTCAAATACCTGCAGGCAAAGGCAACTTTATAACCAAGGGAGATAGTGAGTGCAGTGGATAAGTAGATTGATCTGTGTTTGAAACTTAACCTCTTTGAGCCTCAATCTTCTCATGAGTAGAGCAGGAATGATAAAATAAAATGTGATTGTTGGGAGTATTAAATGTTATAGTAAAAATGGTGCAAGGGCAGCCTTTCATAGGACAAATGCTCAACAAATGGTGCTATGTTAACATAATTTAAAAAGTAGGAAAGTGTTTAGGAGTTGTTGAATGAACTGCAGGCGTTGGAGGCACTGAAGGCTGGGGTGAGGGAGAGATGTGAGGAAGAAACTAGCTGGGCAGAGGAGTTCTCAGAGCATATCTGGATTCCACCCAGATGGAGGCTAACTTTGCTGCTGCAAACATCCTAAGTGTGGTGCCCTGAAGGCTGCTTCATCTGGGAAATCTCCCCTGCCAGTTCTTCCCGTGAGGAGCAAGGAATCCTTTTTCCCCTCTCTGCAGCACTTTGTAGCTTTATTAATCAGTTTATCATATTATAAAGCCATTTAAAAATTGATATCTAGATTCCTCACATGCCTGTGAATTTCTCTAGGGTAGGAACAACATCACACTTCCTTTTGTATCCTCAGGTGCCCAACTCCGTGATTGTTAGATAGGGGGGATGGATGAATATGTTCATATGTAATGTACATTATCATCAGTGCAAGCGAAGTTTTGTAGACTCAGAATGCTTGGGGACAGTGGGAATACGTGCATGCGTTTCTTTTTTGCAGGGATAGGGTGGTACTGTGGTACAGCAGAAAAAAAGGAGGACAAACAAAATAGAGAGATGCGATGTCCCGATTAGATGAATTTTCTGTACATTTAAAGTACCCACAAATATCCCTTTTGGTTTAAGCTCTCTTTCTATATTTCTGAAAATGTACAGGGATTCAATGTGTCTTAAGCTTTTCCATTGCAAAATACCCCAAGACAAAGGAGAGTGATCACCAGTCTAGTTAGGGTTGGAGAAAATGGGGGCTGGAGTCAGAACCTGAACCTGCTTGCAGCAAGATCATACTCTTTGTTCTTCGTTTAATCTTTAAAATTAATGGACACTTTGCATTGGACATTATGACATATCTTTGTTTTTATACCAAATTATGTTTAAAGCTACTTCCCATTGGTTAAAAGCAAAAATTCAACTAAGTAAATTTAAAGGTTTAATCTGCTTAATTTATTCACTGATTCATGAATCAGGCAACATTCCTTCTGAAAAATATTGGGGTGTTCCAAGGAGCTGTACAAAATAGAAAGCTTTTATAGGTGAAATGGGGCAGGGCAAATAAGTTATTAGCAAAAGAAAAGAAAGGATTGTTTTAGGCAAGGCCACCTTCTCTTGGAGGAAAGGACAAGGAGTCTTATCATATAGATGACCTCACTAGTGCTGATGAGGAAATTCTAGACTGATTGGTTTAGAATTATCCTCGTGGGAGAAGCTGAAACTGCAATGAGGTTAGGTATTAAGTCTTGGTGCTTAACATAACTGACTCCATTTTGGAGTTTGTTTCTTTTAACAGTTCCTCGCTTTCAATAAAACTCTCAGCCTAACAGAGATGTGATCGAAATTAAAGGAATTAGTGCTACTCTCAGTTACTGATCTGTAGTTCTTGAAGCTTTTGTTAAATAATAAAACTTCAACTGAGTACATTTTAAAGATCTAATTGGCTTTTTTAAACAATTCATATACTGCGCAACATTCCACCTAGCAAGTAGAAGAGAGCTCCAAAGGGCTTTAGAAAGGGAAAGGTTTTTAAAGGCAGGCCAAGGAAGTCATAAACAGAAAAAGACCTGGGAGGTCACCTTCCTTTGGGGAAAAAGGTTTTTATTAGGCAAATTATCCCATCTTTGGGGGATGGAAAGGGCTCATGTGACAGATTACTGACCAGAAAATTCCTGATTGCCTGGTTAAGATAATATTTCTGGGAGGCATTGAAACTGCAATTGGGTTTGGTATTAAGCTTCATTTTGGTGATGTGGCCTAGCATAAGTGACTCCGTTTTGGGCCTATGGTTTTCTTTTCAATGATTTGATCTCATTTTTTTTCTGAACCACTGTGGTATTCAGAGATCACAACTTTGGCTCACAGTTTTTTAGTTGATCATTTCCTTTGTTCCTTTTTTGATGTTCCATTTCTTAGGGTGATCATTTGCATGGTGATTAGGGGCTCTCAACATGCATTTAAAGCTTTTGTGAGAATACAGTGCACCAGGGAGATTACTATGATAACTATAAGCAAGACAATTCCTGCTTTTTTTCAGGGACTGTGATGCTGGAGGGGTGAGGTTCCAGCCAGGCTAATGGATGTTGGGTCTCCTTGTCCTCCTCCCCTTTGACCTTTCCCCGAAGCCCCTCAATAAAATGGTTTGATCCTAAAGAAAAAAAACGAAAGACAATTCCTGATATTTGAGTGTACTTCGGAGCCATGGCCCCCAAAGCAATCACAGAAAGGCCCATGGATGGAGTCACCCTTTAAGCCAGTTGGCTTGCTCAATGATCTTATGTAACTTCCTTTCAGTTTCCCCAGAAGTATTAATCCAGGTACAGTAGGTGGTGTTGGTCATAGTACAGAGACCTCCTTGCTCAGCTAAAAGACAATACTGTTAGCAAGAACAGCTTTGGCCAGAGAATCTAGGGACCTTTGTTGGGTACCTCGTATCCTAGCAATGGAATCTGCAATGTCTCCAATTAATGTCTCCAATGCCTGCAAATTAAGGAGAAATTTCTGATCACATTCTTAATTGCATTTGCTCTTAAGCCAGGGGTCAGTCAGGTTTTTAGCACGTATGAGAAGAGAATATCCTAACCTGAAATAAAAAGTACCCTAAATGACTTATAAAGATGGGTACTGCTGGTGAAATCTCTTAGTGCATGGTGGCAAATCTGATCTAGATAATCATGGGAATATAAGGATGCAAATGTGCTAAGATTCATGTAGGCAAATGTGTCTAGTTGGGCAAATACTTCTAAGGGGGTCGATTGTGGTTTGCAGTGACATTGGGAATAGAAGAGAAGTTGGTCACAGGGAGGACCAGAGGACCTCTTGCATCATGACCAATTCAGCATCTGAAACGTTACCCCCTTTAGGAATGGCCTGGGAGGGATGGACAAGGGCATTACCTTTCTAGGCCAGGGCTAGGGTAAAAAAAAATTAAATTAAAAAAAAAAAAGGAGAAAGGATTTCGTGGTGAGTTACCATATAAAGTTTTGATTTGATCCAGCATCTTTTTTTTTTTTTTTTAAAGAAAGTTTTTTTAGGGGCACCTGGGTGGCTCAGTGGGTTAAAGCCTCTGCCTTCGGCTCAGGTCATGATCTCAGGGTCCTGGGATCAAGCCCCGCATTAGACTCTCTGCTTAGCAGGGATCCTGCTTCCCCCTCTCTCTCTCTTCCTACGTCTCTGCCTACTTGTGATCTCTCTCTCTCTCTGTCAAATAAATAAATAAAATCTTTAAAAAAAAAACAAAACTTTTTTTAGAGTTTTTTTTTTAATTTGTCAGAGAGAGAAAAAGAGAGAGAGAGCAAAAGCAGGGGGAGCAGCAGACAGACGGAGAAGCAGGTTCCCCAATGAGTAAGGAGACCCATGTGGGACTCCTCGATCCCAGGACCCTGGGATCATGACCTGAACTGAAGGCAGATGTTTAGCTGACTGAGCCACTCAGGAGTCCCTTAATCCAGTGTCTTGGAAGTTGTCTACTTTGATGTCAGCTACTTCTCTTCCTCATCAACTTGATTTGTAGGTCTTCAGTGTCTGTATAGGACCAGATGTCAGATGGAGTCTTCTTTAGCTGTGAGATGGTGTATCCAAGGCTCAATGTCTTCTAGTTTTACAGCAGTGTCAGTGGTCGTGAATACTTGGTAAGTTCCCTTCTAATGGGGCTCAAGGGCTGTCTTCCTCTGGTGACACTTCCAGAATATCCAATCACCAGACTCCAAACTGTGATCAACAGGATCCTTTGAATTGGGATCTGGGAAAACTTCTTTAATCTGATGATGATATGATTAAATATAAGAGATAGAAGACTTACAGTAGCTGGTCATACTGGCATGAGACAGCAAGGGATTAGCAGAAGGTTGTATAGCAATAGACATTGGTCTGCCAGTAACTATCTCATGCAGAGTGAGCTTATGTTTCCCAAAGGGGGTACTATTAACAGTCAGCAAGACCAAAGGCAATACCTTAGTTCAGGGGAGTCCGGTGATTTTGGCAAGTTTAGACATTTTAAGTTGGAGGATCCTATTAGTTCTCTCGACCTTGTCTGATGATTGAGGGTGTTAGGGACATTGATAATTCCAAGAAGTTTGCAAGGTTTTCATTAAGACTCATATGATTTGCCCAGTGAAGTGGGGGCCTTGGCCACTGGAGACTGTGGAATGTATACCCCAAATGGGAAACATATTTTCTAACGGTTTCTTTGCCAGTGTGAGGGCATCAGGTTTGAGGCAGGAGAAACCTTCAACCCATCCAGGAAACATACTTACAATAAGAAAAACATATTAATAACCCATACTAAGTGGTAGTTGAATGAAGTCCAGCTGCAAGTGTTCAAAGGGTCCAGAGGGAAGAGGTCTGAGGTCTCAAGGGACAAAAATTGTTTTTCCAGGACTGTGGACCTCGCCGTAGACTGTTTTTGCAATTTTGTAGAAGTCTTCCAACAAATGTCGATTCATAATTTGAGTCTTGTTAAATGCACTATGATAAGTGAAGGGAAGCAAAAACTGAAAAATAGGGTTTGCCGGGGAGCTGGGAGGAACCAAGCAGCTGTTTTGGGTTTCCCATAGCCCTGATTATTTGTTTAATTTAGCCATTGCTTACCCATCTTAATTTCTCTGATTTAGGAGCAGACTGTTGCCACGTGACAACGATGTCAGGATGACAAAAATCTGGCAATGAAGGACCATTTTTTGCAGGAGCAGAATGGACTTCAACCACATGGGCTACAATCTTTATAGATGCTGGTGCTGTTGCTTTTGCATGAAAGTCAGCTAGGGCACTTCTCTGATACTCGGGTTTAGTCATTTTTCTGTCAGCCTCAATTTCAATGACAGCAATTTCAGAAGGTAAGAGTTTAGCACTAAGAACATTTACTTGTTGCCCATTTTTAATTGGGGTCCCAGGGGATATAAGAAAACCCCTTTGTTTCCATAACATCCCCAAATCATGGATGACCCCAAGGGCATACCAACTATCAGGATAATATATTAAATATTAATGGTTTGTCCTTCTGATAACTGGCATGCACTAGTAAGGGTATGGAGCTCTGGTTATTGGGTAGATTTAGCTGAAGGGAAGTGTTCCCTCTTGAGTAGGTCATATTGAGTAGAAATAGCAAAACCAGCTTAAAAATTCCTTTATTCCACAGTATGACTCATCAACAAAAAAGATTAGGGCAGGATTAGTTAAAGGGGTATCTCGTAATGGGATGCTATTACCTCATAGTCTTGGGACTTGCTTTATCAGGCAGAGGTAATAACATAGCAGGATGAAGGACAATGCAATGTTTAAGATGGAGATTAGGTGATGAAAACAGAAGGATCACAGAGAAAGTTAGTCTACTTGCAGAGAAATGGTGAGTCAGTTCAGAGTTAAGACTTTGGACGGCCAGTGGAGTTTGCAAATAAACGCCATTTCCTAGCGTCAGATCTGCTGAGGCTTCCAGTAACTTTGCAGTTGTGGCTATAGCCTTAAGACACCTGGGATGGGCACAAGCAACTGAATCAAGTTGTGTGCTATAATGGGCAATTTGCCTATTTTATTACCATTACTTGTGTGAGCATTCCCTGGGCTTGATTATCCCTTTCATGTACAAATAAAGTGAAAGATTTTGAATAGTTAGGTGGCCCTAAGTCTGGCAGTTCTTGTAGTGTTTGTTTTAGTCTCCTAAAATTCTGTTCATGTTTGTCTTCCCAAAAAAAAGGTTCAGGGACGAATATTTTAGTAAGTTCATACAGTGGGGAAGCTAATAGAGAAAAATTAGCATCCCATAGCCTGTAATAACCAGAAAAGCCTAGAAATCCAAAAAACTCTCACTTAGGTGAGAAATTCCTGGATTAGCTTAATTCTTTTTGGAGACAGCTGAATTCCTTCAGCATTTAGATCATGACCTAGGTAATGGACAGTATCTAGAGATAATTGTAATTTTTCCTCAGAGACTTTGTGTCCCTTTTTAGCTGTGGCAGCAAATAAATGGAACCTATTATGGATGCCTCTTTGGTAACTGAGCACAGCAAAAGATCATCTAGGTATCGTAAAAGGCCGAGCCCTTTCTCTCAGGGAACTGGAAGAAAGGTGCTTAAATCTTGATGATGTACATGAAAGAAGTAAGAAGGGGCCTCAGGGAACTCTTGAGGCATAACTATCCATGTATAATTGTTCCAAGGAAAGGCAAATAAAAATTGACTGTTGGGTTCTATAGGGATGCTAAAAAAGGCTGAACAAAGGTCTATGACAGTGAACTACTTTGAATCTGGTGTCACTTGTGACAGAGGGTACTCTGGTTTGGAGCAATTGGGAAATGGGGAATAATTACATTCTTAACAGCCCTCAAATCGTAGACAAATCACCATCTCTATACATTACGTTTCTGGACCAGCAAGATTAGTGTGTTGCAGGGACCAGTACAGGGAATGCTTAGCCCCTGGGCAATTAGACCTTCTTCTATGGTATGAAGCCTTGCATGGCCTCAGGCTTTAATGGATACTGAGGTAATTAAGGGAGAGGTTTAGTAATATCTATTCAAATTTTTATAGGTTTCATAGTTTCTATTCTTCTAAGGTCATATTAGAAGCAGCGCATGGTTTTCAGTTACCTCAATTAAATTAGGGGACTTTTGCTGGAATTCTTCCTCTTCTGTGTCAAGGACAGACTGTAAGGAACGTAAAAGATCAGGTCCAGTTGGTCAGGAAATTCTGAAGTGAGATCTCCACTGGAGGCAAAATGTATTAGCCCCTTTAATTACCTAATAGGTTGGTTGGGGCTGTATCACATAGCAAAAATGGAATGTTTTTCAGTAGAAGGTCCTGGAATCATTTGTACTGATTGATATAAAAATTTTCTCTGAACTTTCTTAGATACCCCTATTATTGAAACCTTTTTACTCTGAGGGGTTTGTTGTCCTATGAGGTTAGTGTTTAAAATAGAAAGTGTAGTTCTGGCATCAAGTAAAATTTGGCAAGATTTCTTATTAATTTTATTTTTAGTTTTCTTTTGACTTTTTAATAAAATTACTGGTAATAGTTTACCAGAGAACCCCTTGGAGGCCTGTTAATTATGGGAGGGGCCCACATGGGGGCTTTCTTTTGGATGTTAAGTATGAGGGCAGTTGAGAGGAATTTGCATAAGACCTTTGAGGACAATCTTTCTTTCAGTGTCCCAGTTGATTATAGCCCATACTTTCATCTTTAGATCAGTGATTTGATGATGGACCCCTAGAGGGTACAATGTGGGAGGCCCAGGTGTTATTTTGGGTCTCTGGTTTTGTAGCTGTTGTAGCTGTAAAGCTTATAGCTTGGCAGATTTTTGTGATCTTGCTCCAGAGTCCTCTCAAAATGCTTAGCTATAGTCATGAGTTCAGTTTTGCTGGTGGCCTTCTATCCTAAATACTGCCTTTTTATCAATCCACTAATCTTAGGATATAATCTATTTACAAAGAGGGCAGCTCAGCAGGCTAGATGACCTTATTAATTGTATGGAACCCTAAATATCATAGAAAAAGGGCTTCCAAATGGGCTTTAAAGTCTGCCACAGATTCGTCTATTTTTTGTTTGCAAATTTGTATACTAGACCAACAGTGTGGGCAGGGAAGATTCTAGGAATGGCTTGTAAAAATTCAGTTGGTATTTTGTGAGCTTTTCTGAGTCCCTAAGAGGTTGAAGATGGAGGATCTTGAATATCATCCTTGTGGTTTTGCCATCTTTCTGCCTCCAGTTTTGTGCTTCACCAAGTGCCACCAACCTGTGTACAGGCTGATAAAGATCTGGCAGCCAGGGTCATAGGCCCTGATAATGACTCTAAATTCTTCAGAAAACCTTCAGGGTTCCACCCTAGGTTTAGGAAATCTTTAACTATGGCCCTTAGCTTTGTCTTTGACCAAGGGGTGAAGGAGGCTGAGGAAGTTTGTCAGCAACCGTGGGTAATTTTATTTCAGAAGATAACTGCCTAGATGGGGATTAAGGAGTGCACTTGTCCTCTTGAGCACTGGGTGTTGTATGGAATTGCTGATTCACTATATTGTATACCTGAAACTAATAGAACATTGAATGGTAATTCTACCAGGATTTAAAATTTAAAAAAAAAAAAAATAAATAAATGAAAGGTAACTGCCTAACAGTCTCTGAGTGGAAAGGTAGTTCAGACAGGGTTTAGGAAAATGTGAGTACTCAGGTAAAAAAGGATAAGGGGGAGCAGTAGGAGTTATATCAGACCTACTGCCTTTTGTTCTAGGTGCCTCTTACGTCTTTAATTTATTATTAGCCTTTTGTAAGGAATCTTTTAGTAAAGCTATTTTAGAATCTTAAAGCCTTTTGGAAGCTCTGCATACCAATTAAAGTATACAGTCTATTCTGTTTAAGTTGAGATTCCTTCCTCTCAAGTGTATTTCTTAAATGAGTGATCTTGTCTAATTGGAATGTTCCCCATAATGGGCTATTGTAATTCTAGGTTATTTTTAGTAAAGTTTTTCCGTTTTGCTAGATATCTGCAGCTTCTGGGACTATAGTTCTTAAACATAAAATAAACAAGTGTCCCAGAAGGTGGCATGCTCAACTCTTTGGATATAAAGGATCCCATTTCTTTTAGGTAAGCCTTTGGGTTTGCTGGAGCCAAACTATTATCTAAGAGGGCTTTTCATGGGAGTCTTTTTGAGGTGGCAAATACTCTAATAACCACTGCATGCTTGACCCATGTTCACTAATGTTTGTGGGCTTTTTGACTTCCAAGATTCTCATTAGCAACTTATTTAATATTCATCTGAGGCCTCCCACTGGACCCAGTCCAGCCCAAATTGGACCCATCCCTATCCTGGAACCAGTCTGGTTTTTAAGTTGGACCCAGTTCAATTCTGGCCAGTTAACCATCAATAGTTCCCTATGTGAAATAGGGGGATTGGAGGAAGGATTGAACCAACAGATCCCAAAGAATGGCGACTGTGGACTGATTCCAAACAAATGGAAGTTCCCAATGTGGAATCTGGGGAAAGAACCAAGGGCTGGGGTTTCTAAACAAATAGGAAACTTTGGAAAGCAAATTAGGTTGGGAGCTCAATGCAGAGAATAAGAGCTCAGACCTGAGAAGAACCTATCAGTGGCCCTCAGGAATGATGAGAAAGAGAACTGAAAGTGTTTGAGGGCTCTGTGCTTGTGTTTCTCATTGTCTTAGAAGGCACAGAAATTCTTAGGGCACCTGGGTGGCCTAGTTGCTTAAGCATCCGACTCTTGGCTTCCACTCGGGTTGTGATCTCAGGGTTGTGAGATTGAGCCCCGAGTTGGCTCTGTGCTCAGCATGGAGTGTGCTTGAGATTCTCTCCTCTTCCTCTTTCCCTCCTGCTCATGCTCTCTAAAATAAATAAATAAATCTTTAAAAAAAGAAAAAAGAAGCAGGGAACCAAAGAATTCTCCTTGGGTCCCCTGCTGTTACCAAGTCTCTTTAAGAACAAAAATTCAACCCAGTAAATTTAAAGATCAAATTGGCTTTTTTTTAATGATTCATGAATTGGGTAGCGTTCCATCTAACAAACAAAAGGGTACTCTGAGGAGCTGTACAAAATCAAAGGGCTTTATAAGCAGAAACGAGGACAGGACAAGACAGCAAAAGAAAAAGAATTATTTCAGGCAACTTCACCTTCCTTTAGGGGGGAGAGCAAGGGTCTTATGTAGATGATTTCCTTAGTGCTAATCAGGAAATTCTAGACTGAGTGGTTTAAAATTCCACTCCTGGGAGAGGCTGAAACTGTAGTTAGGCTAGGTATTAAGTCTTGGTGGAGCTTAACATAAGTGACTCCATTTTGGACCTGTTGTTTCTTTGTAATACTCTTCTTTCGAATCATTTCTCCTTCAAATTTCTCAGTAAAATTGAACTTTAGGAAGATGTACCATATTTATCTCTTGACTTGGTGCTTTTCTCAGCTTCCTCATGCCCTACTACCAGGTAGTTTTAGGGGAGAAGGGTGGCCCAGTATATGGTGTACATTTCTGCCATAGTAAATGGAGGTTTTTGATTATATGAGGAATGAGGTTATTATGCCAGTAGGTGACCAGTTCTCTGTTCTGGAGACTTTTGAAATATGAAGTACAACTACAGAAATGAGACTAATAGGCCTGTATGAATCTTGGGAAATCTGTCTCCTTGCTTTATGATCTTATTATGTGTCTATGTGTTGCATCATTATTCATTAATGGTCTTTAAAAGATATTTGTGGAGTGCCGGGGGGGCTCAGTCGGTTGAGCATCCAACTCTTGATTTTGGCTCAGGTCATGATCTTGAGGTTATGGGATTGAGCCCCATATTGGGATCCTCACTCAGTGGGGGGGTCTGCTGGAGGTTCTCTCTCTCCCTCTGCCCCCACCATGCTCTCTCTCTCTCTCAAATAAATGGGTAAATCTTTAAAAAACAAAACAAAACACCAAAAACCCCAACCCCCCCCCAAAAAAAAAAGCCTAAGGAGGGGGGAAAGAAAGATGTTTGTTATGGGGCCATCAACCTGTTGACCTATAATGTTTTATAATTTCTTTTTTTTCTCTTAGGATATCAAGAAGAAAAATTAGAAAGGGATATCTCTTAGGATATCAAGAAGAAAAACCCCTAACTATAAGTTTTAGGGGGTCAAATGCAGGGAACTTGTGTGTCATAGAATCAGGACCCTTTCTATCATACCCCATACCCTTGATACCACCAGGAAATAAAAGAGGGTAGAAAAGAAAACTTTGGCTAAAGCCTATGTAAAGTATTACAGATCTGGGAAGGAGCCTTGAGAGTCGTTTTTGTTCCCTTTGTAAGTTTTATGAGCAGAACAAAATAAATCATATATGCTTCTCTTTTTAAGAGAAAGAAATTATGCAGTGTAGGTTATAGCTTCCAATGTGTGTGTGTGTGTGTGTGTGTGTGTGTGTGTGTGTAAGTTACAATTCTCAG
This sequence comes from Potos flavus, assembly GCA_028534135.1. Classification (NCBI taxonomy): domain Eukaryota; kingdom Metazoa; phylum Chordata; class Mammalia; order Carnivora; family Procyonidae; genus Potos; species Potos flavus. The sequence continues at coordinate 47,777,011 of CM052887.1, forward strand.
TCCCAGCTATGGTCTGACTATCATACTATATTAACCTCTAAGAGCTGCCTATGTCCAGTGAAAGAAAACACCACGTCTTATTAGGAGCAACATGTTAGGATTGCCTAATTTACATATATTAAAGCTCCAGCCAGATAGGAATTCTGTTCTGATACTTAGTCTACTCTAGAAGTATATTTAACCAAATTTACTCTACTCTTGAAGTATACTTAACCACATCTAGAACTGACATACAGAATAGCCTAATTTGTATATACATAAAAACTAAAGCTAAAACCAACACCTTAGGGTTGCTTAGTTTATACATACATAAAATTTATAACCATAGGGTTGTAGTAATAGCTTATACATATACAAGTATAGGACTAACATATTGATTTCCACTAATTATTAAGACTCTGAAATTTTCATAGCTCTATGATATTGCTGTAGGAATTCATGTTCTTTTCCCCCTTGTCTGATCCTGGAGGTTTTAGCTTCTGGAGCATGGTTCTTGATATTGCTCCAATTGATGAAGGATAGGCAGAAGGCAGGCAGGGACAAGGGGCCCCTGTACTAAAATGTTTTTTTAAAACATTTTATTTATTTATTTGTCAGAGGGAAAGAGAGAGAGAGAGTGCACTTGAGAGCATGAGCAGGAGAAGCATTAGGCAGAGGGAGAAGCACACTCCCTGCTGAGCAAGGAGTCCGATACAAGACTCAATCTCAGGACCCTGGATCATGACCTGAGCCTAAGGCAGATACTTAACGGACTGAGCCACCCATGCATCCCAAGAGAAAACCACCCTTAAAAGGATTTTATATCAGTCTGGAAGGAGCTCTTCAGCCTTTTCCACGTGATAGGTGACAAAAGCCTGACTGGATGACAGATGCAGGGAGGGTTAATCAGATTAAAACAGTCTGCTAATCCTTTGCCTTCGGCTCAGGTCATGATCTCAGGGTCCTGAGATCAAGCCCTGCATCGGGCTCTCTGCTCAGTGGGAAGCCCGCTTCCCCCTCTCTCTCTGCCTTCCTCTCTGCCTACTTGTGATCTCTCTCTCTCTCTCTGTCAAATAAATAAATAAATAATCTTTAAAAAGAAAAGAAAATCTTTAAATAAACAAACAAACAAACAAACAAACAAAAAACAGTCTGCTAACAAGCCCATAAAAACCCCTCGACTTAGAAACTCTGGTGGCAACCTTCTCAGGTCCCCTCCCTCCTTGGGAGCTTTGTACTATCACTTTGCTATCTCTCAATAAACCCTGCTTTGCTGACCTCCACTCTGTCTGGTCTACCTCTTCAGTCTTTGAAGTGATGTGAACTGGGGGCACGATGGAGAAAAAAATCCTGTAACACAATGAGGGTCCTGTTATTGGATCGAATCTCCAGGATGGGTTTAGGTAGCTGTGAATGAATGGGGGAGCACATCCATACCTAGAGGGTGATGGTGCATTATCACAGATGCCACATAAAGGTTGTTACTGTGGCTTATCCCTATCCCAAAGAAGTGTAGTATGTGTGCTAAGAGGAAGGCTTAGTTTAGGTAAGTTAGATAAATTCATATTGGATTATCTTTTTTGCTTTCAATAGCTCTATAATAAATATAAATAATTTGAGAAGACTACAACTAGTAGATTTCCACATCATTGCATGAAAGCCAGTGGAATGGATGAGGGAGGGTCATGGTAGACTTAGACCTCCTTGGCTTTGATACAGTATTTCTCAGGTCTCAGCCAAAGTTTTCTTCTTAATCTCATTAAATCTGAAACATTTAAATGGCGTCTATCCTTCACTTAAGCTAATTCCCTCCTTCCTTTCTTCCTATTGTTTTTTCTTTCCTTTCAGAAATATTTGGATGTTTCCTATTCCTTTCTTTAGCAACCACTTATTGAATACCCACCTGTGAGTGGGCTGTAGATGTGTAGCAACTATCATGGCATCAGTTCATGACCTCGGCATCCAAGGGAGTAAATGGGGGTAAAAAGACACATAACTAGGACAGTGGGATACAGATTTTGATAGATGCAAGCACAGAATTCTTAGCACGGTGATGGAACTTACGGCTTGGTGAGGGTGAGAGAAGGTAGGTGAGGATTCTTTCCGAAAAAGGTAATGCTTGAAAGTCAGGGAGGATTCAACTACGTGGGGACAGTAGGACCTAGTGGTGGGAACAGCAGGGGAAGGAATAATACGTGGAAAAGAATGAGAGATCAAACAGCATGCATGAGTAGAGAATTTAAAGTAAAAAAAAAATAAAGTAGATGAATCTGGGTGAAGAAAAGCATGAGTTGGAGGAAGGATGAGAAATAAGAGAGAGGAGAGAGAGGATCATGCAGGGCCTTTTATGTGACGTTGGAGATCCAAGGATTCATTCATTCAACACTTATTTATTAAGTACTTTCTTTTTTTTTTTCATCCAACAAGAAGCCATAACTTTATTAATGATAGAAACAGTACAAATTTCAAACCAAGCTGCAGTTACTCTGTTTTCATTTTCAATCCTCGTTTTCAGATGGTTACATTGTTAATTCCATAATAGCATTTACAATATCATTACTGTTGTTCTTCAGGGCTCCGACTGCCTTTGCTCTTGACACATTTGCTTGTGACATGACCAATTCTATGTCCTTAACCTCTACACCGGTTTCATCAATCTCTTCCTCTTCACTGTCCTCTTGTACAGTTGGAGTCTGTGTGTTTTCTTGAATGTTTGAGACAGCTTCACCTTGAACTTTGAATTTCTCAGCAGTTGTTAGTTGTGCTTGCTGAGATAAATCCTCGATCTTGGCTTCCCCAAAAACTATGTAGGTATCTGAAGCTGGGCTCTTGTAGACATCTGGTTTTGTGATGACAAAGAGGATATTCTTAGATTTCCAGATAGTGACTCTTGTAACTCCTGTAACTTGTCGAAGACCTAGTTTGGACATAGCCTTCCGTGCCTTCTTTTCACTCGCGGCTCTGTTTTGCTTTACTGACTGGTTCTTCGTTGATTTCAGTGGCTGCTGCCAGCTGGGCTTGTTGTATGGTTGCCTGTGTGGAATCCTGTTCCTCAAGCTCTGGTACTGATTCATCGCTGGCCGATTCTGTTCCAGACCCTGTCTCAGCTTGCGGCTGTGGCAACTCCTGCTCTGTAGCAGGAATGGTTTCTGTGGCTTCACCAGGCATTTTGTGTGGGGGGGATGTGGAACCAAGATGGCAGCAGAAAGAGAGCAAGCTATTAAGTACTTTCTGTGTGTTAGGCATTGCTTTCAGGTATCTGGGATGCTGGGGTAAACAAGATGGTACCCCATTCCCATTCTAATCTAGATGACAGACAATTTAAAAACAATAGGAAAAATAAAAAAGAAAAGAAAAATATTAAATATGATAAACACTATGCAGAAATCTAAGACAGGGAGATGTGAAAGAAGTGACTACATTGGATCAGATTGTTAGTGAGCCCTCTTGATCAAATATAGACCCCAACAGTTAAAATCAGAAATAGGCAAGACCACTTAACTCATGCTATAACTAAAACTCATTGTGCTTATTTCTTACTGCACTTTCTTGAGGCAATTGATGAAGGTGTTTTGCAATGACTAGACAAGCCCAACCATCAGACCAGAAAAAGCTCTGAGAACAACAAACTACCTGGAAGATCACACCCTACACGTCCCTTTCTCTGCCTTTGATCAGGAGCTGAACATATACAACCCTCACCCATGATCAGGAGCTCCTTGTCTGCTCTTTTGCACGTACCCCTACAACCTCTCTTTATAATACCCCAGGTGTCCATCTTGCAGGCAGAGATGTCGGTTGTTAAGGTTTGAGTTTGCCATCTCCCCTGGCTGCTGACACCTAAAATAAATTTCTCCCTTTCTCTTTTCCAAACTCTCGTCTTTTGAGTTACTGAATTTTACAACAAATTTATCTCCGTTCATTTGGAAACAGTTTTGGCAACTCCAGCCAGGAGTTATGCTTTCCATTTGTCGACCCCCCTCAGGATTCCCTGGAGCAGGGCAGTTGGCCAGGGCAGCACTCCAAGGTTTATTCATTTGTTTCCTTAGTTAGTGGCATATGATAGATCTTTTGGTAATAAGATGTCCAAAGAAGACCTTTTATATAGGGTAGAAGTTAGGACAAGATTTTTTTTTTTTTTTTTTTTTTTTTTTAAGTAGGCTCCATGCCCAATGTGGAGCCCTATGCAGGGCTTGAACTCACGACCCTGAGATCAAGACCTGAGCCAATATCAAGAGTCAGATGCTCAACTGACTAAGCCACCCAGGTAAGCCACCCAGGCAACCCGAGGCAAGACAAGACATTTAAAGTGAGTGACAAGAGAGAAAACCATGCAGAGATCAGGGGCAAGAGCATTTCAGGCAGAGGGAACAACATGTGCAAAGACCTAAGCTGGGATAGAGTATGGCCTATGAGTGGAACAGAGAGCAGGCAGAATGGGTGAGGAGAGAGAGGTATGACATGAAGTCAGGGAGGAAGGCAGAGATTATGTTGGGCATAATTTCAAATTTATAATGTATTATTTTTGCCCTGGGATTTTATATATGAAAAGGAGGGGGAAAAAAGGGAAAAAGAAAAAAGAAAAAGAGAAAGTAGAAATTGTAGATTGCCAGAAAAGAGAGCCTTGCCTCTATTGTGGGGCATGAACTAGGAGTAAGGATTGTAGTCAGTTGAAAGCACTGCCTGAACCAAGGTGATGTTCCCTCTCACCCTGCTGGCTTCACACCGGAGTTTGCTGCTTTGGATGAGTTGTGAATCCAGTGAGGTCATCTTCAGTGGAATTATTAGGAATCATTATATCTCGCTATTTTATTATTTTAGTCAAGTGAATATAGTGGATATAACAAAAGAGGTTTCATAACCAAAGGCCCAGTTTAGGAAATGAGGGGGAAGGTGGAGTGGGTAGGGAAGCAAGTGATGGAAACTTGTAAGACTGTAGATGTGTGTCTGTGGAGTCCCAGCCACCTCAGGCACCACTTATGTTCTCTCTTAGATCCTGGGGGAAAACATGCACCACAAACACACTTGCCCTATGTGTGTTTCTGTCAAACTCAGAAGAGAACAGTCTTGGCTATCCTGGTGACTAAGAACTGAGAACTGACAAACACAAATTTAAACACACTTTCTTTTTCTTATCCTACTCTCCCTTGGCTTGAACTTTTGGGAAGTAGGTGTCCAAATCCAAAATGGCATCCCTTCCAGTTTCCCAGACAGAAGAAACAGAAAATGGAAAGGAACTAGTGGAGCAGAGTGTGGCTTAGGCCCCTCAACTGTGAGAAGAGGATCCCAGTGAGGAACTGGACAGCATAGTGTTGAAGTATGGCTTACCTCAAATCATTGCTGCTATCTGACGCCTGATGGAGGTAGGAAGTCTTCTTCAGAGAGCCTTACAGCCTTATTCCTAACACCTCATAGCTCCTCTTCTTTCTCTCGTCTTCTTTGTCTGCTTGTAAGAAGGCTCTGCTGTCTGGTATTTGCCCTTCTGAGAACATGGCATTTTCTGTGGAATAGTGGGTACCACCAATTGTTCCCGATAAGCTAAGTTGTACTTTTCTTTTCCCTGTTCTCAGTTTCCTAAAGCTAATAGCTCTTCTGGCTTCCCGGATCTTAAAGCTATCAGTAATCAGAGTGAGGAGAGAGAGTGGAAATAGAATGTAATATGGGCCCTGTATGTTCTGTAGGTTCATTTTTATGTATACAAAGGCTTTGGAAATGTCTGGAAGGTTATACACCAAGTTGATACTCCTGGAGAAGCAGAAGATGAACCAGAATTGAGCCTGTTGAAGCAAATGTTAATGTAGTGCTTAAGTTTTTATAAGGAGGAGGTATTATGTATTGCTTATGTAGTTAAATGTATAATTAAAATGAATTTGGAATTCCAGACCTGAAAAGGAACAGGAGAAGGATGAGGCCGCTGTAGTTGGGGTCTGAGCTGAGGACCCAGAGATGGGAGTGGGTAATGAGTCTAAACTATAGTCTGGGTTGGGGAGTTGTAAGAAATGGTTAACTAGGGAAGAGTCAGATCAGGATGGCTTTGAAAGTCAGGCAGAAGAAGTAAGCCTTGCTGTAGTTGGCATTTCAATTTCTTGGGCAGAAGAATCAGGCCGTATATAAAATGTTTGTGGATGAAGTGGATATATGATTTAACAAGTGCATATTGACTTGATTTGGAAAAAGAAATTATTACATGATTGTGTTCAAACTGCCAACACAGAGTGTACATCTCAAGCAGAGAATCTTGGGCTTAAAGGTTTATATTGTATGTTCGTTACCACTACTCTTTCGCGACTGGTGATTGCTAGCTTCTCAGGAGAAATTTTTGGTTTCAGAGAACCCTAATATGACCATAGTGCATATTCCCCAAACTGGTTCCACGGAATGTTGGTCTTTGAAAGAAGTAGGGCTATTTGTTCAAATATGTTTGGTAAGGACAGTATATTGCATTCCCCCCACCTTTTTTTTTTTTTTTTTAAGATTTTATTTATTTATTTGAGACACAGAGAGAGAGAGGGGGAGAGAGAGAGCACAAGCAGTGAGGGCCAGAGGTAGAGGGAGAAGCAGACTCCCTGTTGAGCAGGGAGCCCAATGTGGGGCTTGTTCCCAGGACTCGAAATCATGACCTGAGCTGAAGGCAGATGCTTAACGGACTGAGCCACCCAGGTGCCCCTACGCTCCCCCTTTGAAAGAATTCATAGTGTATTTGAGTGTATTTGAGTAGTCTTTCAAGAAAGGAATTCAGAAGGGAAGTAGTCTCCAGAAGAGGTATGATTAGTGGCTCAATAATGACATCAAGAAACCATTCCAGATTTCCACATCAATTTCATGCCAAAGATGGTTCTCCTTAGGGTCACAGACAACTGGGGTCTCATGCTTCCTTATTTATGTCCAGCAGACAGAAGAGAGAGTGAGAGAACTTCTTTTCCGACCATGATCTATAAGTCTTTCTCTTCAGTCAGAAAGGACCAACTCAAATCATGGTATTCAGAAGAGTGCTAGTTACTGATTTGCTCAGACTAACCAGATCTACTCCTTGAAATAGAGGGCTGGGTTAGTTTCCTTGGAGCTTGTGCAGAGGAGTGGATACTTGAAAAAAAGTCAGGAGTGTGTGGGGAAGGAGAGGATGATGAGGCTAATATGCATACAGTGATGAGACAAGTAATAGAGACCTAGGCGATGAGGCCAGAAGGCCCCATGTGTGTGTGAGGTAGCAGGCGGCTGTGGTCAGTGGAGAAGGGGAGATGGCACTGGCTGAGGGCACCATGCCCAGCCAGAGGAGAAAGGATACCTGACAAAGCCACTGGCTAGTGTTTTCAGTTGTGGCTCAGGACTGTATATTTTGAGAACTTGAGGATTTATTCAAAATTCTGTCATATAGAGAGTGCTTTATAATTTTGGAGAATTTGAGAAAGAATTAAAATGCTGCTGAACTTTAAAGAGAACTAAATAAAGAACAAAGCGGCAGGAAGTGCTGTGTGCAGAATAAGGATGGGATTCTTTTATCCTCAAGGGTGCCAGGCATGCAAAGTTCCAAATGGCAATTTATTTTCTTTATATACAGTTTCCCTTGAAATATTTGTCTATTAAGGCTGTCAGAAGTGAACACAGTTGCAAAATGAGTGACTAACTTAATTTGAAGGCTTAAAATATTTTTCTTATCTTTCTGCCTGTGATTCAGCATAGTTGTTTTCTCCAGGACTGAGTAAATGTTAGGGCAGAGGCTTTTGGCACCTGAGATACTGAACGCCTAACTCACCTAATCAGACACTTAAAAGTGTTTATCTCGAAACTGACATTTCAGGTCAATCTTTTCTGATGTGATGTGAAAAACAGGTTTCCTTGCAGCAAGTACCCAAATGGTAGCTAGCAATTATATGTTCGTGCAGTTACTCATATTCTGTATCTATTGGGACTTTCGTGACTATAACGAATATATAAATAGAATGTATAGAGAAAGGTTGGTGAATTTGTGAGGAAGAATTTTCTTTATGGGCATCAGTATATCTTACTTTACATTATAAGGCTACCCCCCCATGAGTGTATAAATCAGAATTTCAAATACATGTAATCATTTTAGAAAGTACCAGGGAAAGTCAATGGATAAATGATTTTACAAAGTGAATATACACTCATTTTTCTTTCAGGTAATATAATTTTTATATAATGGTCTTGCTTGCAGGAGGAGTGCTCTTGATAACAACTGTATCATTCTGAAAACCAAAGGTAAAAAACTATGGGAAAGTTTTAAGTCTGTTGTAAATTTGATGAGGCAGCACTTTCCTGAGCTCTTAACAAAGGCGTGCCATTTTTTAGGACATGTGAAAGGTTGAGGAGGATGTAGGAGGAATCTGATCACTGTGTTTTGAGGCATTGTTTTTGCTCTTTCCAATGTAAAATTTGTTCTAATGAAGGGAGCATTAGGCTTGTCTGTAGGTTTCCTCCTAGGTATTAGCAACTTGTTGGGCAGAGAAGGAAAAATGAAAGCAGACATTAATGTGACCCCTGGACTTGGACTTTTGAGGGAGTGGTGAGGTTTGTAATAAACACAGCTGAATTATATATAATGGCTCAGGGGGGAAAAAGTAGGCAGGTTAGAGCATTTAAAGAATTGATTTTTATTTGAGAGGAAAATGAGGGTTGAGAGTGGAGGGGTATTATAATTACCTTTTAAACTACACAACTTTCTTCTCAAAATTGTTTTTATCTCTATAATGTTTGTATACTCCACTCCAAAAATGAGAATCCTTGCTGTGGTCTGTGAGGTGCTGTTACTGACAGAGTTTATTATCTTCCTTAGGTGTACTGGGGCAGAAAAAAATGTTGACAGAGCTCTAAAAATATGAAGATTCTGTCAAGGTCAGAAGGAAACAGGAAAACATCTGCGTCTCTTCTCTACTTTGAAATAGAACAGAACTTTTGTGATGGAACTAGATGGAACCCCTGATATTTTTTGCAACCTTGAGGGCTAGCATCAGTGGCTGGGATGCATGTGGGCAATAGCTATTTAAAAATTTCCAGCGTTTTTTCTGGTTTCCTAGAGATAGAGTCTGACTTGACTTTTGAGGGCAGATTGCTCCTTTAACAACAGAAGTTAACACTTCCGTGGGCCTTCTGGTTAGATAAGATAAAGGTAACAAACTATTCTGGAGTAGAAAGGTTTAATGCAACCAGAAGCTAAACTGCTTCTGTTTAAAGTAAATATCTAAAATAAACTGAAAGAAAAATGAAAATGAGTGTCATATTTACCTGGGTGGAATAGAAAAATATTTTGATTGGGAGAGGAACATAAAATGCTTTTTCCTTTGAAAGGATCTGGAGGAGATTTGGGACTTGAGCTCTTGGTGGGGGGGCTGGCAACAGGCTGCAGGTCAGAGGACAGAGAGAACTAAGGAGAGAGGGAGAGGCCTTGCCCAGCATTGGCGAGGCTTGGCCTGTGGACCTGGGGGAAATGTGACATTCAGCTGATGGTATCTGCTCAGAACTCTAATGGTCTTTTGTGCCTCCCAGCCTTCTCGAGATTCTTGTTTACTGTCCTTGTCTGGGTGCTGAAGGTGGGCCCATGCCTTTGTGGAGGTAGGCAGCACTGACAAACAGTTGCCCGGAAACATAGGTCCAAGTAATAAGTCAAGGTGGCAGAGGTACACTTTCTTTTGTATTCTCCCTGTGTTGCAGGATTTCTTTTGCTTTGGTGCCCAGGGTTCTTGGTCACACTGCTTCGAAGAATGAAGAAGTAGACCAGACGAAGAGTGGTGGGCAGCAAAGCAAAGTTTATTGAGTGATAGTACAAAGCTCCCGAAGAGGGAGGGGACCCAAGAGACTTGCCACAGGAGTTTCTAAGTCTAGTTTTGTGAGAATGTTGATGGGCTGTTTTAATCTGATTAACCCTCCATGCGCCTGTCACCAGATCAGGTTTTTGTCCACGTGCTCTACCTGTCAGGTAGTTGTTCACGTGGGAAAGGGTGGCAGGCTCCTTCCAGGGCAGTGTAAAATCCTTTTAAGGGTAATTTCCTCTTAGGGTGGGGCAGTGGTCCCTAGCCCTTACCTGACCTTATTATGATAATTCTTCATTATCTGGAGACAGGAACTTTTGCTCCAATACTATCCCTTGCATCTTTTAGAAGAGAAGGGATTTTTGTATTCATCTCAATCTGGGGCTTGTTTCCCTGAATCCTAATTTCTTTCTTTCTTTTTTTAAGATTTATTTATTTCATTTTTTATTTTTTAAAAATTTAATTTATTTATTCAAGAGAGAGACGGATCGCTGGAGCAAGAACAAGCAGGGGGAGGTAGAGGGAAAGAATCTCTAATTGAGCTCGGAGCCGATCCCATGACCCTGAGATCATGACCTGAGTGAAATCAAGAGTTGGATTCTTAACCAGCAGAGCCACTCAAGTGCCCCAAGATTTATTTATTTATTTGAGAGAGAGAGAGAGAGAGAGAGCAAGCATGGGGGCGCGGAGGAGCAGAGAGAAAGAGAGAATCTGGAGCAGACTCCCTGCAGAGAGGGGAGCCTGACCCTGAGATCATTACCTGAGCTGAAATCAAGAGTCAGATGCTCAACCGACTGAGCCACCCAGGTGCTCCTGAATCCTAATTTCTTATGTGGGTCAACCTCTTCCCAGAAAGAGTGGCAATAGTAACATCTCTCCCCTTCAGAGGAAGCCCCTCTCTCACTTACAGAAGTATAGATGGACCTGAAAACCCCAATGAGGAAAATCACAGAAGAGAGTGACACTCCTAAATAGACTGACTCCCCACATGGGTGCAGTGAGTTACCTGGTTGGCTTACAACAGCCTTTGGTCCATGTTTTTCCACTGAGAAGCTAGTTTATTTAGCCAAGGTCTGGAGAGTCAGGGATTTCTCCTCCTTTCTCTTCTAAGTTAGTGGTGGGGGGAGGGGGTGGAGGGGAGTGGCAGTGACTCAGCCAGCTTCACCTTCCCCTCAGTTGTCTGTCCTTGAGGTTGACTGTGAGGGAGTTAGGCCATTTGTCTTCCAACCTAGCTTTATCTGTAATAGAGATGGTATTCTGTGCTCCATCTCTGCCTCTGCCATTAAAAAAAAAAAAAAAAGTTTCGAGATCCAGGCAGGAAAAAGGAATCTATTTAGGTTCTGTCAAAACCCTAGGAGTTCTGCCAAAGACTTAACTCTGTAACCTGGGGCAAACTACTTTATATTTCTCCATCTGTAAACTGGAACCATAACAATGGCCACTGGATAAGGGTAAAAAAAAAAATAAAAGTGCTATAATTACTGGCTGAAAGATGTAATTGCTGGTCCCATCCCCTGGTAATATAATCATTGTTTGACAACATTTTCTAAATCTTATCTGAGAACCTTGCTGCTGTGACACATTGATTCATTTTGGCTGGCACCATATGCTCCCATCTGCTGTGAGTGGTGTAATTGCTCTCAGTCATCAACATCGAGCACCCACAGCTAATTCATGGGGAAAGGATCCAGCCCTGCAGATCCAAATGCAACTTGTCTGTCAATTTGCTCATGTGAAAGGGATCTAGGAGCTCTTCATGCCTCTTCCTCTGGTCTTGGGGATTGGTCACAGTCCATCCAGGTATTCAGCTCTAGCTTTTCCTGGCTATCGATAAGGACAAACATTCTAATTTTGTGAAAAGAACTTTGTCCTGAGTCTCAGAATGAGATCACTTGTTGGATCTTTGTTGTATATACATTTAGTGTGCTGTTTTCACTACTGGTTGGTCTAGGTTCAAATACTAGCTCTGCCCCTCGGTAGCTTGTGTGACCTTGGGCCAATGACATAACATCTCTATCTCTTAGGAGGTAGCCTTTTTTTTTTTTTTTTTTTTTTTAATCTGTAATTTAAGGCTAATACCTACCTTGCAGGGTATTTTGAAGCTTTTACTTACTTATCTGAAGTAAGTGAAGCACTTAACCATATATTTGGTTGATAGTAAATGCTCAATAAATGGTAGTGATTATTTTTACTTGAATGCTTATTCTTTGTTCATGGAGCAATTATGAAGACTGATGATTTTTTCTAACTTTCTCCACATGCATTTCTAGCTCTCTGGAAGCTTGTTCCTCAAATTATGGTCTTTGGAACAGCAGGTGATTATGATCTGCAAAGAAAACATGTGTTGCTAATAAAGCATCCTATATATGAAAGCATTCAGGTATGAGATTTAGATTCATTCTTGCTGGGGTTAGCTGTTGATGGAGCCAATGTATGTAGTATTCTTATTGAAGGAATTTCAGAAAGCCAGGCTTGGAGGAGATCGCCATGCTAAAAGTGCATTCCCAAGAGTGAACACTTCTTAATGCAAACAAATTTAAAATAATTTAGTCAATTGTGGAGATGAGGCAACTTGGGGCAACACAGAGACTAGTATTTCAGAAGGTGGGATGAGCTGGCAATTTGCTTGTTCATGTGTGTGCATGTGCATGTTTAGTAAGGTTCCAGATGACAATTGATTTTCCCCATATCTAAGGCACTTGGTATGGGAATGTCAGTCCAAAAGGGCTCTTCTCTTAATGAGTTAATTAGCAGATAAATAATTAGAGTGTAGTTGGAAAGTTCAAACAATATCTGAAAAGTAGCAGTTTAGGATGCAAACTGAATAGGCCATCCCAATAATGAACATTATTGGCATTCTGAACAGGGCTATCACTTCTCAGTGGGTCCCCTCTGGCCACGTTGGTCTCTTTTCTGGGCTTGGCACAAATATTAGGCAAGCTTCCACCCAGGGGTCTTTGCACTTCCACCCCATGGATACCATTACCTGGAATGCTTTTCCCTAGTTGTCTGCCTGGTCTTCTTTCTCCCCTTCTCAGGTCTCTGCCACTTCTCAACGAGGTCTTCTTTGACTGTTCTATTTAAGATGACAACATTGGTCATCCATCACTCCCTATCCTTCTGTCTGCTGATTTTTTTTTTTTCCATAGCACTTATCATCAACTGCAGGGTTTGTGTTTTCTTATTTATTAGTTCACTTTCTGCTTTCCCCATATAGATTCAGTAAGGCTGGATTTTTGTTCTGTCCCATGCTCTATCTCCAGACCCTAGAATAGTTTCTGGCATGGAGTAAAGACTCAATACATATTTGTTGATTGAATGGTACCTTTAAATGCTCTTTTATTTTATAAAGCCCTGCAAAATGGTTATTATTTGCATTTTTGAAATGAAGAAGCTAAAACAGGGAGAGGCTAAGTGCATGTGTACAGTCACAGAAACTAGTAACTGGTAGAGACAAGATTTGAATCTGGCCTCTGATTTCTCCCTGAGCCTCAGGTTTGTATATGACCACCTGTCTGATGAGATATTAGAAACACCCAATGAAACTTATGTGCCTGCAGTACAAGAAAGATCTTTCTTTGCTCCTAAAATCTTTGAAATTTCCTGAGTGATAAAGGTGATAGGAGAGTTTTTTTTGCTGTAACGAAGTGCCTCTTGGTATGCCCTTAGATAGCTACAGGATTGGACCTGGTCACCAGAAAGATCAAGCATTGATTAGAAGCTTGGAACTTTCAGCCCTACTCCCCAACCTCCAGGGAGGAGAGAGGATATAGAGATTGAGTTGATTATCAATAGCCAATGATTTAATCAATCATACCTAAGTAATGAAACCTGCATATAAACTCCTAAACAGTGGAGTTTGGGGAGTTTCTGAGTTGGTGAACACATTCGTATACTGGGAGAGTGGTACATCCCAACTCCTGGACAGAAGGTTCAGGGGCTTAGGACCTTTCCAGACCTTGCCCTAGGTACCTCCTCAGCTGCTTATTTGTATCCTTTGTAAAAGCTCATAAATATATGTAAAATGGCTTTTTGAGTTCTGTGAACTGTTCTAGCAGATTATTGATTAGGAACTCCTATTGAGTAGGAACTCCTGATTTATAGCTGGTTAGCCATAAGTGTGGGTGACCTGATATTTGCAACTGGTCTCTGAAATGAGGGCAGTCTTATGGGACTGAGCCCTTACCCCTGTGGAGTTTGATGCTAACTCTAAGTAATTAATGTCAGAATTAAATTGAATATAGGACATTTAGTTGGTGTTGGAGAGTTGGAGAAGTGGTGTTGGAAAAGATACCATGCAGCTGGTATCAGGAAGGAAAGTACCTCTCAGTGCACAAGATACGACTGTGGGTTCTCAGCCACACTCCCTCTGTTCTTCCTTATTTCAGAAAATATTGCTTCCACTCACCCAGTTGCTCAAGCCAAAAACATTAATGCCATTCTCAACTCCTTCCTTTCATTCATCCCCTCCATTTGGTCCATCAAGAAGTCTGGCAATTCTACTTCCAAAATAATCCCCAGCCCAGACACCTTTCCCTGTTCTGCATCTCTCACCATGATTGTCTTGCATCTGGATTATTCTAGTACTCTCCTAAGTCAGTCTCTCTGCCTCCTCAGTTGCCCTTATAATTCATTCTCCACATCACAGAATAAAAATAGTAAGAAGCTGTGCATTGTTATCCTGGGAACATGAACAGGAATCCTACATTCATGGTGCTGCTCCCTGAATGTTCTTGGCATATGCTTCATGTGTTGCTGTTGCTGCAAAGACATCATTGTTTCAACTTCTAGCTTATGATGGCTGACATCTAACTTTAGGCTGCTGAGTAAACCTCCAGGACTTCCAGCCAGAATGTCCTTTTTAGATAAGCCCTATGCTTTATTAACTTAGGAGGGCCCCATCTGTACACAGTACCTTGACTGTTCCTGCTTTATCACAAAATGCAAAACAAAAGCATATAAAAATTATTCAGGAGTGAATCATTTAATTTGTTGTAAGTTGTTTTATTTAACTACAGCTGTGTTTGCATTTTACATTTGTGTACAAACCCATAAAGACTGGCTTACTCCTGTGTGGGTGGGGCCAGCAGCTTTAGGCAGCATGCTACAAGGCCTTAGCTTTATGAACTAAAAGACTGGACAAGGCCATTGGGCTATCAGGGTAATTGTACCAAAACAGCAATCTGACTGTTCACTTGGAACAGGGAAAGACATACGAAAAAAACAGAAAGGATAGTAGGAAATTGCTGAGTTCCTCTTGCCGGTTTCTTTTCACATGGGGCCCTACCAGCAACTGACGAATGTTAAGGAATGTGCTCTGGGAACATGGGAGTGTTCTGGAAGTAGTGAGTTGTAACATCTCCTATGTGGAGAGCAACTTACTTCTATAGAGCCCTACAGTTTTCAGAGTGTTCTTCAATACATTGGCTCTTTGAGTCTTGCCACCACCCTGGCAAAGTCATTACCTCCTCAAAGCTGCAGAAAGTTGTGATTTAGAGAGTTGGGGATGCTCATGGTCAAATAGCTGGTAACAGTTTGAATATAGGTTTGACCCCAGAGTCAGCAGACTCTAATTTCTTTTTCATTATTCTATTTCATTATTTCATTATTATAGAATGGAAAAGAGATTTTTTTTTTTTTTTGGTGGGCCAATTTTGATTGCTTACTAGTCATTATTTAGAGCAGTAAGTTCAGAAATAACTTGAGGTCATTGCTGGGTTCTCTGGGAAAGAATGTTATGATTGATAGGTCATGTCTGCCACTGGTGAGGTATGAAATGTGGTGGCACATTGCTTATTAGTTGCCTACTCTACCCCCTCTCTCTGTATTGTGCCATAATTCCTTTCTTTGTAGTATCTCCTCTTTTTTGGATCAGGAGTTAAAATAATAAGAAATACTACTCAAGAGGCTTACATGTGCTTCTCTCTTTCTGTCCTGGTTGCTATGGTTGTTTCTTCTGTTCTGATTATAGATGACTCAGGCAACTACCTCACATTTCTGAGGCTCCTTTAAAGAAGTTTAATATATTTATGTGAACAAGCAATAGTAGAGGCCAATCACAATTATTTGAAGGAGTAGGCAATATTGACCTATTAGTCATTGTAATTGGATTCTTAGGTGCCAATCTAAATACCATACAGATCTAATTCAGAAAGTTGCAGGCACAGCTCCTTTTTAAGCACACTGTGAGGAACTATGGACAACTGATTGCATATATGTCATCAATAAGATTCTTTTCTATACATTTCCATGTCTGCATGGAGTGGTGTAGACCTAAAGCTTTCCCTTACCTTAGGTAAGTAACTAAAAAAGTAAATCCAACTAAAGCACAGCCACTTAGGAAGAAGCATTCTATATTTGGAACTATTCCTATGTTGCAGTGAATTTCTTCTGATGGTGGACTTCCAGTGACTCTTCCATTCCAGCTCTATCTCTCATTAGTCTATGCTTAGCCAGGCTGAATTATTTTTTTCCTGTACTTTCTGTCTTATGCTTCTTTGCTTAGAAGATCACTTCCTCCTAGAATGAACTTACTGCCCATATACCCTGTTTCCATATGTTGGCACCATCTCCTTCAGGAAATGTCTCCTAAAAATCCAACTAGATGTGATTTCTCCTTTCTTTGAGCTTTACCTGACATCTGGGGCAGGGAGGATGGCCATTTTGCTTATGGATTTTTTTGTATGCTGCTTTGTGTTGTTGACTGAGTGCTCCTACTGCTTTCTAGATTGTAAGCTTTTTGAGGAATGACTCTCTGATCATCTTGTCTCTAATACCTAACACAATGCCTAGGCCAGAATTTGTTGAATGAATAGACTTTTTTCCCCCCAGTGGTCAGTCCCTCAAGTCTTGTTTCTTCTAGGCATTCATTCATTCACTCATTCACCTGCTTGCTTGCCAAAGTGCCTGTACATGAACCACTTGCATTGTATTGGGTGGTTGGTCATTGAGCAGTTCAAACAAGGGATGGTGGCAGGTTGGACTAGAGATGGTAATAGATATGGAAAAATGTGGACTGATTTGACATGTAAAGAGGAAGCAAAAATGCAGGACTTGGTGATGAAATGGATATGTAGGCTGAGGGGGAGGGAGATAGCAGGAATGGTTTGAAAATTTTTGTTTTGTCTAACCAAATTGATAGTGATACCAGTCATTGAGATGGGAAACACTGGAAGAAGATAAAATTTTTTTAAAGAGGAATGATCTAGAGTTTAATTTTGGGGTTGGAGCTTATATGGGAGCTAGGGCCGGATATATAAATTAGGGAGTCACCTGTATACAGCTGGCCCCTAGAATCCTGGGGATCTGTAGAATAGAGAGAGTGAGGAGAGAAGATTGTATGAGACCAAGGCTTGAGGAAGTTCCACAATTAGAGTCTGGGAGAAGGATGGGGAGCTAAATGAGATGAGAAGGATCATAAACACTACACAAATTAGGAGTCTAGGGGAAGAAATTTGTGAAGAGGAGAAAGAGAGGGCAGTAAGTATGTGGAGAGGGAAAACCAAATTGATGAAGGTTTTCTTTCTGTTTTTTTTTTTTTTTTTTTTTTTTTTTTTAATTAATTTATTTTTTTAATTAAAGCATAA
>CM052887.1:47794842-47822342 GCA_028534135.1 Potos flavus
TTCTGTTCCTAGAGGTGCTGTTCGTCTTCTCTTCTATTTTCTGCTAATTTTGTAGTTGTTTAGAGTGGTTTGATAACTATCTAGGTGAACTTCTGGGATCAGACACTATCTCTGCCTCTTACTCTTCCGCCATCTTGCCTCCTCGTCTTTCTGTTTTTTAATAAGAGAGTAACTTACGAATGTTTACCTGTGGTGAAGAAGGATCTGGTAGTTTTGGGGAAGCCAAAGATAAGGATCAGTAGGAGCAAAGATAAGGAGCAGTAGCTGACTATTTATGCAGTCCCTGAGGAGAAGGGGCAGTGTGTGTGTATGTGTGTGAGAGAGAGAGAGAGAGAAAAAGAGAGAGAGAATACAGAGCAGAATGACTGGCCCTGCTGACAGGATTAGAGGATACATAAAGCTCGAGTGGGTATGCGGGTTTGACAGCAGGAAGTCAGGTATTCCCATTTGAAGACTCCCTTTTCTTCTATGATGTTGGCTTGTTTGCTGAGAGTAACAGAAGGATTTGATAAAGTCAGAAGTGAGAGAAGAGAGGTTTGAAATAGGTATGTGATGGGGGATGGAATTGTCTATAGCCATGTCAGTTATTTAGAGTGACACCAATTGGTCCTACTGTGGGGTTTTCCCAGTAGCCCTCAGATGCCCCTCAGGCTTGGAGAAGGTGCTAGATGATTTTATCTGGGTTGTGAATTTTGCCGGACAGTGGGATTTAAAGAGAAAGAGGCAAGGGAGTATAGGATATTTGCAAAAATATAATTTAAGGTAATAGATAATGGGATCAAAGACAGACAAGGAGGGAAGAGAAGACAGGACCATGATAATGAATATAGAAAAGGCAGAGAGATATCCTGATGGATAGGAAGAAGGTAAAAGACTACATGGTAGTTATACCAATGAGGTTGAATAAAGTGTTACAGGAGTATTTTAACCAGCTAGAAAAAAGAGATTGTGACTGAAGAGCTAGATGGTTGAAATACTGCCTTTGAAGGTCAAGCAGGCTGAGGGTAGAGAATCGTGGAGATAGCAGCAAAACTAACTTCAGAAACCTTGGGAGAGTTCGGGTGAAGGCAACTGCAGATGTATCATTACTAAAATGTGCTGGGGGTACAGATGATTTGGACAAGGGAAGGGTGGTAAAAATTTTCTATCTTGATGAAATACTTGCAATTTTGACCATAGCAATGATAAATAGAACCATGCTTAAATATCATTACTTACCTAAGTGCTGTCATGCACTTAGGAGAGTTCTCTGATTTTCCCCATAGCTAGTTTTCCTTTTAGCTGGGGATACTTCCTACCTTTTCACATCGCCTTTACCATTCTTGAGGACTTGGAGAAATACCACTGACAATTGTTCCTGATACCCTTTTTAAACCCCCAAGCTGGAGTAGGCACCTATAAATAGCTCCACAGCCCCTTGAGTTGGAAGGGGCTTTGAGTTGGAATTTCTTGTCAAATAGGATCCCAGGGAAAAGAATCCCTCACTCTGATGCCTTCTGCATCCACATTCAGCTTCATAGGTAGAGAACAGTTTATAGTCCTAGGTGGTGAATTGCTTGCTCTGCTAGATAAGAAGGAACCAGATTAGGATGAGTTTGGAGACAAGGTGCCGGGGAAGCCCTGGACGGCTCACTCCCAGAGATAAACTCTCCTGAACTTCACCTAGTTGTTTTAGGGTTAATCTATAAGCTTGCACGGTCACAGTGAGTCTTGTCCTCCTAGACATCCGAAGTGGTCATGAGCAACTTTAAAAGCTAGTTTTCAAAAAAGAGTAAAATCACTACTCTCATATATTATAAAAATGAACTTTCATTAAAAGATTTTATTCAACTCATGATGCTATAACTGATTCAAAGGAAAAATTTAGAAAGCACAAACTTATATGAAGTAAAGGAAAGTTTCCATCATGTGCAAATGGGGGACAACTTTTTTCCACAGAGGGGGAGGCAAGTCAGTTGAATCTCCACTGGATAGGATAGAAATTTGTCTATAGACAAGGATTATTTTGCATTTCTGTCCTTTATCTATACATCAAAGAGTTGAAGAATAGCTCCGATAAACTCAGAATCAGATAACCAGAAAAGTGAGTTATAGATAATGCATAGTTTTCTATTGAGCATAAATTCTTTCCTTTGAGAGAAGAGTGACTGTCTCCTTCTGGTTCCCTGTTCCCTGTTCAGCTAATATCTTGCACAACTGTTGGCTTGAATTGTTGCCTTTTCACCTGTGGGCTCCTCAGCTAGATAACACCTTTCTGTGGAAAAGACCAAAAATGTAAACTTTTCAGATATTTAAAGCCATGGGAATAGAGAACATTGCGATTAGTAAATAAACACTGACGTTTTTTTTTTTTTTTATTACTTTGATATTATGGGGCTAGAAGAAAGTGTGTCTGGGAGCTGGTGATGAAGAGAAGAAAATAAGTTCCTTTCCATAAAGAAGGATGGGATTTGGGGTGAGTGAGGGGATTGCTTGCAGTGAGTAGCTTTATTATTTAGTGCTTAGTGCCCAAGAGTGGGTGGTGCGTGAGTTCTCCTGGCTGGAGTAGGAACTCCTAGGGGATGATTTTCTGAAGCACTTTCATAATTGCCTAGTGCTCCACAAGCATGGCCCCCATTTGAAGAGAGACTCTTCAAGGCATCTTCTGAAAAAGGCAGCAGCCTAGATAGGCTTAGTTTAATGGGTAGCTTACCTGAGCCTGTTAAATCCCATCTAACTCACTTAGCTGGCCCCAGAGAGATGAAATCAGTGGTTCTCAAGCCTGGCTGCACATTAGAATCATCAAGGGAGCTTGGCAAATACCCACCTCAAGAGAATCTGATTGAATTGGTCTGAGTAGACCTGGGACTTAGTGTTTTAAAAAATTCCCCTAAATGATTATAATGTGCAGTGAGGGATGAGGACTGCTGGTCTCAGCAGTGTTTCTCAAACTTATCTGTTGGTTAGAATTACTAGTAGAATTACCAAAGTGTGCCTGCTAAAAATACAAAATCCTAGACCCTTCCATGGTGACTTAGATCCTGCAGTTCTGGGGTATAGCCTAGAAATCTGAATGTTTGACCGGTGCCCCAGGTGGGTAAGGGCTATATTTGTTAGTCCCTAATGGGAGGAAACTTCAGAGTTCTTGAGTTTGGCTAACAGAGCAGTTTTTGAAATTTCAATGCTTTTTTGCTGAAAATAGGTTTTGAAGGGTGGCTCTTTGTTAAATATATCTGGAGATGGTATTTAGTTTGGGTATATCCCAGTTAGCATGTGGAAATAAAACTTTCTGGATGCAAGGCTGTGATACGTGGGAAAATGGTTCCCTGGAAGATATCCACATCCTAATCCTTGGATGTTGTAGATGTTACTTTATGTGGAAAAAGCGTCTTTGCAGGTGTGACTGAAATTAAGGATTTTGAGATGAGATTATTTAGAATCATGTAACCACAAATGTCCTTTGTGTTGGAAGCTGGAAGAAGCAAGGAACAGATTCTTCCCTCAAGCATCTGAGGGGAGGGTGGTCTGCCCAACACCTTGATTTCAGTCCAGCAAAACTAATTTTGGACATTTGTCCTCCAGAACTGTGAGAGATTAATTTTTTTAAAAAGATTTATTTATTTACTTTAGAGAGAGAGAGAGCATGAGCAGGGGGAGGGCAGATGGAGAGTGCGGTGGGTGGGGGGAGAGAGAGAGAGAGAGAAGCAGACTCCCCGATGAGAGACACAGGGCTTAATCTCAAGAACCTGAGGTCATGACCTGAGCTGAAGAGTCAGATGCTTACCTGACTGAGCGTGTCTCTGTGAGAGATTAAATTTTTGTTGTTGTAAGCATCCAAGTTTGTGGTAATCTGTTACAGTAGCCATATGGAACTAATGCAGTGCTTTTTAAAATTTATAGTGCATATGAATACCCTAGGAAATGGGGTGCAACTGGGAATCTTATTCAGTGGGTCTAGGGTAGTGGCCTAGATGTGGCTGCATTTCTAAGAAGGCTCCTGGATGATGCTGATGTTGTAGGTCTGAGGGCCATACTTTGAGGAGTAGATTTAAAGAGGTAAATATAGAGGAGAGATGGGCATGAACATGTTTACTGAAGAGAGAAATCTGGAAGTTTGATAAAAGTTTTCAAAGCCCATTCTTGTCATATCTAACTCCTCCAATCTGTCATATTTCTACCGACAAAGGGAAGATCAGGATTCAGGCAGCTGCCCAGATAATTGAGATAAAAATTAATTAGACGATGGCCTCATTTCCCGTTCTGCCAATGAAGACCTGGCTAAAAATGGTATGTGGCCATTTTAAAGTAACAAAGGGATAATTGCTTCGGCAGTCACATCTGTAACGTGTCATCATTTTCTGAGTGTCAGTGGAAATTTCTGTACCTATTGAGAACGAGCATGGGTGCAGAGAGTTCATTTAATTTCAAAAGCTATAAAAGCTGAAAATTAAAAAGAACCCCCACTCACCCCATGGGTAATTCTAATGCTAGGTGTGGGTGAAGAGGGTTAGCTCTGTAGTGTAGGGCTGATTTAGCAATAACATTGAGTTTAGCATTGGTCTTGGGGTGGTTTTTAATTTGGTGTTTATCTTCCACTTAAGGTATTGTGAACAGCAAAGGAGGAAGAATCAATTTACTTAAATGCAGACTCCTTTGATAAGGGACGAAGTGCAAATGAAGAGGGCACAGAACAATTATGGCACTTGGATGATGCTGAAATATACAACTTCCCTTAGAGAACTGTCCCCAGTCTTTTTAGAGGTGACACTAGTTTTGGAAATTTGGTTTCAGGCTCTCTTCTTTCTTCTTTGTCATTCTGTCTCCAGAAAACCTTTGAGGTACTCAGTAGCATTTAATCTTTTTTCTTTTGTTCTTGTGGCAAAATATATGTAACTTAATATTTACCCTTTGAACCATTTTAAAGTATACATTTCAATAGCATTAAATATATTCACACTGTTATGCAGCCATCACCACTATCCTTTATCATCATTCCAAGTAGAGACTCTGTACCCATTGAACAATAACTCTCCATTTCCCCTCCTCCCAGCCTCTGGTAACCAGTATTCTATTTTCTGTCTCTGTGAATTTGACTCTTCTAGGTACTTCACATAAGTGGAATCATGGTATTTTTTCTTTGTGTGCTTATTTCGCTTAGCATAATGTCCTCAAGATCCATTCATGTTGTAGCATGTATCAGAAATTTCATCCCTTTTTTTTTTTAAGATTTTACTTATTTATTTATTTGTCAGTGAGAGAGAGAGAGAAAGAGAGAGGGAGAGAGAAAGCATAAGCAGGGGGGAGTGGCAGGCAGAGAGAGAAGCAGGCTCCCCACTGAGCGAGGACCGATGCAGGACTCGATCCTAGGACTCTGGGATCATGACCTGAGTCCAAGGAAGGCAAACGCTAACTGATTGAGCCACCCAGGTATCCCAGAATTTCATCCCTTTTTATGACTAAATAATATTCTACTGTCAGTATATATCATATTTTGTTTATTCATCTCCTTATATACATTTGTGTTGTTTCCGTCTTTTGGCTATTTGAATAAGAATTTTATCTTTTAAGTCAAGATTAATTTTAATCATCTTAAAAATGATATTTGAGAATTCCATGCCTTTCCTTTTAAGATAATGGAAGAATTCCCATGAAAGCAAGGTTGGAATTATTGAAATAGGACAAAGGGCCTTTTAAATTTTTATCTGCGTACAGGTGAAAAGTTTTAATGAATGGGTTTTGCCACTGACGGGAACTGGGAACAGATACTTGGGGACGGAGAAGATTGAGTAATCATGGGCTGCTGCCCTGGGTCTACACTTTAAAAGCACCACTCGACCCTCTTGCAACATTTCTTGCAGGGTTAAATGGGTGTGTCCATCTAAAGCATGCCCCTTTTCTAGACCTTGTTGCAGTATCTGAGACCCCAGATTCCCTACCCCTAGAGGTCCTAAGCCTATTTCCTGGGTTTCTTCTCTTGTTTGAGCCATGCTGCTGGTACCTGCATGTCTGGTACTAGGACTGAGGGTGGCGAAGGGGCACTTGTTTGTTCTTTACAGGTGGGGGTGGGTGGTGGTTGTGAGACAAGAGTGAGAGCCCTTAATGGGAAGACAAAGAAGATGAACCTCACTATGGGTTTCTAGCACTGCCGCCCATATTTAGGGTTATTTTAGGTCTTGCAGAATCTCAGAACATTTGATAGGGTATTGAATCTGGTTGATGAAGGAGATTGTGCGGAGGTACAGTTGTGAAATAGATAAAATTGTTTATTCTAGTATACTTTGGAGTCAGAAGATTGTCCACACCAAACTCATTTGACAGATGGGATAATCAAGGACCAAATAGATCTTAAAAGTCTCATGAGTAATCACTGGCAGAGGCAGTGTTTGAAACCTGCAGCTCTTCCATTTTTGCCCACAGCCTCACACAGTGGGGACTTCTCACCCCAGTTTCTGTGACATAGTGATTTAATGGCTTAGAGTAAAGTTTGAGTCCTAACCTACTATCTTGGAATGCAGAGTCAAGAGACGTGAGTCCCAAAGTAGCCCGTTTCTTAACTAGCAGTTGGAATTTGGGAAAGTGCCAACATTTTTGGACCATAGTGTCCTCATTATTTTAAACGGTATAGTCTTACCTGCTCTGCTCACAATCTGTTCACACATCTGTTATGAAAATCAAATGGTCTGATAACATGAAATGCCACATACATGCAAGGAGCTAAGGAGAATGTGAAAAATAGTGAAGGATAAATTTCTGTAGTCCTTTGGTTTAGAAGCAGTGTATTGCTTATGTGGGAGAGGTGGGGAGAGAGAGTAAGATTCTGACCTACTTTTATATGTGCTCATCTGTCTCCATCTTTTCCTTCATTTCTCTTTCCACTCTTTTTTTGCATCTCAATAGGGGAAAGGGAAGGGTTTTGTGTGGGATGTACCTGGGCTGGATGGGAGCAGAAAGAGCCTGTACGAAGAAGTCTGGCTGAACTGGGGCAAGCTGACAAGACAGCTTGACAAATGCATCTTAATGTCTTAATCCACTGTGAATATGCTAAAGGCAGCAGACTGGGTGATTGTCAGCGACAGTCCAGCTGCCGCCAGAGCCGAAGGCACAATGACAAAGTGGGACAAGTTTGCATGAAATGGCCTTCTGCTGCCTTTTTCTTTCCCTTGTCCTTCCTCTACCCTCTTCTATTCTTATATTTTCCTTCTTTCCCCCTTACCCAACCCTGACCTTCAGTCACCCCGTTGCTGTGTTCTGAATGTCCAAACTTCTTCCTTTCCATCTGGTTCCTTCCTAAAAAGTTTTTTTTTTTTTTTTTTTTTTTTAATAACCTTGCTCCTCTGCATCGTAATCACAACACTGAAATATCAAAGTCTGGAAGGTACTGATTTGATTTAAATAATTTATATGAAGATGGGAATTGATAAACTTAATGCTCACAGGTGATTTGCATTTATAAAAGATTGTTGACACAAGCAAATCTCTTATTGGTATATTCATATGAGAGAAAAAGTTTTTTAATGGGGAGTTTCTCCCTTGTTCCTACTCATATCTAACCTAGTGGGGAGGGATGGGCATCTAGTGAGAATTTTCTGTCATTCTCAAATCAGGCACTTTGTCTGTGTCTGCTCATTTAATCTTCCTATGAACCTATGAAAAATATCATCCACATTTTACATCTGAGGAAACTGAGGCCCACAGAAGCTAAGAGGTTTGCCTAAGTTACACAGCTTATAAATGGTAGTGCTGGATTCAAAGTCCACTTTTCAGATGTCACACGAAGGCTTCATGTAAAGGACGAGGCCCAGGAGTTAAAAGGGGTGAAAGACAGGGCTGGAACTGAGGGTTGGAGTAGATAGTGGGGGCCTTATATTCTGAACTGAGCAAGGACATTCGACTTCATTGTGTATAATAAATAGAATGCAGGTTTCTGGTGGGGTATCATCATCTTTCCCACCAGCATCCAGGATGATTTCCTGCTCATGGCAGGAGCTGATGTCATGTCTCCACTTTCCTTCTTTTGTAACTCCACAGTAACTCCTAGGCCTGGCTCTCCTTCATAGAATCCTGATAGGTGACCTAACTGTCTTAGGAGGAAATCAGGGAGTATGACTGGGGAGAGGGGCAATGAACAGAGTAGGCAAAAAAAGGAGAAAGAAGAAATATTATTCATTGAGAACAGAACTTCCCAGGACTTCTGTTGGAGTCTGAGAGCAAAATCAAACCTCCTAGTTATCATTTGGCACTGATACGTTCCTATTTATATCTATGAGGGAAAAGAGAACTTGGGAATGGAGTTAAATAATGAACAATTAACGTGTATCATGTATACTTAAGGCTTTAGACTAGCACTGGTTACAAGGATCCCAAAAGTCAGAGAAGGGAAACTGGAAAGTTAAAAATAACCTAGTCAGCAGGGTGCCTGGGTGGGTCAGATAGTTAAGCGTCTGCCTTTGGCTCAGGTCATGATCCCAGGGTCCTGGGATTGAGCCCCACATTGGGCTCCTGGCTCAGCAAGGAGTCTGCTTCTCCCTCTCCCTTTGCCTCTCCCCCTGCTCATGCTCTCTCTCTTTCTCTCTGTATCTCTCTGTCTCAAATAAATAAATAAAATCCTTAAAAAAAATTGTAACCAAAACAAAACAAAAAAAACCTGGTCGCCAAAGAAATAGTGACAGTTCAATACTTTCTTTTCCTGCCATTTTGATTGTTGTCATCACTTTGGGAAGCAGAGGGACTTTGCCTCCCAAGTCTCTTGATAAGCAAGGCTGTGCACAGGGAGGGCGGGGACTGGTCTGTTGTGAGACGCGATGAGAGACCTGTTCAGATGCTGGGAGTGATATCTGTAGTTGACCTCTTGTGCATGTCAGTTCTCATCTCTTGCTCTGTGCTGTGCTAATGAATAAGTTGTTTTTGTATTACATAAAATTACCTTCTAATCATCCCTACATTATCATTTATTTCACAATAGCCCTGAACAAACTGAAATTCCTTCAGCAATCAGGCCTCTCATTTTGATTTCTTGCTTCCCTTCTCTGTACCTTGACTTGCCTCACCTTCTCCTTTTCAGACAGAGTACTCCTCTTTTTGACTCTTGTGGTTCATTTTACACAATAATATTTGCTGTTTATTTAATACCTACTGTGTGCCAGATACTTTATATAGAATCTGTAGTCCTCGTAGTACCTCCACAACGGCATTATAGTCTTTGTTTTACAGATGAGAAGAATTGAGGCTTAGAGGAATATTGACTTGTTGAAGTCAATCCGGGTGATAAGTGACTGAGCTGGGACATGAATCCAGGCCCGACTGACTCCAAGCCCACACTAGTCTTGAGAATGCATTGTTTTCTCCCAATACTTTGGGGACGGGGAGGCAGTGTGAGGAGGTGGTGGTTATAGTTGGGGAATGCTCACAGTACTGTGATTGGCCCTTGAAAACCAGCCATACTCTCCCATCATCTATATAGAAATCATTAAAAAATCCCTGGGTTACCGGACAGCTTAGAGAGGGTCATTTTGCTTATGGGGGTGTTTCTGGCCATACCTCAGAGCAATCTGAGTTCTCCCTTTCTCCCCTAAAGCAAAGCCACTATTCCACTTGCCAGCAGCACAGTCTGGCCCTTATAATTGGGGTAGGGATAGAGGGCTTCTTATCTCCTTATTGGGGAATCTTATCTTTTCAGATGTAGATATTTGGTTGAAGGCTTGTGACTGGGAAACAAAGTCAGAAAAAAAAAAAATAGAATTAATGTAAGTGAAATGAACACTGTGTGGCAAAGCCTATTTTCTTGTTCCTTTTCCTTTTCTTAGAGACTTTTGCTCTACCTGAGTGCCTCTCTGTAATTAATTTCCATTTGAAGAAACATCTAAGAAAAGACAGCTAACTTTATTAAACAATACTGTGTTTTCATTTGTGGCTCTTTAAGAGAAGCCTATTATCATGTTAATGTAAGGCCCTAAGGAGTGAAATAACTTGACCAACCTCACTTATCTGTAGACCTCCAGGATGCCATTTCAGGCCTGGATACTTCTAATCCCTTTCCACCCAAGCATGTGGCCTGGCAGGAGCCAATGAAGGAGAATGACCTGAGAGCAGAGCAAAGATGGCTAGTGGTGCTGATTAGACAACTTCAGGAAATTTACTGTGGAGGACCTCCTTGACACTGAAGCTATTAGTAGAGAAACGGCATGAGGCAGGGATGGGCCAATAGAAACATCAACACTCTAGGTAACATCCCCTGAGTGCACATGGGTTTTGGTACGTGAGTTTATTATTGCATTGCATCCTGCTGTCTATCCTGTGAGTAGAAGGTCTCAACCTCATCTTAACAGGTGAAGTAGCCGAGATTCAAGGAGGCTAATAATTCCCTTGGTCCAGAGTTAGGCAGTGACAGAGCCAGGCTAGGATGAGTCTGAAGTTCATGCTTCTGACCAGTGTGTATGATGCCTGGACAGAATGCTTTTATTTTTAAAGCATCAGCCATACCCTCAACAGCTGCCCCTGACTGCAGTGGAAGAGGACCATTGAGATATTTTGTAATTATCTTCTCAATCCTTCACTCTGAGGGAAAAAAGGACACAGTTGAGGGGCTAGCCTCTTACCTAACATAGAGGCTCTTAAATTGGAGTCCATGGATGGCAAGAAATGAACAGAATTCAGAGGCATCTATGAACTTGAATGGGGGAGAAAATTTATCTTTATTTTCCCTTATCTCTAACTGAAATGTAGCATTTCCTTTTATAAGGAGTAGAGTGATATTAGCAGCACCTAAGACTCTGTCACCCATAAGAATTACAAATGTTTTCATATCACAGTATAGTTTGACAGATGTCTCAATAAGGCATGTATCCTTAGAACTACTTCAAAATTAGGGAAGTTATTAGACTCACTGTGAGATCTTGTTATTTATTGCATTAATAAAAAGTGCTATATTACCATACACAATTCTAAGGAAAATTTGCCAACTGTAATTACATGCAATGAGTTTTCTTTGTAATCCTGTGGATATTATTTTATGCATTTAAAGATATTATTTTGAGAAAGGACCCATAGGTGTCACAGACGACCAAAGAGTTCATGGACCAAAGATGATTAAGACCCTGCACAGAAGCAGGTGGGGCTTAACAGGATTCACACTTCCCAGGGGAGTGCTAGAAATAGGGTGGGTCTGTGTCTTATAGGAAGGCTTAGTGCAAAGGAGGGAAGAGATGACTCTAATGGATTCGTTTGTTCATTCGTTCCCAAATACCCACTGAAGGCTTATGATATGCCAGGCATGGTGCTGGGCTCTCGAGATACTATCAGGTCTTTGCCTCATGGGGATTATATTCTAATTGACAGTGACAGATATTAAACAACAGATAGGTAATAAATAATACGGGTTGGAGATCTGAACAATGAGAGGGTACCTATTAGGGATGGAGCAAAAGTTCCAGGCAGAGGGAACAGGAAGTGCACAGAGACAGGGAAAAAGAGAGAGAGAAAGAGAGCATGTGCACAGGAGTTTTCCTGAGATAGGTAGAGAGGTTCTTGAAAGTTTTAGGGTGCTGGAACTGCTCTGACCAATATAGCAGCCAACTAGCCATATGTACTACTGAGAGCTCAAAATGTGGCTAGTCCAAATTGAAACGTGCTGTGAAGGTAAGATGTATTGGATTTTAACTAGACTCTTAGAACTAAAAAGAAAAAAACACAGTAGCAGGTCTCCTTGATAGCTTTTAAATATTGATATCTTGATAATATTTTGAATATATTAAGTTAAATGAAAAATAAAATACATTAATAAAGTCAATTTTGCTTGTTTTCTTTTACTTTTTAAAATATTCTAGTAGAAAATGAAAATTACTGCTAGGTGGCTAGTAGTATATTTCTATCAGGTAGCACTATGCTAGAGCAGAAAGAGGAGAGGAGAGAGAATTTTTGTGGTGATTGCTCTGTATAATACATTTGGATGCTCTTAAATGTTTTTCAGAGATGAGGTATGAATAGAGATTGGAATTTCTCTCAACAAATATTTATTGAACAGCTAGTAGTTATTGGATATATATGCTTTTCTGAAGAGATATGTGTGACAAGAAACAGACAAGTTATATGAAAGATTTTGGGATTGTGTTACAAGAAGGAGAAGAGCAGGGTGAGTGGTGGAACCTGCTTTAAATGTGGTTGTCAAGGAAGGTTGTTGAGATAGTGTCATTAGGTTTTGAGGAGGAGCCCACAGTGGGAAGAACATCAAAGCCTCCACTCAGCGCTATAATCCTTCCTGTCACTCCTGAGTTTAGCATTTAGAACAGGCTTCTCATTGCAATATAAGGCTTTTCTAATTAGTTTTATTTTCTTCTCCTTCCTAAAAAGGATGTGGCAATTTCTTAATTGGTCAGGTAGTGAGGCAGAGAGGGCAAGGATGAGTGTGCTGCTGATCTCCTGCTGACTGTTCTAAATGGTTTTGGGGCTTTTATGGGGGAATTCCCTCCGTGGTTGGTCTGCAGTACTATTCAGCTCCCTTGGCATTTATTGAACTGCTTACGTAAATGGGATGCTTAAAAAAGTGCCATCCCTCTAGGTTGGGTTTTAAGATCCTGTTTTGCACATTGTGTTTCCTTTTTTATAAGACAATTCTAAAAAGTTAGAAGTCTGCTTTTTGGAGTTATGCTGTTATATCTCAGTTTTATATCTATTTTCTGCTTCAGTCTTTAAATGATGATGATTACAATAAAAATGATGGCATACCATTAACTAAGTACTTACTATATACCAGGTACTGTGCTAAAAATACTTTACACATGTCATCTCATTTAATCCTCACAACGTGAAGAAGCTGTATGATTCAGTGATGAGACTTTCTCAGATTGGTGGTATTTGAGTCTCAGCTCTATTATTACCAGCGTGTGACCCTGGGCACATTACCTAACTCTCTGTGCCTCATTTACTCTTCTATAATATGGGGATAATCATAGGTCCTACTCAGCCTTTCCTATGGGGTTGTGGAAAGGATTAAATGAGTTAATATATGTAATGTGCTTGGAGCAGTGCCTAATCTGTATTAAGCCTTATACAATGATTAGCCATTATTGATATGAAGTAATACCACTATTAGCCCCACTGAACACATGAGAAAAGTAAAGTTTAAATTAAGTCACTTGCTCAAGATTACCTACTAAAGAAGTGACACTCTCGCCCACTACTGTATTGAGGTCCTGAGAATATTTTCTGTTGGCCCACAATGTCCTTAGGTGTGGGAGGGTTTGAAAAATAAGTGATATAGACTTATTTTTGGCCCTGGGCTCCAGGCCTATATGCTGTCTTTCATATAAGAGAACTGTACATAGTCTGGAGAACTTTGATTTTTGGCAGTTCTACCATATAACTGTAAAGTAGACATTTTTCTGCTAATGGCATCTTTCCAGACCTCATTTCTTAGTATGAAGTGACAGTATGGATAGGGTAATCAGAGGCTTACCAGAACGATTAGTTCTTTTGCCTTGAATATTGTTTCCTAAGCCTCAGGGAAAGAAAAAGACCATAGGTGAAATTTCTGGAAAGTTATTGTCTGGATTAGGAGCAGGGTGTGGTCAGACAAGTCTGGTTCTGCATAATGTCATTTCCATTCCCTCTTTGAATAATCTTGGGCAAGTCCTTCACTTTTCTGAAACTTAGTTTCTTTGTGTAAAGAACGGATATGATTATCACGACTACAGCAAAGAGTTGTCCTGAGGATTGAGTGAGATCATGTGCAACAGCAACAACGACAAAAGGATAGATAACATGAACTGAGGGCTATATCAACAACTTCTAACAAAGATTATCCTCATATTACAAGCGTGGAGGGCTTATCACACAGTATTGGCTCAATAAATAGAAGCTGCTATAATTCAGTTCCACAAAGACATGTGGATCTTTGTTTGATAAGGCATTATCTCTGTTAGAGAAACCAGGAAAGATCATTACCTGGTTGTCATTAGGCATATGGGAGGACATATTAAGGACCTTAAGCCTCTTTGCTTTTAAGGAAGCTTATATCACTTCCCACATGAGCTAAAAGGTCGAGTTGCTGATTGTTGGATTAACACTGGTTCTTAGAATCGTTAATCTTAGTCCTGTCATCTATGAGAAAACAGAGCCCAGACTTTTACTGAGCTCCAGTCCTGTTTATCCAACTACCTATTTGGCTCCTCTACTTGGATGCCTACTTGGCCTAAATTGATTTTACCATATGTTCCTTCAAATCTGACTTTCTTTGTTGTATCCTGATCTCAGTAAGTAACAACATTCACCATGTTGTGAAGAAATGCTGAATCTTCTTTGTACCTCTGTTCTTTTTATCTTCTGTCACCTGTCAATCACCAGTTTCTTCCAGAATCCCACTGCTGCAACCTTGGTCTGGGATTGTCCTACTCCCAGATTATAGCCCTAGCCTCCTAACTGGTCTGCTGACCCCAGTGTCACCTTCTTCCCATCCATTCTCAACCTCTCCTGCAGGTAGATGATCTTTTAATG
The DNA here is from genome assembly GCA_028534135.1 of Potos flavus. Taxonomy (NCBI): domain Eukaryota; kingdom Metazoa; phylum Chordata; class Mammalia; order Carnivora; family Procyonidae; genus Potos; species Potos flavus. Next base: position 47,809,309 of record CM052887.1, read on the forward strand.
ACATTCCCCTTTTTAAATCCTTCCAGAGGCTTCCCATTGCACATAGGATAACATCCCAAATCCTTGCCATAATTGACTAGGCCCTGCATGATCTGGCCCTGCCTACCTTTTCTGCTACACCTGTTACCCTCTGAATCTAGCATGGAGGGCTGTCTTCCACTCCAGTGGTTTGCATGCTGCTCCCTCTGCCGGCAGTGGTCTTTCCCAGCTCTTGATCCCCTCCATGATCCCCTCCCTTACCAGCAACTTAAGTCTTGGAACAAATATTTAAAATATTTTCTTCAAAGTGGTCTTCCATGACCACATCTACCTCCCAACTCTACCGGGCCCTATGTTATATGCTTATAAGCCCCATGCAAATATTCACCACACATGTGATTATTTGCTGATTGTCTATTTTCTTTGCTAGAATATAAGGTCCATAGGGTTTTTAATTTTTGTTCAAACCGGAAGGGCCTATCATTCCATATCTAGTCCAATTACCACAGTTTACTCATTAGGGGAATAGAGCCCATAGAAGATGACAAAGTTTGTTTACAATCTGAGTCTGTGGTCTTATGTTTCACACACCTGGGCCAGGAGTTTCCCTGAGTCCATGCAGAACAGAATCCCCTCAAAGCTGAAGGTCTAGGGCTTGAGTGCAGTTTCAGAGAGCAGAAGCTACATTGGATCGGGGCCCATGACCTTTGCATTGGGTGCCCTTGGGGAATCTTGCAAGATCCCAGAGAGGGGAATAGGTCATCGATATGATAGAGATTAAATTCCTGTCAGTGCTTGGTGGGTGAGTGTTCAGAGCAGTTTATATTTGATTTAGAGAGCTGTAGAAATGTGACATTTAAAAAATTGCAAAAGTTTCAGGGTTATATCCATGCCTACTATGGCAGCATGGCTAGTCTAGGCAGAACTATGTTGGTTTCTATTTAAAATTCACAAAGTTCAGTGGTCACCTCAGGGGTGTGACTGGCTAGCCATGCCTTTCCAGGTTTCTGGGGCTTAGCACACATCATGGGGTTGAAAGGCTGCCAAAGTTACTTCTTTGTTTTGACAGTGATGAGGGGAGTCGAAAGCTCTGGGCCTCTTTGCTTTCCTAAAAAATGCAAGCAGCACAACCCTGTACTTGTCTCCCATACAGTCATTGTGGGGGTGGTGGTGCTGAGTGGATCAAATTTGACAGAATGAAATACAAACTTTTGTAAAAATAATTAAGTGACATTTAAATAGCCCTTTAGAGGGGCTCACTGGGTTAAAGACTCTGCCTCGGCTCAGGTCATGATCTTAGGGTCCTGGGATCGAGCCCTGCATCGGACTCTCTGCTCAGCAGGGAGCCTGCTTCCTCCTCTCTCTCTACCTGCCTCTCTGCCTACTTGTGATCTCTCTCTGTCAAATAAATAAATAAATAAATAAATAAATAAATAAATAAATAAAATCTTTAAAACAATAAATAAATAGCCCTTTAGAGTTTTCATACACTTGTCTTGGTGCTCACACTAAGGTGAGAGGGGTAGGTTTAGTATGATCATCCTACTTTTATTGATGAGGAGTCTGAAGCTCAGGGAGGCTGAGATTTGTCCCAGGTAGAATAGCTCTCAAGTGGCAGAAGAAAGGCCGAAACCCACTATACTCAATGCAAGTCATCTCTGTTTGTAGTTTTTCTTCTCAATCCTACTTTAAAATTTAGGAAACTGAGGCACAGAAGTATTAATTTGCCCAAGTTCACACTGCTTGGATTCCAAGACTTCTGACTCCACAGTCCATGTTCTTAATGTTTGGGCTTTGGAATGAGGTAATCTTATTGAACAAAACATTTTGAAATGTGCAGACTTTTCTCTCTCTCTTTTTTTTCTTTTTTGTGTGTGTATATATCTGTAGACAGAGAAATGGAGAATTCCGTGCCCCCAGATCTGTTTGAGAGATCCTGCAGTATTTGAGAAACACAGTTCAAGTCTCCATGCTCAGTTGTACAGGGAACAATATGCAGTTATGTCTGGTGGCATATGACTTACAAGCCCAAAGAAGAAAAATCGGAGTGGTGGGGAGGAAATTTGTGGGAAATACATGAATACAGTAGTCATGTCAAAGATGCAAAACTTTTAATAAACCATTATTTTTATATTTCATTGTTTTCCCCCAAAAGCAATACATGCTCATTGTGTAAAAGACATAAAACATAGAGGTCTATGAAAATATAAAGAAATAAAATTCACCTGAAACCCTATGAGCCAGACAAAACCTCTGTTAATTTGGTACATATCCTTCCATGCCTTTCTTTTATGCAGATATAAAGGCTATGGACATTGTTAAGGCTCTTGATGCATACTGGTAAGTCCTCTTCCCTAAAGGTCATAGAGTTTGACTTCAATCTGCAGTAAATGAGAGGGCCCTACCACTGATTTCTCCCCAATGCCAGTGGGTAGTATGATACAGCATTGTCAGTTTGGTAAATAAATATAATATCTCTGCTTACTCAATATTTCTTGCCATACCCTGTTAAGACTTTTGGAAGGAAGGGAAATTAGAGCTTTGGGCTATGAACCTTTTATTCTCGACGAGCTTAGCTGCATTCCACATCTCAGTCTCTCTCCTTCCAGCTACTAGTGCCCCTCTTTGAGTCTACCCTCTCAGCTTATGGAGGCCAGTCTTTTCCTTGATGAAGGAATCTGAAAGACTCCCTGTGTTTCTCACCCGTGGCTGCACACTGGAACCACTGGGGAGCTTTAAAACATCCCCCATGCTCTGCTACACCCTGGACCAATTAAATTAGAATCTCGGGGTGTGGGGGTGCATTGAGCAGACCTCAGTATTTTTAAAATTTCCCAAATCATTTAGAGAAAGCTTTAGATCAGTGCAAGGGTGATTCAAATCAGGTCAGCTTTTCCATTAAGTCTCTTGTTTGTGGAACATGAACTTTTTTGGTTTCTCCTGGAGACTGTGTCTCATGTTGATCCCCTGTAGAACCATGCATGGAATTCTGGGCTGTGTTTCTTGAATACTACAGGATTCTGTTAAGCAGATTTGGCGCCATGGGATTCTCCATTTCACTGCCCACAGATACACACACACAACCAACCAACCCCAAGACGTCAGTACATTTACCTCAAGTACAGAGTTGAAACAATTTCTTTCTTATTTGTCAACTTAGATCTAGGTATACCACAATTTAGAGATAATAATACTTCATAGGGTTGTTGAAATGATTAAATGAGATAGCATATGCCGAATCCTTTTTTTTTTTATTATGTTGTTACTCACCATACAGTACATCATTAGTTTTTGATGTAGTGTTCCATGATTCATTGTGTATAACATCTAGTGCTCCATGCAATACGTGCCCTCCTTAATACCCATCACTGGGCTAATCGCCCCCTCAAACCCTCAGTTTGTTTCTCAGAGTCCATAGTCTGTCGTGGTTCATCTCCTCTTCCGATTCCCCCCTCTTTCATTTTCCCTTCCTTCTCCTAATGTCCTCCATGCTATTCTTTATGTTTCACCAATGAGGGAAACGATATGATCATTGACTTTCTCTGCTTGACTTATTTCACTTAGCATAATCTCCTCCAGTTCTGTCCATGTTGATGCAAAAGTTTGATATTCATCCTTTCTGATGGCTGAGTAATATTCTATTGTATATATAGACCACATCTTCTTTATCCATTTATCTCCTGAAGGGCATCTTGGCTCTTTCCACAGTTTGGCTATTGTGGACATTGTTACTATGAACACTGGGGTGCGTATGGTCCTTCTTGTCACTACATCTGTATCTTTGGGATAAATACCCAGTAGTGCAATTGCTGGGTCACAGAGTAGCTCTACTTTTAATTTTTTTTTAAAGGTTTTATTTATTTATTTGTCAGAGAGAGAGCACAAGCAGAGGAAATGACAGGCAGAGCAGGCAGAGTTGAGAAGCAGGCTTCCCGCTGAGCAAGGAGCCTGATGCGGGACTCAATTCCACGACCTTAGGATCATGACCTGAGCTGAAAGCAGATGCTGAACCGACTGAGCCATCCAGGCGTCCCATACTTTTAATTTTTTGAGGAACCTCCACACTGTTTTAAAAAGTGGCTGTACCACCTTGCATTCCCACCAATAGTCTAAGAGAGTTCCCCTTTCTCCACAGCCTCTCCGACACTTGTTGGTTTTGCCTTATCAGTTTTTGCTATTCTAACTGGTGTAATCTCAATGTGGTTTTGATTTTAATTTCCCTGATGGCTAATGATGATGAACATTTTTTATGTGTCTGTTAGCCAATGCTTTTAATAGCCCCTGAGATATTCACCCAACAACTTCTGGCGTTGGACTCCTGAGGAAGATTTCACTCCTCCTGGAGTAGCCCTGCATGTCTTGGTGGTACTGGGGTGATTAGTTCTGGTGTGCTGGTCTGGAGGCAACTGCCTGCCATACCAGTATTTGTAAAACCTCTGGATCTAGGCCTGAGCAGTCTCTACGCTGGATAGCGATGACCACACACTGTGATGTTTTTCTTCTTGATTTCTTTTTATAGATAACGAACAGATGAACAGATGTAGCAACCTTCTTTTTGTCAGCATAGTCTTTCCTCACATAGCATGATGCAGTTGCTGAGTTTCAATTTCTTTGTCCAGTTATCATCCAGTCATCCTTCCCTTTGGTTGCCTTGAGTGGATGTTGCCATAGGTGTTTGGTCCGTCCCTAAGCTTATATCAATCGGTTCATCTGATCACTTAAACTTCCTGCCCTCCAATCATGATATTCAGACCAGAAGTAAAGAATTTAGGCTTTGGTACCACTGCCTGGATTTGGATTCTGGCTTCACTACTTTGGGAAAGTGAATTCCCTTTTTTGAGCTTTCAGATACTTAATATAGAATGATCACAATAGTACTTCTCCCATTGGTTTTTTGATAATGCTCAGGTGAGATCAATCTTATCATTTATCTGAATTACAACTAGGAAAAGTCTAGGAAAAACAGAGGGAAGATTTTGCATATTTCAGAAAAATAAGATAGCAGCTCCTGTTAACACAAGAACGTCCAGGAAATAAAAAAATACCTACATATATATATCTAGCTATACTGACAAGATATGTATTGGATGATGCAGCTTTGTCTAGGAAGGAAGATGTTTGTTGGGGGTGATAAAAGGACAGATTCTTAGAAACCGAGGACATATCTGCTAAGGAAAGCCATCCAGCTTTGAGAAGGATTTGTCAGGATACTTTGGAAGTGAGATAAGAGTAAATCAAATGGGTGCTGAGATGTTTGTGAGACAGTTTGCTGAGATAATTGTCTTTGCTGCTGCCATACTCTATGCTAGCAATGGTGAAACTAAAGTAGTGGAGAATCAACAAGCAAATAAAGTGGACTTGAATCAAAAAGAAATTATAAACCAGTAAAAAAGTGTTTCAAAGAATTTAGATGCCCCTCCTCCCCAAATTAAGTGTTCTCAGAAGAACAAATTTCTAAGAAAGGTAAAGAAAAAAGCACTTTTTCCTCAAGGAAAATAATACAAGGAGGTTCTGCTTGAAGGAAGCCTTGTATATACAGAGAAGCCAACTTTAAAGTTGGCAAACGAGGCACGTATACTTGTGCGTGTGTGTGGATATGCACAACACAAAATGACCTTTTAATGTGATCTTCAAGGATCCTTCAAATAGGACCACTTTGATGTATTCAAAGGTTCATTTTCCTTTTGTCTAAGGGTTAGTCAGTAATGTGGAGTCCAGAAACTAAAAATTAAAGTTTAGAAGTGATAACAAACTGAAGATTAATCAAAACAAAGAATAATATTTATAACTATAATGGAAACCCAAGGAAAAACAAGGAGAGAAATTATAGAACAAAATGAGACATTTTGTTCTATAAAATATACATTATATTTTAATGTAATTTAATATAGAAAACTCTAAGCAGTAGAAGTTGTTTAAATTGAAAAGAAGTCACTTGATACAGTAGGTGGCTCATATAAGAGACCCTTTTGGGACCCTTAATGGCAAGAAGTTGGCTCAGCTGTGAACTTGTGACTTGTAGCACCAAAGAAGTTCGTTCCAGGAAGTCAAGAAAGTTTTGTGCAAATCTGATGAGACAGTACTTTAGGAGATTAAATATGGTAATGACTCTGCTGTGTGTGTCTCACTCACGCTGATATAGGACATCCCCAGCCCCCACCCCACCCCCTCATCCCAACTCCAGCAGTAGAGCAGAGGTTACTAGAATTTACTTTTGACTGGCAGATATTTTCGGGTTGGTAAATATAGACAAGTTTGGGGAGTAATAAGTATGAGATAGGAATAAAGTTTTGTAAGAAGGTTTTAGTGTTGCAGAAGTGACTTTAGGGTCCAAGGTGGGGGGACCCCTTCTTGAGGCGGAGTCTGAATATGTGACAGGTCTCTGATAGATTCTTCTTTCAGGCCCCCTGGTCATTTGTGAGCTGGGGGCCAGTCCTCCACAGCACTGGACTATTGCTGCTCCGCCAGCTTTTCTTTTTAAAGATTTTTTCCCCCCATTTATTTATTTGACAGAGAGAGACACAGCGAGAGAAGGAACACAAGCAGGGGGAGTGGGAGAGGGAGAAGCAGGCTTCCGGCTAAGCAGGGAGCCCAATGTGGGGCTTGATCCCAGGACCCTGGGATCATGACCTGAGCCAGAGGCAGCGGCTTAACAACTGAGCCACTAAGGCACCCAACCCCCAGGTTTTCTTGAGTTCCAGGATGACAGAAGACGCTTCTGAGGGCACTTCACCTTAAAGTTCTCAGAAATAATTGACTTCCTCTCACTTTTCACCACTGATAGATAAGGAATATAGGACCCCCCCAGCACCCCACTAGCCCAAATGGAGCCCCCCAGCCGCCCACTAGCCCAAATGGAGCATTGCTCTGGTCTGTGAAATAATTGTCACTTTTGTGATTGAGTTCAGATCCTTCAAGGTCAAGGTCAAGGTCAAGGTTTGCTTGGATGTTCAAGCAAACATCCAAGAACACTTTCCAAGGCTGGCTGGGATTCCTGATATTTATGAACAGGTGTGGTTCAAGATGTCACTGTAGGAATACCAGCTCTCTTCATAGTGAACACTCTTGAAATTTCTTACTCAGTCTTCTTTAACAACAAAAAGATTAGTACTCTCTGACTTGTATGTCAATACAATGTTTAATTACAATATAGGGGCCACTGTATTAGTTTGCTAGGGCTGCCATAACAAAAACACCACAAAGTGGATGGCTTAAACAACAAAAATTTATTTTCTTATAGGTCTAGAACCTGGATATCCAAGATCAAGTTGTTGACAGGCTTGGTTTCTCTTGATGCCTCTCTCCTTGGCTTCCAGGTGGCTATCTTTTTACTGTGTCCTCATGTGGTCTCTTCTCTGTGTGTGTGTATATCCCTGGTGTCTCTTTTATATGTCCAAATTTCCTCTTTTTATAAGGACAGCGGTCAGCTTAGATTAGGACCCAGTCTAATGGCCTCATTTTAATGTAATCACTTCTTGAAAGGTCCCATCTCTAAATCAGTCACATTCTGAGGTATTGGGTATTAGGATTTCAACATATGAATTTTGGGGGAACACAATTCAATCCATCACAGCCACCCTATTTTACTTGCAATGTGAGGTGTCAGGCTCATGCTTTAGAACAGAAATGGAACTGGGCCCATCCTAAGTCACTTTGAGAAGGAAAGAGTTCCTAGAGAAGGATGGGAGGCTTGACTGTTAGGGCTTGGTAGGGCAAATGCCAAGAACCAGATGAAATTACTCAGTCTTGGGAATACCCATCTTTTAAAGGAAAAACAGCAATCTAAATCAAATTCCGGTTTTTGTCTTGAAACTGTTTAATTTAATACCCTGCTTTGTAGTCTGACTAGGTCCCAGGTGTAGCTGCACACTCTGGCATTGCCTGGGGCACCATCTAACATTGAGCATCTGCCTTTGGCAATTTACACTTTATTGGCGGCTGAGCTGTCTGTCAGCAACTTCGAAAGCTCAGAAAGGTGCATATATCTTAATTACAGTGGAGAACGCATGGAGGGGCACATAGATTGGGGCAGTGGATCCCGAAGGACATCTTTTGGGAAAATATCTGTGTAATCTGTTTTGTTGACCTTGAATGCCTCCTCTTGGAAAAAGAAAACAGAATAATGATACATTTTTCTTTTTAAATTTATTGTCTGGCCCACATCATTCCCTGCCTCTTGTAGTATTTTGTCTGACAACTGAAAGCCTGGGGGTTGCATTAATATTCTTGCACTTTCTGTTTAATTGCTGGCTGGGGCGTGATTTCAGTAAAAGAGGCCTGGTGTTTGTTCTGGATGTTCATGTGGTATCGTTAACATTACTTCCAGGGTCTAAGTCTATCTAGCAGCAGGGGAAAGTGATACTTAATTGGATTTTTGCAATCTTAGAGGCAACAACTTCTCATTTCTTTAGAAGCTGAATATTGAGTTCAGAGTTGAACCAGCTCAACTCCAGCATTGCATCTACCTATTAACTTCACAGGCAGTTAAATAGAGGGATATAAAACCACATGACTAACTGTGCTCATTGCAGCTGAAAACCAGATAAGGCAATCTCAAAATCCTTTATTTCAGCACATTGTGGGTGCTAAATAAATTTCAGTAATAAGTAATAATGCAAAATTTCCCTTTGTCCACAGTCCTCTTGCTGTTCTCTACTCCCTGTGAAAAAGCTCATATTTATTAATTGGAAAGAATCTTGAGAAGGCAGTTTTGGAAGGCCTTCATAGAGGGAATTATCAGAAGGAGCTTGAGAGGTTAGACACCAAGAGAGACAGAGAAGACAGTGGGAGCATTCCTGACCATTAATAGTAGCTATAGGCCAAGGATGCCTGTGGACCAGTGGTTCTCAGCCCTGGCTGGCCATGAGAATCATCTGAGAGGTTTTTAATTAATATTGGTGCCAGGGCCCTACCCCAGACTCCTAAATCAGTATCTCTTAAGAACTGGACATTTGGATTTGTTAAAAGCTTCCCAGGTGAGCCTCGTGTGTAGCCCAAGTTTGTGAACTTTTGCTATAGAGATGTAGCAATGACTATGTCAAGGATTTGGGGCATCTGCTAGGATTTTAGGTCTTTAAAACTGTGAGAGGTGAGGATTTTGCTAAGGTGAGTATCCAAGAAGCCTTGGAACTAGCTGTATGGTTTCCCAGAGCATTATCATCAATTTGGAATTTCCAGGCACTAATGTGCCATTCCTGCCTTACCCCTCTATGTCCTTGATTCCTCAAGCTGCATATGTTTCATTTTTTTAAAAAATTGAATCAGTAGCAACAAAAAGAGAATTATAAATTTGCTGATCAGTGAGAATTTGTGTCATTGACAGGGTTGCATGAAGGTGGATACTTACTCCTAATCCCCAATTTTCTCATTTATAAAATGTAAAAATATGTCTAAGTAAACTTCTTGAAGCAGGATGTGAATGACCTCCCCATTATCATTTTCCTCACTGGGTTCCTGTAGGTATCAACTGATACATGAACTACTACTCATTTGAAGGTTTGTCATTTGGAGGTTGTCATTGTTTTAGGAGGTCCTGAAAGGCTCTAGCTATTATCTTTACATTGAAGACCCCATCTTTTGGAGATCCTGCGATCACATTGGGTTTACCCAGGGTCTGTAAGGAAATGTATAAGAGCTGAAAGTCCAATCTAGTCATCACAGACCTGAGAAAGAGTTGGGAGGGGAATAGAATGATGACTTTGGAAATAGAATAATAGGGTAATAGAGGATTTATCAGGGTGCCTATCAAAGACACCAATATATTTCCCCTTGGAATAATAAAACTAGGAACTGGTGAATATAATTCACCCATGGGAGGTGTGGGCAGCACAATTATCTAAATATGATTCAATTATCTAGCGAGACAGAGAATGGGGCACATGGGACAATCTGATTTTGATAGAGAAATAGGGGAAATAGGAAAATGAGAGAGCACCTAGTATCTAGTCTTGCTTTAAAAAAAAATGGCACTGGATAATTAAAGAACTATGTTTGAATTTGCAGGTCATTGAGTTACTCTTTTCCATGAATCTGAGCTCAAATAAGAGGTGTTTTTTTTTTTTTAAAGATTTTATTTATTTATTTGACAGAGAGAGAGATCACAAGTAGGCAGAGAGGCAGGCAGAGAGAGAGGGGGAAGCAGGCTTCCTACTGAGCAGAGAGCCCGACGCGGGGCTCTATCCCAGGACCCTGAGGTCATGACCTGAGCCGAAGGCAGAGGCTTTAACCCACTTAGCCACCCAGGCGCCCCTCAAATAAGAGGTATTAAAAGGACACAATAGGATGTTCACATATAACCAAGAAAAGAAAGTTTGCAGTTTGTACTTCATTATAGTCTTTGCTCATAAAAATACGTTGGTTGGATGTGACCCCAAATAGGTAGCCTTTATACCATGTGAAGAGGTGAGGCCACTGAACGTGCTTTTTGGGGTCTTCTTTTCTTTCTTCCCTTCCCTTCTTCCCTTCCTACCTCCTTTAGTTACCATAATTGTTAAATAAACCAGGAAACCAAAAATAAGCAAACAAAACAACAACAACAACAAACAGGCCTCTACTACTGTGTATTAAAGATCTTATTGCCAAGAACCAAGCAAAATCCCTCTCTCAAATAGTCTTCTGAGATGTACAGTACACACAGGAAAGTTGCAGCCTCCAGGGGTATCCCATGAAAAACCAATGTCTTGCTTATCATCCAGATTTCTTTGTTTATTTTAAATGAATTAGGTCCTTGGAAATAGAGTCACAGGGCTGGCCAATTTTCATCTAGAAGAGTGGCAGTAAAAGAAAGCTGGAATGCATTAATCAAAAATGAGTCAATTAATTACAGCTCTCCTTCCCCTGTGGGGTCAGAACTAGCAACAGTAGGCCTTGAGTTATTTAGGGAATTAACCACCAAAGATGCCCTTTACAGAGCCAATTATGTGAAATAAATTACTCTTTCAGATGACAATATGCTATTCTCTTGGAACACATGGGGAGGGGTGTCTTTTTGTCTCTGAACAGTCTGCATGTAGTTTTCCATGATAATTAATGCCCTTAAGCCATTTGTGGAAAAGCAAAAGTTTCTTCTGGCTCTGGTTCTTTGGATATATTGATACTGGATGCTTACGAAATGTATGTGGGGGAGTTGTTTTGCTGAGTGATGTGTTGACATCTGAGTAGCTTTCAGAGAGGTGTGACAGAAACTCCCACCAGCTTGGAGAAGGCCTAGAAGGTAGGCAAGTGGTGTAAATCGTTCCTGAGTCTTTTACCCACCCCATGAGAATAGCAGGGTGGAAAGTCTAACCAACAGCTTTCAGAATTCACACCCCTCTGTGGTAAATGCTTGTGGCATGAAATGGTCACTGTGGTGAGGGGAACAAGGCAACAATAGTTGATGGCAACTAGGCCTTAAGGAGGACCAAGGGAGGAAGCAGATTCTCTGCCTTCCCTCGGGGGCAAACCCCTTTCTCTCTCAGCTCTACCAGAGACCTAACCAGTGTGGGGAGAAGAGAATGGGTCAGGATGCTCATTGCAGCATTGTTTATAGCAGTGAGGAACTGGAAATAGCCACATCCCTCTGAAAAGGACTGGTTTAAGGACCACAAGGAGCCTTCTCAGCAATAAATATCTTACAGCAGTTAGAAAAGAATCAGACAGAGCTCTGGTTCCTGGCATGGAGAATCTGCTGGGCATATTGTTAAAGGAAAAAAGTAAGTTGTAGAGTAAAACATATGGTCTAATACATTTATGTAAAACAGCCACAAACAAGGGACACATGTGTAGCTCAGCTGGTTAAGCATCCCAATCTTAATTTTGACTTAGGTCATGATCTTAGGGTTGTGAGATCAAGCCTTACATGGGACTCCACACCTAGTGTGGAGCCTGCTTGAGATTGTTTCTCTCCATCTCCCTCTGCAAACCCCCCTCACCACCCCCACTCATGTAATCTCTCTCTTATAAAAATTTATATATAATATATAATTTTAATATATAATATACAATAATACCTGTAATTATATATAAATAGACTATAATTATATTTGTATATTATTTATATAACAATATATCAATAAATAATATTAATAGCACTATATAATATAATATATTAATATATATTATATAATAATAATATTTTCTCTCTAAAAATATGTATTATTTTCTTCTCATATATTTTTCTCTCTCTAAAAAATGTATTTTTTAATTATGTTGTACCATATAAAATTGCCTTTTTGAAGGTGAGAATTGTTTAGACATTGGTAGTTTGATATAGTTTAACTCAGGGTTTCTCAGCCATGGCACTATTACATTTTGGGCCAGCTAATTTTTGTTGTGGAGGCTATGTTGTTCATTACACGATGCTTAGCAGTATCACTGACCTCTACTCACTGGCTCTTGTTATCACTTCCCAGTCGTGACAACCAGAAATGTCTTCAGATATTGTCAAATGTCCCCTGGGGGGCAAAATCCTCTCTTGCTTTGAGAACCACTTATTTAACTTAATATATGTAAATAGAAAAATGTGCACCAAACTGATTTGTTATCAATTATTTATGGGGAGGGAACCGGAAATGGGGTGTTGCAGCTTTAGCCTATCAGTATTGTTGTAAACTATTTTACAGTGAGATTACATTTATGTATTACCTATGTGATGAAAAAAAACCAAACTGGGATTATGTTTAAACTACATACCACGTGAGTGGTGGGAGGGGCCCTTTGGCTCTCATAGAAAGTAACAGGAGGCAGTGAGAGCTAGGTCTCTGTCCCCTGCTTCCTCAGGCTTGCTTATAGTCTTGTGCTTTATACTAGAGTTTTGGTAAGGACGTTAATTGACTGCTTGAATGTCTTCATCTCCTTGGAGTGGAGGAGGGGTGTTTGGGATCCATGTTGCTCTAGAGGGCCAAGAAGGCAGAGTGGGGAGTTTCCACTCTAGAGGAAGAAGAGAGGAGTGAAAAAAGCTACAAATGCACATGTGCCCAAGGTCCAATGAGCCAGGGTAGGCAGGAGGATGACCCAAACCAACTGGGTCCAAATTCAGGCAGAAAGGGAATATTAGACCATTCTAATGGTCTAAGGAG
>CM052887.1:47827342-47832773 GCA_028534135.1 Potos flavus
AACTCTTCCTTTCATTAATTTTCCATTAAAAAGGACTAGCCCACAGATGGCCTCAGTTTCCCTGGGAACTTCATTTTCTTCCTTCATGGCTGGGGAAATAATGCAGGCAGTCCCCTATTTAGTTGATAAAGGATCCTGGTTGACTGACCTAATAGAAACTGGGCTCAGAGCTGTGCATATCAACTTGTTTTCGGCTTTATATTTGATAGATGATTCTTCCAGCTCTAGAAGAGATAGTAAGTACATTAGGGAGAACACACCTGCACAATCTGTTCTCCAATATGGGGTTAGGATGGGTCCTCCTGGTTAATGGTAATAAACAATTAAAAGAACAGTACCAGAGAAGAGAGGCAATGTTTTGAAGACATAGAAAAAAATATAAAATATAAATTAATTTGATTTACTGTGAGAATCAGAAGAAAATTTTATTTTATTTATTTTTATTTTTTTTTAATTTTATTTATTTATTTGTCAGAGAGAGAGAGAGAGCACAAATAGGAAGAGTGGCAAGCAGAGGCAGAAGGAGAGAAGCAGACTCCCCACTGAGCAAGAAGCCCAATACAGAACTTGATCCCAGGACCCTGGGATCATGACCTGAGCTGAAGGCAGCGCTTAGCCAACTGAGCCACTCACGCATCCCATCAGAAGAAAATTTTAGAAAATACTTTAATAGTTTTTATTATTATGCAAGGGGAAGTCACCTCTATGAACAAGAAGAAAGCTTTAGGAAGGGGCATATTGAAACAGAAAACACAGTAGTAGGATAAAAATCCATACTGACGGCATGGAAGAACAAATTCACTAGTAGAAAAAATTGAGAATTGAGTAAGTAATGCATAACAATGGCTTTAAATGTTTTTAAAAAGCTGTTAATCTCTTTCTTTAATGAAAGCATATGTAGATTTTCTTTTCTTTCTTTTTTTTTTTTTTTAAAGATTTTATTTATTTATTTGAGAGAGAGAGAGAGAGAGAGAGAATGAGAGGAGAGAGGTCAGACGGAGAAGCAGACTCCCCACCGAGCAGGGAGCCCGATGTGGGACTCGATCCTGGGACTCCAGGATCATGAGCTGAGCTGAAGGCAGTTGCTTAACCAACTGAACCATCCAGGTGCCCCTAGATTTTCACCATGTAAAGGTAATGAATGAGTTTCTTGTTGAAGTGCAGGTAAGGTCCCAGAGCTCCATTTATTATGCTGTCATCCTTGACTCAAATAGTGGATCTTAAAGTGTTTCTCTAGAACTTTCATTGAAATTTCTCTAGAACACTTAAAACCACTGAGGTTGAGAATAAAATTGAGAAGGCAATCCTAGAATACATGATAAAAACTTGAAAATCATGTGAGATGAAAGATATGAGAGAGTGATTACAAAAATCTAGCCCATTAGCAATAAATATTATTGGAGGAGGATGCATGATTAATCAAGGTAGGATTAATTTGTAATGTAAGTGTAATAGAAGAGAACTCCTTATCTATACAAACAAACAAACAAAGAACCAAATTTGAATTTAAAGAGTGAGAAAGTTTTTGCCTTCCAGGTGAGATTAAGAGATCCTTTGGGGCATCTGGGTGGCATTAAGCAACTGGTCTTTTTTCGGCTCAGGTGGTGATCTTAGGGTTGTGAGATGGAGCTCTGCCTCAAGCTTCATGGTCAGTGCAGAGTCTGCTTGAGATTCTCTCTTGTCTCCCTCTGCCCTTCCCACTCTTGCTTTCTGTCTCTAGCTAAAAGTAAATACACACACACACACACACACACACACACACACACACACACAGATATATAAAGAGAGACCCATCATTCGATACATCCTGGTGAAATTTATAAATTTCAATTGTAATAAAAAATGTTATTGATCCTTTATTATGTGTTTGACACTAAATATTATTATTCTCTACAAGAGTAGTGTAAGACCAACAGCTTAATTCAGCAGCAAGATGATGAAGTTGGCTCTGAGAAGTTGCCTAATCTCATCTTCATATATAGTTGCAATACTCAGTGGTAGAGTTTAGATTTAAACATAGGCATGCAAGAAGATAAAACAAATTACCTAAGAAAGAAACAATTTCAGTCATTTTTAAAGTTTTGGCAATCCAGACCACCAGAAAAATTGGAGGAACGCTTTGATAATGCTTCTTATGACTACCTTCTTATCAGAATCACTTTTAGAGCTTTATACAAATCATAAATGAATAAAACTCGTCCTAGACTGATCAAATCTGGAAGTAGCACTACATAGCCAAATACTGAGATCTACTGTTCTACAGAATTTATCAGGAAAAATCAGGAAATTTATCAGGAAAAATCACAGAAATTCTAAGCTCACTCAAATTTGTGTGTGAAGGAAATAGAATGGCATTTTGATATCTTTAAGATTTTTTATAAAATATACTATCTAGATATTCTTCCTGAAAGATATATTTATGCACTTATCAGTTCAATGAGAGATGAGCCCATATTAAATTGTGAAGAGTGCTAGTAGAAAAAAAGATATACTGGAGAGCACTGACACTTACAAATATGTGGAAGTAGGTGTGTTGGGTTGGTGTGAATATGGTTGCAAGGTTGAATGTAACATCTTAAAAGCCAAAAAAGAATATGTTAAAGAGAACAATTATAATGGGATTTGAAACCCCAAATTAAATTATTATAGACCTGGAAATTGTAAAGAATGTAGAGAAAGAAAGAGGTCTCAATTCCTTATCTTCTATAGTAGGAAACAGAAAGTGGTTTGATTTTTTATCTTTAATATCTAGATAAATACAGGTTTAGGAATGTTTTTGAAAAGCATAAAAGAAATCACTAACGGAATTTAAATCAGGCTGTGTTATGTCAGTGCAGAAAACCAGAACTGAAGTAGGTTAAGGAGAGAATGGAATAAGAGGAAGTGAAGACAAGAAGACACAACTTTTTTAAGGATTTCTACTGCGAAAATTACCAGAAAACCATGGCAGTAGCTGGAGGACAATATGCAGTCAAGGGAGGATTTCTCATTTGTTAGTAGAGATGGATGACAATAGGCCTATTTGCATGCCAACAGGAAAGATACAGTAGGGAAGAAGACACTGATGATATGAAAGAGCGAGAAGACAATGGCTGAAGTCCTTGAGGAGGTGAGAGTGATGGGATCCAGGATATTGGTAGAAAGATCACCTGTGATAGGAGCATAGGCAGTTTATCCTCTGTTAAAGGAGGAAAGGGAGACTATGTGACTATAACAATTATTTGCTTTGTGCCCTCAAGAATGTTACTGAACTTTTTTGTGCCTTAATTTTAGCTCTGTATAATGCAGAAGATAATACCTCGTGGAGTAGGGTTTGTGGTGATTAAATGAATTCGTGGGTATAAATTGTCCAGAGCAGTGTTTGACAAATAGTGAGTAGTCAATTAAAGCTAGCTATTATTATTTCCTTTAAAAAATAAATACAGATGCAAAAAAGTTCTGCAGATGGGTAGTAGTAATGGTTACACAACAAGGTGACTACTAATACTACTGAACTCTTCAATTAAGAATGGTTAAAATGGTAAATTTTGTATGTATTTTAGCACAATAAAAAAATAAATGTAGGTAAATTGATGGAATTTGGGGTGTCAAGATGAGGTAGATTCGGTCTGATTGTATCTATTTTTTCTATGAAATGATGTTATTAACTGAGAATGAGATGGGAAGGGTTTTGATGATTTGAGGAAAGAGAATAGATATGAAATAATCCTCTCAGAGACTGAGAATATAAGTTTACCAGGAAAGTATAGTAGGGTTATCTGGGAATATAGGAGGCCCACTTGAAATCTGTAGTTGTAAATTGGAAGTTTAGTTACCAGGTGCTGCTTTTTTAAATTTATTTTTTATTAACATGTAATGTATTATTTGCCCCAGGGGTACATGTCTGTGAATCATCAGGCTTACACATTTCACAGCACTTACCATAGCACATACCCTCCCCAATGTCCATAACCCAGCCACCCTATCCCTACCCCCCTTACGCCCCAGCGACCCTGTTTGTTTCGTGAGTTTAGGAGTCTCTTATGGTTTGTCTCCATCTTGTTTCATTTCCACCCCACACCCCCCATGACCCACTGCACTGCCTCTCAAATTCTTCATATCAGAGAGATCATATGATAATTGTCTTTCTCTGATTGACTTATTTTGCTTAGCATAATACCCTCTAGTTCCATCCACATTGTTGCAAATGGCAAGATTTCATCTCTTGATGGCCGCATAGTATTCCCTTGTATATATATACCACATCTTCTTTATCCATTCACCTGTTGATGGACATCTAAGTTCTTTCCATAGTTTGGCTATTGTGGACATTGCTACTATAAACATTCGGGTGCACGTGCCCCTTTGGATCACTACATTTGTATCTTTAGGGTACATACCCAGTAGTGCGATTGCTGGGTCATAGGGTAGCTCTCTTTTCAACTTTTTGAGGAACCTCCATACTGTTTTCAAGAGTGGCTATTCCAGCTTGCATTCCCACCCACAGTGTAGGAGGGTTCCCCTTTCTCCACATCCTCGCCAACATCTGTCGTTTCCTGACTTGTTAATTTTAGCCATTCTGACTGGTGTGAGGTGGTATCTCGTTGTGGTTTTGATTTGTATTTCTCTGATGCAGAGCGATGTTGGAACACTTTTTCATGTGTCTGTTGGCCATTTGGATGTCCTCTTTGCAGAAATGTCTGTTCATATCTTCCTCCCATTTCTTGATTGGATTATTTGTTCTTTGGGTGTTGAGTTTGAGAAGTTCTTTATAGATTTTGGATACTAGCTGTTTATCTGATATATCATTTACGACTATCTTCTCCAATTCTGTCAGTTGTATTTTTGTTTTGTTGACTATTTACTTTGCTGTGCAAAAGCTTTTGATCTTGAAGTCCCAATAGTTCATTTATGCCCTTGCTTCCATTGCCTTTGGTGATATTTCTAGGAAGAAGTTGCTGCGGCTGAAGTCGAGGAGGTTGCTGCCTCTGTTCTCCTCAAGGATTTTGATGGATTCCTGTCTCGCACTGAGGTCTTTCATCCATTTTGAGTCTATTTTTGTGTGTGGTGTGAGGAAATGGTCCAGTTTAATTCTTCTGCATGTGGCTGTCCAATTTTCCCAACACCATTTGTTGAAGAGACTGTCTTTTTTCCATTGAATATTCTTTCCTGCTTTGTCGAAGATTAGTTGACCATAGAGTTGGGGGTCCATTTCTGGGCTCTCTATTCTGTTCCATTGATCTATGTGTCTGTTTTTGTGCCAGTGCCACACTGTCTTGATGATTACAGCTTTGTGATAGAGCTTGAAGTCTGGAATTGTGATTCTGCCAACTTTGGCTTTCTTTTTCAACCTTCCTCTGACTATTCGGGGTCTTTTCTGGTTCCATATAAATTTTAGGATTATTTGTTCCATTTATTTGAAATAAATTGATGGTATTTTGATAGGGATTGC
>CM052887.1:47833273-47859375 GCA_028534135.1 Potos flavus
GTGGATAGGTCTGCTGCCAATCTCCTATTTCTGCCTTTGTATGTTACAGGCTTCTTGTCCCGAGCTGCTTTCAGGATTTTTCTCTTTGTCACTAAGACTTGTAAGTTTTACTATTAGATGATGAGGTGTGGACCTATTTTTATTGATTTTGGGGGGGGGGGTTTCTCTGTGCCTCCTGGATTTTGATGCTTGTTCCCTTTGCCAAATTAGGGAAATTCTCTACAATAATTTGCTCCAATATACCTTCCACCCCTCTCTCTCTTTCTTCTTCTGTGATCCCAATTATTCTAATATTGTTGCGTCTTATGGTATCACTTATCTCTTGAATTCTCTCCTCGTGGTCCAGTAGTTGTCTCTCTTTTTCTCAGCTTCTTTATTCTCCATCATTTGGTCTTCTATATCACTGTTTCTCTCTTCTGCCTCATTTATCCTAGCAGTAAGAGCCTACATTTTTTATTGTACCTCATTAATAGCTTTTTTGATTTCAACTTGGTTAGATTTTAGTTCTTTTATTTCTCCAGAAAGGGATTTTATTTCTCCAGAAAGGGATTCTCTAATATCTTCCATGCTTTTTTCAAGCCCAGCTAGCACCTTGATAATTGTCATTTTGAACTCTAGTTCTGACATATTACTAATGTCTGTATTGATTAGGTCCCTAGCCGTCAGTACTGCCTCTTGTTCCTTTTTTTTTTTGTGGTGAGGTTTTCCGCCTTGTCATTTTATCAAGATAAGAATAGATGAATGAGAGAACAAAATATTAAAAGGGTAGCAACGACCCCAGAAAAAGATACACTAACCAAATTAGAAGAGAGCCGAAACCAGGGGTTGAAGAAAAGAGGGGGATGGGGAGAGAAAAAAAAAGAGAAAAAAAATATATACTAGACTGGTGATTAGAACAGAGCCCCACACTTGATTTTGGGTGTTTTTGGTCTGTTAGAAGAAACTACCTCCCAAAATTTTAAAGAAAGAAAAACTTATAAATATACAAAAATAAGGGTAAACACTATGAAGGGATATAATAGGAGTGTAAAGATGAAAATTAAAAAAGATTCTAAAAAAGGGATTGATAAGAAGTTGGTTGAAAAAAAGAAAAAAAAAAAAGAAAAAAGAGGAAGAATGTGATCAGGCTGGGGACTAGAACAAAGCCATATGCTAGATTTAGGGTATATTTTGATCTATTAGAAGAAATTGTATCCCAAAATTTTAAAGGAAAAAAAAACCCTACATGTATACAAAAAAATAAGGTTAAATACAATGAGGGGATAAAATATGAATATAACAGTGAAAATTAGAAAAGATTTTTAAAAAGGTATTGATAGGATACTAGTTTAAAAACGTTAAAATAAGAAAGAGGAAAAATAAAAAAAAATAGAATAAGAAAAATATAAAATTAAAAAAAAAATTAACTCTGAATGACTAAAGATCATGGGAAAAAAGCCATGAATTCTATGTGTTGCTTTTTCCTAACTCTGGAGTTCCGCAGTTCTCATTGATCGGTGAACTTGGTCTTGGCTGGATATTCTTGCTGATCTTCTGGGGGAGGGGCCTGTTGCAGTGATTCTTGAATGTCTTTGCCCGAGGCGGAATTGCACCACCCTTGCCAGGGGCCGCACTAAGTAATCTGCTGGGGTTCGCTCTCAGAAGCTTTTGTTCCCTGAATGCTTTCCGTATAGCTTTGGAGGAGGGGAATGAAAATGGTGGCCTCCCAGTCTCCGGCCGGTAGGAGCCAAGAGCTGAGGGCCCCACTCCTCAGTGTGCCCTCAGAGAAAAGCAGTCAGTCACTCCCGTCTCCCTGGTCTCCGGCGGCACTCCGAGCTCAGCCGGCCTGTGACAGAGTGTTTCTATCTCTGGTGCATGGCCCCGTTTGGAGTCTCTGAACCCAGCAGATTCCTGCAGCGCGCTCCCACGCTGCTCCTACCGGAGGAGGAAGGAAGGGGTCTCTCCGGATCTGCCCCCTGTGGGGTCCCTGCTCGAAGAGCAGTGGCCTGACTGTGCTGGGATCACGGTTCAAGGTAAGCCCGAGCTGCTAACCCACTGCTCCATTCCATCTCTGCCGTTGGCTTCCCCACACTCTGATACCTGGGAGGTCTGCCACACTCAGACACCCCCGGTCTTTTTGTATCCCTGTGGGTCCTGAGACCACACTGTTCCTGTGAGGGCTCTAGTCCCCCCTCCCCCCCCATCACTTAGCCTCTGGAGCGATGTCCCTCAGTGGATCGGACTTCTAAAAGTTCCGATTTTGTGCTCCGCTGCTCTGTGGCTTGCTAGGAGCCGGCCCCTCCCCCTGCGGTCTATCTTCCCATCGCTTTGGATTCACTTCACACGTCCTACCTTCCAGAAAGTTGTCAATTTTCTGTTCCTAGAATTGCTGTTCTTCTTTTCTATCTCCTGACAAAGCATGCCCTGCTTATGTTTAGCCAGCCCATAGCTTCCCTGTGTCAACAGCCTCCAAACAGGACAGCCCAGCTGCTGCTTTGACATGGAGGTGGAGTAAGTAGATTGCTGGGTTAGCCAGGGTCGGTATCTAACCTAAGTGAGTATAGTAAAGAGAGAAAGGGGCAAGGCAGCTAGGGTGTTTCCAAGGGAGTTAGAGTGCTGAGCCATGGAATTTAGCACTATAGTAAAATAAAATAGTCTCAGGCAAATCTAATCATTAAGAAACACAAATTAAGAAATGAGAAAGAGTAACATAACAATAGACATTGAGGAAAATATTATCATTTATCGATATGGAAATGGCCAGAGGGTAGTTAGATAATTCCTCAAGAATTCAGCTCTCCTATGTCTAGTATACTTTAGTGCTTTACTGGTTCAGACCTAGACTTCTGGAAAATTTTTGAAATGGGTTTTCTTTTGTCTGTGACAAGAGTCTGTTAAGCTATTTTCTCTTCCCCTTTGCTGTCATTTCACTCTGAGACATGAGGGCCTTGTTAATCTTCATTCTGTCCTTCAGAGGGGAGACTTGCAATGCAACTCCAGTTTGCAGAAGTGTAGATTCAGAGCTGATACCTTCCAGTCATACTTTATCTCATATGTCAGCACCAGGACATCTATAATGAGGTGCTAGAATATGGTTAGAACAACGGCTCTGAGAATGGGTCTTCTAGGTGCTCGCCATTTGAATGTTGGATGATTTGTTCTTGTCTCTTCCCAGAAATTGAAGTTAAGCTCAGTTTGTTTGCAATTTTCAGGAACACTACAACTCAACTGCCCTCAACCGACTAGGATGTACTTAAAAGCAATTGGTGTCCTTAAGTGTTCAAAAGGAAGGCAGCTGCTCGCAAGGTGGTTGAAAATTTTACATGAGTGAGGACCTCATGGAAGACTGAAGAAATGAATAGAGTCAAAAAACCATCTAGTTATCAGAGGTCATGTAGTTCATTATCAGCAAATCTGTCATGTGTCATAGGAGGTAAGAAGAGCTGCAAAAAGTATGGAAATTATGGAATCTAACTCATGGTTTATTTTTTCCCCAGCTTTATTGAGATATAATTGACAAATAGTGTTGTTTAAATGTAAGGTGTACAAGATAATGATTTGATATGTATATTTACTATGAAGTGATTATCACGTAAGGTCAGTTAACACAGTTATCACCTCACAATATTTTTGTGTGAAAACTTTTAAGGTCTACTATCTTAACAATTTTCAAAATATATAAAACACTATTGTTAACTATGGTTACCACACTGTACATTACATCCCCAGAATTTACTTATAACTGAGTTTATAGCCTTTGACTACCTTCACCCATTTCTCCCCCACAACTCTCACCACCTGCCCTTGGCAACTACCAGTCTATTCTCATTTCGGTGAGTTTGATTTTTTTTTTTTTTTTTTAGATTCCACATATAAGTGAGATGACATAGTCTATTTTTGTCTTTTTTTAAAAAGATTTATTTATTTATTTGAGAGAGAGAGAGCAAGACTGGGAGGGGCAGAGGGAAAGGGAGAGAGACTCTGAAGCAGACTTCCTGCTGAGTGTGGAGACTGATGGGTGCAGGGCTCCATCCCATCACCCTGAGATCACAACCTGAACCAAAACTAGGAGTCAGGTGCTCAACTGACTGTGCCACCCAGGTGCCCCTCTTTTGTCTATTTTTAATCAGAATTTTTATTTATTTGATATTTAGCTGTATGAGTTTCTTATTTATTTTGGATATTAACCCCTTATCAGATACGTGGTTTGCAAATATTTTCTCCCATTCTGTAGGTTGCCTTTTCATTTTGTTCATCATTACTTTTGCTGTGCAGAAGTTTTTTAGTTAGATGTAATCTTGCTTGTTTATATTGGCTTTTGTTCCTTATGGTTTTGGTATGATATCCAGAAAATCATTGCCAAGACTAATGCCAAGGAGCTATTCCTATATGTTTTCTTCTAGGAGTTTTATGGTTTCAGGTCTTACATTTAAGTCTTTAATCTATTTCAAGTTAATTTTTGTGAGTGGTGTAAGGTAGGTGTCCAATTTCGTTCTTTTGCACATAAAAAATTTGCAAAATGTTTTCCCAACAGCATTTATTAAAGAGACTGTCTTTTCTCCATTAAATTTTCTTGACTTCCTTGTCAAATATTAGTTGATTGTATATACATGGGTTTATTTCTGGGCTCTTAATTTACTTCAATTAGTCTATGTATCTGTTTTTGTGCCAATACCATGCTATTTTGCTTACTATAGCTTGTTATATAGTTTGAAATCAGGAAGTGTGATGTCTCTAGCATTGTTTTTCTTTCTCAGGATTGCTTTTGCTATTCAGGGTCTTCTGCAATTCCATATGAATTTTAGGATTTTTTTTTTTTTCTATTTCTGTGAAAAATGCCATTTGAATCTTGACAGGTATTACATTGAATCTATAGATGGCTTTGGGTACTATGGACATTGTAACAATATTAATTCTTTTAATCCGTGAATGTGGGATATCTTTCCATTTATTTGTGTTCTAGTTGATTTTTTTTTTTTTTTAATCAGTGTTTTATAGTTTTCAGTGTAGAGATCTTTCACCATCTTGGTTAAATTTATTGCTTAGTATTTTATTGTTTTTGATGCTATTATAAATGAGATCATTTATTTATTTTTAGATGTTTTGTTTTCAGTGCATAGAAATGCAATTGATTTCTGTATGTTGATTTCATACCTTGCAACTTTACTGAATTTGTTGATTAGTTCGAACAGTTTTCCATTGGAGTCCTTTAGATTTTCTGTGTATAAGATTATGTCACCTGAAAAAAGAGACAGTTTACTACTTCCTTCCAATCTGGTTGTCTTTTATTTCTTTTTCTTGCCTGACTACTCTGGCTAGGACTTCTAGTACTACATTGAATAGGAGTGGTGAGGTGGGCTCCCTTGTTTTGTTCCCAGTCTTAGAGGAAAATTTTCAAACCTTTTACCATTTAGTATGATGTAATTGTGGGCTTGTCATATATGGCTTTTATTTTATTGAGGTATGTTCCTTCTATACCCAATTTGTTGAGCATTTTTATCATGAATGGATATTGAATTTGTCAAATGCTTTGTCTGCCTCTATTAAGGTCATCATGTGATTTTTATTTTTCATTTTATCAGTGTGGTCTTTCACATTATTTCACATTTATTGATTTGCCTGTGATTGGGTGGGTCTGTTGGCTGGGCTTCATGATCATGCCCTGCTGCCAGTTGGGCTCCCTGATCAGGTGGGACTGCTGAGCATGCTCTGTGGTTATGCAGGGCCAAGAGCTAGGCTCTGCACTCACCTCTGGTTGACTGAAGTCATAGGCTTTATTCCTTGGTAGGGTGGTGCCACTGTTTGGACTTTGTGATTTGACAGGGCTATGGGCTAGGCTCTGCAATCTTTCCTGGTTAGGTGGTATCTCAGGCTGTGCTCCCTGAATAGATGGTGCCACTGGCTTGATCGATGTTTAGGCAAGGGTGAAGGCTTGGCTTCCCAGTTAGACAGAGTGTCAGGCTGTGCTCTGTGATCAGACAGGTCTGCACTCTGTACTCCAGAGTTGGCAGGACTGCAGGCTGGGTTTCACAGTCAGGTAGGCTCCTGGTTGTGCTCTGCTGTTGGGCAAGACCATTGTTTGGGCTCTCTTGTTGAACGGGGCCTCTAGCTGTATCCCATAGATGGGTGGGGCTAGAGACTATGCTCAGTGGTTAGGCAGGGTCATTGTTTGGGCTCTCTTGTTGGGTGAAGCTGCAGGCTATACTTTGTGATTCTGCAGATTGGGGTTTCTGCCTGGGCAAGGCCAAAGGTTGTTTTTAGCAATTGAGTAGCACTGTACATTGGACTCTGTGGCTGGTGGTACAATGCTGGATTCCAAAGCTGCTCAGGGTCAGTGTTCAGGCTCCCTGGTAATGTGGTGCTGAAGGCTCTGCTTAACAGTTGGACAGGGCGGCTGGCTTGGCTTCCTGCTCAAATGGGGCTATGTGACAGGCTTTGTGGCTGCCCAGGTTCTCTGGTGAAGCTTCATGGTTGGGCAGGATGGGAGGCTATACTCAGCTGTTGGACAGGGTTGTGAATTTGCTTCCTGGCCCAGGTGGGGCCAAAAAATGAGCTCCGTGGCTGGTAGAGCTTATTTTTTGGGGATCAAAATCAGGCAAAACTGTCCACCAAGCTCCCTTACCAGGTGAGGCTACCAGCTCAGTTCTGTATATGACCAGAACCACTGCCCCTCTGCCTGGGCACTGCTACAAGCAGGAATATGATCTGTTAAGATTTAAGTGCTGGTTCCCCTTTCTCCATCTTTATCTAATGTCCAGTGGTCAAGCCCGCAGATGCCCATAGTGATTCCCATGAAGTGAGACCCAAGTGGGCTTCCTGGAAAGCATCCTACAACACTGTGGGGGCTGGATATCCACTTTAGGTTCCCCTTTTTGCACTGGAGAAAAAATGGGCTCTGAGGGTTACCTTCTTAATGCAGTGCCATGCCTGCCTGGGGGAGGGGTGGTAGAGTATAGTCACTCCTCTTATTCTTCTAATGTGGTCCTTCTTGGTCTCTGCAGTGTGGCTGGGCATGCTTCAGCCTCACCCCTGAGTTCAGGGAGTTTTACGGTGCTGTCTTGTGTATGGATAATTGCTAGCTGGTTTTCTTGTGAGGGAAACTAAAGTTGGAAACAATCCATGTCACCATCTTGACGATGTAATTCCAGGCTTATGGATTAATTTGGGATAAACATCAGTCTTTCAACTATATTTCTGCACACATTTTTATGGCAAGCAGAACTCCTTTCTATCCAGCCTCACAAAGTGCATCTGTACTCATGGCTTCTAAAGTCCTTGGATTTAAAAAAAAAAAAAAAAGAAAGAAAGAAAATAGGCTGACATTGCTTGGCAGACCCTTAATCATTTTTATTGGTTCCATAATCAACCTTAAGCCCTAGGGATCAAACAGTATGCTGGGCCAAGCTTCCTCAGAGACCACGCTTTTGCAACTCAGGACTTTCAGCAGCAGGTCAACTTCCCAGTCAGCTACTTATATACTTTATATGTCTCCAACATATCATCATAATCACTTATGTTCACATGAAAGACACAAAAAGAGGGGAAGGTGAGAAACTCTATGCTGTTGCCTCCTTTAATTTGCTGCCAGTCCAGGAGATTATAAATGTAAGGGACTACAAATGCTATAAAATAGCACAGGTATCTTAGAAATTCTTGATTTCTAGCTCAGTAGATTAGACCATACCTGACACAAAGTGAGGTTATGTTAGTTTATATGGCTCTTTTCAGATTACATGTTCATCAGAAAGAAAGGGAGAAGAGGAAATACAGGGCTATGACTAGGAGGCAATATAATGTAGTATATGATAATTCTTAGATTTGGAGTCAAAGAGGCCTGGATCTGATTCCCAGTTTTTCCATTTACTATCTGTGTGCTTTTGAGCAAACTACTTAACTTCGCTGAACCTTGGTTTCTTTATCTGTAAGATGGGGGCTCATAATATCTACGTTACAGGGTTGTTATAAGAATTAAGTGAATTAATGTATGTAATGTTCTTAGTTCAGTGTCTGAAATATTGGCATATGATAAGGGTTCAGTAATTAGCAATTTTTTTTCAATTTTACAGTAAATATCAGTGTTTCAAAGTTGAATATACTTTCTCCCAAATTGGGGTTGCTGCCCTTTACCTCTTAATACTAGGTATCTGCTTAGCCCTGAGGTGGAGTAAGTAGCTTGGATAGAAATGGAATGCATTTACCTTGCCTCAGCAGTAGCCTAGGGAAAACCCAGCGATGAGGCTCTTGCAGCTTTGGGGGATAGCAGTACAAAGAAAACTACCCTCCACGCTGTAGGTGTCTTAAATTTGAATGTTTCTATCATGAAATGAATGATCTATTATTTGTATTTTTTGAGTACTTGGTTCAAGCTGAATGAGTCATTGCTTAGTTCTTAAGAAATGTAACTTCTAGTTGGGAAGATATGATAACACATATGAAAAAGAATTTTGATAATATCAGAATGTGAAATGTGCCAAGTGAGTGGTGGAGCTGATGGATGAAGGAGAGTAAGATCTTTGTGTTTTAGAGTGGCTAATGGGCTTGCTTGGCCTTGGATTCAGGGTTGGATTCAGATGGAGGGATAGAAGCGGGGGATGCGGATTCTAGGCAGTAGGAGGTAGGGGGCATAGGAAAACAATAAAGTTTGATTAGCCTTGTTTGATTATAGTAATGGGGCTAGTGAAAAGTAAGAATTTGCAAATAAATTTCAATGTAATTTTGAAGAGTATCAAAGTCCTAGGGTAAGGAGTTTGGAGCCTATCCTATGGCTAATAAGAAACTATTGATTTTCAAAACAGTAGTGATTGAAGAAAAGATGTCTTGGAGAGACATGTAAGATAGCTTGGAGCATGTAAATCACTTAGCAAGTGATTACAGTCATCCAAGTTTGATGTAATATAGGGTAAAATATGCACACATGCATGCCCGAGGGATGATGACTTTAGCAAGTGTGAATCCGGAAGAATTTACAACATCATAATTTACAACCTGTGCCAGATTCGGGACACTCAACTTAATCTAATAATGGGAACAGCAGTCTTCTACAGATTACTCTTAGAAAAATGAAACCTTAACTCTCCAAATACCTCTTTTTAACAATTAAATAAGACTTTAAAATGAGATTGGTAGAATTACTTAAACAAGATTGTGGGAGGAAATTACATTCCCCTAGTTAAGTACAACATAAGAACAAGGACAAATGAGGATGGGAATATGGGACTAGGTCCACCAGTTCAGGTACTAATGACATATCAAGGTGATTCATAATTAAATGTTAAGTAAGTCAAATTCCATTTTGGAAAATTATCCCTCAAGAATTAATGAAAGAGTATGTAATTTTGAAGTCTATAAGAGGATTTATGAGACAAAGAGTTTACCATTTATAAAAATAAATCCTATTAAAAAATCTTTTTGTAAGTGGATAAATATAATGTTTACTCTTTGTAGCACACTTGATCTTTATAATATAACTAAAATATTTTATTTGTATTTCTCCTCGAATAGCAAAGTTACGTGTGGTCACTTATTAACTTCCCACCCCCTTTCAAGTCTCTGCTAACACACAGATTTGTGTCTGTCTTCCCTTTCCCCCCATCTTAGTAAGTATGATGACTCCGCTTCCCACAGAGTCCTTTTTCTTGGGATGGGGAGGGGTGTGATGAGAAGGGGATAGTGGTGACTGTGGGGGCTATGAATATTAATGTTAAGGTTTATTCTAATAACCTTGGAATGTGCTCTGTAATCTCACCAATGGGTAATAGTTTCTTTAGTATTCCTTTAGAGTATATTTTGATGCTCTTAGTCTTTGTTTTGTTTGTTTTAACCCCTCCAGACTTTTTAGTATGTGTGATAATAAATTCTGGCACTGGCTACTTGAGTTGGGAATGCTGTCACTAGTACCTGGAAGGATCTTAATTCATTCACATTTCCACAACCTGTTAACCATACAACATCCCCATCTTTATAAAATGCAAATCAGAGGGGTAAGACAGTGAAGTGGGATGCACCAGGAATCTGTCTCTCCAACTAAATAATATTTATACTGGTAGAATCTGTCTGATGTAACTATTTTGGAACTCTGGATTCCGTTGAGACTTGGAACTTCCAGAAGAAATTTTGGATGGCAAATTGTGGTAATTTCAACTCTTAGATCAGCAGTTACCCATTCTCTATCCCATAGCCCTGTGGCAGGTGGCTATGCACATGTTCCTGAAGAAGTTGCATGCAGCTTGTGGGAGCCAGGGTCGGCAAAAAGGACCCTGTCCTCCAAATATTAGGGATCTGTGCTTTAATCACTGATTCCTTCTGATCACAGAGGAGCAAACAAAGAAGCAGCATCTATTATTTTTGTTTCTCATTTCTGCAAGCCCTCATCTTTGGGTGAAATGATTTCCAGAGGTTTTTAAAGGGCTAGTGCCTTTCTCCCACCTTCATTTTTCTTTTCTCTTCCCCCCATCCCCTGGTAGCCAGACATTAAAAACTAGTACATTCAAAAGCTACTGCATACATGAGAAAACTTAGAAAGTCATCATGCATGTCATAAGAAAGGCATAGGCTCAGAAAGACTTGAGAAAACCTTAAATTTACAGTACAAGTTATCCTTGGCACAGAGACAGTCTATAACAATAAAAATGATAATAAAAACATAAGACCTAATAAATATTGGAGAAGGGGAAAATTTGATTTCTAGAGTTACCACATTATTAGATTTAAATGTCCAAAAAGTCACAAGTCTTATAAAGAAATAGGAAATTATGGCCCATTAAAAGGAAAAAAAAAAAATCAAAAGAAACTGTCACTAAAGAGACCTGATGGTGGACCTACTAGACAAAGGCTTTAAAATAACTGTCTTAACGATGTTCAAGGAATAAAGGAAGATATGATGAAAGCCAAGAAAATGATGCATGAATAAAATGAAAATATTATAAAGATATAGAAAACCTTGAAACCAAAAAGAAATTCTTCGCTGAAAATTACAATACCGAAATGGAAAATTCACTAGAGAGATTCAAAGGCAGATTTGGGAAGGAAGAAGAAGGAATCAGCTAACTTGAAGATAGAGTAATGGAAATTATTGAGTCTGAGGAACAGAAAGGAAAAAGATTGAAGAAAAGTGAACAGAACCTAACTATCGTGTGGGATACCATTATGTGAAGCAACATATCCATTGTGAGAGTTCCAGAGGAAGAGATAAAGAAAGGGGCAGAGAGAAAATTTGGAGAAATAATGGCTGAAAACTTCCCAAATTTGATCTAAAAAGCTCAGTGAATTCTAAGTAGGATAGTTCAAAGAGATCCACACCAACATACGTTATAATGAAACTATTCAAAGCCAAAGCCAAAGAAAGAACCTTGAAAGCACCAAGAGAGAAGTTACTCATCACATACAAAAAATTCTCAATAAGACTACCAGAGATTTCTCATCAGAAGCTTTGGAGGCCAAATGCTTAAGGCTTAAGGTCTTGATACTTTCTGTTTCTACTGCCTGAAATCCTCTGTATCAGATTGTTACTTGATTTGATTCTTCTTGTCATTAGGATCAAGTGTGAGCACCTCCTCACTGAAGTTCTTCTTCATATCAGTTATGCATTCTTTTGCTTTCCTATTTCTCTGTGTCCCTCCAATAGAGCATAAGATTTATAAAAGCAAGTGCCCTGTCTGCTTATTCACACTGATTCCCTGGCACTAGAATATTATTGGATTTTAATACTTGTTGAATGAATAAATGTTTTAATATAATCACATTTATAAGAATATCTTTCTTTTGGTTTCAAGCCTGAACAACAATGTGACTAGGTCTTTTCCATTAAAAACTGGAGCTCTGAAGCTCTTTGAGGCTCTAAACATGGATTTGAGCTTGGGGTGAGAGGGGTCTGTGAACACTTTAAAATAGTTATTACAGAGTATTGCATTAAGTGTGTGTTCATTTTTGTTTGTTTGTTTGAGGGTCTATAGCTTTCATCCTTTACTTGATAGGGCACATGTCTAAAGAATTAGAAACCACTGTATCATTTTTCTGTCATTTTCTAACATTTGGAATTGCACCATAAAATGTTTACATCCTTTATAGGTAACCAGGTTACCAGACTTGGTGTTTTTCAAAAGAGAGGCTGAAGGTGGCTTGTGTTATTAGCTATGTGGTCCTGGTACCATCTCCTTGTCAGTTCTGAGAGTTTGCAATCTGGGCATATGCCAGGGCCGTACCAGTCCCTGCCCCTACCTAGGGTAGAGACCCTACCTCTTAGAAAGGGGTCTCTATTCCCTGACCTCTCTTATGTTACCTTCTGAGTATTATAATTTCAGTCTTTAATATAGACAGATATAGACAGAAAACTGCCACTGGGTGTGTTGAGATGAGACCCAAACACTACCTGCCTCCAAGAGCATTGTGCAGGACCTGAGAATAGCTATTGTTTTCTGATATTCTGCATCTCTGAGTCAGGGACAGAAAGCAGGGGAGGGACGGCAAAGTCTCTTCTCAGTCTACTTGTGCAGAAAAGAGTTAATACAGTAGAACCAAACTGCTATCCTTGAAAGGCCTGCTTGCACAGTTGGGCTTTGGCTGGTATCTGGAAACTTAGATTTCTGGAGGGTTGCTACCATAAACTGATAACAAAAGTGGCTCAGTGTGCTTACGCTATTTGTACAAACAATATAGTTTATGCTAAACACCTGCTTTCCTTCTGAGAGTGTACAATTTGGGTATGTTACGAACAGGGGTTTGCCTCTGGGAACATCACCCAATAACAGTCCTGGGCACTCAGTCTCTAACAAGCTTTCCTGGTTGGCAATACTTCACATATGTTGTGACAACTTGTTAGGGGAGTCAAGCACATCCTTGTGACTCTACTGGGAGAGGTCCCTTGGGAACTTGTGCCTGGTTTCCCCTGACTTCACTTCATGAGCCTTTCCCTTCACTGATTGTCCTTGGTATCCTCTTGTTATAATAAATTATAGCTGTGAGTATGAATATATGCTGAGTCTTGAGAGTTCTCTAGTGAATAATCAAACCTGGGAGTGGTCTTGAGACCTCCTAACACATTGCACTTCCAGATTAACAGAGCTCTTGATTTCAGAGGACAGTGTTTATAAAATACCAATTGATTGTTTTTCAGATGAGCTCTATAGGCTTTAAGGTTAGTGGACATTCTTCAAGATTCTGGCAAAAAGCTGCTAACTTGTTTTTAGTCTCTGTGATTTATGTAATTTATTTATTTATTTTTTTCCTGATGTGTCTGTATGTATTTTAGTAAAAAGGAAAGGTTGTATTAGGGGGTTATAGTATTAACTCATAAAAAAAAATCACAATTTTGGGTACCTTATATTTTAAATTTTTGGTAGATAGAGAATCTAGCTTATGTTTGCTATTTTGTTTTTATTTTTTTAAGATTTTATTTATTCATTTGTGAGAGAGAGAGAGACAGAGAAAGCACAAGCAGGGGGAGAGGCAGGGAGAGAGGGAGAAGCAGACTCCCCACTGAGCAGGGAGCCCAATGTGGGACTCAATCCCAGGACCCTGGGGTCATGACCTGAGCTGAAGGCAGATGCTTAACCATCTGAGCCACCCAGGTGCCCTGTTTTTATTTCTTACAGTGGGTTGAATAGTGCCTCCCAAAAGATATGTCCAAGTCCTAATCCCCAGTATCTGTGAATGTGGCCTTATTTGGAAATAGGGTCTTTGCAGATGTAATTAAGTTAGGGATCTCAAGATGAAATCATCCTGGATTTAGGGTAAGCCCTAAATCCAATGACGGCATGTTTTTATAAGAGACAGTAAAGGAGAAAACCTAGGGACACAGAAGAAGGGCATGTGAAGACAGAGGCAGAGATTAGAGAGATGTGTCTTTAAGCCAAGGATGCCAAGAATTGTCAGCTGTCACCAGAAACTAGGTGAGAAGCGTGGAAAAGATTCTCCCTCAGAGCCTCCAGAAACCAAACCTCCTGAAACTTTAATTTTTTGCTTTGGACCTCCAGAACTAAGAAAGAATAGTTTTTTATTGTTTTAAGCTACCTACTTTGTGGTAATTTGTTAAGGCAGCTCTAGGAAATAGTTCTTGATGTTTGGAATAATCCCTGTTAGAGTGGGGAGAAGTAGAGCCCCTGGCTTGAAGGAAAGGAAATTTGAACAGATTTTTGGAAGGTGTAAGTTACTTTCTAAGAGAGTACAAATGATCCCCAGTATTACTAGATCCCTTACGTTTGGATCTCTACCTGGTTCTAAACCTCATGATCTTGAATGCTAGATGTTCTGGGTACCATAGATCTCTCTTTTATCATTGCTTTTTATTTGGGTTCAGAGACAATAGGAAGACCTACAATTCTGGTCTTCCTGAGGCATCTGACTTTGAATTCAACCAATGTCCTCAGAATCTCAGAGAACTCCAAGAAAGGGCATAGCTGCTTGAACAGTAGTAAGAGCTTATTCTAACCCCTCATTACCTGGTCCCATCTCCCACCACAAGAGCACTCCTTGATCCCCATCACCTATTTAACCCATCCTCCCATCTGCCTCCCCACTGGTAACTATCAGTTTGTTCTCTATGGTTAAGAGAGAACTTGGTTTGCTTCTCTTTTTTCCCCCTTTGCTTGTTTGCTTTGTTTCTTAAATTCCACATATGAGTGAAATCACATGGTATTTATCTTTCTCTGACTGACTTATTTAGCTTAGCGTAATACTCTGGCTCCATCCATGTCATTGCAAATGGCAAGAATTCATTCCTTTTTATGGCTAGGTAATATTTCATTATATATATATATATATATATATATATATATATATATATATATATATATAAAATTTTTTATATAGTTTTGCTAATACTATTTGTTGATGGACACTTGGGCTGTTTCACAATTTGGCTATAGTAGATAATGCTGCTATAAATATCAGGATACATGTATCCCTTTGAACTAGTATTTTTGTATTTTTTGGGTAAATACCTTGTAGTGCAATTGCTAGATCATAAGGTAGTTCTATTTTTAACTTTTTGAGGAACTTCCGTACTGTTTTCCAGAGTGGCCGCCTAGTTTGCATTTCACGAACAGTGCAAGAAGTTTCCCCTTTCTCCATATCCTCACCAACACCTATTGTTTCTTGTGCTGTTGATTTTAGCCATTCTGACAGATGTGAGGTGATACCTCATTGTAGTTTTGATTGCATTTCCCTGATGATAAGTGATGTTGAGCATCTTTTCATGTGTCTGTTGGCTGTCTGTATGTCCTCTTTGAAGAAATGTCTGTATCCTATTGTCTTCTGCCCATTTTTAATTGAATTATTCATTTTCTGGGTGTTGAGTTTTATAAGTTCTTTATATATTTTGGATAGTAACCCTTTATTGGAATAGTTATTTGCAAACATCTACTCGCATTCTGTAGGTTGGTTGCCTTTTAGTTTTGTTGATAGTTTCCTTTGTTGTGTAGAAGCTTTTTATTTTGATGTAGTCCTAATAGTTTATTTTTGCTATTGTTTCCCTTGCTTCAGAAGACTTACCTAGGAAAATGTTGTTGTGGCTGATGTCAAGGAAGTTACTGCCTGTGCTCTCTTAGGATTTTTATGGTGTCAGGTTTCCCATTTAGGTTTTTAATCCATTTTGAGTTTGTTTTTGTGTATGGTGTAAGAAAGTGGTCCAGTTTCATTCTTTTGCGTGTGGCGGTCCAGTTTTGCTAATACTATTTGTTGAAGAGACAGTCTTTTTCCCTTTGGATATTTTTTCCTGTTTTGTTGAAGATTAATTGACCATATAACTGTGGGTTCATTTCTGCATTTTCTATTCTGTTCCACTGATCTGTGTGTCTATTTTGCGCCAGTACCATATTGTTTTGATTACTACAGCTTTGTGACGTAACTTGAAATCCAGAATTATGATGCCTCCAGCTTTGCTTTGCTTTTTCAGGATTGCTTTGGCTCTTTATGGTCTTTTGTGGTTCTATACAAATTTTAGGATAGTTTGTTCTAGTTCTGTGAAAAATGCTGTTGGTATTTTGATAGGGATTGCATCAAATGCATAGATTGCTTTGAGTAGTATAGACATTTTAACAATATTTGTTCTTCCAATCCATGAGCATATATATCTTTCCATTACTTTGTGTCATCTTCAATTTCTTTCAGCAAGGTTTTACAGTTTTCAGAATACAGGTCTTTCACCTCTTTGGTTAGGTTTATTCCTTAGGTATCTTATTATTTTTGATGCAATTGTGAATGGGGTTGATTCCTTAATTTCTCTTTCTGCTGCTTCGTTATTGATGTTTGGAAATGCCACAGATTTTCACATGTTGATTTTGTATTCTGCGACTTTACTGCGTTTGTTTATCACTTCTAGTAGTTTTTTGGTAGAATCTTGTGGGTTTTCTATACATAGTATCATGTCATCTGCAAATAGTGAAAATTTGACTTCTTCCTTAGCAGTTTGGATGCCTTTTATTTCTTATTGTTGTCTGATTGCTGTGGCTAGGACTTCCATTGCTATGTTGAATACAAGTGGTGAGAGTGGACATCCTTGTCTTGGTCCTGACTGTAGAGGACAAGCTCTTAGTTTTTCCCCATTGAGGATGCTGTTAGCTGTGGGTTTTTCATAGGTAGCCTTTATTATGTTGAGGTATGTTCACTCTAAACCTACTTTGTTGAAGGCTTTTATCATGAATGGATATTGTACTTTGTCAAGTGCTTTTTCTGCATCTCTTGAAATGACCATGTGGTTCTTAACCTTTCTCTTAATAATATGATGTATCACAGTGATTGATTTGTGAATATTGAACCACCCTCGCATCCCAGGAATAAATCCCACTTGATGGTGGTGAATGATTTTTTTTTTTTTTTAATGTATTGTTGGATTCAGTTTGTTAGTATTTTGTTGAGGATTTTTGCCTCTATGTTCATCAGAGATATCGGCCTCCAGTTCTCTCTCTCTCTTTCTCTTTTTGTGTGTGTCTTTACCTGCATAAGTAAGGAGAGTTAATATAAAAATGAGCATATGGCTTTTCTTGTAAAAACTAGGAGTTTTGATGACACAGGGCTTACATTGCTGCAGGGCAATGGCTGGCTCAAGGTGTGGTGAAGTGACCCCTTTTGGCTCACCACAGTCCCCACTGCTCATCCAACACATTAGTATGGACTCCCCTGGGCTTGTCCAGATGTTTATGTTAGTTGCCTGGTTATTGTGGCATTGTTTGCCTCTCCTTTGAAGTCCCTGTTTTCTCATAACATCCCTGTCATGTCCTGAACTGCCTGACTGGCTCATGCTCTTGAATTCATGAAGTCTTTGGAATATCATGCGTTATTAGAATTAAAAT
The DNA here is from genome assembly GCA_028534135.1 of Potos flavus. Classification (NCBI taxonomy): domain Eukaryota; kingdom Metazoa; phylum Chordata; class Mammalia; order Carnivora; family Procyonidae; genus Potos; species Potos flavus. Next base: position 47,850,538 of record CM052887.1, read on the forward strand.
AGTACTTAATATGCCAAGCAGTGTTCTAAGGACTTTACAAATACTAACTCATTTAAAACTCATAATAACTGTCTGGATTAGGTACTTTATATTACCCTTATTTTTTAGACAGGGAAACTGAGACATAGATGTTAAATTAATAGCCAAGTCATATAGCTAGTATGATAATTTTTTACTTTACATCAACTTCTTCTGGGAACCTGAGGTACTTCAGTGTCTGTAGAGATGCCCCACCCCACCCCATAATCTCACTTTCTCTTTTTTTTTTCCCCCAAATACTTTTATTTTATTTTTTCAGTGTTACAAGATTCACCGTTTATGTACCACACCCAGTGCTCCATGCAATACGTGCCCTCCTCAATACCCACCACCAGGCTCACCCATCCCCCCACCCCTTTCTCATTTCTAGTGAACTTTTCTGTTTTATCTCAGTCACTCACATCTGGACACATTGGACCTTGTCAAAATCAGTAATAGATATAGCTCTGATATTTGAACTCTGAATCTACTCTGTAACCATCGCCCCTTATCTTTCTAAGTCTTTAGTCCAATTTTCAATCTCATAGGGTTCTCCATACTCTAAAAGACTTCATTTTTACCTGGTCTATCTGTTCATTTTATAATATCATTTTTTTCTCTTACCAGGACTGGTTTCCATGGTGATCCCATGAACCACTTTATCACTAATAGCCACAACTCTCTTATACTCTCCTTTTCCAACATGTTTTTTCAGCAGAACTTCAATCAATTCTACAATCTCACCTTCTCTGCCTTCTGATGAAACTGATGAAAAACATGAGGCTATAAATTTAGGGTTTCCAGTTTCAGCTAGGTGTTGAGCACCTCATTAATTTGCTCATTCATCAAATATTAATGAAGTACCTATTATGTGTCTGGCTCCAACCTAGACACTCAGATAAATTAGTGAACAAACCAGACAAAAATCTCTGCCTGTACAGAGCTAATATTCTAGAGGGTACAGGTATAAAAACAAGTAAAATGTGTATAATACATTGATGTGGAGAAAAATAGGATAAGGAAAGGATACAGGGAGAGCTGGGGAATAGAATAAGGAAGACTGAGAATGAGTTGTTTGAGTGAAGAATTGAAAAGGTGAGTATACCATGCAGGTAATCTGGGATAAGAGAAATCTAGGCAAGGGGAACATCAAGTGAAAATGTCCTGAGGCAGGAGCATGTCTGAAGTAGTCAAAGAATAGCCACTTTTGTTGGAATGGAGGAAGGGAGGGAGCTAAGAGGAACAGATGAGGTCAGAGAGGTAATGAAGGTCATTTTGTGTAGAATCTGGTCAGCCATTGTAAAGAACCTTGGTTCTGCTCTGAGATGCAAAGTCATTTGAAAGATTTTGAGCAGAGGTATGATATGATATGGTCTGACTTATTTTTAAAAAGGATTGTTTGGATTGCTGTGTTGAAACTAGTGTTGAGGGGTAGAAGCAAGGGTTTGAAACTGAGAGACCAGTTACAGGGTCATTGTAATAAACAAAGGTAATGTTTTGGTCTAGGATGAGTGAGGTGAAGGTAGTGAGAAATTTCTAGTTGTGGATATGTCTTAAAGGTATAATAAGCAAGAGAATTTTCTTCTTCTTTTTTTTTTTTAGCTAATTTAAGTAAATTTATTTATTTAAAATTTTTTTTATTAACATATAATGTATTATTTGCCCCTGGGGTACAAGTCTGTGAATCATCAGGCTTACACATTTCACAGCACTCACCATAGCACATACCCTCCCCAATGTCCATAACCCAGCCACCCTATCCCTACCCCCTCCACCCCCTAGCAACCCTCAGTTTGTTTCCTGAGATTGAGAGTCTCTTATAGTTTGTCTCGCTCCCGATCCCATCTTGTTTCATTTTTTCCTTCCCTACCCCCCACAACCCCCTGCCCTGCATCTCAAATTCCTCATATCAGAAAGATCATATGATAATTGTCTTTCTCTGATTGACTTATTTCATTCAGCATAATACCCTCTAGTTCCATCCACGTCATTGCAAATGGCAAGATTTTGTTTCTTTTGATGGCTGCACAAGAGAATTTTCTTGTGTGGGTATATGAAAGAAAGAAGCATCTAGGGTGTAGCTAAGGATTTTGGCCTGAGCACAAGAAAGGGTGGAGTTAGATTAACTGAGATGGGAAAGACTGAGGAAGAGCAGGGATTGGTGAATTCAGGAGTTGGGTTGCAGATATGTAGAATCTGATGACTTTAGACATTCAAGTGGACATTCTGAGAAAGTTCCAAGTCTGGTGTTGGGGGAGAAGTTCTAATAAGAAATAGAAGTTTGGGGATTGTCAGCATGTAGATGTAATTTAAAACCACAAGACTGGATGCAGTCCCTAAGGGAATGACAGTAGCTAGAGAAAAGAGAAGAGATCCAAGGACTGAGCTTATGGGCATCTGAACATTTAAATCAGAAAGTTAAAAGGGAACATGCAAAGGACACCCAGAAGGAGCGATCAGTGAACCAGAGTATGTGGGGTCTTGGAAACAAAGTGAAGGAAGTTATTCAAGGATGGGGATCACCTGTGTCAAATACTGCTGACAGATTGAGTAGGGTGATGACTGAGACCTGGTCACTAGGTTTTACAACAAAAAGAAGACTGACCATAGTTTTAGTGGAGGGAAAAACCTGATTGCAGTAGTCTCAAAAAAGAGACTGAGAAGTAAAATACTGATACATGCTATAACATGAATGAACCTCAAAAACATGATAAGTGGAAGAAGCCAGACACAAAAGGCCACATATATTATATGATATGATTCCCTTTATATGAAATGTCCAGAATATGTGAGTCCATAGAGACAGAAAGTAGATTAGTTTTTTAATCTACTGTGAGAAGAAGGAAATGAGAAGTGATTGCTAATGGGTATGGGGTTTTGGGGTTTTTTTTGTTTGTTTGTTATGAAAGTGTTTTGGAGTTAGATAATTTATTGGTTGTACAACCTCGAACCACTGACTCATACACTTTAAAATGTTGAATTTTATAGTGTGTGATTATATCTCAAAAAGGATAATGGATGAATAGGAATTGGAGGTAATATATATATAGACAACTCCAAGGAGATCTGAAAAGGGAAGCAGAGAAACAAAAGGGTGGGTTGAAGGGGATATAGAGTCAAGACTGAAAGAAATTATAGTAGGTATCCTCTTAGAATGATTCAGTAGATGAGGGGAATTGGTGATGGAGCATAAAGGGGAATAGCTGCTTTGATAATGTCCTTGAGTAGTCAAGAGTAGATAGAACCCAGGGAGTAAGAGGAGGAATTGATAGATGCAGGAGCAATTCATTTAGGAATAAAAGAGAAGGTGCAATGTGTGATGCAGATATTGGTAGCTGGGTAGATATGGTGGTGGGAAGGCATGGAAATTCTTTTTAGTTGGCTCTAATAGTGAATTAGGGACAAAAATTATCAGCTGAGAGTAAGGATGGGAAGAAATACTGGAGGTTTGAGAGGAGAGGAAAAGGTACAAAATATTCATTTAGGAGGTTGAGAGAATGAATGTATCCAGTGTCATAGGATTATTGGGTGATACTGAAGATCTATCTAAGGTTTGTAATCACAAATTTATAGACTAGTCAGTATAATCATGTAATTTTTTTTCCGTGAAGGCTTAGTTTGCTTGGATGCAGACATACAGTGGGTGGAAATTTGGATTTAACAAGGATAGGAGTTTTTCCCAGTTAAGTTCCAGAAAGGTAAAGGTACATGCATTAAGGAAGTTAAGCAGGGTATCTTAGTCCATTCTTGATCTATTTGGGTAGCTATAACAAAATGCCAGAGAATGGGTAGCTTATAAACAACAGAGGTTTATTTCTTGTGGTTCTGGAGTTTGGAAGTCTGAGATCAGAGTGCTAGCATGGTGAGGGATTTCTTATGGATTGCAGACTTCTTGTGTTTTCATCTGGTAAAAGTTGGGGGGATTTGTGGGGTTTTTTTTCATGAGGACTCCACCCTTACAACCTAGCACTTCCCAAATGTCCTATCTCCTAATAGCCATCATATCAGGCATTGAGATTTCAACATATGAATTTTTTTTTTGGGGGGGGTTCACAAGCAGACCATAACACTGGGTAAGAGGAAGAGGAGGACATGAGGATGCAGAGAATAAGATCTATGCATGGTCCAGTGAAACTGAAATATTGTTGGAGTTGTTTTACCTAGTGAGCAGGAAAGGTGGGAGGTGATGGTCAGTGTGGGGGATTGTTGAGACTAAGATAATGGAGAGATTTCCGTTATTGGTATTGACAAGGTACTGACAATGGGAGCAGATGACTAAGGTGGAGAACAAGGGAGATCTCTGAGGAGATGGGATAGCAAAGCACTAGGTGTTAGAATATCATCCATGTAGGTAATGAAAATAAAATGCACTGCAGTAAATTATGTTGCAGAGAGTGACAGTGAGCTGGGAACTAAAATCTTAAGACACTGAGAAAGAATGACCTAGAAGTTGTAGCTGATTGCAGTAAGGAGAGGATGGCAGGCGATCGTCCATTGACATGAGATAGACAGATCAAAAGTTGATTTTTTGTTTTTGTTTTTGTTTTAGGGATGAGGTAGGAGAATGGTCTCGAAGCAATAATAGGAGCAAAGAGGATTCTACCCTATCTGCCTACCTGGTGTGGAGGATAAGGAAGTTACAAAGCAGCTACCTCTTAAGAAGGCTGCAGAGGAAACAGGTCTTCAGGGGAGAGCCAGTTTTGTAAAGCAAGCAGTGGAGGAAATGTTCCAAGAATGGGTTTCGATGATGACTGAACATAAGTGAAGCATCAGTGAAGGTATAGTGAAGGGTTTTAGGAGATGGAGTCAGGACAAGGGCTGTTGAGAGCATGGGGCATGCAAGTTCAGAGCACGAGGAATGAGTTGGGTGTCCTGGTCAGACTTTTGTTACCTGATACATTCAGGCATGGCAGGCATAATTACCAATCAAGGGCGTGTGTTTGTGGGCATGGGCCCTGTGATTTTCGGATGATTCTCTGTCTTTGCCCATGTTGTTTGCTCTTTCTAATCTACCTGTCACAGTATTCTTCATTTGGCCAGCTCCTGTTCATTCTTCAGCTACAGGAAGTCTGTCCTGACCTCTTCAGTGTTCCCATAACACGTTGTAAATAACTCTATTAAAACTTTTATAATTTTGATTGCTATTATCTATTTATATATGCCCCCATAAGCAGATTGTATGCTTCCTAGGGGAAGGGCTGGCCATATTTATCTTTGTGTTCTCTGTGCTTAGCACAGTGCCTAGAACATGGTACATGAAAGATACCCATTTGTTGAACTGCACTCTGAATACTTGGAAAGATATATGGTTTAGAGAAGAAGAGGAAAGAAGAGTGGAAAGATAATGAGGTGGAGATGTGTTGAGGAAAAGATGAAAAAAAACTAGGGACTGTGGGCCAGATGATGAATCACTGTAATATTCTCGCTAACACCGAAGACAAGGCCATCTATTTGCAATCTAATAGTGAGTATTGGGAAGAAGGAGAAAGTCTGAAGTAACCACTGTAGAGAATTGGCTTGGGGGTTAGAGAAAATGAATAACAGGCAAACCAGATCTGCATAGGTGGCATTTTGTGGCATGAAAGAGAAGCAGGAAGAGCTTTGCCTATAGATGGGTATAGGAGTTGTAGATATAGCAGGAATAATGAGACATAGTATCACCAGGGAATCATAGAATCAAATTAAAAAATGTTAGAGCTATTAAAAAAATAGGTCCTTCTATTTTTTTTTTTTAAGATTTTATTTATTTATATGACAAAGAGAGACAGTGAGAGAGGGAACACAAGCAGGGGGAGTGGGAGAGGGAGAAGCAGGGTTCCTGCTGAGCAGGGAGCCTGATGTGGGGCTTGATCCCAGGACCCTGGGATCATGACCTGAGTTGAAGTCAGACGCTTAATGACTGAGCCACCTGAGTGCCAAAAAGAGGTCCTTCTAATTCAGTTGCATAACTCAGGCAATTAAGGTCCTGAGGGGAGTGTCCTAGGGTCACACAGCTGGCTAGTAGCAGACCACGGACTAATGATGATGCTGCGTCAGAGTTTGGTTGTGAGCAATACAAATGGATGTTGGTTTGCCTAAGCAAAAAAGAACAAACTAGATGTGGGCAACTCTTAGAATTAAAGGAAAAGCTGAAGACCAGGCTCAGAAAGTTGGGGAACAGCTTGCTCTGAAGATATAGGTTGCAGGAACAAATACAATCCCTTCAGGGTCCTGCTGTGGGATGGATGATCCAACTATTTCCCCATCTTTGTTTTTGTCCACTCAAGATACAAATTCTTGGGAGATAAGAGCAGATTGCCCAAGTTTTAAAGGACAACTTGATAGGTGGTCTCACTAAGACTACAATACAATGCAGGAGAGATGAGTTTCTCCAAAATGGTGCTGCTACCAGAAAGTAGATGGATATAGATATGTGAAAATAACAGATACCCTATCCACTACAGTGATGACAATATAATATTGTGTAGTAGCTAAGATCAGGGATTCTGGAGCCAGACTTCCTATTCGTCTGTAAGGATCTTAGGCAAAATACCTAAAAACGCTCTATGCCTCAGTTTCTCCATCTGTGAAATGAGTATAACAGAATCTTGCTCCAGAGAGTTGTTGAGGTGATTAAATGAGTTAATATATGTGAAGTGTAGAGAGCCCACCAAGTGAATGGTGACTTAAGGATCAGCTATTATAGCCATTTCAAATGGAATGCATGTTCTTTCTGCCCTACCATGTAGTAGCCATAGTGGGCAGATCATGGAGGCTGCTTCAACTGCCATTGACATTCTAGCTGCTTGTTCTCATGCTGCTTTTTAGCAATCATCTACTTCCCTTCTTCCCCCAGCCATCTCCATGATGGCTGGTGTAGTCTAAAGTCTAACTCCTGGCTACTAATAGTATCTCTATTCTTCAACCTTGTAGCAAAGACTATCCCTTGGGCAACTGGGGTTTAGAGGTGTGATGAGAAAACATATACATCTTAGAGTTTAAAGCCTCAGTTCAAATCCTGGCCCTGGCACTTGTTTATTCATTAACTTGGGCAAATTAGTTAACATTTCTGAGCTTCAGTTTCCTCATCTGTAAAATGGAGATAATACTACTTATAAGGTTGTTACGAAGTTTAAAGGGGGTAATGAATAAGAGAGGCATGTAAACTATAAAACAATATACAAATACTAGGTGTTCTAATCCTGGCTATGACAGACGCCCTTAGGCTGAAAACTGTCCTTCCATAACAAGGTTGTTCCCATTGGAGAAACCAGTTCTGAGCAGGCATAGTAGATTGCAGATGGCTGGCACATACCAACTGGAGACATCCTGGGAGACCATTATTTTTGATGGCCTCTGTTGGGGAGAAAAGGAAAAAGGTTCTATTGGTCAAAATGTGTTTCCCATTAGGGTCATTAAGCCCAGTTAATAAGTAGCAGTCTGGAATTTCCCATTAGCTAGATAAATGAAACTAACTGATGGTGACACCACCTGGACCCTGACTGTTTTCTGTGTACTGTGCTATTACACAAGAATTACATTAGAATTTTAATTAGAATATCATAAGAATGTCACTACAGTACATTTGAATCAGGACTATGAGTAATTTGGTTAATGATAAAATTCTGCATTTGGATAGAATATAGTTTTTTTTTTTATTAACATATAATGTATTATTTGTCTCAGGGATAAAGGTGTGTGAATCATCAGGCTTACACATTTCACAGCACTCACCATAGCACATACCCTCCCCAATGTCCATAACCCAGCCACCCTATCCCTACCCCCCCACCCCAGCAACCCTCAGTTTGTTTCCTGAGATCGAGAGTCTCTTATGGTTTGTCTTCCTCCCTGGTCCCATCTTGTTTCATTTTTCCCTCCCTTCCCCCCATGACCCCCTGCCCTGCCTTTCAAATTCTTCATATCAGAGAGATCATATGATAATTGTCTTTCTCTGATTGACTTATTTCACTCAGCATAATACCCTCTAGTTCCATCCACGTCATTGCAAATGGCTAGATTTCGTTGTTTTTTTTTTTGATGGCTGCATCGTATTTCATGGTATATATATACCACATCTTCTTTATCCATTCATCTATTGATGGATATCTAGGCTCTGTCCATAGTTCGGCTGTTGTGAACATTGTTGCTATAAACATTCGGGTGCACGTGCCCTTTCGGATCACTATATTTGTATCTTTTGGATAAATACCCAGTAGTGCAATTGCTGGGTCATAGGGTAGCTTTCTTTTCAACTTTTTGAGGAACCTCCATACTGTTTTCAAGAGTGGCTATACCAGCTTGCATTCCCACCAACAGTGTAGGAGGGTTCCCCTTTCTGCGCATCCTCGCCAACACCTGTCATTTCCTGACTTGTTAATTTTAGCCATTCTGACTGGTGTGAGGTGGTATCTCACTGTGGTTTTGATTTGTATTTCCCTGATGCTGAGTGATGTTGGAACACTTTTTCATGTGTCTGTTGGCCATTTGGATGTCTTCTTTGCAGAAATGTCTGTTCATGTCTTCTGCCCATTTCTTGATTGGATTATCTATTCTTTGGGTGTTAAGTTTAAGTTCTTTATAGATTTTGGATGCTAGCCCTTTATCTGATATGTCATTTGCAAATATCTTCTCCCATTCTGTCGGTCGTCTTTTGGTTTTGTTGACTGTTTCCTTTGGTGTGCAAAAGCTTTTGATCTTGATGAAGTCCCAATAGTTCATTTTTGCCCTTGCTTCCCTTGCCTTTGGTGATATTTCTAGGAAGAAGTTGCTGTGGCTGAAGTCGAAGAGGTTGCTGCATGTGTTCTCCTCAAGGATTTTGATGGGTTCCTGTCTCACATT
>CM052887.1:47859875-48075321 GCA_028534135.1 Potos flavus
ATATATATATAAATGTAAATATATATTTTATATCTATATTATATGTGTGTGTGTGTGTGTGTATATATATATATATATATATATATATACACATATATATATACATATATTTAGACTGGTGAATAGAACAGAGCCACACACTTGATTTTGAGTGTATTTGGTCTGTTAGAAGAAACTGCCTCCCAAAATTTTAAAGAAAGAAAAACATATATATATAAAAATAAGGGTAAACACAATGAAGGGATGGAATATGACTGTAAAGATGAAAATTTAAAAAGATTCTAAAAAAGGAATTGATAAGATAAGAAGTTGGTTAAAAAAAGGGAAAAAAAAAGGAGAGAATGCGGTCAGGCTGGAGACTAGAACAAAGCTATATGCTAGATTTAGGGTATATTTTGATCTGTTAGAATAAACTGTATCCCAAAATTTTAAAGAAAGAAAAACTTATATGTATACAAAAAATAAGGTTAAATTCAATGAAGGGATAGAATATGGCTGTAACAATGAAAATTAAAGAAGATTTTTAAAAAGGTATTGATAAGATAAAATAGTTAAAAAAAGGTTAAAATAGGAAAGGGGAAAAATTAAAAAAATAGAATAAGAAAAAAATAAAATAAAAAACAATTTAACTTCGAAAGACTAAAGGATCATGGGAAAAAATTCTATGAATTCCATGAATTCTATGTGTTGCATTCCCCTAGCTCTGAAGTTCTGTAGTTCTCATTGATCAGTGAACTTGGTCTTGGCTGGATGTTCTTGCTGATCTTCTGGGTGAGGGGCCTATTGCAGTGATTCTCAAATGTCTTTGCCTGAGGCGAAATTACACCGCCCTTGCCAGGGGCCAGGCTAAGCAATCTGCTTGGTTTTGCTCTCCAGAGCTTTTGTTCCCTGAACGCTTTCTGAACAGCTTTGGAGGGCAGGAATGAAGATGGCAGCCTCCCAATCTCTGACCCGTTAGGAGCCGAGAGCTCGGGGCTCCATTCCCCAGTGGCCATCAGAGAAAAGCTGTCAATCCCTTCTGTCTCCCTGGTCTCTGGCCTCACTTGAGCTCACCTGGCCTGTGACCAAGTGTTTCTGTCTCTGGTGCATGGCCTGTTTGGAGTCTCCAAACCCAGCAGATTCCTGCAGTGCGCTCCTGCCCTACTCCTCTCCTGGAGGAGGACGGGGGGAGTCTCCCCGGATCTGCCACTTGTGGGGTCCCTGATCGAAGAGCAGTGGCCTGACTATGCCTCAGATCTTGGCTTAAGGTAACCCCGAACTGAGAACCCACTGCTCAGTTCCGTCTCTACAGCCGGCTTCTGGAGCTCTGCCACATTCAGACACCTCTGGTCTTTCTGTGACCTGTAGGGACCTGAGACCACAGTGTCCCCACGAGGGTTCCACCCCCTGCTTAGCCCCTGGAGCGATGTTCCTCAGTGGAGGAGACTTCTAAAAGTTCCGATTTTGTGCTTGGCTGCTCTACCATTTGTCAGGAGCCAGCCCCTCCCCCCACAGTCTATCTTCCCATATATTGCCTCGGATTCACTTCTTTGCAGGTACTACCTTCCAGAAAGTGTTTGCTTTTCTGTTCCTAGAATTGCTGCTATTCTTCTCTTCAATCTCCTGTTGAGTTTGTAGGTGTTCAGAATGGTTTGATAGTTATCTAGCTGAATTTTGGATAGGATATACTTTTGATACACTTCCTTACTTGTCAAAGAAGGGAATTAGATGGGGATTGTATAATCTTGGGCAAATCATTTGACTGCTAGGTATCTGCTTCTTTATCTGTAGAGGGAGGAGCTGAATGACCTATATGCTGTTTCTGATTTCTGAACCCCTTCCAAGTTCCTTGCACTTATCATAACTTGTGATTATTTTAATTGTTTGCTTACTCTATTTAATTTTTTGGATTATTGTACTCACTTGAATGTAAGTTCTATGGAGGTAAAGACCATGACTGTTTTGTCCACTGTTCTTCTAGCTAATGCTTAGTTCATAGTAGATGCTCAATAATGATTTTATGGATAGTGAATATGGTTCTTTGGTCCAATAAAGAGGAGCTATAATTTTTCTGGAGGTTAGAAAAAGGTTAGACTTTATTTTATGTAAATGAACTCAATATTTTCTGGCACACTTGGTACTGCTTAGCAGTGATAGTAACTTGATATTAAAAAAAAAAAATACCCAGCCCTGAATTCATAAAGACCATAATTGTGTGGTACATTGGTACATTTGTGTAAGGTTGATTTTAAAGATAAAGAGATTGAAATATACATGTCCTGGCCTGGGTCCACTTCATTGAGCACATGTGTGTCAGCAACTTCTGCACCTGCCCTCAGCCACTAATACTCAAGGACATTACTTATATTCTGCTTTTATATCTGGTATTTGATATATGTGTGAGCACTTGATCTTGCACCATTGTTTTGTCTGCAAAAGGGAAAATGAAACATAAATACATTGACTTTGACCTTGAGATCATCAATTAGGACCAAACAGGTTTACAAAAGAAGCTTTTAGTTTCTTAAAGATATTAATATTGCTTAAAGCACTAAAACGGCACAGGCCCAGACCAATTACATCTCATTTTATGAGCCCTGGCAAGGATATATATTTGATTCTTGTTGTTTGTCCTCACAGAGTCCTTCATAAATTAAGACCAATCAGTCATAGGAACATGAAATTCCATTTATATTCTCAGATGACTAATGGCTTTGGCTTTTGGTCTTTTAGTTCAAGTTCTGATGAAACAGAGTAGTAGCTACATGTAATTAGCAAATGGACCCTGTCAGGTCTGATCATGTGCATGTCTACAAGGGCTAAACTTGTGCCCCAGCCACCACTTTATTTTTTTAAAGGAGCTAGTGATAAACATAGCTGTGAGTAGGGACAGACTGAAAGGCTGCTCCCAACTTCCCAAGATCCACCTCCAAACCAGCAGCATAAGAGTCTTTGATTCAGAGTGACTGCTATGGGACTTTGCTAGCCTATAGTTTGTAGGATATCTTTTTTCATAGGACAAAAAAATCTCTTTGATGCTCCGATGCCTTGAAATGTATATCCTTCTTTTCACTACCCCCTTATTCCAACGTCAACATTTATATAACGAGTTTCTTAATGTAATTGTGTAGGTTGATTCCAAACCTAGAATATTCCAGATATATCTTTTGAGCCAGAGTGAAAAAACAGGAAATACGTGGTAAGATGGAAAGACAAGGGGGCGGAGGGCCAGCCATGTAAGGTTAACATTAGAAAATAATCTTCTAGTAGTAAACCTACTTCTTTGTTGCTGAGTATTCAAGGCAGTAGAATTGCATTTTTTTGGTTAGACACACTGAGTAATAACAGCTTTCTAAACTGTCACATTCAAGAAACCTCCAACCCCAGCTCTATTTCTTCTGCTTTCTCTCAGCAGGAAACTTCCTTTAGGGTGGGAACAGAAAGCTCCTCACTCACAAGGTTGCAAACTGACTAAACAGAGCTGGCCAGTGATGGGTAGTTAGAGAAGAGATTTAAAACATTGATTTTTGAACTTTATAACCCAGTACCTGCAACTTCTTAGATTCTAGATATTCTCTTTCCACTTGTTTGTGAGAGATAAGTCAAACTAATTCATCATAGTTATTCAATACCTTCTAGGCATAAGACAGTTTGTAGAGTGGGAGATGACACAAAGAGCCAGCTCTAGAAATGATCGATATGGTTGAGTGAAACCAGTATCGAAGCCTGTTAGCAATGGATATCCAGTGGGGGTTTTCCAATGATTAGATCTGCATTTCAGAAAGGTCATGCTGGAATAGAGGTAATCTCAGAACATGCTGGGGCCAAGAACTAATGGTGATTTGGGTTAATATAGCAGCAGAAGGGATGGACGGTGGAGTAGCCTGATGAGACATTTTGGGGATAGACTCAACAGATGTGGTGATTCTCTGAAAGTGAAAGTAAAAGAGAGGAGGAGTTAGTTGAGTTTTCTAGTCATCAAATCAAACTCTAAGATGATGGACAGAGAGAGTAGAGCTAATTGAGAAGGGGGGATTTTGATTTTGATGCGACTATGAGACATCTAGGCAATGCCCATCATCTAGAGCATAGAAGAAAGTTGGAGGTGAGAGAGAAAGATTTAAGCATCACTGGGGCAAAAGTGGATCAGTGAAATAGCTGTTTTCATCTGGGTGTTCAAAACTGTTGTCATCTGGGTGTCTTCCCAAGATGGTGGTCATGCTCATAAATTTTTTTTCCTCCTTTAACCAGCTATAGAGATTCTGAAAAAGAGTAAACAGAGAAGAAAATAAACCAAAAACAATCAACAGCACAAGCTGGGGGTTTGATTACCTATGCATGGTAGTAACAGAACTAATGATTTAGGCTGCCTAGTCCCTGATGGGTGAGGACACTGTACAGTACACATTACATTGGAAGCTGCCCTGGATGAAGGCCACATCTGTGGAATAATTGTTTTGTGAAAATGCTGGTGCTCTGGCTGGAGTTTCCAATCTTGGAGGAGGCTAGCCCATTGGGTGATCAACTGGTGAGAGCCGCTTCCCTACTTCTGGTTTGGGATTGTATTGTCCTTCTTATGCATGCAAGTTGATGCTGAAATTCAATGTTAATGTGCTTGTGGGACATTTGGCCTTGTGTGTTAAAGCATTTCCACATGCATCAACTTTTGAAGATGAGAATGGCATTAAATTCTAAACCAGCTACAAATCTGTACCACAGTTGAAAGTGAAAATCCTCTCCTAAGTACCAGTGACAAGCGACTGAATATTTCTTTCTGTCTTGGAATTGAAGTGCATTCCATGTGTTTTCAAAAGAAAATGAAAGCTGCTTTGGGGTCTCTTAAGAGTTTGGGGTCAGCAAACCTGTTTCCTGTGATTTATATGATGCCTGACCTGCAGGGATCGCTCATTGCTGCCATTCTATTTGAGAGATAACTCAGATGAATGTATAAGATTATGGACCATGCATCTATCAGGATCACAAATGCTATTTGGGATTTAAATTGCTGCATTGAATGATTCATTGATGCCATGTAGGATACCACCTAAAGTCTGAGAACATGGGAAATGGTGTGTAGATTAGGTTTTAGGAGCATACTCTGTAGATTAGGAGCATACTCTGTAGATGACAGGAGCTGTATCTCAAGGTTGTGGGTGAAGCTGACTTAGTTCTAGAGAAGTGAGTCTGAGGAGCAAATTTCAGGGCTCTTTCTTCTTTTTTTTACTTTTACTTTTTGAAACACCTTCTTTTTTTTTTTTTTAATTTATTTAAAAGAGAGAAAGAGAGAGACACAGAGAGAGAATCAGTAAGGGAAGGGACAGAAGGAGAAGCAGATTCCCTGCTAAGCAAGGAGCCCCAAGCAGGGCAGATCCCAGGACCCTGGTATCTTGACCTGAGCCAAAGGCAGACACTTAACTGACTGAACCACCCAGGCGCCCCAGGGCTATTTCTTCTGAGGGATCCGGGCAGGGCCACCTTGAGGGTGGCCTTTTTGAGACCACAAATAGTAGAGAATGTTAAACAGTAGAGAAACTAATTCAGTAGAGAAATTAAACAGTGTCACTACCAACCCCTGGAAGCTATGGAGCTTTCTTAAAAGGTTAAGGAGGAAACAGGAGACCCGGATCAATCTTTATAGAATAGACTGTCTGATTTAGAAGCGACATCAGAGATCACCTTGTCCTAACCTTTTCATTAACCAGAGAGATGAAGTGACTTGTCTGCCACTGTCTAGACAGTGGCAGACCTGGAACTGGAAATATGCGTGGCTCCTTTGTAAGCCCAAGGCTGACCTGTTCTTCTCAACTTGGTTATGGCAGGAGGGTAGAAAGTAACAAGAAAAAAAAAAAAAGTAACAAGTATAGGAGTACAATCGAGAAACCAGTGTTAGGTTCTAATTCAGTCACTACTAGCTAGACCTTTGGAATGAAGGTGGACTGTATTTGACTTTCTGAGTTGGTACCTCATAGATTCACCAAATGATGACAAGGAGATTTCAGGGGTGCCGTTTGCTGAATCTCCCTCAAATCACCTCTTATCCTTTGCATTATATGTACTTTTACAAATAATACTAAACTTTGGTGGTAAAATTGCTGCTAAGGGCCAGAGTGTGATTGCCAAAGGAGCTTGCCCGAGGCTGGTGTTGGGGAGGGATGGGGCAATGGGATCTGCTCTGGCAGATCTGGGAGCGTACTGGGAGAATATTGCTGGGAGAATAAAACAACAAATGATTGTTCTGATTCAGTCAGTCATGACACAATTTTTTCATAACTCTAGAAAATGTTCAGGAGGATTCAGGGAAGAAAAACTGTTTTCCTCTTTCACACTGCGTGGATTTGGAATAGCTGGAGGAAGTGAATAAATATAAAAATCAGAGTATTTTAATGTGCTGGGAAATTTGAGGACACTCCAAGAATACACTGGAACATTATATCCGTGGTTTTGTGTTTCTTGTGACTCTAAATGATCTGCTTTTACTGTCCAAGGCAGGCTTCATGTTAAGCTGCCCTTTGTTGCAGTGGCTAAATGCTTGTTTCTAAATGATATCTTTTTCTCTGGCCTTATCCGGGCTGATCATTGCTATACTTTCATGAAAATACCTGTGCCAAGTTCGAATGTGCTACTGGCTAAGGCCCATCAATTATCTCCATAGATGCAGCACAGATGCAACATCTATTAAAGGCTTAGAGTTTTGTGCTGTACTTGCCATGAGATAGCTGTCCAGATTTGTTCTGCTTACCATAACAGTGCTGACAACTGTGAGTCAGTGGTATCATTCTACAGTGAGAGAGAAGCTGGTTGTCAGGACACAAGGACCTTGTATTGAATTGTACCTGGACTTCTATGAATTCATGTTATTGGAATCTGTAGGTAATTTCACCCATGTTCTAAAACTCATGTTTTCATTTTGGCTGAATGCAAGCCCTCAGTTGCCCTTATTTTTTCATTTTAAGTTTTGAGATATTTTATGGTAATCTTTATTTCAGACTTATCTGGAATTTATAGCAACAAAGAAAGAAGGAAACTAGCAATCACTGAGTGTCTGCCATTTGCTAATCCACAGTTGATAAATACAGGACATACTTCCTACCACTTTCTTTAATTTGTCCTTGGCAGACATTGCTAATCAATCATAGCACTTTTTGAGTCTGGATAAGACCTCACAATGCTTTTCAGAGTAACACTCCTGGAAACCACCATCTATTGGTATGAATTGGACATAAGATAATACCCTTTGTTATTCCAGTACTAGGCATTTAGTATTTGTTATTTCATTTTATCCTTGCAACAAAGATTCAAGCAGTCCATATTATTCCACACAGTGGTGCAAATTGAAGCTAAATTTATTGAAATAAATTGGTTTTTGGCTTATGGGTATATAAGCCAGTTGTATGGTTTCTGGATCAAAACAGATGATCAAATACAGATATTTCTTAACCTTTTTTTTTTTTAAACAGTTTCGGGCATTTTCTTTTTCTTTTTTTTAAATAATTTATTTATTTGAGAAAGAGAGAGAGAGAGAGAGGGCGTGAGCACGAACGGGAGGAGGGACAGAGGGAGAGGGAGAAACAGATTCCCTGCTGAGCAAGGAGCCCCAAGTAGGGCGGATCCCAGGACCCTGGTATCATGACCTGAGCCAAAGGCAGACACTTTAACTGACAGAGCCACCCAGGTGCCCCCAGATATTTCTTAACTTTTGATGAGATTTTTTCCCCAAAAGTTCAGATAAAATAGTAATGATCATAGTCAACATCAGTAATAGCACCTGGCAACTCTGGGAACAGAAAATTGTGTAAGAAATCAAACACAACACAATCTCTTGTTCCTTAGCTTGTCTATTAATTCATTTCACAAACATTTACTGAGTATTTAGCCCTGAGGCTAAGGTATTAGGCTAAAAATTAGGTAGATGGTGGTGAACCAAATAGATATAATCTGTACTTTCATAGAATTTACAGGCTAGTGGGACAGATTGACATTAAACAACTACACACAAATAAATATATTGTTACAAACTGTGATACATTCCAAGAAGGAAAGGAACAGAGACCTCTGTTGGAACATAACAAAGAGAAACTTCAATTTCATACAATGACTGGTGACTGCATCTCCGAGGCAATCGTATTTAAGCTGATCACTAAAGGACCAGTAGAAAGTAGCAAGGAGAAAAATTGGGAACAAAGATTTAGGAAGAAAGAACAGCATGTGGGAAGACCCTGAGTTGGGAAAGAGTTTGGTTTGATCAAGAGGATCCTCATTGGCTTTCTAGGAATCTTGTCCTCACTTTGCTAGCCTTGGTCGGCAGAAAGTAATAAATCTATGAAAGGATATTCTCACATATGTTGGCAAATAACACCAAAGGTGGCCATGTTTAGAAAACACATGTGACTTTGCAAAATATAACACTGAGAGCCTTCTCAATAATACGGTCAGGTAACCCCAAAGTAGGGAAGCTATCTTGAGCCAAACTGCATTCCCCACTTTGTCCCTTTACAAATGACAGGGCACTACCCTCCAAATATGCAGGAGTTGATCCTATATGGTGGTTCAACAAAAAACAGAGAGCAAAAGTAACTTCGACTGTCCCTGGCCTCAGCTCTCTGTTCACTTTACATAGCATATGGAATTGATCAAGCAAACCAATGTCTCTAGTCCTCCAGGTTAGAGGCCAATGGGACTGAATGGTGTCCAGATTAATAGAGAGGAAAGCCAGACAGTCAACCAATGTTATTTGGGGGAGGAGGGCAGGTGCTAATAATAGACCTGCTCTTGAGTAAATGCGAGATTAAAAGGGAAAAACATAGGAAATATGCTAGACATTTGCAAAAAGGTAAATGACATCATGATTTTGAAGAAGACTCATGATGTTAAACAGAATGAAATTACAGGGAGCAACTAGGTGTCATCTCATAAGCAATTAAATAAGGGATAAATAAGTAATTATTTAAGTAATTAAATAAGAGATAAATAATGATTGGCAAAACCAGAGATATAGATACAAAGTGAGCCTTCAGAGCTAAGAAAGTAATTTAAGGAAGCAGTGTATTTTCTAAAACTATGGCACAATATTACAACTAGATATTGACTTGATATAATCTGCTGATCTTATTCAGATTTTTCCAATTTTACCTGTGATAATGTGGATTTAAAGGTGCCGGGACCAACACATGAAAATGAGGCTGATTTATTTGGACTGGTTCCAGATCTAACTACTTCAACTAAATTGATTATCAAATAATCCTGTTAATGTATCTATTCATTATTGTGTTAACTGCTTAGGAAATTGCTGGCTTGGAGAAGGCACTTTATGATTGCCAGTTCAGTCTCATTCTGATATTCCTCCTTGGGCAGGCATGATACATGTACTTGATGAACAGTGGACAGCAAGAATGCCCCCACCTCAAAACTGTACACATTGTCTGAAACACTGAAATTACTGTGTTCTATTTGAGATTCAAAGCCCAACATGGGATGGAAAACACAGGGCAGCATAATTTTGTCTTTCCCTGGGGAAGTAACTAGCTGTTTATTGTGGTTCAAAGCAGGATATAAACACTGATATAAGAATAATTGCCCTCACCTTTGCATGGCATTAAATAAATGTAATCAAAGGGCACAACAAGGACAGAGTGGTCAACGGCTCTGTTATACTGTATAAATATGGTTAAGTGGCAATTTGAGAAACAATATGCAGGGATTAGGAGATAAAGTCTTCACAATGTTCTGCTTTGGTCAGCCAGGAAGAGAGCTGGAAATTTAATGTTTGCAAATGGCCTCTATTCAGGTACCCAGTATGACTCGTTCTGAACATTGAAAGGAAGGGAACATTGAAAATAAATTTCCAACACAGGAAATCACAAATGTGCTGGGGAACTCATGGATTCTGGGTACAGGGAGGCATTGTTAGTAATCAAGCCCTTGATTCCTGTTCTTATGAGCTTTTTCATGAGTTTCTAGGAGTTTGAAGTGCCACTCTTGAGTATTGTACATATTGAGTATATGCTCTTTTCATAGTTTTGGATCTGTGGTTGGTCAAAAACCTAACCAAATTAAACAGAAAATCTTTTAAGGAACAGCTTATATTATCTCTCTAAAGCAGTGTTTCTCACCCCTTTTAATTCATGTTCCCTTGTAATAATCTTAAAAAACTCACTTCCTCCTGAATCCCCCTAAATCTCATATGAACCACCTCTCGCTTTCTACCTTTTTTTCCATGAGCCAAGAAGATTCTGATTGTTATTTGTATTATAAGAAGAGTGTACTTTGGAATTTTTGTACCAAAAATTATAATACTACATGTGCTACTTGGCCCAGTTCTAAAAATTATGACTTAGGCTCTTGACTTTTTTTTTTTTTTTTTTAAAGATTTTTTTATTTGTTTATTTGACACAGAGAGTGAGAGAGGGAACATAAGCAGGGGGAGTGTGAGAGGTAGAAGCAGGCTCCCCACCGAGCAAGGAGCTTGATGCGGGGCTCGATCCCAGGACCCTGGAATCATGACCTGAGCCAAAAGCAGATGCTTAACGACTGAACCACCCAGGCACCCCAACTTCTGGGTTTTGTTGTAGCCCATATGAAGACAAGCTCTAGCAGACCACTCCATTGAAAACTTAAACAAGATACTTCTCTGCTTTCCTTGTTTGAGCTAAAAGGTGGACATCATTTTAGTACTTTTCCCAGGAGTTGCTCTCTGGTCAATGAGCAGCAACCTGACAACAAAGTTTAATATAATATCTCATGTGTCCATTATTCAGATGTCGAGGAAAATATGACAAAACACAGGCTACCACTGTTTGTATTTATCTCCATAAATATTCTCTCTAGGTGGCACTCACTCAAAAACAAAAACTGCAACATTAGCTCCAATTCTGTGGTCCATGCAGGGAGACTCTGGGAGGTTTAGAGTTGGAAGCACCTTAGAAATCATCTAGTTGAGTCTCCTCATTTGACTGCTGAGGAAACCAAGGTAAAAATAATATTAGAAACCCTGTTTTCCTGATTGTCAGTCTAACAATATTTCTAATATATCAAGGACCTCCATGTATATATAGATAAATTTTTGGCGTCTATTTTTGATGATTCATTTTGTTTAATAGACAAGATTAAATAAATACATGAAATTTCAAAACATGAAAAGTTTCAAAACATAAATGTGTTTTCACAAGAACACTTTGAAGTAGATACTATCATTGCCTTCATTTTAAAGAGGAGAAAATGAGGCTTATGTGGTTCTGTGACTGGTCTAAGATTCAGCTCTCCAGGAAGTAGGAGAGCTGAGACTGAATTCAGGTTTTTCAGTCCAAAACCCATACTATTTCTACTGTATAGTTACAAAAAAAAATCAAGCGGATTGTTTCAGGCATCTTTGAAAACAGTGTATATTTTCATTTACAAACCAGTTGCATTTTTAAAAGAAGAAAGCAAGTCTTCAACATGACTTGGTATGCAATTCCATCTCATTGTCATGACAAACTGCAAAGTTGCAATACAATCATAGGCTGTTCAGTAGTTTGAAATCCAGTGCTGCCACTTACTAACTGTTGATTTTGGGAAAGTTCTTTGACCCTCAGTTTCCTCCTTTGACAAAGTGGAACATTAATGTCTACTGCACAGGACTGTTATAAGGATAAATGAGATGACAACATTTAAAGGCTTAGCACAGTGCCTGCCATGTAGTAGAGCTCAACAAATGGGACTAATTTCTGGTGTGTAGAGGAGGGAGGGAAAAGGGGAATGGGAAGGCTCGTGGCAGGACAGTGCTTCTAGAGGTTATGGGCTGGAATTGTGCTTCAGGGCAAACTTTTCTCGAGGCTATGAATTCTTAGTAAGTCTCCTGATAAAAGACCCAAAGGCAACCACCATACCAATCTAAGTAGGATTTGTAACCATTAAATCAGCCGAAGAAATATTGATCTATGCACTAAAAGGCAGGAAAGAAAATATAATACATGGAAAATATAAAGTATATTAAAGAAATTTAGGACAATGGAACCCACGATATAAGAAAGGACAAATAAGATATAATAGGATGGTAGTTAAAGTAAGTACAAATGGATTAAATTTTCTGTGGTAGGCTGAAAAATAGCCCCTCAAAAGATATCTATATCCTAATCTCTGGAATCTGTGGATGTTAACTTGTATAAATCTTTTTTCTAGATATGATTAAGTTAAGAATTTTCAGATGGGGAAATATCCTGGATTATCTAGGTGGGTTCTAAATGCAGTCAGATGTGCCCTTATAAAAAGAGAGGTAGAGGGAGATTTGATACAAACTGAAGGGAAAAGGCAATGTGACCACGAGGCCAAGATTGGAGTGATATGGCTATATGCCAAGGACTGCCAACAGCACCTGAAACTGGAAGAACAAAGAAATATTCTCTGTTAGAGCCTCTGGAGAGAGTGTGGTCATGCAACATTTTGATTTTGGTTCAGTGAAATTGATTTCAGACTTCTAGCCTCCTGAATTGTGAGAATAAGTTACTATTATATTAAGCCACCAAGTTTTTATAATTTGTTCTAGCAACCACGGGCAACTCAAATATGCAGAAATTGGAAGACAGAGTACCAGCAAAAAATAACAAATTTTGAATTCACAAAAAAGGCTTCCAAATGTTGAGAGTATACTAGGTCTAATAAAATATAAAAAATCAATTTTATGCAGTCTATGTTTGTTGATTTTAATGCAATAGGAGTAGAGACTAGTAACACATTTATGGCTAAGAATATTTCCTTTATCTGGAAACTAAATAACCTATGACCAAATAACCTTTGGGTTAAAGATGAATTGTAAGAAAAATTATAGAACAGTTAGAACTGAAATACAATCGAAATACTATATATTAGCATTTGTACAACATGGCTAAATAAGTACTTACAGAGAAATCTGTAGGTCTAAATACTTTTACCAGAAAGAAAAACGTAATCTAATAATTCAATTTAAGAATTTTTTTAAAAAGAGTTAAAAACAAAAAAGCCAAAAAGAAAACAAGGGTGAAAAATAATGAGTAAGAGAACAACAACAAAAATAAAAATAGAAAAGATCAACACAATCAAAAGCTGTTTCTTTGAAAGAATTAGTAAATAAATGGATATGGCAACTTTGGATTGTTTAATAAATCATGTTAAGAAAATTGACTTACTCTATGGAAAAAATAAAACTGGATCTCTTCTAACACCATGTATTTGGGCTCCATATTTTTCTAACTTCATATAAAGGTAAAAGTGTGAAGATAATATAGCTTATATTTTTATAACCTGGGGATGAGAGAAGGACTTCTTAAACCTTGGAAGGTAATCCATAAAGCAAAGTCCCCAGAGATCTAATTCTATTAAAAAAATTAGGATTTCTATTCTGAGGAGGACACCACGGACAATGTTAACAAATGACAGATTTGGAGAAGATACTTGCAATGTCTAAAACTGAAAAGAAACTAATGTCTGAAATAAACAATTTAGTAAATTAACAAGAAAAAACAGTAATGGAAAGTAGAAAAATGGGCAGTCTATAAATATGCACTCATAGAAGATGTACTACACATGGCTGAAATGTTTACAAGAAAATACTTAAGCTTATTAGTATTTAGGGAAATGCAAATGAAAGTACAATGAGGTACTGCTTTATTTGTATCAGGTTGGCAATAACTAGAAAGTTAATGTTAATGTTAAAGTAAGGATAATGTTAAACATGCATAGGAATGTGGAGCTATAGGAACCCTTGTACGCTGCTAGTGGTTGTACAAACCAGTAGAGCTATTCCATGGTGCAATCTGGCAAGCATCAGCTAAGTTAAGTGCATGTATCTTCTATGACCCTGTGTGCTGTTTCTGATTAGATATCATCCTAGAGAAAATCTCACAGAGACCCATAAGAGGATGAAGATAGTCATTGCAGCATTGTTTATGGTGGCAAGAAGTCAAGAATCTGGACGTCTCTCACTGCGGTAATGGGCAAGTTAAATGTGATTGACACACAGTACCTCTACAATGCATGGACTAGATGCATGCTCAGAAACATGGAGAGGCCTTCTGCCTAAAATGCTCTTTATTATTTTCACTGCCGGCTACTTCTCAAGATTAAGATTTCAGCATAAGTATTATCTCCCATGGTACATTAAAAGTGGCCTGCTTTTCTGCTTCTCCTCACATTGAGAAGGGAAGTCTAATCCCCTCCCTTTGAATCTGAATTGGTGGCATGCTTACTTAATAGATTGTGGTTAAAGTGAAGCTATGATAGTCCAGGTCCAACCTTTAAGAGAATTGGCAGATTCTGCCTTGTTAGCGTGTATCCCTGAGCTACCATATAAGAAGTCCAGCTACTCTGGGTCACAATGCTGTGAGGAAGCCCAAACCACATGGAGATATAGCAAATGTGCCCCAGTTCACCATCTCAGATGACCTTCTATCCAACTGCTCACAGAAACAGCCAGCCTTGGGAATGACCTCCTCCAAGGTCTAGCTCAGGCAAGTATTCAGATGACTCTAGCCCAGCTGGAGCTACCTCTGACTGTAAAAACATAAGAAACCCCAAACATGAGAACCTAGCTGAGCCCAGTTAACCCCAAGAATCATGAAATGTAGTAATAAGTTCTTTTAAGACACTAACTTTGGGGTGGTTTGCTATGTAGCCATAGGTAACCAGAACACCTTCCACAGGCACTTTATTTAGATGTATACTCAGGGTCTAGCAGGGAGTTTTGTTTTTTTTTAAGATTCTTTATTTATTAATTTGACAGAGAGACAGATCACAAGTAGGCAGAGAGGCAGGCAGAGAGAGAGAGGAGGAAGCAGGCTCCCTGCTGAGCAGAGAGCCCAATTAGGAGCTTGATCCCAGGACCCTGAGATCACGACCGGAGCCGAAGGCAGAGGCTTTAACCCACTGAGCCACCCAGGCGCCCCAGGGAGTTTGTTTTTGATATAGTATTTGTTTGATAATTGAAAAAGTTTAATTGGCCAAAATAGTTTTGAACCTTCTTATCTGATCTCTTTGTCCTGATTTCTGACTCATGCCTAAAACTTACTCCATTTCAGATACAGAGGGTACATGGAGGGTTTTTTTTTTTTTTTTTTTTTTTGTAAGATTTTATTTACTTATTTGAGAGAGAGAGCGGAGTGGAGAGAGAGTATGAACTGTGGGGAGGGGCAGAGGGAGAAGGAGAAACAGATACCCCGCTGAGCGGGGAGCCTGACGTGGGACTCCATCCCAGGATTCTGGGATCATGACT
The DNA here is from genome assembly GCA_028534135.1 of Potos flavus. NCBI lineage: Eukaryota > Metazoa > Chordata > Mammalia > Carnivora > Procyonidae > Potos > Potos flavus. The sequence continues at coordinate 47,875,075 of CM052887.1, forward strand.
TGAGCCGAAGGCAGACGCTTAACCAACTGAGCCACCCAGGCACCCCATTACAATAGTTTTTAAATGAAATGTTTTCTACAGTGTGGTCACATCAGTGCAGCTTTGTGTCAGGAAACCACCAGCCCTACTGTTAGTTTGTCACTGCCCGCCTTATCCCCACTTTACTTCTTCCCAGCTTCCATCCTTCTTTTGTTGCCAGAAGCTGAGGAGAGGCTGCCAGTGTTTTTAATGGATCCCATTCATTGTCTCTAATTGCAGGATTACACACAGTGGTGTTTTCAACCACCTTAGCTGCTGACGCTTAAATGAACAATTGTCAGGAGTTGGTAATAATGGTTATGCCTCCCAGTTTGGTTAGGCAACTCCCTTATTTGAAGTGTATGTTGGTGAATGGAACTCCTTGCATTAATTGGAAAAAATGGAAATTTTGTTGTTTTTATCATTTGGTGACAAGCAATTCTCTCAAACTGCTGAACTGGAGATTATTGAGAAGACTCAGAATTTCTTTAGTTTAGGCATGACACCTCGTGCTTCACTTAGGTTTTGTACATGTCTGTCATGCCCTATGCTTGTTTGTACACAGGCCTTTTATCTTCTACTAGATGACAGAATCTTGAGGGCAGACTCCAGGTTTCATTTTTTTTTTTTTAATGATCCCCAGAGGATCAGCATAGTGGCTACTTTACAAATATTTGTGGATCTGAAAGGCATGCCTTTAACTTTTCATGTCTTGGTGTCCTTCATAACTATGAACTGGGGTAAAGGAGTGGTGTTTTATTTGTTTTATTTTTTTTATGCGAGTTTTGAAGAGAGTCACAGAGGCATTTCTGGTATTGAAGAGAAGCTGATGGGACAGGAATGGGGATTTCAAGAAGTATTGCTGAGGACTGACTATGCATGCTCTCCAATTAGAAAAAACAAACTCAAACAGAATGCATTTTGAAATTACTCATTTCTTACAGAAACCTTTCTATAAATCCAAGATGGGTGAAGTTACACAAATGTTACATAAAGTTTGCTAGAGTGGTGTGCGAAATGAATGGATTGGTTTTGAGGGAGATCTGTGGGGCTGTCCTATGAACCAAATCATGTCAGAAAGTAGTATAAAGGAGTTGATTGACTTTTTGACATCCATAACAGCTTTTAAAGAAAACTTATATCCCACTTCTTGGTCATATACTAGATAGGTTGCTGGATAAAACTTATAGAAAAGTTATTGTACCATGCTTTTCCATTGTCCCTGAAAGACGTTTCTCTTCTAGATAGATGAGATATTACTTTGGTAGGGAAATACTGGTATAATCTTCCTGGAATTTTCTTCCCCCTTTCTAACCGGCCCAGTCACATGGTGTGGAGAGAATTAGTCACAGAGGTAATAAGAGCTGAGTTTTATTCCTGTAACATAATATACATCTTGTATTTCGGAAATCACTATTTTTCTCTTAGATGGTTTACTTATTTGTAGAAAGGATGAATGGTATAGGAATCTCATGATCATTATCAGAAGAACATTTAATGTAGGCATCTTAATCTCTCTTTATAAGATAATGACACCCGTCCTAGTATGCCCAGGTCTGACATTGGCTATGCACAGGCCTGACAGGCCTGATACTGTTTCTTGACCAGTTTGCCTCCTTCCCTGACTGTAACCTCTTGATGCAGAAAAGGAGTTTTGTTCAGGATTATATCCTCAGTACTTAATGCCATACCTGGCAAATAATAGGCATGTGATAATTATTTGATGAATAAATGAGAGATTTGAGGACATGATGTGATAATACATGAGAAAATTGCTTTGAGGAGGTTGGGTATTTGAATTAAGATCCTTGTTAAACTTCTGTGAATTCTAAATTTTGTTCCACGTCGTTATAACTAAACTTTCGCAGGTTTGCTGGAATAATCAATGTCTCTTTAAACAAGATTGTGTGTAAATTTCACATTCCGAAAATTCTGAACTTTAACCAGGGGTCTAAGTTCTTTCAATGTAAAAAAAAAAATACAGTTGAGATCAAAATACAGATCCTTAAGTTAACAGATGATTAGCCATTGGGAAAGAGCTTTATTAATTAATCCAATAAGCTTTAAGGCCTGCATTATTCTAAGCATTGAGGCTACCACAACAAATGAGACACACTCTTGTCCTCAAGGTGCTCAAGATCTGATGTTATGGGCTGGATTGTGTCCCCCCAAAATGCATATGTTGAAGTCCTAATTCTCAGTATCTCAGAATGTGTACTTATTTGGAAATAGTCTTTATAGAGGTAGTTAAGATGAAGTTATTAGGGTAGGCCCTAATCCATTATGACTAGTGTGCTTATAAAAAGAATTTTTCAGATAGACACACAGAGGGAAGACCATGTGAAGACACAAGAAGATAGTCATTTACCCCAAGGAGAGAGGCCTGGAACAGATCCTTCCCTCACAGCCCTCAGAAAGAACCAGCCCTGCCCACACCTGGATTTTGGACTTACAGCCTCCAGAACTGTGAGACAACAAATTTCTGTTATTTAAGTCACCCAGTGTGTGGTACTTTGTTACAGAAACTGTAGGAAACTAACACATCTGGTAAAGGGGCTAGTTCTGTAAAGAGATAGTTTAAATCCTAAAAGTCAAGGCTCCAGGAGTCCCATTTTCAGGGAGTAGAGATGTTAGTGGGTAGACACACTTAGCAACTAAAATTAAAAAAGACCTTTGTGATGAACTCATGTAGGTGTAAACACTAATGGTGAAACAGGGAAACTACGGCTTTCTAAAGATTTAGGCTGATGATTACCTTGGGGGAGAGGGGATTGGTGAATGGGTTGGGAGGGAAGATCATATATTTACAGTTTATTTGCTGATTTCATATTTGCATATTTGTCCCTTCACTAGAATTTATTTGTAACCCCAAGATCAATACTCACAGTGCTTTTGTGGTCATTTGCAGGCATGCTCAGAGTGGTGAGAAATTTGAGCTGCCCAGCAGCTCAGGTTGCACAAGGCAGTGCTCTGCCTTCTTTTTTCAGTTTTGGTTTGGTAAACAAGTGTCCTTTTCATGGTTTATTTAGCGTCGTGCTTTTTTGCATTTTTGTGCCTTTTTTTTTTTTTTTTTTTTTGGTGATTTCACTGTTTAAAATGAGTCCCTAGTATCTGAAGTGGTATCTAGTGTCCCTAAGCTCAAGGAGGCCTACTAAGCCTTATGGAGAAAATACCTGTGTTTGGTTCAGCTTTGTGCAAGCATGAGTTATAGTGCTGTTGGCCATTAGTTCAATGTTAATGAATCGACAATATATATGTTAAAAAAGAAGTCTTTCAACAGGAACACACATAAAAGAAGGTCATGGATTGGTTGATGAAACTGTTACCAGAGGCTTGCAGGAATATAATCCTATATTTCCTCTTGGAGCAATGCTTCAGTACTTGCTAATTTGATGTATGTGGTGACTTTACAGAGCATAACTACCACAAATAATGAGAATCAACTTTGTGGATAGAAGTTATTTTCAAGTCATGAGTGGCTATCACATTACTAAAAAAACCAATTAAATAAATTGTATCATGTACGGACCAGTAATGAGTGTGTGTCAAAAATCATACTATGGTTAATCCAATTATTTGCATCTGAAAATGCGTAAGTAAAGAAAAAATTTTAAAAGTGAGCAAACATGAAATAATTTCATATAATTGTAAGTGCCACTGATTTTCTGGCAAGTGGACATTTGATCTGAGACTGGAAGAATGAGAAGGAGCCCCCATGTGGCGATATGCAGGGATAATGTTCTGTGCACAGGAACAGTGAGTGCAAAGGCCCTGGGCAGATGGTGAGGTGGCATGTTGGAGGCGCAAAAGAAAGACCACTGTGGTTGGAGTACAGTGACCAGTGTGAAGGAGGCAGGTATAAGAGGAGGCTGGAGAGATAAGAAGGTCATGGTAAGGCTCTTATTAATAAATAAATGTCCAGGCTATTCCTATTTATTTGTGACAAGTTCTTTTCTGGTACCCGTGAATGTATTTTATGTGTATGAGAAAGCATTCCTCTCATTTCTTTGCCGTTTTGGATTTCATAGCTGTTTGTCTTTCCTTGTTTTGTTTGGATGATTTATGACTACAGCCATGTTGAGACATGTTGACTTAGCAAAGCTGTCTGGGAAAAATGTGATTGTCAACTTCTGCAGACTTGAATGAGTGGAAAGACAGTCCTCAGCCAGCTGATGCGCTGAGGGGAAGCAGATTGTGCCGTGACATCATTCGGTCTGCATCATTGACTCTTTGGATGTCTCTGCTGCCCTTATAACTTAATGTTCTAGGCAGCCCAAGTTCCAATTTATCAGTAAGGACGATAAATTGCTAATGACTATGGGCCTCTCCCTATTCTTAAGTTATCTGCTAGCACAAAGAGACAGATTCATTCAATTTGGAAAATGTTAATAAGATGCCAAAAATGTGTTCAGGGAGAATAAAAGGGAAAGCTTTTTCAAATGGCTGTATCGTTTTTTCCAAAATTGAATTCCAACCATCCCTGTTCGTCCAGGTGAATTAAAAGACTATCAAAACCTTAGATATTTCTATTAACTTAATTAAACAGTGTCTGAATAGAGAAGTGGTAGAGATGAAAGGCATTCATGCTCCATCAAATGAAACTCCATGACAAAAGATACTGAACACTTGCTTTCCTTTCCTTCCCCAACTCCCTAAGTCAGTTCTAATACTGTGATTTGACTTATTTGGATAATACCGATTTTCTAGAATTTTAGGAATCTCCTTTAAGTAGGTTTAGCTCATGTTTTACTTGGATGGACTTATGAGACTCCCTAGATGGCTTGCATTGCTGCTTTTTCTCCAGTATTCTACTCTCCAACTTGGGAGCCATGTAACTACTTACTGAGATTCTTCTATGAAGGAATAGGGAAATCTGGGTGGTAGAACTGAAATCAGTTCTATTTTGAAAGCTGTGAGCATTTCACATTGTTGCAAAAAGGACGATCGACATAATTTTCCAATCGGGAGTTTGAGGGTTACAGATATTTCATTACTTTGTTTTGTGCCCAAGTTTAAGTGATTATTCTTATAGATAAAAATCCCGAGACATTGGATCGAATAAGAAGGATGTTGAAAATATTCTGTTGCTTTATGGCCTTTGTATGAGGACATATAAGGTAAATATCTTTCAGAGTTTTACAGGAAAATATTTTCCCTTCCTGAGGAACTTACTAATATAAAGATTTATTTATGTATTTATTTAATGCTTTTTTTTGGGTTGGGAAATGTGTCATTTGTACATTGTCTCAGTCTCTTTTTACCTTTGCTGCTAGTACCATACATAATGCTCAACAGAGTTGTTTAGCAGTGGCTTATATCTTTAATATATTATCTTTTTCTACACAATGGTTTTTTTTTTTTTTTTGTATGTATGATTCTTATTATAAATTCCTCGATGTAGTTTTTGGAAATAGATATAATACAAGTAAAATAAATAAATAAATAAATATAGTGTTTAGTTCCATGTCCTCCAGAGAGAATCTTCTACAGGATTTTATTTGTTTCTGATATATTTCACTTTCGTAGCAATTTGCTATATTTGTGCTTTCTCTGAGTTCTGTTAGTTGTGGCATGATTCCTTCTTAATGGTGGGAGAAACATTTGTGACTATACCTCCAAGTAGATTATTTCATTTGGCATTGGTCATTAGGACTTAAAAAAATATCCTCAATCCCTTTTGACTTAGTACTGTAAATTACATCAAAGAGTATTAAGGACATTTTAGTGGCCATGCTAGGCATCAGGTAAGACTTTGACATGTCGAATCAAGCAGCTGGGCCATACATAATACAGCTTACTTCTCTGGACTGCCACGTAAATAACACCTGAGTTAAATGATGTAATCAATGCCTTTTTGTTATAAATGACATAAAGCGTTGCTTTTCTGTACATTGATTTTTTTTAAATCAAAATGTCTCATAGTATCAGATAGTTAATAAAGTTCTGATTGCTCAAGTGTTTGATGAGTCAAGTAGAAACCCTTCTCTATCAAGCTACAAGAAGTGCATTTAGATTGGAGCTGAATGCATGGTGGCACTGATGACTCATTGGCTAAATTGTGATTTTGTAATTTTGATGTTGATAATTGGTAAGATAAGCTTTCAACTCATGACAACCCAACCAGTGTTTGTTCAACTGCCTCAAGGGTTTGGGTGAGCATTAGTAGAGAGTTATAATTACTTTCTCCCTAAGAGATCAGATTTCTCTCTGGATGGCTCCCTGCCTCCCTCAATCTAATAAAATATATTCTAGTCTACGCATGGTGAGACAAGAGAAAGTTCTGACACATCGTCCTAGCTGGAGGTTATGTTATAGGTCTTAATGCTCTCTGTCTTTGGGTTTTTACAATTTACTCCTAAAAACCAAAAGCACCTGTCCTTGACGTTACTCTCAACCAGGTCTGCCTGGAGTTTTTAGTTTCTTTCTTTCTCTGTGTATGCGTGTGTGTATGTATATGTATTTATAATCGTTTATATATGTGTATATTTGTATGTATGTAAACGTTCCCTTCATGCTTCTTCTCCCATGCCTTCTCCACATCTCCACATCTGTACTCATCTCCATATCTATACCTCTTTTTGGATCTTCCTCTCTAGATCTTTCGGTCTCTTTTCTTAGTAATGCAACTTATCCCTCCTTGGGCTTTTCTCTAAAATGTATCCCTCTATGTGCTCAATCCAAAAAGGAAAAAAAAAAAAAAAAAAGAAGAAGAAAAGAAAAAGAAGGACTCCTTTACCATATCTACCTCCCTCACAAGGTGAAGAAGGATGAATGTAAATCATTAATAACTTAATTCTTTATCTTGAATATTCTTTCACTTTTTAAACATTCTGAAAGGCCTTTAGCCTCCCACACTCTAGGTATGATGAAACTTTTAAAACCATCTTTTTTGACTCAATGAGAATTATTTGTTATTCATAAAATAATAACAGAGAAAAATGTAAAACCATGTGTTCATTTCCCCCCCTTCTCTCTGTCCCCATCCCACTCTCATCCCCAGTCCCTGTCTTTCAGTATATGTGTCTGTTTCTCACACTCTCTGTCCCTCTTCTTGACTCCCCCTCTATTTCATCTTTCTTTCTAAGTGATGGAAATTGCAAGCTTTCCTTTCTTGATGGTATGATTAAAGGACTGTGCACCTGCTCAGGTAGAATAAATGGGGGAAATGCTGAAGCAAGTATTTATGCTAACAAATACAGTCTCCGTTTTTGCCTTCAAAAACAAGCCTGCAGTTCAGAAAAGCTGCCCTTCAAATAAACACACTGAAGCCTTTTACATTCAAGCCCTATCTCATGTCGAAAAGGTCCTTGAGTCTAAACTCCATGAGGTTTGTTGGGGGCACAGGTGCCATTTTTTCAGAGATGAATGGATGTTTAACTTAAAGGAAAAGGTAGAAATTGTCTTTTCTCTGTAAGGAGGAAATAGGAAGAAAAGCAGAGGAGAGGGCAAAGACAAGAATGTTTTAATAATAAATGGCTTAGAAACCCCTCCATTCCCCCCAAGATCTCATAAACTCCAGGGTTTCTAGGTTGGATTTAAATACACTTTAAAAAATAGAGTACCAAATGCTCATTAAGTTTGCATTCTCATTTTCAAAGCTCTCTCCAACTCCACTTAGGCTTCTCATCTCTTTTTTTCATTCTCTGATGCCAAGAAGCAGTTCTGCTATGACAACTAGTCAATTAGTGGGGAAATCTTATTGAATAAACAGTCTTTTCTTTAAAGGACAAGTTACTTGAAAATAGGACACACATCTCATCTCTTTCCTTCTATTCTCTGCCTCTCTGCTTTTCTTCCCACCCCTCCTTCCCTCTCCCTCATGGATAATCCAAAAAAAATTTATTATTAACAATTGGTTAATATGTCCCTTAAGCCTATTGATTCTCCTCTCTATTTTCTTTTCTTTTCTTTTTTTTTTTGCAATTATTATTATTTTTTATAGGAAGTTGGTTGGTTTGTTGTGTACAGTTCTCATAGTTTGGAATTTGCTGATTGCCTCCCTGGAGTAAGGTTTAGTATATTCCTTATTCCTTTTATTCCTTGCATTTCCCGTAACCTGGTAGTTAGGTCTAGAGTCTTGATCAGATTCAGCACTGAATTTTGAGAGACAGAAGTACATCACAGGTAATTCTGTGTCTTTCCAAGAGGAGGTATATCAGGATGTCTAGTTCTTTCTGTTTTGAGGTTAGAAGTCATTGATGATCATTGCCTAGATTCAGTAATTCTTTAGTAGTTTTCAAATGATATTTAATTCAGTCATTTCTTCTTCATTTATCAGTTGGAGGTCTTCTAGAAAGACTTTTCCTTGTCAAATATTTGTTAAGTTTATTTCATTCTATATAGGATAGGCAGGATAAATGCTTATTTCTTTCTCCTTCTTTGGAAGTTTTTAAAGTAGTAAGCTGGTTTCCTATCAAGTCTGAAGGTGTGTCTTAGATAGGTTTCTGGAAAAATCAGACCCAGATACAAGGATTTGAAGGCAGAGGAAATGCCAGCAAACAGAATAGAGAAGTTAAGATAGAGAAAAGAAGGCAGCCCAAACAAGGGCATTTTTGAGTCAGGTAGCACAGTGGGTGACTGGTGTTAAACCTGCTTGGGAAACTGTGGGCTAGAGTAGAATGCTTCCGTGTTTTCCCTCTTGACGGAGCTAGGTAGATGGATGAGTTCTACTCTGGCTTTTCTGTCCTGATATGTGCTCTGGAAGGCAGATAAAGCTCTCAGGTAAGAGAACGCATGTGCTGGCAGTTGGAAGCCAAGCCGCGATGCCTTGACATAGTAGGGGTGAGGGGAGTTGGGGTGAACTGCTACAGTTCACCCCTTTCCCCACTCAGAGCCCCACATTGAGTTTGTCCTATCTCCGAAAAGCCAAAGCACGCGAAATGAGGGTGGGATAGCCTACATTCCTTGTGCTGTAGGGGGAAGCTGACACTGTTGACGATGGGACAGAAAACTAAAAAGAATGGCGGTCCTTGATGGCACTGCTGAATCAACCAACCCTGAAGGCTGTCTAACCTCTAAACTATCAATATGTGAGCAATAAATTATTTTATTGTTTAGAGATTTGAAAACTAAACTCCAGTTTTGAGTTGAGCTTTCTGTAAATTGCCTTCAAAAGCTTGCTGTCTATTAAAGTACTATTATTAATCGCCACTTAAGAGATGTGAGAACTGAGTCACAGGTTGAAGGAATTTGCCAAAGGTTAATACAGACAGTAAATGACTAAGTTGAAGTCTGAGTATGTCTAATTCTAGAAACTTAATTACATATCACTATGTTCTTTATAGCAAGATGTGAATCTCTAAGAGAAAGATAAGGCCTCCCTAAAGGATTTTACTCGGTTTTCCTTCTAATTTATAGAAGGGCTTTGAGGACCTATGCACATGAATAAAAACACTGGAGGATGGAGGGTGCCTCAGCCAGGTTCTAGTCATGTGAAGGCAGCCATGAGTCACCTGCTAAGAATCTGGAGATCTCTTTTATTGATAGGCACCCTCCTGGGGCTTATGGGTAAGACTTGCTTGGAGAATGTAGCTTGTACCCAAGGCCAAATTGTAGTTCCCAATTCTTACCTCGCCAGAAGTCTGAACTGAGGGACTTGCCAGTGGGAGAGCTGACTTGGTAAAGTAGAACTTTGTCTATCACATGGTCTTATAAACCCACTCACCAGACAAAGCTGGGGCCAAGACAATAGGAAGGAAAGAGCTGACTTCTCCATTTGAGCAAAGTAACGCCAACTTTCATTATGTGGGTCAGGACCCAACTTATGGTGCTTCTCACTACTCAGTAGCCATTCATTTCTCAGGAGGAGGAGTGGGAAAGAAGTTGAAGCTCTCATCCAGCACTTCTCAAAGAGAGGGGCAGGGTTGGTCGGCTGAGGTGGGAATGTGGAGAGAAGAAGTGTTTTCTCTCAGATGAGGAAATTTTTTTCTGTAGAGGGCCAAATAGTAATATCTTAGGCTTTTGAGTTCACACATGGTCTATGTTGCATATTCTTCTTTATTTGCCTCTCAACCCTTTAAAACTGTAAAAAATGATTCTTAGTTGGTGGCCAGTCCAAAAAAAGGACATGGGTAAACTTGGCTGCAGGTGAGGAGGGTCTGACCCCCTAATCCACTCGTTGCCAACACTGTGCCAACATGGGTCAGGACAGGATTTTAGGTAAAGCAGCTCCAAGAGCATACTGTACCCTTGGCCAAAGATTCATTCCCTTGTCTATATCCTAAATCCACTATGTCTAGCCATGCAGTTCAGTACAGATCGCCTCTTTTAAGTGAACTTAAAAGCCAGCCAGCCTAAACTTAGCTCAAACAACACCGTGCCAGCTGTATGCCAAGGTCTCAAATTTGAATATGCATTCTCGTTCATTTCTAAAGCCCCCCCAAAGACTCGAAACTAAAATTTTTGGCTTGTTAATTGAAGTTAAAAGATTAATGCCCAATTCCTGCTTTCATGTTTTACCCTCTCTAGTAAGAAGGGCCTCCTTCTGCAAAGTCCGGCTTCCCTCTGTAGCCCTGACACCCTGGGCACATGCTAGAATGTCCCATCCTCTTTAAGGCTGACTTAATCCTATACAGTCAGTAGGATTAACAAGATTATCATGGCACCAGCCCCAAGCTCTAATATTGAAGAAACACATGTACTGAGCTCAGACTTTTTTTTTCTTTGCCAACAAGGACTTCTTTACAAGCTGGCTCAGTTTCTGCTTCAGAGGGGCCCCATGGAATTCTCCATTGTTTGAACAAATCCTGCTACCTTCCTTCCCTAAATCAGGCAGTTAATTCCACAATATGCCCAGCCAGTAACTCAAGCCAGGACTTGGGTTGCCAGTATCCTGCCAGGCGGTACATTATCCTGTCATCTTTCCTTCATACACCTAACCCCCTGCACGTCTCAGGCATTTTTCTCTCATGGTGCAGGCTGTGTCCACCTTCATGTCTTGACATTCACTTACTAATTCCTGAAGTATTTCATACTGATTTTCTTGGTCTTCCCCTCTCATGTCAGTACAGATGTTCTTTCTGTCTCCTGTGAGTGTCCCAATCATCCAACGGCAGTTTCCCCATTGTTCTTATTAATTTGCTACCTTATTAATTCGCCACCTCAGAGAGGGTGGCTCTGGGAAGTTTCCTGAGCCACGGTATCCCCAGGCCATCATTCCCTTGCTCTCTGTGGTCTCCCTATTTTCCTCTGTGGGATCACCCTGGCTCCATCACCCTCTCTGACCTAGCAATAACTAAAATGTCCTACTCATCCCTGATTGCAGCTTTGTGAGCAGTTAGGTCTGAGTATAGCCTTTTTTCCTTCCAAATCTGTTTTGCGATCTCTGGCCTTTGTGGTCTCTGACTTTTCTCCAAAGGCAAGACTTTTCTCCCCGCAGGTTAATCAGTATGTCTTTTTGTATTATACATATATTCTCTTTCTCCTTTCCCACAGCCAGTGTTCTGACTAAAGGGCTAAAACTTGTTTCTTAAACCGATCCAGCTCTCCCTTGGTCACTGAGTAAACCTAATTTATAGAGGCAGCATGTTCCTGCTGAAGTCTTTTTAATTCCCTTCTGAAACTCTGGGTTTGAAATAAATTTCATAGACTTTTTTTTTCTGATTTTCATTCTAAGAAGACGACTTATTTCCTCTGTGATCAACCACTCTACCCCTCTTGTGCTAGCCACCTAGTTCCTCTGTATTTGTCCATTGATAAAATATGCCACTTCTTGTCCTAGGGCTGCAGGACCTGAAATAGAACAGCAGGACCGTTTGAGGCAACTGGTGGTGCCTCCATGATGCCTAGCACTAACAGTTTAAAGATCAGATTCACATGTTAATGTTCAGTGGCTCCTGGGAAACTTAGGTCCTCTTTGCAGTTTACAGTAGTTCTGGCTAAGACACATGTAAAGGAAAGAAAGCATGCCCTAGTTGCAAACATCATTCCGTACACCTCTCACTAAAAAGTCTGCATATTGTGGCACCTGGGTGGCTCAGTGGGTTAAAGCCTCTGCCTTCGGCTCAGGTCATGATCTCAGGGTCCTGGGATCGAGCCCTGCGTCGGGCTCTCTGCTCAGCAGGGAGCCTGCTTCCCCCTCTCTCTCTGCCTACTTGTGATCTCTCTCTCTGTCAAATAAATAAATAAATTCTTTACCAAAAAATAAAAAAAATAAAAAAATAAAAAGCCTGCATATCAAAGCTTCACCTTTTTGGAGGTGAGCCTTCCCTGAAATAATAAGACTCCCTCCCAGGGATATACCTGTTTGGCTGAGCCTGCAGTACCCAGAGCCATGTCCAGCTGCTGTTCCAACAGGGACCAAAGGTTCACGTGTACTCCAGCTGGCCAGCATGGGGCTTGCTACTTCCAGTGCTGGCCCTCGGAGCTGACAAGATTTCCTCCTTACACTGGGTGTTGGGACTGCAAACCACGAGCCTCCTCCTCTCTGAGTCTTGACCAGTTGAGGTCAGACACATGAAACCAAATTAGGGACAAACTGCATCATCAGCTCTAGGCCCAGGGTGGCAGGCCCCTTCAAATTCCTAATCGATGTGCCATTTCCTGTTTGACATGGTACAGATGTGAACCTTTGTAGCTAACCAATGCGAAAGAGAAGAGCAGCCCCTGGTATCTGGAAGCTGGCCTGGGCTTGGTGAACATGAAAAATGGTACAGAACGTCAGCACTAGGCGAGGCCACTCTGTGGTCATGATGGAGCAAGACAAAAGCCATGTCCGACTCCCCCCCTACAAAATATGATCATGTTGACTAAACCACAAAATATGACGCATCCCCTCTCCTGGCTAATGTGAATGATTGTTGTTCTTTACCAAGTATGGCTTTAGCCTTGATCTAGGCTTCTCTCCTTCCAGTAAGATTTATTAAGATACCCAAAGATAGGGACCTGGGTGGCTCAGTTGGTTAAGCATCTGCCTTTGGCTCAGGTCATGGTCCCAGGGTCCTGGAATTGAGTCCCATGTTGGGTCCCTGCTCAGCAGGGAGCCTGCTCCTCCCTCTTCCTGCTCTGCCTGCTGCTCCCCCTGCTTCTGCTCTCTCTTTGACAAATGGATAAATCAAATCTTTAAAAAAAAATTAAAAAAAAAAGATACCCAAAGATAGATGACCTCACCCCTGCTTTCTGCAGCAGCCAATTCAGAGCAAAAGTCTGCTTTCTTCATCCCTCCACCAAATCACCAAACACAAGCCAAAATCCTATAAGTTCTTTACAACCCACTTTTAATAAGATATACTGCAATTCCTCAGAATGTGCCTTTCACCCCACCTTGCAACAAGCAATAAACTCAGTTTGTTGAACTACAAATGTGTTCCTGATGGTCTTTGGCTGGAGAATATTGACACCAGGAATAGTTTACCTTGGGGCAAAGAGACTTTATTCTTTAGCTTTTAAATGAAAAAACAAAGACCCTTTCTCTGATGTGGTACAATATGGATTTACTCACCAGCGTGGACAGACAGAGTAGGAGATTGGTAGCAGATATGCTCTGAGGACTAGAGGAAATGGGCCGGAGCCTGGAGAGAGGAAGAGAAAGTTTGGATAGAAAAATAAACTGGGCACTGTGCTATGACACTTCTCCCCCAGTGCTTTAATGGTTAGTAGGGATCAAGGGCATGGGCTCAAGGCAAATATAACCTCAGCATTTGGGGGAATCCAGGAGTGAATGATCATTGGCATCCTGCTGCCCATGGGGCCCTTCACAACTGGCAGCTCCATCTGTGTGATGGCACAGAGAAATAGAGATTTAGTGCATATACACATGTGAAGACTCCTGGCCCCTTCCTTATAATAAAGAGAGATCCAATGATTTCCTCTGTCTCTAGGGTAGGGAGACTAGCCAAAGGAGAGAACCAGCATGTTTGTTTTGGGGGACCCCAGTAAGTATGGGGCACGTACTCTGGTAGGGCGAAGGGCTACTGGGTGATCACCTTGAAGATTAACTACACCAGATCACTGAGGTGAAAGCAGAATCTCACCAACAATGTCAAGAACAGCTCAGCAGCCAAAGCCATCTACATGGCAACAACCAAGACTGAGAGAGTAGGTAGACACACAGCCCTTCCCTTGCTGTGGTTCCCCAGGGCATTTGAGTCAGCCCAGGAGGTGGGGCACTGCTACTGCAGATGGAGAGAAAGCAGAATGGACAAACACAGCCTGAACTATGATATTGGGTGCATTTGTCTATCAAAGTGAGAATTCATGCCGCCCCACTAGTGCAGCTCCATTGAAGAAATGAAGTTCCTGCTTCCCACCTGGCCGAGGTGGTAAGTCCAGTGTTAGAGAAGCAAGCTGGAATGGGGCTTTTTCTAGTAGGGAACCCCATGAGTCTGGTAACTAGGCGAGGAGAGAGAGTTCTACTGGGGGCTTGCCCATCTGGGAGACAGGGAGGGACAGAGGGATGGAGGGAGAGAGGAAGAAAAAGAGAGAGGTAGGGAGGGGAAGGAAATAAAGAGAAGAGAAGAGTACTAGACAGGGACGACTCCTTCCCAGAGAAAACATTGGTGGAACTTCCTCTTTGTGTATAGGCTGAAGTAGAACATGGGTTGGAGGAGGAGGGTTGGAAGAAGAGTTCCTCCTTTAAAAACGATTCACATCTTTGGGGAAGTCGTTGCCTGAACTTTAAACTCTAATGACAAGGATCAGGTTAAGGGAAGGAGGATGATTTGGGTGCCACCTGAGCTAGAGAAGGTCATAGAAAGTATGAATCTGAAGAGATGATTTAAGCATTTCCCCCCTACTTTCTTTTTAAAAGTCTGCTACTTTAAAATACATAAATATATTCTCTTAAAAATATAAGCACCAAACTTTTAAATCCCCATTTACCATAGGCTACATGCTAGTCCCTATCCTAGGCTCCATTACTCACAGGGGTGTGTCTTTCCAGACTTTATTCTGTATGTTTATATTCCTCTTTATTAACAAGTAGCATGTACTTTCTGTGTCATGCCATTACTTTCTGCACATACTTTCTCCACCCAAGCCTCTCAAATTGGGATTTTACTACACATATTGTTTGCAACTGATTTCCCTGGAACAATATATTATGAACATTTCCGTTAGTCAATAAATGTTTAAAAATTATTTAAAATTTTTAAAAGATTTATTTTTTTATTTTAGGGAGAGAGAGAGATGTGGGGGCAGGGGCAGAGGAAGAGAGAGAATCTCCAGCAGACTACCCTTGAGCACATAGCCCAACATGGGGCTTGATCCTACAACCCCTAGATCATGATCAGAGCTGAAATCAAGAGCCAGACACCTAACTTACTGAGTCACCCCTTAATTTATCACTTTTGAGCATGTCTAATGAATTCCTGTTTTAAAGAAGAATTAGAGCTCTTCTACCACCCATGTTCTTTTGTCACTCTTTTCATCCCATGAATATAATCATAGTCTTTGATTAAATACATTGAATGTTCTCCTTATTATGAAAATGTATTATTCACTGATGAACTGAGGTGTATGCTTGATTACATTTCCTTCCTTTTTTTTTTTTTTTAAGATTTTATTTCTTTATTTGAGAGAGAGAGAGAAAGAGAGAATGAGCAGGGAGGTAGAGGCAGAGGGAGAGGGAGAAGCAGACTCTCCACTGGCAGGGAGCCTGATGTGGGACTCAATCCCAGGACCCAAGGATCATGATCTGAGCTGAAGGCAGATACTTAACCAACCAAGCCACCCAGGTGCCCCTTGCTTTGATCTTTAAATCAATATATTTTGTTTCTTGGTTATGGCCTATAGTACCTCTCTTTGAGTTTCTTTCTTCTCTTTGTATGTTTGGTTCTTGGTCTTTCATGTTAGGTTCTCCTCAAGTATCTGAGGATGCTTTTGATGTTTTCATATTTAGGAGCAAGGTCCTAAAAAGTTGACTGAAAGCTGTGTTTATGTGTACATGTCATTTGATAGACTTCATATAGAATGATTGGCCGTCTCTTTGGGAAACCCAAATACTTAGCACTTATGGATCACTTTTAGAGTTAATATAGTGTATCAGAATAGGTCATTCCAAAATATGACACTTTGGCATGAGGATTATTGTGGGCTGAAGGCAATTTGGAAGAAACAGATATAAGGAAAACTCTCTGTCCTCCCCCTATTTGCCTAACAGCTGGCCATAAATTTTTAAAGATGTCTCCTTTTCCTATATCAGAAAGGGAAGAACTCTTAATCACCAGAGAAAACTCTAGATTCTTATTAATCCAGAGACGATCACCAAGAAGAATCTACATAATAAATAACTCTTATCTTCCATTAGTTTCCCCCATTTTTTAAAAAAATGATTTATTTTATTTAATTTTTTAAAAGATTTTATTTATTTATTTGTCAGAGAGAGAGAGTGCACACGAACAGGATGAATGGCAGGAAGAGGGAGAAACAGGCTCCCCGCTGAGCAAGGAGCCTGATCAGGACTGGATTCCAGAACCCTGGGATCATGACCTGAGCTAAAGGCAGATGCTTAACTGACTGAGCCACCCAGGCATCCCTATTTTATTTATTTGAGAGAGAGACAGCACACATGAGTGGGGGTTGGAGGGGGCGGAGGCAGGGGAGAGGGCAAAGGGAGAGAAGCCCAAGCAGACTCCACACCAACCATTGGACAACATAGGGCACGAGGTAGGGCTCAGTCTCATGACCCTGAGATCATGACCTGAGCCCCAATCAAGAGACGCTCAACTGACTGAATTACCGAGGTGCCCCAAGTTTCTCCTATTTATCTACATTCCCACAGTCTGCTATTTGTAAAAGCTTAAACCTCTTTTCCTATGTCCTGTCACTTCTCCAAAAGTGTATTGTTGTTTATTAAGATGCTACATAACGCTCAAATTCTAACCACCCCTTTTGATCATCACTGAGTTCTCCCACATATATGCACAATACACATTTTAATAAATTGTTTTTTTTTTCTTGTTTATATATCTTCTTGTTACTTTATTTTACAAACCCAGCTACGGAATCTAAGAGAGTAGAAGAATTTTTTCCTTCCTTATAGTCATTTTTCTGGGACCATTTGATTTCTTTAGAGAAGAATCTACCAATGTCCTTCTGCTTGGCTGCCCTCTGATTAGCTGAGGAGTTTTGAAGCTGGTGGTCTTCTGGTTCAGGAGGTAGACTTCCACTTATCTATTTAGCCTCATTTACAGTAGATGCCTCTGCTCTGCCTGTGCACTGGGGTTTGGAGACACTCTAGTTTAATTCCCTCACCAGAATGAAGCTCTAGTGTCCTGCAATGGAAGACAGAAGGTAGAAGGTATATGGTCTGGCTGGTGGGCAGGAAGGGAGCTGGCGTTCAACCTTCTGCTGATGACCTTCTTTTTAATTTTTTCTAAAGATTTTATTTATTTATTTGAGAGAGAGGGAGATGCACACTCCCTGCTGAGCAGAGAGCCCAACATGGGACTTGACCTTAGGACCCTGAGATCACAACTAGGGCTGAAGGCAGTCGCTTAGCCAACTGAGCCACCCAGGTGCCTCCCCCCACCTTTCTATTTTATTTTTTTAAAGATTATTTATTTATTTATGAGAGAGAGAGAGAATAAGCAGGGGAGCGGCAGAGGGAGAGGGAGAAGCAGGCTCCCCACTGAGCAGGGAGCCTGATGTGGGGCTAGATCATAGGACTCTGGGATCATGACCTGAGCCGAAAGCAGACGCTTAACCGACTGAGCCACCCAGGTATCCCTCCCCCCCTTTTTTAAATATGTTTTTATTTTAAGTAATCGCTATACTCAACATGGGGCTGAAACTCGAACTCATAACTCTGAGATCAAGAGCCAGATGCTCCACCTCCTGAGCCAACCAGAGCCCCTTGCTGATGACTTTCAATGCTTTTCCCCTCCCCTCTGCCCTTTTAGCTCCTGCCTTGTTCCCACCTTCTGTGCCTATTAGTCTCCAGTTTGTGAGTCTTCTGAGGGTCTGCAGTGTGAGATGACTTTCATCGCTCTCTGTTGCAATCCTCACTTGGGACTTACCTTCTCTATTAATTCCTTGATTCACATTCCAGCTTCTAAATTTTGTGGACATGTCTTGTCTGCTCTTCCCTCATTTTCTTTGTCTCTTTTTCCCATGGTCTCATTTTAGTGTGCCTTTAGAATAGAATAAACAGAATAAGTTTGTATTTTTAGCTTTAAGTTAAGCAGAAGACACCTAATCTTATAAATGAAAATACTGAAGTCAAAATGTGATTTGGCTCTGCTCAACATCCACTCAAGGTTCTACTCAGTTACTGGCAGAACTAAAATAGAACTTTAAAAATTTTGAGTTAACTTCTGAGGTGAGATTTACTGATAAACGGGTTCAGCCAGTCATCTTTTATAGTTGAAAGCAAGAGCCTGAATTCTCCTTCTCTTTTAAATTTTAAAGCTAATGTCTGCTTTGGGGAGTAGTTCCAACTAAACTCCTTTTTTTTTTTTAAGATTTTATTTATTCATTTGAGGGAGAATGAGTGAGCAAGCGAGAGAGCACAAGTGGCAGAGGAGAGGGAGAAACAGATTCCCTGCTGAGCAGAGAGCCTGATGTGGGGCTCGATCCCAGGGACCTGAGCCCAAGGCACATTCTTAACCGACCACCAGGCTCCCCTCCATCTAAACTCCTTAGGCCCACAGGGTCAGGAGAGGGTCTCACTGGGCCATCTAGAAACTTGCAGAAGCACCAGGAGAAAACTCTCAACGTCTAAGATTCCTTACATGCAAATGTGTCTGGACAAACTGGAAAAGGCATCCTTCCTGTCAGCCCTCCACCCCCTGCAGAATAATACAGCTTGAGACATCGTGGGCTGAAGTTTTAGCAAAAGTGCTTTGAAGGGAGGGAAGACGGGAGGAAGGGGGCTGGCATGCTCCAGGAAATTAAAGAATGTCTGAACAGTGAAGCGACAAGATGGTAATCACCACTAGGCTGGCTAATTGAGACTTGGCTTACTGGGACGACAGCAGAGGAAGAACAGCAGTCTGATTTCAGAACCAAGATTAACAGGAGGAAAAAAAGATCTAATTGGGAGCTGCATTAACTTTTTGAAGAGGCAGATAACGGCTGAGAGGCAGGGTGACTCTTCATATAGACAGGCTCATAAGGGAAAGAAAGTAGAAGATTTATCCACTGTGGATTTTCTATGCTTGGGCTGATTTAATATCCAAGGACCTCCTCTGAGCCTGCCTTCTCTTTCCTCCCTCTTAGGGTCATTTTGAAACTGGAAGGGGAGCATACTGAAAGAAGCGTCTGGGCTGAAAAGAGATGATAACCTGGTGGTGTCGGAGAGATGCCAACAACAGAGCCTTAGAGACGTTTGCGGCTTTCCAGTACCCGGGAGTGGACATCCCGTGGGCTACAAAGGGGTGGCGGCCTGCTTGTTGTAACAATGCCAGGGTCAGGGTGTCTCACACAAGTTCAGGGGGAATTTCTTGAAGCTACTTCGCAGGGGCTCCTTGTGGAAGAGCACGGGCTTACACATGGGAGGAAGCCACAGAGACAAAAGCATTTAGAACAGAAAAGGAGCTTACTTGCCAAGAGATTTTGCAAGGGAGTCCAGGCTTTTAAAGCCTGCTCTCCAGGGGCACCTGGGTGGCTCAGTGGGTTAAAGCCTCTGCCTTCGGCTCGGGTCGTGGTCTCAGGGTCCTGGGATCAAGCCCCGCATCGGGCTCTCTGCTCAGCGGGGAATCCTGCTTCCCCCTCTCTCTCTGCCTACTTGTGATCTCTTTATCTCTGTCAAATAAATAAATAAAATCTTAAAAAAAAAAAAGACTGCTCTCTAAATAAAATCTGTAACAGTTATTTAAAGAAAGAAATTAAGGTTACCAAGACGACTGTAGTATGTTGATGGTGGAAAAACAACAGTTTTCTCGCTTGATTATCACATACTCACCGGTGATCTGTATCTGGGGGCAGCAAGACTTCTGAAGTCAGGAATAAAGTTTTTGTTGTTGTTGTTGTTTTTAAGGAGTAGTGACCTAATGGCTCAAGGTCTCATTTATTTTGAGAATCAGAGCTAGACCGGCAATCCTGGTTGCTTTCTTGTTATTATTGTTCTCAGGTGCAAAGTGCTTAACGGTGTTGGGCTTGGTTTGCAGTAGCTCATAAAAGAGGCACAACAAGGTAGCAGTTTCGCTTTCAAGTACCCTCCTAGTCCTTCCTCAAAGGTGCTGGTTTGATCACATCTGTGTGCTTAGAACTTTTATGATTCCCATAATTAATTTGATGTTTTATTTGGCTGGTTTTATAAGTATAACAAGGAATGCTGATTAATGCACAAATACCTCCTTTTGATGTGGTTGATAAAACTAGAGCCATAGGATACTAAGGCTTCGGAGTTAGTTTCTGTCTGAAAGTTTTAAAAAGGCTTCAGGGCTGAGATTTTATCCTTTTTATGTTCATTCCCTTATTTGTTGACTGAGACCAGGTACAAAGAACTGCCCAATTCTCTTCTCTCAGGTTTTGCCTGTAGTACTTATAAACTATAGGGGCTCATCCCCTTTCTTACTGTTTCTAGCTAGCATATTACATTCTGTACCTTCAATAAAGTTAGAATATCATGAGCCGCAAAACAGGTGGCAACCAATTTTTAATAGAAAATTTATAGATATCATTGTCAAATATGATGTATAGCTTCTACTGTTTAATCATAGGTTTATTATACTCAATTAAATGAAATTTATTTTTCAATGTGACATTTCTAACATCGGAAAGGTTATAAATTTGATTTTTTCAATTGTATTCTGGCAGAAGGGAGGACATATTCTTATTAAATGTATGTAAATAACATGATCTCAGAAAGTAAAAAGATTTAGTAAAGTACTTTGCATAATATTTAATCATGGTTATCCCTCTTTTGAGTTATTTTATGAAAAAGGCTAATCAATTTACGTCACTTTTTCTAGAATCATAGATCTTAGATTCTTCTGATGATTTATTAGGCTATAATTTTAAGAACTTTCAGAGATTTCTTTTCTGAATTTTGAGTTTTATTGAAACAAGATACCATTTGAAGAGTGTTTTATTCTAGTTATATATACACATACACATATGTTTATATGAATAACCGATTAAATTGAGGTATAGAGACAGATCAAAAGATTGTCTCATGTTAAAATTACATCATTAATCACACCTGAGTCAGTTTCGTTTGTTCCTAGGCAATTCTTGTTTTTCTCATCTTAGATTAGTTAGCAGCCTACTTTCATCAATTTGTCTGCTTCTGGATTAAGGGTCCTGGAATTACTGACTTAGATGTTGGTACAGACTGACAGTGTCAGTTTCCCCTGGCAAGCCTACACCCAATTGTCTATTACTTTAATGTAACTGGTTAAGAGAACATAGAATTTACTGAGGGTTTTTCGATATTTCTTCCAGAAAACTCAGATTTCTGATCTGAATTTTGTAGCAGGAACCTTTAGGCAACTTTGAGGGAAACACAAAAAATACTTGTCTGTGATGAGATCAGATGGCTTGAATTAATTTATTATGATAAATAATGTCACAAAGAATTATGGATGCCTCTCTTGATATATAATGTATTACGGAATTTATAAGAGTTAGTGATTACTTCTAGATTAAAAGTATGTTGTGGACATTGACAAATTTTCAGGACATTTTAAGTCATACTGTAATGTGAGTGTTATCATCTTTCTTTTAAAGATTTTATTTATTTATCTGAGAGAGAGAGAGAGCGTGAGAACAAGAGCAGGAGAGGGAGAAGCAGGCTCCTTGATGAGCGGAGTTCAGTCTCAAGACCTGAGTCAAAAGCAGACACTTAACTGATTGAGCCACCCAGGTGCCCCTGTTATCATTTTTCTAATTAGCAAGGATATATAACCCTAGAAACAATTTTAATTAAAAAAATTTTAGTTGTTGGGAGTGATTATGCCAGTCTTTGTACATAACATATTTCTATCCAATCTGAAAGATAACTCAATTCCAAAACATATTCATGTTAATAACATTTTACTTGTATATAATTAACTTAGGGAAGTTGAACTTCCCTTTTGATATTCTAGTTTATTCATTATTGTGGGCTTTGATAAATAGTGTGGGGTAAGTAAAAATGTGGAGACTTTCCAACATATCCAGTTATTTCCAGTACTTCTTCTTTTATAAGGTGTGTGTTTGGGGGGCAAATCTTTGATATTATTCAGTCTGGAAAATCTCAAAGATTAGGTTATAAAGGATGAATTATTTTGAATGTGGGGCCTAAATTAGGAAAGGCAATAGCCAAAATATTTGTCAGAGGAAATAGAGTATGAGCTTAAGTCATAGGTGCCTAAAGGAAAGAAATGATTTGCTTCAGACAAGAAAGAAAATAAACTTAGCAGCCTGTAACTATAATTATTAGAAATTGTACCTTTTTCAAAAGTGAGCTTTTCTTAAAATTGATTCAAGAACAAATAATGGAAGTACAGAGAGTTAAGAGGCTGCTGAGTATAGAGAAGGTATAGAACGATTATTATTTCTCATGAAGAGCAAACTGTTACTCAAAGATTAATTTGTCATTTTCATTGGAAGGAAACTAAATTCTAGTTTTACTCTTTTTAAATACCACCCGTGTAGCATTTTTCTTTAAAGAATTCATAGCGTATTATCTGTCTCTGGGCTCCATAAGGTAGAGCCCATGGATCGAATCTGGCCACATCCTTTTATTTGTTGTCTGTGACTGCTTTGGGGCTACAATAGAGGAACTGAATAGTTGCAGTAGAGACCTGTGGCTCACAAAACTGAAAGTATTTACTGTCTGGCCCTTTATAGAAACAGGTTGCCTATCCCTGAATTCTACCTTATAAATTAGTTTCTCAAAGTTAAGCCAATTTTATTAATCATTTTAATACTTCCTAGTTACTTCTTTCAAACTTATTGTTTGGAGATGTAAGACCAAGAAAAATACAATTTGTTTACCTCTGACCTTCTACAACTCATTGTATAGCCTGAAAAAATTTTTTTTTTTACTATTTCTTTTCACATTCTTGCATGATCAAATTTTAAGACACAATCTTTTTCCTACATAAACCAACAGGAAAATCACATCCATTATTTTATAAATATTTTCATATTCCTTTGTAATGATTATACCTTGCATAGTCTCATTCTCTTAATTGGGGTTTCAACTTTTAACCCAGGTAATTGACTTCCCTCCACAGGTGCGTGGGCTTTTGGGAAACCCATCGCTGAGAACATGTTGTCAATACAAGCTCCTTACAGACCCACAGAGCTCGGGTTTGGATGGCTGTGCCTCGTATGCACCCATAGTATGCATTTGCCTGTGGTCACCTACATCCCTTTCACCCTTCTTGAGGTAAGAAAAAGAAACGCGTATGCTAATATGCCCCCAAGGTATCTGCGCAACTGTGTCCACCTATTAACTAACAACTTCTCTCTAATGTATAAAAAGAGACATGTATATATGCTTGCTGTCTTTGCATTCTCTTTATTTCTATGAATTTAAATTTTTAAAGGATTGTTCAAGTAACCAAAAACTTACCAATTTAATATGAGTCAAATTTCTCATAGTTAACTGGGGATTTGGGAAATTATTTATGTTTATGCAATACAGTAAAACAGTTCCTGTTGGTATTATGAGTTTACCAGAGAGGTGACATTTTAATTTTTGGTATAGATTCATAAGGATTAACCCTTTTAAATAAAGACATGGTTTATTCTAATTTAATTTAAAATTTATGATTTTTATTTTCTGTAATTCTAAATATGTGGAAATGAGATTTACTTGACCCATAAAATTAGAGAATTTGGATAGCTTAAAATGCTTAGATTTTCATGGGAAAATAAAACCAAGTTTTTTATAAAGTAGATTATTATGTTAACATTTTTTATGCTGGGAAAAGTTTATTTTGTCAAGAATTCACCTTGATTAGCAATATTGTCTGAACTTCATTTTATACTTATATATAAATTTAAAAACTCTTTAACTTTTGCTTTAAAGTACTGAAGTTCTCTTAGAATTATTTTTCCCTAACAACTTGTATTTATTTGCATCATACCTTGGAACTTAGCAAGCAAGGGCAATAATTTAATTTCAACTCCTCTGCCCTCCCCCACCACTTTATTTTTTTTCCCCCAAGATTCTGTTTCAGTGAGTGTCTGAAGCTTTCTCAAAGGACTGGCTTATTTAAAGCATTAGAAGCTCAAGTAATTGTTTATTTTCTGGAAATTCTTGATTTCTTTTACTTTAAATGTATGTACACTTATTAGTCTTTATAAGCCAATCAAAACAGGAGGGCCAATAAATTTTAAAGAGTTTATAACCTAATTTGTTACTTTTCACTGGAGGCAGGCAAGATATACCAGTATGTTTGCTCAGAAAACACTTCCCACTTGTACAATTGAAGAATCTTACCAACTCCTGGGCAAGCTAGAGTTTATAGCTGAATTTTTCTTTATTTTAGAAACAAGATCAGTAGTAGCCTAACACTAGGTCCCAGTGTCTGCGTCATTCACCTCCCTTCATCTCATCATATAGGCATTTTGTCGTCTCACATCATTACGAGAAGGGTGAGTACAGTACAATAAGATATTTTGAGAGACCATATAACTTCTATTATAGTATATTGTTATAATTGCTCTATTTTATTTTTTAATTTTTCATTATTGTTTTCATCTCTTACTATGCCTAATTCACAAATTAAACTTTATCTTACGCATGTATGTATAGGAAAAAATGTAGTATGTATAAGGTTCAGTACTGTCTGAGTTTTCAGATAACCACCGGGAGTCTTGGAATGTATCCCCCATGGGTAAGGAAGGCTACTGTACTCAGAACCCTTCTGTTTTCTCTAGAGGTCGTAAAAAAACAGCCAAGCCAGCAGTGATCCTGCTTTGCCCATTCCAGCTCACATTCTGGCTGATTCACGCAGTTGTTTTCAAAATTGTGCAAACTACACAAAGCTCTTTCAGAGGTCGGAGCTGTCTGCTTTCAAAGCCACACAAAACCAGTTTCATTCATTTAAACCTTTGTGTGCATTTTCTTTCCGATGGGGGTAGATCTGATTGAATTATATATCCTATCGTGTGTACATATTACAGATTTTTATGTCTAGTTAATTTTTAAAAAAATTTTTGAGACAGAAGATGAGTACAAGTACTATTACTGAACAGATATAGAAAGAACTACAATTATTCATAAACTATTTATTTATATAAAGAGTGTTTATTATGTCTAGGTTCTATTAGGCAAGGAAATACAACCATGAAAATTTCAGAAGCCATTTAAAAAGGCTAATTTTTCTACTTTTGCGAAGCAGGGAAAAGACAATATTCATTTACACACGCAAAGCGAGAGGACTAGTGGCCTCCATTCTGTAACTGCAGCACAAGTCTGCAGAACTCACTGGTAGGTTGTGGCTGGGTACCAAGATGGCCAGGAATACACAACCGATCTCAAAGCCACACAAGTCGGCTGTTCCTCAATTCATAGGCTACTCTTCATTCTAGTGGGAATAACACTATTTTTCTTCTTAAGTGATTTTAACTCATAATGGTGCAGAAACAAGACAAAACACAGAGAGATAGCCAGGAGATGTCAGAGTCCTCAAGATGAACAAATAAATATGAAGAGACAAGATTTCTTTTCATCTTCCGTTGAACAGAAACCAGGTTCTCTGTCATCTTTTGCTCAAAGAGACCAGATTGTTGGACCATATGATCAAAGACAGGCTTCTGATGAAAGTCAGAAAAAAATGGTGGCCAGTGCAAACACACCCAGAAACAAAACATCAAAAAAGAAGCAGAAAAAGAGAAACACTGAGTGAAACTGAAAGCAGTATTGTGATACAAGTTTCTCCCAGGAGCTGGGAAAGATTTGCCTTGACCTAAGGGTCTCACATGTGGCATGCCTGTCTTGCAGGGCAATTTAGTTGGAGCTCATGAATGATACTGCAGGATATCTTAGTGAAGCTTCCAAGTCACTTGTACATTGTGTTTTCTTTTCATGGTGTTTTAAATTTCACTTGTATTATCCATGGCCATGTTTTAAAAATCCCAGCCTAATGTGTTCCTGCCATAAGAAACAGTTTTCAACTCATTGCTTCAGGAACATTCTCCAGAACAGTGTTTTCCCACCCGAGAATGAGATGAAGAACTATTGAAAGGGATCCATTGGCACAGGGATAGATTCACACATTGGCTGTGAACTAAGTATATAATAGGCTTCACACATGAATTAAACAATATTTTATAGGTATTTTATGCTGCTAGGATGAATAGAATACAAATTAACTTAGAAATTATTGAATTCATAGTCCTTTTTTTGGATATCACTATTCACCACTCAGACACTAAGTCCAGAAACTAAAAGTTGATGTCACTTAGCAGAAGTGAAGGGGGCAAATAATGTTCTGAACGTCTTGTACATGAAGAGCTTCATTCATGCATTGAGAGAAATTAATCGGGGGTCGGGAGGCTATCATAAATTAACCTATATTTTTTCCTTGTCACAGTAAAGGTAGGGACAGCTTACTGAGGGTGGTTCCCACTGAAAATATGGGAGTGGGGATGGAGGCTTGATTTTCCCATGTGAAATTTCTTACGAAGAGAGGTAGGATCCTAGAGAAGAAAGGTAGTGGCCCTTGTTCTTAGTCTTTGAAGTTGAAGATGTGGAAGCTGGGTTCAATTCCATGTTCCTGGGGGCTGCTCTGTCCTGGGAGGGGCTGTAAGCTGAAAGGATGGTCTCTGGAGTTTTCAGCTTCTGTTGGGGCTCAACCCCAGTGGGGTGTAAAGATGCCATGATTGGGTTTGGGTAGGATTTGCTTTTCTTTGAGGATCTGCTGTGAAAGGGCTCCTCTCCACACAGGGAATACAGTGACAGTGATTTGAAACCCCTAGTTTAAGGAAGGGGAATAGAAAACAAAGAAGAGTAGGAAAAACTCATCAGGAAATGACAGCTTGAGAAGATGAGGCAAAATTAACTGTGCTGAATAAATGAGAGCACAGACTACAAACTTTGGAAGATTTGTGCTAATGTTCATGTGAAGAAAATTAAGATACCCAGGGGAGATTTGCAAATAGTGACACTTCCAGACAGTCTTCCTTTCATAATTCATTTTCATAGCCCTTTTAGGGAATTATGTATTAATGTTTATAATTCACTCAGAGCCTGAAAGATCTTTATTCCTACTGCATCATCCTAACTTACTTTGCAGTTTGGACTTTTCCTGTTCTTCTCTCACTAGCCCTCTTTTTAGAGTCAAATATCCATTTTTGGAGAATTCCTTGTGCTCTCAGCATACTTTTCCTTCTGAGTTTTCTACCAGACTTTTTCTATAATGCATTTTATAGATCATCAGTGTTTCCTGAATTATCCAAGTTGGAGTTGAATCCAAGCAGATACTTAACTCCTTTTATCTAAGGGAAGGAGGAAATTTTTCTGAAATTTTAACTGAGTCTGTGTATCCAGTGGGGGGGAAATGGTCTTTACATTTGGAGAGTTTTGAAATCCAGAGACAGCATATTTGAATTGTGCACAATTGGCTCAAATTAAACTGAGAACTAGAATGTAAACATTTAAATGTAGGCAGTATTAAAGCTAATGAAACGGTTGATTGCCATGTAATATCTCTTTTAAAAAACTATTAAAAACTTTAATTTGTCTGACAGTTTGATGTTGTGCTTGGTTTTCTTTGATGATATAAACTTTAGACATTTTAATTTGGACCACATGATTGCATAGACCTAATTTTCCCCCTATTAATATATTAGTAGAATGTTTTCACTTAATGTATAATTTAATATAACAGAAGTCTGTAAGTGAAGAAAAATAGGCCTCTTTTTTTTGCTATTTAAAATTTGAAGAAGTTACTCTTCCGTTTCTTTTTTTTTTTTGTGAAAAGGAAGAGTAGAAAATACAAAAGGGGGCTGGGGAGAGAAGTTGGTTTTCTTTCTTAAAAAACTTTTTATTTGTATTTGTTTTATTTATTTATTTATTTATTTATTTTAAAACTTTTAAAATAATTATATATTCACCAAAAGGTACAAACAAATGTACAGGGAAGTTCTGTGTACCCCTCAACCAACCTCTCCATGTGTTAATATACTGTATAACTGTAATATCAATACCAGGAAATTGACATTGGTATAATCTATAGAACTTATTCTGATTTCAGCAATTATATAAGTATCATTTGTACATGCATGCATATGTGTGGGTGTGTATATCTGTATAATTTTATCACATGTGTATCTCCATGTAACCACAAGTAGAATCAAGATCCTTGATTGTCTCATCACTACAAGACTCTCTTGTGATATGCCTTTATAGCTACCCTTACACCTCTCTCCTGAATCCCTAACCCCTGGCAACCACTCATCTGTTCTCCATTTCTATAATTATGTTATTTCATGAATGTGTAAATGTAATCATGCAGTCTGATTTTTTTCACTCATAATTTCTTTGACTTTCATCGAAGTTGCAATATCAATAGTCGTTCCTTGTAATTGCTGAATACTATTCCATGGTATATATGTACCATAGTTTACTTAACCATTCACCTGTTGAGGGGCATTTGGGTAGTTGGAAGGTTTTAGATATTATGAAGAAAACTGTACAAGTTTCTTCATGAAAATAAATTTTGATTCTGCTAGGATACATACTCAAGAGTGCAATTTCTAAGTTGTAAATTCATTTTTAGCTTTTTTTTTTTTTGAGAGTGAGAGAGTGCGTGCCCATGCACATGAGAGGGGGTTGGGAGGAGGGGCAGAGGGAGAGAGAAAGAGAATCTTAAGCAGGCTCCATGCCCAGAGGGGAGCTAGACACAGGGCTTAGTGGCACGACCCTGAGATTGTCACCTGAGATGAAACCAAGAGTCAGGCACTTAACCCACTGGCCACCCAGGCACCCCAGTTCATTTCTAGTTTTGAAAGGAAATTGCTAAACAATTTTTCAGAGTGGCTATATCATTTTACATTCCCACCAGCAATGTATGAGTAATGCAGTTTCTTCCTGTCACCTTTGATATTACTACTGTTTTTACTTTAATAATTCTGATATATGTATAGTGATATGTCATTGTGGTTTTAATTTGCACTTCCCTAATGATGTTGAACATCTTCTTATGTGTTCATCATGTGTACGTACATCTATCTATCTATCGATATCCTATTTGATGAAATTTTTTTTTTAACTTTCGAGCTTTGAGAGTTCTTTATGTATTACAGATATTAGTCCTTTGTTGGATATGTTGTTTGCAAATATTATTTTCCAGTCTGTAGCTAGTCTTTTTGTTCTCTTGGCGGGGTCTTTTGCAGAGCCAAAGTTTTCATTTGCTGAAGTTCAATTTATTAATTTTTTCTTTTCTTGAACATTTATAAAGGGACTTTTTAAAGAGCCTCTAGAACAGTGTTTTGTGGGTTTTTAGTTATTTTTTAAACTTTTATTTTGAAGTAATTATAGATTCATAAGTTGCAAAGATATTACACAGAGGTAACAATGCTATGTACCCTTACCTACTTTCTCCCAGTGGTTATATCTTATATAATTTTAGTACAATAATATAATTAGGAAATTAACATTGATTGATATGCTGTGTGTGTTTGTGTGTGTGTGTGTGTGTGTGTGTGTGTGTATAGTTCTGTGTCAGTTTATCACAGCTGTAGATTCATGTAACCACCAACATACTCAAGGCATAGAATGATCTCATCACCACAGAACTCTCCCTGGTGCTTCCCCTTTATAGTCACGCGTTTCTCATACCCCTTCTCCATCCCTAACCACTGGCAACCACTAATTTGTTCTCCATGTCTATAATTTTGTCATTTAAAGAATATTTTGTAATTGGAGTTATATGGCATATGAATTTTTGAAACTGGCATTTTTCACGCAGCATAATATCCACCTAATATCCACCTTGGGTGCATAAGATCCACCTAAGTTGTTGTGTGTATCAAAAATTCATTCCTTTTTATTGCTGAGTAGTATTTCATGGTATGTATCAGTTTGCTCAATTATTCATCCTTTGTCATATGCTTTGGCTTTTTCCAGTTTCTGGTTAATACAAATAAAACTGCTATAAACAATCATTGTATAGATTTTTGTGTGGATGTAAGTTTTCATTCTGTGAAGTAAATGCCTAGGTATGTGATTGCTGAATGGAATGGTATGGTAAGCATATATTCAGTTTTTTTGTTTTTGTTTTTGTTTTTTTTAGTATATATTCAGTTTTTAAAGAAACTATCAGTCTCTCTTCCAGGATAACTGTAGTATTTTACACTCTCACCAGCAATGTGTAGGAGATCCACTTTCTCTTCATCCTTGCAAACATTTCATAGTCTCTATTTTTTTAAATAACAATTTTATTGAGATATAATTCACATATATAAAATTTACCCTTTTAAAGTGTACAATTTGGTAGTATTTAGGTGATTCACAGAGTTGTGCAACCATCACCACTATTTAATTTTAGAACATTTTCATCACTCAAAAAGAAACTCCTTACTCATTAAGCAGTCATTTACCATCCCTTATGCCTCTCCCAACCTAGGGCTACCACTAATCTTCTTTCTGTTTTTATGGATTTTCCTGTTCTGAACATTTTGTGTAAATGGAATTATACAATTTGGTCTTTTGTGCCTGGTTTCTTGGAGTTGGCTAATGTTTTCAAGGTTCATCAATGCTGTAGCATGCATCAGTACTTCATTCCTTTTTAAAGCGGGTAACATTCCATCATATGGATGTACCACATGTTGTTTATCCATTCATGTTGATACACACTTGGGTTGTTTCCACTTCTTTTTGTAATCATGAACAATGCTGCTCTGAAAATTAGTGTACAAGTTTTTGTGTGGTTATATGTTTTCATGATTCTTTGGCATATACGTAGGATTGAAGTTGATGGGTCATATGGTACCATTATGTTTAGCATTTTGAGGAAGTGTTTTCCAAAACAAGCCATTTTTCAGTGGCTACACCACTTATAATTTTCCACCAGTAATATATGAAGTTTGTAGTTTTTTTTTTACATCCTTGCAAAAATGTTTGTTATTGTCTGTTTTTTTAATTATAGCAATCCTAGTAAGTGTGGAAATGATATCTCATTGTGGTTTTGATTTGATAACCCTAATGACTAGTGAGATTGAGCAGATTTTTCATGCACATGTTACTCATTTGTGTATCTTCTTTGAAGAAATGTAAGTTCAAATCTTTTGTACATTTTATAAATAGGTTATATGTTGTATGTTGCATCATATATAACTTTAGTACAATATCATAACTTTTAAATTACTGACTTATAAGAGTTTTTTAAATATATTCTGAATACAAGTTCCTTGTCAGATATGTTATTTACACTTTCTCCCATTCTGTTGGTTACCTTCTCTCAGAATAGCTCTATAGATTATACCAATGTCAATGTTGATAGTAACTTTTGAAGCACAAAATTTTTAATTTTGATGAAGTCCAATTTATTTTTCTTCTGTTGCTAGTGTTTTTGGTACTGTATCGAAAAAACTGCTGCCTAATCCTAGGTTATAAAGATTTATTTCTATGTTTTCTCTCAAGAGTTTTTAGCTTTAGCTCTTACATTTAGTCTGTCACCCATTTTGAGTTAATTTTTAATTTCTGGTGTGATATATGGGTCCAACTTCATTCTTTTTTACATGGATATCCGGTAGTTTCAGAAACGACTACTCTTTCCTCATTAACTATTCTTGGCACCCTTGTCAAAAATCAGTTGGTCATCAATGTATGAATTTATTTCTAGACTCTCAATTCTATTCCATTGATCTACACTGTATTTATGCCAGTACCATACTGTTCTGATCATTGTAGGCTTATAGTAAGTTTTTAAATAAGGAAGTGTGAGTCTTCCTACTTTGTTCTTCTTTTCTAAGATTGTTTTGGCTATTCTGGGTACCTTGCATTTCTTTTTTTTTTATTTAAATATAAGTCATTTTATTTTAATTTATTTTTAATGACGTTTTTAAATTTTAATTCCAGTATTATTAACAAACAGTGTTATATTAGTTTCAGGTGTACAATATGGAGAGTCAACAATTCTATATATTACTCAGTGCTCATCATGATTAGTGTACTCTTTAATCCTTATCACCTATTTCACCTATTCCTGCTCCCTCCACCTCCCATTTGGTAATCATCAGTTTGTTCTCTATAGTTAAGAGTCTGTTTCTTGGTTTGTTTCTCTTTTTTTTTTTCCTTCGCTTATTTGTTTTGTCTCGTAAGTTCTATGTATGAGTGAAATCAGATGGTATTTGTCTTTTTCTGACTGACTTATTTTGCTTAGCGTTACGCTCCTTGCATTTCTATATGACTATTATAATCAACTTGTGAACTTTTGAAAAAAATGTAGCTGGGATTTTGATAAGATTGCCTTGAATCTTTAAATCAATTAATAATATTAAGTCTTCTAATCCATAAACATTGGAATGTGTTTCCATTTATTCGGGTCTTACTTTAATTTTTTTCAATTAAAAACCTCATAGTTTTCAGTGTACAAGTCTTGCATTTCTTTTATTACATCTATTCCCAAGTATGTAATTATTTTTGATGCTATAGTAAATGGAATTGTTTTCTTAATTTAATTTTTGAATTGTTCTTTGCTAATGTATAGAAATAAAATTGATTTTTGAATATTGATCTAGTACCCTAACTTTTAAAATAGTTTTTGAGTGGATACCTTAGGACTTTTATGCAAGATCATCATATCAGGGAAGCCCTCACTGATGAGGTGGCATTTGAACAGAGTGTTTCAGGTGGGGACAAGGAAGAGGTAGAAGATCAAAGACCTTGAAATGGGGCATGTTTCATAGGTCTTCAAGGCACAGTGGGGAGACTGGTATGGATAATAGTGAAGACTTTGGATTTATCTTGGGAAAGATGGAAAGCTATTGTGTGGTTGTGAACAGAGTAGCAGTATGAAATGATCTTTTCAGGCTCAATCTTGCCCGTTATTCTAGCCTTAATGGCAGCAGTCATTTCCACCTTGAATTTTACAAGTGCCTTGCTGCTAGTTTGTGTCACATACCTAGTGTCCTCCCTGGGCTCCTCTACACCTATTGCATAGAACATCCCCTCAGACTCACACATGTACCATTGTGGGGGTGGGTGTGTAGACAACAGGCCTTTGGTGCACCCTTGATCACTGGGAGACAGAAGCCAATGCTTCTTCCCTTCTCCCAGGTGCATGGCTCTGAGAGGTATTCATGGCGCCCCTTACAAGTTCCTCCAGGGACAAAGCACTGGTTGAGTCACACTTTTCTTTTATTGACTCTATCTCCTTTCCTATTTTAATGCCTGTTCCTTCCTCCTGCTCACTGGAACACAGAAGCCTTTGTCTCTTACATTATGTACACAGAAGCCTTTGTCCATACTTTGCCTTCAGGCTCTTCAGGCAGAGATACACAGGGTTTAGGAAAATCCTTCTGGCTACTGGACTGGGGAAGGGGGGTGAGCAAGGGGGAAATAGGAAGAGCAATTAGAGATAATTCAGTTCTTCGGGGAGAGCTGATAACAACTCAGCCCAGAAAGGTCTGTGAGAGTGGGAGGCATGGTTGGATTGTGGATGTTTTGGAGGTAGAGCCAACAGGATTTGTTATGAATTGGATGTGGGGTATAGGAGAGGAGAGTCAAGGGTAACCCCAAGTATCTGGATGAGCCATGACAGCATGGAGTCATCGATGCCATTGGTAGAGGCTAGTTTGGAGAACTTGGTTCAGGACAGTTAGCCTTGAGAAGCCCATCAGACATTCAAATGGAGATTCTTGACATTACAAATATTGAAATAGAGACCAAGGGAGGTGAAAAAAAAAATCACCTAGTCTAAGGTCGTATCAATAAGAAACCAAAATAAAAAGATGAAAAGAAGACAAAACAAAAACCTGTATCTAAGTATCATATCAGTATATGTCCTAAATGCATTGCCTCCTCTTTCACCTGGCCTTACTCTGTCCCCAGAAATTTTGGGGGGAGAAAAGTCTTCTGGAGCCAGTGTCTGCTTTGGGTTTGATGTGGTCTTAGGACATAATGACAGGGAAAATGAAGGCTTAATAGTTTAAGGCTCTCATTTTATGTTTTCCTGAACATCCTTTGATTATGTTACTTATGCCTCAGAAAAGCTGAGAGGTGGTGATTCAGAATCTTTGTTACCACCTGAGGGGGAAGAAGGGAGGTTCAGAAAGGCTGAATGATTTCACTGAAACTGCATAATTAATTAAAGTTGTTGCCGAGATGAAGATTTATGCTGTGGAGCTCCCCTCTGCTGTCTCTCTACATCCCCTCCTGCCTGGATGGATGTTCTAGTGGAGCCAAAGCCATCCCCTGGGCAGCTCTTCTCAGCCTGGCTTTGGAGTCTGGGAGCCTGGAGCTCTTCACACTGTGTCTTCGAATGACTCTCTGAGGAGACCAAGTGTGAGCCACCACAGAGTCTCGGCACCTTACTGGGCTGCCTTACTGAGAGGGATGGTGTCTACTGACATTTCTAAACTGCTTCTGTCTAACATCTTGCAAAAACTTGCAACTGACGGAGCAAAAGACCCTTTCATTACCATGGCAGTAACTGAGTAAGCGAGTCACTCAATGGCCCAAGGCCAAGTTCAGCTGTCTGGTGCCTGAAAGCTGTGAAGAGAAGATAATGCATTTTCCTCTCCAGGGAGAAGAGAAAACATGTTCCCCTCTTTCATCTGTATCAAGGTTATCAACTTAGCGGTTGTCTAAGCTTATAAAACTGAGCTTAAACTTCCATGAGAATTTATTGCCTTTTTTATTTTTAGTACAATAATGTATTTTTAATTTTGTTCTGTGAAGTTTGAATGGTCTTTGTTCAGTACCTTGCACATAGCAGTTTTCTGTCCTATAAACATTATAAAATGCTGATATGATATGAAATACCTAGCATAGATTTGGAGTTGATACACGGTCAACAGGTATAAGAATGAATTGTTTTACTAGCCATTGAGAACTGCATCCTTGAGACCATCCTGGAAAACCATAAGAATGTGATGTGCTTTACAGATACGGTAAAATCCAAAGGACAAGGAATAGAAGGAACCATATGAAGAATAGAGACTGGAAGGGGAAAAAAGAGTATTTTAAAATTTTCTCTATAAAAAACATTAAGAATAAGGAGCACCCCGATAATGCCACCAACATAGGCGGCAGACAGCAGACTTTTTCTGCACAGTGAAGATGCATAGCCTGGTGCAGAAAGCCTGAAGTGTTTCAAAAACAACCATAATTACTATGTCTTTGCCTGTCACTAAATGGGACTCTGAGACTTGGTTCTAGCACTAGTACCTTCCCATGATGTGGGGCTTGGTTTTGCCTCATTAGTAAGATAAGGTGATCAGCAGTAATTGTTGGCAGAACTCAAGAAGTGGTAGACAGACACATGGATACTTTTGTGAATGTCTTAGAACAATATACAATTCATGTATGGATGATTACCATGGTTTGAAAGATGGTCCTCTTGCTTCCTCTGGGTGTAGTGAGAAGCAAGGTTTTGTCATCTGTGGCCTGAGAATAGGACTAGCTTCTCCTTTAATTTCATAGTGGCCATCCTGCTGGGTCCACAGTTTGAAAGCTTTTCACCAGTTCAGGAAATTCTCAAAGACGGCATTGAAGCTAAAGAGAAAATAAAGGCAAATAAAGCTAAAATTAGAAAAGGGGAGTTCAGCATGAAATACAAATATGATAAAGGTGTTGTCATTGCCCTCGGTTCAAGTTTGTCAAGGTATTTCTTCGCTGGAGTTTTGGGCTTGCCTAGTAGGTTTGGAAGCTCAGAAGAAAAGTGAGCATGGAGAACCAGGGAGCCAGGGTGCATCTTATATATGAACCAGCCACCTAGCTTCCATCCACCTAACCAGAGCTAGTCCCTAACCATCAAGAATAGAACTCTCCTTTGTGCAGAACCAGAGGCCTTTGGATCTCCGAGATAGATTCATGTTATGAATCCTACAAAAAGAAGAGAAGATCATTGCTGTTAGACTAGATACAAATAAAATACAAGGTGTCTAGTTATATGTGTATTTCAAGCCATGTAACATTTGGACATACTTGTACTAAAAATTATTTATTATCGATCTAAATTTCAAATTTAACTGGGCACTTGTATTTTATTTGGCATATCTGGCAACTCTCTCAGGCTAATCTATTACAAGTGATGTAAGGGAATTCAGCTCCCTTGTGCCCACTGATCAGTCCAGCCTGGTCTAGCCAGTACATCCATCACTTAAGCTCCCAGGCCTTTAACTTGGGCTCCACTGCCTTTCCTGGGGGTCACCCATGTGTGCCTGAGCTCCGCACACACCAGTGGCTTCAGCAGCAGTAGCCTCTACAGCCTGGGTGCCTCCCAGACACGCGTGGTCCTGTGCTTCCCCTATGCAGGCCCAGTGGGCACTGGCATCCACGAGGTCACCGTCAGTCAGAGCCTGCTGGCTTCTCTGCGGGTGGACATCGACCCCAACATCCAGCAGGTGCACCAGGAGGAGTGCAAGCAGATCAAGGCCCTCAACACCAACTCCCTCCTTCATCAATAAGGTGCGGATTTTAGAGCAGCAGAACAAGCTGCTGGAGACCAAGTGGGACCTACTGCCGGAGCAGAAGTCAGCCAAGAGCAGCTGCCTGCCGCCCCATCTTTGAGGCCCACACTGCTGGCCTGTAGAGGCAGCTTGAGTCGCTGCAGCTAGATGGGGGCTGCCTGGAGGCGAAGCTGCGGAACATGCAGGATGTTGTAGAAGACTTCAAGAACAAGTACCAAGATGAAATCGACTGTCACCGGCTGTTGAGGATGAGTTTCTGGTGCTGAAAAAGGACACGGATGCTGCCTGCATGAACAAGGTGAATTTGGAGGCCAAGGTAGATGCCCTGACTAATGAGGTCAACTTCTTCAAGACCTTCTATGAGACGGAGTTGGCAGAACTGTAGTCCTACAACTCAGACATGTCCGTGGTGCTGTTCATGGATAGCAGCCACTCCCTGGACCTGGATGGCATCATGACTGAGGTCAAGGGCCAGACAAAGAGGTGACCAACTGCAGCCAGGCTGAGGTTGAGGCCTGGTACCAGACCAAGTTTGAGAGCCTCAGGCCGCCCAGGCTGGAAAGCACGAGGATGGCCCCTGGAGTATCCCACTGAGATTGCAGAGGTGAACGGTACCATTCAGAGGCTGCAGGCTGAGATCGACAGCAGCGAGAACTAGTGTGCTAAGTTGGAGGCTGCCATTGCTGAGGCTGAAGAACATGGGAAGCTGGCACTTAAGGATGCATGTGCCAAGAAAGAGGAGCTGGAGCTTACCCTCCAGCAAACCAAGCAGGACATGGCACAGCAGCTGTGTGAGTACCAGGAGCTCATGGACGTCAAGATGGCCCTGGACATCGAGATCCCCACCTATCCCAAGCTGCTGGAGGGCAAAGAGAGCAGTTGGTGGGAGATGGCGTGGGAATTGTGAACATCTCTGTGGTGAACTCCACTGGTGGAGGCTGCAGCAGTCTGGCCAGGCTGGTCTTCAGAGGAGCTACGAGCACCAATGCCTCGAGCTTCTCAAGTGGCGGAAGGCCTGGGGCCATCAAGTCCTATTCCATCAGGACCTCAGCTGCCATCCACAGGAGCATAGGAGAATGAACCCTGGTGTACAGAGACCCCTGTCCCTGTCCACCACAGTCACAGGAGGTCTCCCATCCCTGGTCCTGAGGCTGACAGGCAGTCTGAAAAATGATGTCAGAATAATTCCCAATAAATCAGCCTTTCTGGAAATAAAACAAAACAAAACAAAACCCCAAAACAAAAAACAAATTATAGTAAGAGACATTATCTGGTTAGGAATAATAAAATCAAATGTCTGGAGATGTCACGTATTGGTGGGAACACCACTAAGTATTATCTATTTATAGGAGAAATCCAGTACTATTTCACCTTTTCATCAGTGAATGAATAGTAAACATTAAAAATAATACAGACTCTCCTTTTTAAAAAAAATATTTCTATAATCCTCATTTCCCCCTAAATTCTGATATCCCAGTAATCATTGGTTTGGGATTTTCACAGGTAGATGTGGATTTGAAGTAGTTCTGCTTTCCTTGAAATGAACCCAGCTAGAGTGCATTTGCAGGGATGCTGTGTCTGTACAAGGGCCCATCAGTGAGTGAAGTGGGCAGGAAAAGTCTGACGGGTAGGATTGAGTCATACCTTGTCTAATAGGCAGAGCCTGGTATGGGTTTATATTGGCCAGCAAGACTATATCCTTCTCCCCTCATCCATGTTCTTCACTGTCCAAGTCATCCTTTTATTTGGAAGTCTTGCTGGATATTTTCTTATAACAGATTAGATGCATATTATAACTAAGTATTGATAATTTTGAACAGTGTTGGTAGTTTTCTGTTTCCTAATCCTGTCACTCTGCCTTCATCACCACTATGTCATAACAAGGGAAGAAGTGTTACATATTACACAGACGGAGGAAATAAAATGTGTTGAATGATCACCCTTGTGGCTGATCTTCCTCTGTCTACTCCTTATTTGTTGGTTCTTTCTTAGAATCTATCATTTATTCATTTCTTCTCTTACATTATATTCTTTCTTTGGGTGATCACATCTACTCTTATAGTAGATGACTGTTGATGTCTTCCAAATTTCCAGTCATCGAATGCACACTTATTAAGCACCTGCTAACAGTCCAGGTGCCGAGAACTTAAATGTGAGTAAGATAGTCTCCCTCCATTTGCCAATGTGCCAACTGCCTATTCAACATCTCTCAGATGTTCAGTGGTTGTGTGAAAGTCAGCTTCTCTAAAACAGCTCCATCATTCTCTGCGATTCCTTTTTCTCCATTATCAATGCAGTTATCCAAGTCTAGAGGTAATCCTTGATTTCTCCCTCTATCAAAGTTCTACAACCAATTTGGTTGTTCCTTCCAAAAATTTCCTAGGAGTACAGGGCAATGACTAGAACTTTGGAGTGAGACTGCCCAAGTTAGATGCCTGGCTCTGCAGATTTGCCATCTGTGGGACCCTAACTCATTTTCCTCATCTGAAGATTAGGAATAATAAAGATAAAGAGCTTATGTGAGCCTTAAATGACTTAACCCATACAGAGGTCTTAGAACAGTGCCTGGCCCATAGGAAACACTGAAATATTATCTATTAAAATTATTACTATGCATCCAGACCTTATGTGACCAGAAGGTCCCCTAGAGCCTTGGTGTCCCAGAAACAGCCTTCTCTCTGGAGACAGAGATGAAGGATGTCAAAACAGACTGAAATTGAGTTTTTGGCCAGCTCTAGAATGAGT
The DNA here is from genome assembly GCA_028534135.1 of Potos flavus. Lineage (NCBI taxonomy): Eukaryota > Metazoa > Chordata > Mammalia > Carnivora > Procyonidae > Potos > Potos flavus. The sequence continues at coordinate 47,914,297 of CM052887.1, forward strand.
GCTCAAATAGAAATTAAGCAAACATTCAGATTATATCAGCAGTTCTGGCAGGCAATCTCTGCCTTGTGCCTGGCCGGAAGCACCCCAGATGTCCTTTATGCCAGCTGCTCATCCATTCCAGGTGGACAGCTTTGTGAGGTGTCTTATTCCAGCGGAGGTACTGATAGCCTGCAGGAGCGGGGCTTCTTGGCATTAGGCTCAGAAGCTGCCTGCCAATCAGCCTTTTTGCCGGTGGGCTCTTTGAATAAACCACTGAAGCTGTAGGACCAAGACCTCTGTATTTCTTATCCCTCTAATAGTCTTGAGAAGTGGCACGTAAAGGACAGGAGGCTTATAAATAGATGAAAGAGGAAGCAGGAGTTGAGTTTGGGAAAGAGGGAAAAAGAACTGGAGAGCAAAGAGAGTCAGGAAGGAAGGACTTGGAATTGGTTTGGGGCCTCCAAAAGCTTGTTGGTGGCTCTGATGCTATGAGCTGTCCCTGGCAGAGATATATTGGCCTCTCCCTGGACTGTGAAGCTCAGGGAGTATTGTCTAAGTAGGGCTGAGCACTCTGCTTCTCTCTGCGAAGGCTCAGAGCAGGGGAGGGAAATGAAATTAAAATATTTGGCCCCACCGGCTGTTGAGTCAAGCGCATTCTTTTGAAACATTTCCTTCAGAAGGAATAAAAATGGGAAGGTAAACATCTGTAGCTTTCCCTTAAAAGGAGCATCTTTAAACAAATATGCTGCAAAAATTCACTTGAGATAGGACTCTGTCCTGTCTCAGGCTCAAGTGGATTGAAGAATCTTCAAGGTGGATGAGACTTTCAGTGTCATCTGTCCTTCCCTCACTTAATGGTGTGCTGAGGCCTCTGTGCTGAGGCCCATGGAGAAGTGATTTGTTCAGGCCTTTCAACTTGTTAGGGGCAGAGCTGAGTCTTGAACTGAGATCCCCATCAACGTCCCGGTATCTGATGATTCAACTGAAGGGACTTTGATGAGGTCACTTTTTATAGAGGTGTGGGCAAAGTTAAGGAAAACCACATGGGTGGATGATAACAAGAAGCCATTGTCTCCCCTAGGCCTTAAAGAAATCCTCTGAGAGTAGAGACTGGGGGAGAGGTTATCTGACACAGCCACTGCCAGAACTGTGGCACCAATGCAGGAAGGAAAGGAGGGAGAAATTCCCCAACCTCTCTCTTTTCTCTTGCTCCCGTCCCCTGTCAGTGCCTCCCATTGGGCAAACCCAACTAGATGCCTAGACGAAATAGTCCAGAGAGCTCAGCCTGTCAGAAATCAGAGTAGGCAGAGAATGGATCTGAGGGTGGAGGCAAATGGAGAATAGTCAGAAGTCCAGATCTCCTGATTCCCCGTTTAATATTCTTCCAACATAATTTTCCTCTGGACTTTGGAAATTGGGTAAAGTGGATTGAGTTTAATGTTCTCCCCTAAAGTGGGGGAAGCATTGAGCCCTCTGTCTTAGGAGTAGAGATTTTCTAGTCTTCCTTTCTGCAGTGTGGATTCTTTCCCACTCACCACTGGATGAATCCATAGTTAACTGCCAAGGATTTTAAATCCATACATTAAAATCCCATTTTCTCTGAGTAGTCATTGTAGTTTCTTGGAGCTAAAGTCTATCAGCATCCTTCTCAGCTTTTCTTTTTTTCATCACTAACATGTGGCCAAAGAATTACTTTAGAGATTCTTCAGTGGTGTCTAGATGTAGGGTTTAAACTTCCCCATGTGATAGAAACTTGAGAACTGTATGGGACAGAGCCTTCTGGGCTCTTGTCTTCCCTGCTTAGGGAATTTTGTTCCTGGTTCCGGAGCTTTGTATCAGAATAAGCCATAAAAAAAAAAAAAAAAAAAAAAAAAAAGAATAAGCCATATAAAGCCATGTAAATCAGCACAGGCACACCTGGCTGGCTCAGTTGGTAGAGCACGTGACTCTTGATCTTGGGGTTGCAAGTTCAAGCCCTATGTTGGGTGTAGAGATTACTTAAAAATAAAATTTTTAAAAAAACATAAAGACAGCACAGAAGCTGGAGGGAAAGTGGGGTTGAAGGAAGAGTCCTTGTTATTTTTTAAAATTTATTTTTTTAAAGATTTTATTTATTTACTTGTCAGAGAGAGAGGGAGAGAGAGAGAGAGCATGAGAGAGAACATGCACAAGTGGGGGAGCAGCAGGAAGAGGGAGAAGCAGGCTCCCCACCGAGCAAGGACCCCCCCCCAATGCAGAATTCAATCCCGGGACCTGGGGATCCTGAATGACCTGAACTGAAGGCAGACATTTAAACAACTGAGCCACTGAGGCGTTCCAAAATTTATTTTTCCTTTAAAAAATTTACCTGGCTTTTTAGTGAAAAGATAATCAATGTAGTTTACATAAATTATATCATACTTTACATATTGTTCATGAACTTGATTTTTTTAGTTTAATGCTTTTTTGAGATTTATTCTTATTGACTAATAAATGTGCATTGATTTATTCATTTTAATTGCTATATGGTATTCTAGTATAGGAATTAAATAGTTTATGTCTGTATCTACTCACTATAGAGAAAGTTGTTAGCTTTCCATAGTTATAAGTAATGCTGCAGTGAACATCCTAATGCATGGCTCTTTATGCAATATGGGGAGCTCAAATGATGGTAGGGAAGAAGGGCAGTGAGTAGCATTTTTCAGTAGAATGGGCAGTTAGAAATGCCAACTTTCACTTATAGATTCAGCAACATTGATTGAGCACCTGCCATGTGTGTGGGGCATTATCCTAGGAAGAGGGGAAAATTGAAATGAGTAAAGAAACCATAGGGCTTCCCTTTAATGAATATACATCTTGTTGAAGGGGATATTAACACAAAATAAATGGAATTCAGTATAAGTTTAGATTATGACTGCTATAATGTAAGTGTGACTTTGGGAATAAGAAAGAGAAAGACTAACTCTGCTGGAAAATCTGGGAAGGCCTCCAAAGACAGCGACTGCCTGGCCTGGGACAGGGTAGACTATGGTAGGGGGAGGTGGAGCAGATGGTATGCAGGCAGAGGCAACAGCATGGATTGTCACGTACCTTGAAAATGCAAGACACATGCAGAGAACTAAGTCGAGGGAAGAGAAATTGAATGGAATGAACCTTAGGAATGCTGTGAATTTTGTAACCAGACAATCAGTCTTTTTTGGTGACCTGAGCTGCCACCTGCTAAAACTCACTATCAAAGCAGTGTCAGCTCCTATGTAGACCAATTTTATACCCACACCTTTGTTGTTGTTGTTGTTGTTGTTTAAGTTTCTTACTTAGGTCGAATTTTTTTGCCTTCTGTGTTTATCCTTATTACATTTCCATCATTTCTTTTTGGAATAAGATGGGTTAATAATACCAACAATAAGTAGATGCTTAAATAATAAAGAAGAAGACGTTTTCCCCTTTGCATTTACCGTGAATTGGAACAGTCCTTACCTTTTTCTTCCCCCTTTGTTGTTGTTGTCATAGTACATAATGTTCTAGTAATAAGCATAGTTCATTGCTTTCATTGCACCTATTAAATGAGGCTCTTAAAGCTCTTTACTATCCAGCCTTCTCTACGTTATTCTTGCTCTTCAACAACTGTACTACTCATGTGAATTTGTGAGAGTTCTCTTCAGTCATATAGAGAGAGTTTGGTGCAGAGTTAAATGCCAAATATTAAAAGCTGATTGGTTCAGAATTGTTTTACCAATAAACACAATTTTTAAAGAGTGGGGAAAGATTTAGGTTTATGGAAACTTTACTTGGGTTTACCTGAAAACCTAGCATGATAGAAAATGTTACTACTTCCCGGTATCTCTTATCCTCTTCCATCTTTTAGCATTACAACTCCCTCCATGGGTTTTAGCAGTGCTCATGGGAGCCCCAGGAGAGATAGTGTACTTGAGTGGAAGTGATGTGTACAACTTTCAGGACATGTTCTTAAAATGAATCTGCTTCCCCTCTTTCTCTTGACTCTTGGGAAGTGGTGGTAGCTGGAACAGACATTTTGAAACACACATGGAAGCATGTATGTAGAATGGCTGAACTGCTCTCCCACCTTGGATACCTGAGAGTACTCATGGAGCAGAGCTCGTAGGCCCAGACTGTCTGCCTACTTCTGGTCTCTTAGAGAAATTAACTTCTGTGTCATTTGACCCACTGAAGTTTCAGGTTTCTTTGTTATGATAGCTTAACCTAGAACCTAACTAAAATATCTTGTTAAAATAACTATCAAATGTGGATGAAGTATATCTTTTTAGGCAGGGTGGCAGGCCAGCAGATTTTATGTTTTAGGGACTTTTAGCAATTTTCTTTTTCAATTTGGATAACTTTTGGCGAAATCTATTTTCATTTTCCCACAATATCCACCGAACCTTATTTTCTTACATGTACTAGATTCACATATTTATATTATCCTCCTTGCTCCTGTGGACATTTGGGTTTGTTACTCATGGGAACAATCCTGTTTTTTTGCAGGTCGAAACTCTTATAACATCATGTGATAATAAGCAGGGTTTCTTTAAGGTTCTACAGCCTGGACATAATAATGTAGATCAGATCACATCACTTACTGACATTCAATGGGGCCTGAAAATAACTCTTAGGAGTGCCATTCTGCTGGGGCCATCTTGATACTGGATAAACAGGCCAGATTTAACTCACTCATGTTCCTGGGGGAACCAGATAAGAAAAAAATTTAGTAGGGTTCATCAAGATAAAATGTGCCACAGCCCAGGAAGCGGAAGAGCCTCGGGACTGCTCTTCACTTGACATGACATTTGATGGGATAGTGGTTAATGAAGCCTGAGAATTCAGATATTTCAGCCCTTAAAACAAGCATCAAGTGAAACAAAAAAGTCAATTTTATAACTGAAAAGAAGTGACGTTTTCTTCAAAGCTTGCATTCATCTTGCTTCCTATCATAGCCTTTTAGGAAGAGCTGTGCATGTGAGGAAGAACGTAGGTAGAGGCTTTTGGGAACCCTGGGCAGAGAGGGGCCTTCAAGGTCCAGGAGGTCCATTGGTTTTATTATGAAAAATTATATGGATGAGGATAGAGCTAGGAATCTCAGATAGCTGATTTGGAGTTGGGATTAGAAACCGTGAACTAGAAATCAAAATGAGTATGAGTTTTTTGCAGGGCATAAAATCACATAAAATTCTAAACTAGAGTTCAACAAAACAATTGAGGCCTCAAGTCTCTGTGGAAATCCAACTAAGAAAGTGGCAATCTACGTCAAAATGCTGAAGCAACAAAGCAGAACTGTGTAGGATGTCTGCCTTGTTTTATAGAGGCTGATTAACTAGAGAGGGGACCACCCAAGACTGGAGTGGATGAGGAGTGGGCTGAAAGTTTAAAATGGTCAAGTACAGTGTTTCTCAAAATTTGCCCCAGAATCACCAAGGATGTTTGTTCAAAATGCAGATTGTTGTGCCCCAGTGGAAAATGAATGAATTAAAATATCGTAAGGCTCAGAAGTATTTTAATTTTTAATATTTTAAATTAGTTTTTACTTAGTTTCTGGGCAATTTGAGACTCAGTAACAGGTAGTTGAAAGAAGTTTGACCAGAGAGCACTAACCTGCTCCGATGCTCTAGGGTGTTGTCAACATTTATAGGTCTCCTAATATGTTCCAGGTACTGTGCTAGGTATTGGGGATACAGTTAGGAACAAAATCATTCCAGTGAGAAGACCAAAAAAATAACCAAAATATTTCAGTACAATAGGTAGAAGAGGCTATGGGGCCCTGCCTAGGGATGAGGGGAAAGATTCATAGAGCAGGTAACATTTCAGCAGGTTATTAAAAGATAAGCAGCAATTTTCCAAATAAAGAAGAGCCATTCCCAGCATGAACTGGATGGAGGAGGAAGGTGTAAGGTATATCTGAAGGGGAGCCAGATCTTAAAATGGTTTCAGGAGCGATATGTTGAAGAATAGATGTGCTCTTATTGTCTCAGGGTAATTTGAGGAGTATGTGCCTGGGTCAGTCTTTCAGAGGATTCGTCAGACCTCTGGCAACAGAGGTTCTTTGTGGCCATGGTTGCTTTTTCCTTGGGAGGGGAGATAATAGTGAGCAAGGCAGATGGGCCCTGTCATCTCAATTTTCAGTCTGGTGCAGAGAGACAGTAAAGAAATACATAGACTTTTTAGGAAGAGGCTATGAAGAGAATAAAGCAAAGATTTCTCTATAGAATAAGATCATCTAGATTATTTGGACAAACCATCCCATGGAAAGCAAATCTTGAAAGTTTATTGAAAGAGCTGACAAGATTATAAACCAAGGGAAAGCAGGAACCTAGAGAGGCAAGTGGAACAATGGAAATACTGATTCTGCCAACCTAAATTTGGGGAGACAAACAGCCATGGAAGTTCAAGCCTTCCCAGGTGGTGATTCTAAAAGGAGGCTCCAGGGGGCTCCAGCCTCAGGATAGGGTTGAACCAGACTTCTCAGTGCTGCCTGCTGCTTGTCCTCTCAGAGGCTTGGTTTTTATTCAAGTCTTCCTTATGGCTATCCAGTCTACTGTCAATAAATACATTTCTTTATTTTTCAACTTGGTCACCATCAGTTTCTTTGCCTCAGCCTATGATTCCCCAGCCAGCACATTCCATTTCATATTTCTCCTTCTTATTTTGAAATCATTTTGAACTTACAGAAAACTTGCAGGAAAATTACAAAGAACATTTTTTCCCCCTGAATTATTTGTAAGGTGCAGACCTAGTATCATCATGCTGGAATACTCTAGCATGTATTTGCTATACACCAGAAAATTCTCTCACATAGCCTTAGCAGAACCATCGAAATCAGGAAATTAACATTTATTCATTACTACTATCTAATCATCAGACCCTTTTCAGGTTTTACCAATTATCCCAAGGATATCCTTCATAACAAAGAATATAGTCTGAGATCTTGTCTTGGATTTACTATCATGTGTATTTAACCTCCTTCAATCTGGGACAGTTTCCTAGTCTTTCTTTGACCAACATGACTTGACTCTTTGGAAGATTACAGGGCTATTATTTTGCAGAATGCCCCTCAAATTAGGTTTGTCTGATGTTTCCTCAGATTCAGATTATACATTTGGCAGGGAGTGTTGTATGTGGGCAGGAATATCACAGAAATGATGCTGTGTTCTCATTGCAGCCCATCAGGTGGTACATGATTTCGATTTGACCCATCACCAGTGATGTTATCTTTGATCACTTGATGTTGTTTGCCAGGCTTCTCCACTATAAAGTTACTGTTTTTATTCTCTTTGTAATTAAAGAATTTCGTGAAGAGGTACCTTGAGATTATGGAATATTCTATTTTTCAAAATGTTCTCCACTAAGCATCCATTGATGGTATTTGCTCCATTAATTATTACTATGATAATTGTTATATGGTGATTTTCTAATTCAATCATTATTTCTGCATTTATCAGTTGACATTATATTGTGAGGAATAGCTTTTTTTCCCCCTCCCTATTTATTTATTTATATCATGGGTTTCTGTTGTATTCAATGGATTATAATCTACTAATATCATTATTTATTTTGATGCTGAAATGGCCCCAGATTTGGCCAGTGAGACACCCTAAAGCTGGATCCTGTTTCCCTTTGACATGTACCTATTATTCTTTGAGTTCATCCTTACTTTCCAGTCTAATATGATGTTCTAGGCCAATCTTGTACTTGCCCTGCCTCAATCCTAAATCCAGCATTTCTCCAAGGAGCACTGGTTCCTTTTAAGGACAATGGTATTTAAAAACCAAGATCTGATGACCAGGTCTGCTCATTGCTACACACACACACACACACACACACGCACACACACACACACACACACGTACTTCTTTCTGTATTTATTCCTGTATCTCTATACTGAGACCTATGAGTTCAATACTCATGAACTAATAAATGAGCTAATACTTTCAGTTTTAGTCCCACACCACATTTGTAATTCCCTTATCCAATAAGAAGAAACTTGGTTCTAATTATCCTTAACATATTTAGTAATTAGATTAACTCTCCCCGTATGTAATCAATCTTCTATAACGATCACTTTTTCCGACTCCTGCCCCAGGCAGATCCTGTACTTCTCAGGTTCTAACACCCAGCTCTGGGCTGCCACAGCCCTCCTCTCACCACATAGACTCCCTCCTTATCCCACTCAGGCACTAGTACTGCACATCAGGTTATATCATTACTCTCCAACCTATGTAGGAGCCCTTGCCATCCTATTGAGGCTCCAACACCTGCCGTTGGCCCTGACAGCACCCTACCCTCAACACAGATGCCTGCCTTGCTTGGCCCACATAATGGCTTTGGACTATATTATTTAGAAAGGCAGGAGCACATCCAGGAAAAGCAAGAATGTCAGAAGATAGGCAAGAAGCTGGTATGTTCTTGTTGGGGATACTTAGAAAATGAGTAAACTAGGGAATGGTCATAGAAAGCTGGTAAAAGTGATGGTGGAGAAGTAGGTATTTGTTTAATAAGGCCTTGGAAGAGCTGAAGGAAGACCTCAAAACTGCACAGAGGGGCATTAGAGGAGAGAGGAGCTGAATGGTGTGTAAGGGAAGAGGGAAGAGAATTGCAGTAGATGTTTTGACAAGAGGTTATTTATTATGGATAGAGCTAACTCTACATTGTTGAGGAGGGAATCGAGAGATCCAACAAATAGGTTATCCAAAATGTCTTATAAAATAGCCAGGTTATTCTGGGCCTATGGGAATGAGGCAGTTTCCTTGAAGCAGGATATAGGAACTCAGTCATAATCCCCATTATTGTGCAACATTATACAACAAAACAAAATGAATTTATAAACATCCCACTGAAGCTCCAAGAACAGTAAGCAAAAAAGTTTTTAGTGAGGAATAGTACATGGAAATTAGTAATATAGTACTTACTGTTACTACTTTAGTGTTTGCGTAGTATTATTCATATTTTTTTGGTTTTAGTGGATTTAAAATATAGACTGTATTTTAGAGTAGTTTTGGGTTCACAGCAAAACTGAACAGAAGATACAGAGATTTCCCTTATGCCCTCTGCATCCACACATGTGTATCCTCCCCCTACCAACACTACCCTCCCTCCCACCACCAGAGTGGTACATTTTTATGATTGATGAACTTAACATTGTCCATAGTTTATCATCCAAAGTCCATAATTTACATAAGTTTTCCTTCTTGGTGTTGTACATTCTATGCGTCTGGACAGATACATAGTGATATGGATTCACCACTTATACTTTCATATAGAGTAGTCTTACTGCTCTGAAAATCCTCTATGATCTACCTATTTTAATACCTTATTTCAAGAATAGCAGGACTATTCATGAAAACTTCCACTGGGTCACTTCCGACCTATTGCTTTATTTCTATTTTTTTTACAAATTTCTCAAACATGAATTCTCTTGCTTGAATTTCCTAATTCAAAGGGAGTTCTCAGGAATTTAACCTTATTGCTGGGAAGCAAATACTGTGATAACCAAGAGACCAATTCCATCTGTCATTGAAGTCCACAACCCACAATCAGATAAACTTAAATGTTTATACCATTTGATCTTTCTGTGGTTTATGTATAAAACTCCACTTTATCAGTCTTCTCAAGGTTTCCTTGTTGTCTCAAGTGACTCCCTAAGTCTTAAGCTATTTCTCTTAGGTAGTCACTCCCTAGTAGTTTTAAGAAATGTAAACTATGCAAAGTGACTATCTCTAGAAACTTCTGTACTGCAGTGAGATACTATAGGAACACCTAATAGAAATATGATTGGTGAATAATTGGCTCTTCTTTCACAAAAGTTAATATTTTCAAAAAATTAATTTCATCATGTACATTTTAACATGTTTGTTGCTACTTAAATATTTGGCATTAAATTTATAAATGATGACATTTCAAAGGTTTTTTTTTCTTATTTGACAGAGAGAGAGAGAGAGATCACAAGTAGGCAGAGAGACAGGCAGAGGGAGAGGGGGAAGCTCGAGCAGAGAGCTCGATGTGGGGCTCAATCCCAGGACCCTGAGATCATGACCTGAGCCGAAGGCAGAGGCTTTAACCCACTGAGCCACCCAGGTGCCCCTATAAATGATGACATTTCAAACAGCTTAGCTTTATGCCATTTTTCTGTCTCATAAAAGGGAGCAATGCTATTTAAAAAAAAAAAAAAGAGAGAGAGAGAAGAAACAGTTTAGCTACTTAACTATGCCCAGAGACTGACTAGGAATCAAGATGATATATTCCTAATTAATGGCTACTTTATCTCCATTATTTTCCTAGCAAAAGAAAATGTAGGAATATTTTAATATTTACAAAGTGACTATTTTAACAAAAATTATGAGTATTTTGTGTTTTACATGGGTTTTTAAAAAACCCTTCTTTTCTATTTTTATATGTCTCAAAGTGCTTCAGAGTCTGTAAATCTAAAACTCTTCTTAAAATAAGGCTTATTTTAAAAAAAGGCTTCAGAGGGCTCTAAGAAAAATGAAAATATGGCCAAAGAAAAATGTCATATCAACAATTTTAGGAAGAAACTGAGACAGTGAACAGAAGAATTGCCTTAGGAATTGAGAGAAAGGCAAAAGAGGGGAAATAAAGTTTAGAGAAATTATGCTTCCTTGACTATGGGTCAGCCACGTTAACAGACCACCCTCCACACCTTGCTAAGAAGAATAAAATTGAAGAAAAGGATCTGAGAAATCATGTAGTTCAACTTTACCATATGAAACCTGAGGAAGTTAAAGTTCGGGGAGAGTAAGGAACTTGTCTGAGGTAAGGAATCGTTAGGGCTGAGTTGATTCTCAAGCCTGGAACACGGCTTCTTGGGCAGCCATCTTTCCTCATACCTCTCTGTCTCTTTAGTGAGTCTCTGCAGATCTCCTTGTAACCTCAAATCGTTCTTGGTGCTGTCTTCTTAGACTAAAACAGTATCATTACTCCAAAGAAATCAAGGCCTAATAATCCCTACATATTTTGAACTAATCTTATTTAACTATAAACCAACAGCGGAAATGACTAGTGAGAGGAGGGGTGTGGTAGACACTGATCAGGGAATGAAGAGAGAAGGGAGAAGGGACGTGTGTGCAGTGTGCCTGGGAAAGAATGTGTGATGGAGGATGTATTGTTGCAGTCACTAAATACCCTTTTTTTCTTAATTAGTTGGCTTTTACTTAATAAAACAATTCTGGCCTTGGTACATTAAATAATAATGGTTATAATCATAATGGCCAGAAATCAGCTTTATGTACATTGCATATCAGTTAAAATGCCCGTACAGCTATGTTCCTTTTTCAGACCTTCTTTTTTTCCCCTCTTAAATACCTGAGATAGGAGGAAAGCAATTTTACCAATAAATGAAGATGGGGAATATTAAAAGCTAAGCAGGATATAGTATCTCTGAATTCCTTTCTGACCTTTATGTAGCAACAACTACTGTGTACATGTTTTAAATTTTGCATTTTTCTATTCTTACTTTGCATCAGTTTCCCACGTCAAGACACAGTCCATATTAATGCTACCCTGATAGATGCTCATTGCAGTTATATACCATAATTCTATCAAGTGGCACTTGGATTGTTTCCAGTTTTCATAATCTCTAAATAGCCTAGCTACAATCTTCTTTATACAGCTCATCTTTGGCTTACTTTTAGATTAATTCCTTAGGATGTACCCCTCTAAGTGAAATTGGAAAGTATCATGTATAATCATATTCTAGTTCTTTTTCTCTTCTTACCAGATTGCTCTCCAGACTGAAGCAACTTATAATGTCAATTATTATAGCAATTATAAAGCAATTATATAGCAATTATTAAAGCAACTTATAATGTCAATGTAAATTCACACAGAATTATCAATATTGGGGTTTTTATTTGTATTTATTTTAATAGCTATATAACATCACCTGCAGACTTTTAAAATCTCCATTTCTTGAATTGTTACCGAAGCAGTGAATTTTTTAAATTTGTACACTTTAACATCTCCCTTTTCCAATTGTAGAATATGGTTTTATATATATTTGTATCATATTATTTATATATGTTGAATGTTAAGCTTTAGCTATGTTAATCACATTTCTTCTGTTCTGTTGCATTCCTACTTATTTATATAGATTTTTACCATATTTTGTTTTCATTTTTATATTTACAAAGATATCCATCTTTTCTCTGATGTCAACGTCAATATTTTCAGTATTTAGAATAGTTTCTCTACAGAGATTCCAAATGCTTTCTTCGCTTTTATCTCAGATCTTAATTGCTGAAGTCTTTCAGTCCAGCTGGAACTTACTTCAGGATATTACGAGTAATATTGGATCCACATTACATTTTCTTTCAACAGAAGTCTTATTGTGTTCCTTCTCTGTGCCGGCGGCACTGTGCTAGTCATTGGCAATATTAAAGAAGGTGATATCTTAAGGGCATTTACTGCCCTCAAGGATCTTACAGTTGAAGAGCCACATAGGTGTGTCCAACTACAGAGCAGTGTGTATACTGTTAGGATATTGATAGGTAGAGGCATGAAGGAACATCAAGCAGGGTAATCTAACCCAGTCTTGGGGAGTCAAGGAAAAACTCCCAGAGGAAAGGGATGCCTAATCTGAGACCAGAAAACCAAGTAAGAGTTGGCCAGGTGACAAGGAAACAGAGAGAGGGGGATCATTCCAGGCAGGGAACAGCAAACACAAAACCTGAGCCTACAAGAGCTAGTGCTTTTCCAGGAAAGTAAGAAAAAAGATCAAGGGCTGAACCTGTTTCCTGTGCTTAAAGTACTTTGAAAAGTAAGCAAAATAACCTTGTACATTTTTGGCGGCCTGTCTCAGCTTTCAGTCTCTCAAATAAGTCACTGAGGCTAGGGGATCTGGTCATGGCCCAGGAAGAGTCCCTACCACTTGCCCTTTCATTCCAGAGAGAAAGTCTGGACCCAAGTTGGGGGGCATAGGATGGACAGATGATTGGTGCCAATATTACCTAAGAGGCTTTGAGAAATAGGTCTTTTTTTTTAAAGAGTCTGGTGCTAAAAATACTTAATTTAGTTGGCTTAAGAGAAGGGATCAGGAAGGAATCAGGATATTTGGAATAGGGTTTGGCAAATTACAAATATTTGAGCATAGACTATAAGGTGTGGGGAAAGAGTATACATACTGTCTAATAACGTTCCTTCCTCTTTTTTTAATGTTCAAGGAATTAGCCATATTTTAATGCTTAAAATGAAATCAGGTTTTATTGCACTATAATGGGAGAATGTGGCAGCTAAAATTTTGACTTTCTGTTTTTATTACATACGCATTACATGTCAGAATATTGTAGGGGAGGAAACACTTTTCCTTCTACCCTTCTAGATTCTCTGCCTGGGATCCTACATATTAGACTGACAAAAGACAGATTAATAAAAGAAAAACAAAAAATTTATTAACACATGCAAAGTACATACACATGGAGAAACTTAGTAATGAGTAACTCAAAAGGGTAGGTAGAACTTCAGGCTTATAAGGCCTCAATGGGTTTAGCATCTGGCTGGCTTAATGGGTTAAGCATCTGACTCTTTGTTTCATGTCAGGTCACGATCTCATTGGTCATGGGATTGAGTCCCATGTCAGGCTCTGCACTTAGTGGGGAGTCTGCTTGAAGATTCTCTCCTTCTGCCCCTCCCTGCCATGTGATCTCTCTCTCTCTCTTTCTTAAATAAAAAAAACTTGATAAATGAAGCTGGGGAATATATATATATATATATATATATATATATATATATTTATTTATTTATTTATTTATTTATTTATTTATTTATTTTAAAGAACTTCAGGCTTATATATTATCTTCACAAAGGACAATAAATTTGTAGAGAAGTGACAAGACAAAAGGAATTTAGGGCTTCAGGGGCAGCAAACTGTGGAAAGGTAAATATAGGGGAAACTAGTGGAAAATAAAGGTTATTTTAGTAATGTTTGTTATTGTAGATTCCTCTGATGCTATCTCTGAGCTGATGAGTTTAGTCATCTCTAGTGATTAAGAATTGTCTTCCCTTCCTAGCAAAGAGGGAAAAGGCAGAGGGCTTTTCTTTTGTCTGCTTCTTCTCAATTGCCTTCAACCCCCAATAATCTGTATGTTAAAGTGAAATATTTTGGGAGGGCATATTCTGATCTCCTACAACATGATCCATTTTTTTGTGCAAGTTCCCAGGACATACTTGAAAATGCTTTTAGTTATCATTAAATTCTCCTTGTATGCTGTTATAGCATTACTTATTATATCATTCAGCTTCATAATCTCTTTTTATAATTTTTGTCCCCTTGATTTGCTTCATGTAATTAATGTGGCCTTGGTCTATACTCTAATACATTTCTCCTCTGAATGGCTTTCATCTGTTTTCAATTTTCCATTGCTTTTTGAAGCTATCTTTGTAAATCAAGAATTTGTTGCCAAATTGTTTCAGTCATGAGGTCTTGGAATATGCTCCTTCTTTTGGAAGGAAGAGTCAGTTGGGTTGGTATGCATTGTGATCCCTCCTATATTCTGATTTGTAGATGTTCTCCCCAAGTCTCATCTTCTCCTCACTTGAGGCAATGTTTGATACGGTTCTTCCTCTCTCTGCTTTAAACATTATCCTTTCTTTCTTCTTTGTGATTTGTAAGAGTATTAATTTGTCTTTAATTTTTAAAGCTTGGAAGATTTTTCTGTCTGGAGGGAATCTTTCTTTGAGCATTATTCTTGCATGGAACTCTGTGTCTGTCCCTGCTTATTTGTAAGGCTTAGCCTGTCTTTCAAGACAGTAAAACCATCTTTATTTCTCTGGTTATGATTTCTACATTTCTGGTTCTTTCAGGTCAACCAATCCTCCAATTATTCACAGATGGGCTCTCTTCTCTTTTCTGGGTGTGTGGGTTTACCTTTATTGTGATCTTTTGCATGAGCAGTCTGCCTTTGGTTTGGGCTGGCCAAGCAAGGACATATTCAGGATTGCTTCTTCTTAACTGTCTGCAAATCAAGGGCTTTTCCAACTATTGCCTTAGGAGAATTCTGAAGTTGTAAAAGTTCATAAGATCTGTAAGAAAAAGATATTTGAGAGAGAATAGCATGGGATAGACATTTGCACCTTAGCCTAAATCCTAGGGGATATCTTGGAGGGGTATGAGAAAGAAAAGACAGTGAAAGGACACAAGAGCAGTTAGTTAGTGGAAGAAGAAGGACCACCAATGTTTAACATTATGACTGGGATACCTCTACACTTGGATGTTATGACTAATGTGCTCTGTTTTTCCCCAGAAGAAGAATATTTGAGACCCTCTCCACATTCTTATCTTTTTAAAATAGAGGTCTCAAAATCCAGACTATTCCCTTCCAAGGCTTTATCCTTTCCCTATTAGTGTTCAGAGTCCCCTAGTGCTTATGAGAGTTGAGGCTCTGAGACTGAGGATGTCCAGTCTGCTCAGTCCTATCTCGTTTTCTGACTATGAATAACTAGAAGCTTATCTTAGAGAGTTATGTGTAAATAGCAACAGCTGGGTGAAGCCCCAGCTCCCACAGTGGCCCCATGGTTAATGTGCTTCAGTTCCTGATGTCTCAGGAGAGAAAGGTTGTAGAGGTTTGAGCTACAATGGATGAGTACTCCAGCTGGTTTTGAGACACTGAGGAGAGAGGTGCTAGTTTTCTTCTATGGCTGAAGCTCAGGGGTAGGGTGGGGTCCTTGGCTACAGAGAGGGGGCACCCCACTTGTACAGATAAAGCTGTCCTGTCGTTAGGGCTTAGACCACACTGGTGCAGGCTGTTCCTCTCCTTCTGTGGCTGGTCCTAGGGCAAATCGTCTTTCAGTAGTTCCTTGAGAAGTGAGTTTCTAAATCACACTCATTCATGGGACACTCAAGTCCTGGAAGGCTGGATTCCGAGTGCTCTCCCTTTGGTGACAAGAGTCTCTAAGTTGCACATAACTCTACCTGATAGGACCAGGGCAGAAACCAGAGTCCCAGGTCAGACTGTGGTCCTAATACTACATCCCTCTTTCCTCCCTCATGATCCATACTTCTCTCAAGATGGGGATACCCAGATGATATATTTTTCTTGCCTGGGTTATAGTTCCAACAGGATGCCCTCTCTGGTAGGATCTTCACCATCCATCTTTGAACCTAAAGGAAGAAACCATTTCAGCAAGAAAGGTCATACAAAAAGGAGGGTGGCCAGCAAAATTAAAAGCTGGTAAGAATCCAGTTCATATTATGTCACTTTTACCCTGGGAGAGCATAGTAAGTTGGATCAGTAAGTTGAATCAACAGAAGCTGTACTGCAGGGAGTTTTGAAGGTAATGAGAAAATGGAGAAAGCAGGTATATCCTTAAATGGAAGGAATTTAACAGTAAAGTAAAGAGAAATGTATCCATTATGGACACTGTACAGTTGACTCTGATTTATCTTATCTCTGGTTATAGCATATCAGTATAAACCCTATAGTATTGTACACAGTATTAGAATTGCATTTTCTCCTGGAAATATGCTGACTGGTCTAAGTCATGCATATATTTCAACAAGGGCCACTGCATAGGACTCAGCAGGTTTTATACAACACAATGCCAAGGGTGCCTTTCACATGTTAATGGTGTACCTGAGAGTTGTGCAGTATACAACCTGCACAACCATGCACAGCAGCCCTGATTCTAGCCCTGTTTCTTTTAAAGAAAAAAATAGTGAGTATGTGCTACATTGTTTGTTTACTCTGAATACATCCTCCCCCCCCCTTTTTTTTTTTGCCAGAGCTGGGGAAATGATGCATCTGTCTTCTCTTGTTTATGGCAGAGCATAACTATGATTAAAAAATAAATAATGACAAAAAGTAAATCTTACAAGCATATGTCTGACATAATAGTAGCTATCTAGAGGAGAACATATGGTAATTTGCTGAATATGGTATAATAAACATATAGAAATTCAATAGAAATTCAAGATAATAAATGTAATGATTATCCATTGGATAGCAGTACATAGTTATTTTTTTTCAAATAATATTCCTTGCTTCACAGGAGTAAACAAGGCTGGAAACATAAAACATTACAAAATTACAATCTAATGGAAGCATTAAGCAGGCTTGAATTTAATAGCATTAAAGCCACAGGGGAAAAAAATGTAAAAATTGTTCTTAGAAAATTCATCTTGACGTATATTAACATCTTGATATATGTTAAATACAGTAGTTAAGCCAATGAGTATACATAGAAAAATCAGTGAATAAAAACTTATTCCACACTTCTTATTTTACAGAAAAAGAAATCAGCGGTACCTGGGTGGCACAGTCAGTTAAGTGTTCAACTCATGAGGTCATGATGTCAGGGTCCTGGGATTGAGCCCTGCATAGGGCTCTGCATGGAGTCTGCTTGAGATTCTCTCTCCCTCTTCCTCTGCCCCTCCTGCTCATTCTCTCTCTTTCTCAAATAAATAAATCTTTAAAAAGAAAAAAAAGAAATCAAGTTATGATAAGATTAATAATTTGCTTGAAGTCACACAACTAGTTTGTATCAAAACTTGAGATAGAAAAGAACATTCAGGGGCACCTGGGTGGCTCAGTGGGTTAAAGCCCCTGCCTTCGGCTCAGACCATGATCTCAGAGTCCTGGAATCGAGCCCCTCATTGTGCTCTCTGCTCAGCAGGGAGCCTGCTTCCCCTCCTCTCTCTGCCTGCCTCTCTGCCTACTTGTGATCTCTCTCTCTGTCAAATAAATAAAAAAAAAAATCTTAAAAAAAAAGAAAAAAAAAAGAAAAGGACATTCAGATCCCACACTAGGTGCAGCCACCAGCAGTTATGTATGAAACCATGTTGTCATACATAAAAAGTCTTCTAATTAAGGGAATTTAAATGAAGTGTTTTGCAAACTAAATCTATCTGTATCCCACTTTAAGCAAATAGGACATGTAAAATCATACATTTACACAGTATTTAAATTAGAAGATAACTGCTTTTGTAAGGTAATTATTCTTCCAGTTATAAAAGAGATCTATGCGGGTCTTTTAAATATTAAACCCCACCCTCTCTCTCTTCCCCATATCCTTTCATATCAAATCCAATCTGACTCATAGAAGTGCAGTCAGCTCACACATTTAAAGAAAGAATTCTATTGTACAAAGCAAGGTGTATCTGTAAGTTATCATTCAACTTGTAATTTTTTAAAATCACGTTTTCGTGGGCCATAAGAAGCATAGAGCTAATAGGGATTTATTAGTTTTCCTGAATATCTGCACCATCTTAAAGATTAGCACTTAAGAGCTGTCAAGTACAAGGCTCGTAATTATGACTTTAGCTGTAGTGAGATTCTGACTACATTTTTCCACATCTATTTCCTGAACCTCTTGCATCTGAGTTTTTCCCGAGTGAATGAATGTGTAAAATATGGATGTTTTTTGCATGTGGTCTTGATCTAAGTATTGGAGACATAAGTGATATTAGAAAAATTTCTCTTGTCTCAACTTTCATGTCAGAATTCAGCCCCTCTTGAAAGGAGCCCTGTTTGACTATCCAGAGGGAGGCTTGTGAGGACTGGTGGAAATGGCCTCAAGAGGTTTGAATCCCATTGGTATTCAGTGTGTTCTGACCATGAAATTTTGCTGAGGTTCCCTTTGAAATTGAGAGATTGATGAATAGAAAGGGATTTTATTTGAAAATTAATTCCTGCTGACCTCGCAGGATTGTTGGGAGAATCCAGGGAGGGGATGGAAACAAAGTGCTTTGTAAACAAATGGTAAAATTCCACATGAAAATACCACTTAACCAGACTAAGCTTTAGCCACGTGGTGAGCAGGCAGAGGAATTCATGAGGAAATATCAGCGGACTTGGAGAGCCTTTGCAGTGATCGTGAAGTGACTAACCCCTTTTGCTTTTGAACTTTGGAAGGGAAGGGAAGTACTGTTGATGGTGTGCAGTCCAGGGGGTGGTGGTAGGAGGAGGGGTGAGGCAGGGGGATTTTTTTCCTATCTCAGGATCAAACCTGAATGAGGAGCAAAAAGGATAGTGCAAAAAAAATTCTTTGCTTTTCTGAGTTGCCTCTCAGTATCCACTCAGCCAACAACCTCTCTTGCCTGCATTTCTTGTCCCCCGTCTTTAGTCCCATCATTTCTTAACTCTTCTTATTCTCTCTCCCAGGCCATCAGCTATCCAGTTGCATTTTGTGTTCTCTGGGGGTTGGGGTTGGGGTGGAGGTGGAGAGGCTGTTCATTCTTCAAGAAGGAATGAGGCAGGTGGCCCTTCCTGGTCTGGCCTGCGGCTGGACCATTAACACAAGTGTAAGTGTATCCAGGATTTATTTTAATCTGGTATGGCAAGACACACAGACACAGAAATGATTGTTGTGAAGGAAGAAATTATTCACAGTTCCCTAGGAACAAGAGGTACAGAAAACCACACAGGGCCCCACGGGGAAGCAACAGGGTCAATAGGAGGCAGAAGGAGTAAAACATGAGCAAGAGCCTTTATTTTGGTTTCCACAGGAAGGAACAGGCAAGGCAGGTAAGCAGGGTTAGGATTGGCTAATTCGGATAATTTCAGAGGGCTCTGGGGCATAGGACTTGTCTGGTACTTGGCCCTGGGGTGATTAGGGCCGGGATTGAAGAGTAGCCCTGGGTGTAAGGGCCCAACTGAGGAGGTGGTTGGAGGTGTGGGCTCTGGACTGGTTAGTTGCATATGGAAGGAATGCTCGTAGATGAGTTATTTATTATCTTTAGGAATTGGCTAGCTCTTGGAGGGGCGGTCTGTCCAGGGTCAGCAAGGCTCCAGATGTCAAAGTATCAGAATACAGAAAATAGAAGGACATGCTTAATATAAGAGAACACTTTAAATGAATATTTCTACTGCTTAGATTGGTGGCTTTTCAAGACAGCCTCCATGTATATGCTAGAGCCTGTGTCTTTTTGAGAAGTCCCCCTTCATGACCCTGTCTTGGGTTGGTTGGAGGCCTAGAACATGGTTGGGCAAGTAGGCTGGGGAGGCAGGAGGAGATAAACACCAAATAGTAGCCTGAGAAGCTATGGAAAATCTGAAAAGAACTTCTTTATGACACTTTATTTGGTTATTAAGTGACATAATAATCCCTTTCCTACCAATTTCATAGAGAGTTGAGAAACCACTTTCTCTAACTGGTTAGACTTAAAAGAGCATTTTGGTATGGGGTAAGACTTACTTGGATGTAGTACTCAGCAGATAATACAATAATTGCCTCTATTTTTCTTGCTAGAAAGATCTTTCTTCTTCCTTTAAGGTCCCATAGAGGAAACATGGACCACTCCGTGTTCTCTTCCCCTTAAGCTACTTTGAAGAAACAACAACACACAAGCAAACAAACAAGCTCTCTCTGCTTAGAATGACTTGGGTATATGGGGCCAACAACTCACTGAAAACAACTGAATCATGCTCAAAAGAAGAACAGTATCTTTTATTTCCTATGATTGTTCTAAGACCTGCCACCTGTTCAAGACCTGTTCAAACCTGCCGCCTTCTCACTGATGGTGGTGGGGGAACAGCCAAGGAAACTTAAATTTGCCATTTAACGAAGACATACAAATGTCTCCTTTGAGTAAATGATCTATATCAGTCTTGTGAATTTCTCTCTTCTGCGTTTTCTCAGTCAAGATGATGTCTTGATACAGAAGGAAGCTTTCAGGACACCTGGGTAGCTGAATCAGTCAAGCATCTGCCTTTGGTTCAGGTCATGATCCCAGGGTCCTGGGATTGAGTCCTGCATTGGGCTCTCTGCTCAGCTCCTTGCTTCTCCTTCTCTCTCTACCTTTCCCCCTGCTCGTGCTCTCTCTCTTATTCTAGTTCTCTGTCTCTCAAGTAAATAAAAGAAAAAAAATCCAGCTCAAATATTATAAAAAAGAAAAAAGAAGGAAGCTTTCAGAGAAAGAAGCTGGACTCAAGTGCTAGTCTCTGTGTGGTCCTCTGTGTTTCTGTACCTCTGTTCTGTCCCTTGTCTCTGTCGTTAGTGGGCATCCTGCTGGTTCTGCTGTGAAAGTCCACCATGGCCTATGCTCCTGGTCTTTTCTCTTGACACGGTCAGGAACAGGTGGATTCCTACCCCAACTCTTGCTCACTCTCCGCTGATATATCCTCTTTCACAACTGCAGGGCTTCTCCTTCCCTTCCTTGTCTCTCCTAATTCCCCCTACCCCACTTGCAGCATAGTTCACTGTCTGTCCCTAGCCAACCATCTTCCCTGACTTGCCTTATGCCTTAATCTTCATGGCTGTGGGGGTGTGGAGAGAAACTGGCTTCATGATGAGGAAATATATATATATATATATATATATATATATATATATATATATATAGTCACTAATACACATACATTTAAACAGAATAGAGTTACTGAAAAGAAAGACTGCCTTAAACTGAAAAAAGTTACCACTCATGAAGTTTCCCATTTTTGGAGCAGCCATCTAATCCTTTCATAGCTAAGTGAGACTTGCTAGAATTAATTACCTTGAGGCTCTTGCTCAGTGGTTCTCATGCCTGGCTGCTGTGGGGATTCTAGAATGTTGGTAGCTATGCCCAAGCCCCATCTCATAACTAATTAATTCAGAAACTTTGGGCCTGGGACCTGGGCTTCAGTGTTTAAAAAGCTCCCGGGTGATTCTCCTATCTCATGACCCTGCGGCCAGGGTTGAGAAGGGCTGCTTGATGCATCAGGCCGGCAACACTGGCTTCACTTGGGCACTTTGTCAGACATACAGACTCTCAAACCCAGAGCTGGCATTTTTATAAGATTCCTGGTTCCTATGAGAAGCACCGATAGTTTGGGGGATCATCCTTGGAAGACTGAGACAGCATTAGCTCTAGGGTCTTCAAGGCTCTCCATTGGACAAACCAAACCCTGTCCCATCTCCCTTTGCTTGTTACCTCAATATTGGGTCACAGGTGAAATCAAGTTAAACTGCGTCATGTGCAGCCTTGATGATGCAGTCTAGTGCACAGAAGAGCAGGCCAGGCCCATGTCCTTAGCATTGCTGGCCATGGTTTGCCAGTAAGATGAACACACACTATGAGCCCATGTTATTCATTGAGGTTTGGTTGGCCACTTGCTTGTTCGAGCCCCAGGTACCAGAGCTACCTCCCTCTGGACCTCCCCTCTCTGTTTTCTGGAGCAACCTGTTTGCAGAAGGCGAAGTTGTACACACCAAGGTAGGGAGTGGGGAGGGTTAAGGAAAAATGCATTACCTTGGAGGCAAATAGACCTGGGTCCAAATTCGACCTTTCCTCTCTGACTTTGGGCAAATCAAAAAGTCCCACTAAACTTTCTATTACTTGTTAGTATTTGGGAATACTATGGTCTTCTGAAAACTAAATCTGAGGTAACAAAGGCTAATTAACAAATTAACAAAGGCTGTTTCTTTTTTTCATACACTTATAGCAAGGACACCCACCTTCTGTCAGCAGGAGTACAAAGGTGTTAGGAAGGAAAGTAAATTTTTTTTAAAAATAGGTTTGTTTATTGGAGAGAGGGAGGGAGTGGGGGAGGGGCAGAAGGAGAGAATCTTCAAGCAGACTCCCCGCTGAGTGTAGAGCCCCCCTCGGGGCTCAATGCCAAGGCCCATGAGATCGAGAACTAAGTCAAAACCAAGAGCCGGACACTCAACCAACTGAGCTACCCAGTCGCCCCAGGAAAGTAAGCTTTGTAGAGTAAAAAGAGGAAACATGAAACATCTGACTGACAGGTGTCCTGTTAAGGTGGGAGTTTTGAGAACAGGAGAGACTTTTTAGTTAGCCTTTAGGTACATTTGACAGTCTCAGTTGGCTGCAAGGGACAAGTAAGCAGTTTGGGGACATTTCAAAAGAGGAAGGATTGTTTAGTGTTAGGGTGGAGGGTTTTCGGTGGCCAGCCATTTCCTGGAAGAAATGGGGATTGATGGGATGCTTTTTAAGAGTAATGGTCTTCATGAGAAGCTGACTGCCATGGCAATTTTTTCTCACGGAATTGCAGAGAGGAAGTTATTTGCATCTCATACCTGCACATTGTAGGCAAACAATATCAAAATCCATCTTCCTACATTCATCTCCTAGGAACAGTTTGGATCCACTTTGTTGTTTCACATTCACAAATCTATCTTTATTCTTTTTACTGAGAGCACAGAGGCTTAACTCTGGGGTTCAAGGTCAGATGTTTGACCTTGGGGTTCTTATTCTCTGTCCGCAGTTGAAAAAAAATAGTTTTAAGCTATTTTTTAAAAGCAGATTTCCCTTCAAATGAAAACAAAGAAGAATGAAGTGAAACTCACCTAATGACAACAAAGCAGCATTAAAAAAAAATCTGGGGTATTAAATCACCATCCTTTCGAGTGTTAAATTACACGTCATCCAAGTTATATAAATTATCCCCAAAGATAGATGAGCCACTTCTGCCTTTCTAACTACTAGTAGCTATCCCTGCTGTTATGAAAGCAGCAAATTGCCTTTTGATGGAAATTGTGTGGGACTGCCTGTCTTCAAGTTATCCACTTAATCGACATTGCTGGCTAAGAATTGGAAGAGAGTTTGAGAACTTCACAGATAGGAAATGTTCTAAAATAGGCCTTTGTAGCACGCAAGTGTAACACCACTTTCTTGCATGTTCCCCAAACCCCTTTTCTTCCTGTGGCTTCTGAGAGAACCAGTCTTTTACAGAGTGACGTTTGCCCTTGTTTATCCCCACTTTAAAGACAAAACAATCTTTGAGTCTTCCATTTACAGATACTGATGTTGACACTGAAGAAATAGTAATTTAGTTACTTCCTTTCCCCACCCTGGTTGCCAGCTTCTCCCATCCCCCCATCCTTTACCAGCAGTGGTTACTAGGGTAGGAATTTGGGATTGGAAGGGAGGGTAAGGGGTTTCTAAGAGTAGGAAGAAGGAACACCCATATTCCCAAGTAATGAAGACTTTTGAAAAACTCTAGGATGCCAGGGACAAGGATAAGTGACTTATGTTCATATTTTAGGGGAGGAGAAATGGATCCGTAAACAAGTACTTGTATAGGTCAAGGGTGGGGAAGGAACATGTAGGAACCAGCCTGGGAAAAAGGCCACTGTGGAGTAAGCAATTGTCCTCAATATATAAGGAGATCTGTCCATGAGCATCTTGGTGCTGGTTCGTATTCAGTGACACACATTGCAGCTGTCATAAAGTCATGAACAGTAATTCAAACCTTTACTCATACTCGGAGGAAGTGTATTCTTAATGCAGCACATACCCCCTCTCTCCCTCTCTCTCTCAGCCACTCTCAAGTAATCCTACACATGACGCAGCTAATCCCTGAAACTCCCTTTTTTACTCCCCATCTCTTAAGCCCAAACTTCCTAAACCTGCACTTTTCTTCTTTCCACCTTACCAATTTGCTTGTGTTTAAAGTGATTACTAATCACTTTAGATCTGTTTTTCTTTTTTCTTTTTCGATTAAAAATTTCGATTAAAAATTTTTTTTCTTCCCTTTTCCTTGGCAATGTGAATCTTTTACACATCTTCTTCCCCTACTCATGACCCCAGTGTATACAAAAAGTGGAAGGGGAGATGGAGAGACAGAGAGGAGGATGTCCAGCTGGCAACACCAGACTTTCTTGTAACTGAAGGGAAGAGGAGGGGGGGAGGAAAAAGCTATGAATCTTCAGACACTCCTAATCTTTGTTCCTGTCTCCTCATGTTGAGAGGAAGAGGAAGATGTATGCATCAATCTTAGAGAAACTGTGGGGCCCAAAAGGATGCAAGGGAGGTGTAAAAGTTGAGACCCGCTGCCTCTTTCTGCAGGGCTGTTTCCTGGAGAAAGGATGCTTTTGGAGGCAGGAAGTGAGAGGCTGTCCTCCTAAATAGGGATGTCCTTCCTTCCTTCCTTCCTTCCTTCCTTCCTTCCTTCCTTCCTTCCTTCCTTCCTTCCTTCCTTCCTTCCTTCCTTCCTCCACAATCATGACTTGAGTATCTGTGATGTGCCGGGCACTGTGCTGGTCTAATGCCATGTACTAGGTGGGAAAACTGAGTCTCAGAGACACCTAGCAGCTGACCAATTAGACACAAGCAGAATGAGAACTATCAGGTCTCCAAATCCTGAGTCAGGACCCTTGCTAGCACATCCTGAGGCCTACCTTTATAAAGCCGCATTTTGAACTTTCAGTCATTTGCATCTTTTCCCTCTCCTGTGAGCCAGCCCAGTAACTTTCCATTCCTAAACTCAGCAGACCTTCCCAAGATAGGAGCTATTGAAAATCTCTTCTTTAATTAAAAAGTTTTCCCTAGAACGAGCGTAGCTCTGTGGGCATTTCTTATAACATTCGTCACTGGACAGGTTTCAAAAATGCATCTGTGGCATCTTATAAGCCATTGCACACTTTTGTTTCTGTACCTCACCCCCAGCCAGGGCTCTGCTCAGGTCCGTCTGCACATGCTAACAGCTTCAAATTCGGAGCCGGGCCATATCGCGCTTGTTTGAAACGATCATGGAGTGCACCCGGAGGCTAATAGGATGCCTTGATATAGAGGCAGGAAATAGTTCAGCCAAATAGTGGAAAAACTACAGTAGTAATTTCACATTTAGACATCCCAAGGCTCCTTCTGTTACAGTGTGTCAGACGTTCTTTTGGGTAAGCAGTCATGTCTCTTATTTCTTCAGAAAATATGTCTATGAGCTCTTTGAGCCCTTTGATCATACATTATTACAAAGGATTTACATTTTAGTTCTTTTTTGACGGAAAAATCAAACAAAACAAGAGCAAGACAGAAAAAAAGAAGAGTAATTCCTCTTTTATAGAAAAGAGGGAAAAAATATTGTTTGGGGCTTAAAGGTGACACATGAAAAAATGAATGCTCAGCTGTGAGTCTGAATTCTGTGGAATCTGACCTTACCAAATGAAGCCCTGGCAGGATGGGCAGGGGGAGGGGCTGCATTCCTCTCCTGTGCTGGCGGAGAGTGTGTGACTCCGGGGCTGAGGGCGGAGAACCTCAGAGATGTGAAACCTGGAGGCCCAGCCACACACTAGACCGCTGTGACATTTCTGCCCCTACATAGGTAGGCATGGGACAGAGAGGGGGACAAAGTCACAGGATACAGTCTTGAGGAGCCAGTTCTGAAGAGTACCCAGCAGTCAGTTGAGGAGACCTAGGGCTCTGGAGGAAGAGGATTTGTAGTCTAGGAGGAGAACTCTTTGGAGTGAGTCACTGGCAGTGACTTTCCCCAGTAGGACCAGGCAGAAGAGGGAACCCACCATTTATTCATTCATTCATTTGTTCCTTCACCAACAAATACTTATGACTTCAATGTTCTAGTGGGGATGTAGGTTTAGATAAAGTCCCTAACTTAATTAGCTAAGGTCATGCTGTTATTTTCTCCAGAAGAGAAATGGTCATGCAAATGGGAAGAGCTTTCCTCAGCAGACACCCCTTTGCCCCTGAGTCTGCAGGGGAACACTCAGACTGCAAGGAAATGGTCTGCCGAAGTCTGGGTTGATCTGGAAACCTCTCTTTTTGCCCCATTGTGAAGAATTTGCACTATCAATCTACGTTCCTTCTCCTGTTTCTTGTGTGAACTTGGTGTTGGCAAGACTCCTTTTTCTTCTGGGAGGAGAAAGCAGAGTCAGGGTCCGGAAGTCCCAACCAAATAGTACCTCTGCCCCAAAATACCCCAGTGAGTCCAGAACTGGCCTCCCCTGATACTTTTGGTGAGCCTGACACCCTGGAGGAGCTCACAGTCAAAAAGGGAACCAGGATAACATGCAAATGTCCAGAATGCCCAATTCCAGGGCTAAGTAATTACGAGGAGAGCTCTCATCCATAGTAGAGACCATACTCTGAGCCACACTACCATCAGGCTTCAAACTCACTCTGCCACTGACTGGTGTGTGAACTTGGGCAAGTTACTTAAATAGTCCGTGCTCCATTTTTCTTAATTGTAAAATGAGATTAATATTGGCACCTACCTCATAGAATGGTCCTAAGGATTAAATGTTGACTTGTGAAATGCTTGGTGCATAGTAAATGCTGTCTTTCGGTATTTTGTGTATATCCACTTGTTGTATTCTACTGTAGAACCCTCACTGATTGCCTAAAGCAAGAGTGTATGAATTTTTGTTTTATCTCTTTTTTCTCTCTGGCTCATTTTGTAGAAAGTGTGTTATCTGAATAGCAATGCAGTGAACCTTAAGAAATAGCATTCAACAACCATCATGTTCATATCTGCACATGGAGGCCAAACTTCCCTGTGCTGCTCCAATCCTTGCAGGTAGCCCCAATACCCACACAGCCGAACAGGGAGGGCCCCCCTGGTCCTGCCGTGTTGCTCACGGACTCAGCGAGTACCATCCCCAGTCCTTCTGCCTAGTTTGTACTTCTTTCCCTGGGTTATTTTGAAATATGTTGTCCACCACCTCTTCTAATGAGAAGAAAAGGGCTAATTAAACTGAGGACCTTATCAGGGCTTGGTGCCTTGCTCTGTGGATGGCGTCTTGATTTCCCTCTCCATGCCCCCCTCTGCGTCTCTGTTCTGAGCATCTGTGGCCACACCATTTCCAGTCTTCCCAGGGCCTCTTCTCAGAGAAGCTGAGTGTCTTTCTTCCCAAGCTGTGGTCAGATACTCCACCACCCTCTCACAGGGTACATTTCCAGTATTTAAGTAATGTGCCTTTGAGATATCAGTTGGTTAATCATAAGGAGCCTCCCATCATGTACATGTGTGAGAGGATGGGAAAGGAGATAAGAGCCAGTTCTCCAAAATGTTGGTAGCTAAAAATCAGCCATGATGGTAGTATATACATCACGGCACTTGGAAAATGCAGAGCTCTTCCTGCCCCCATTTTCTGGCGTTCCTGGTGTGTATTACGAATGAGAGAGAACTTTTAGTCAGAAGCCAACCACAGGTGTGCTCTCTCAGCTGTCTTCTTGAAAGATTGGCTCACTTCTATAGAATCCAAGCTTTTCTACCTCTTAAAACAACAGCAAACAGACCTTTAGATAGTGAGATTTAAATAAAACAAAACAGAATTTTTCAGAGAAAAATACTTACCTTTGCTGCCTTACTAAACAAGCTTCCCAGGAAACCCCAGCCATACGAATGAGAACAACCGAGGAGTGGAGTCTCCTAGGACCCATGAAAGAGGAGATGTTCATTAAAGAACCCAGTAGGGGTTAGCTAAATGCCACTATAATTAAGCAGGTCTACCTAGAGACATTTACTGGCACACTGTCAGTGACAGTCCCTCCCAGAAGGCCTGGGGTAGCCTGAAGGACTCCTGCTCCCAAGCCAGACATCCCTTCTCCTCCCTTTCTCCAGGCCAAACAGTGTATTCACATCTTTCCTTTCCTCTTTTACAGTGTCTCATGGAGAGGACAAGCCAGGGCTGCTTCCTTTAGCAGGTAGCTTCTCACTGCCCCACACGTCACTCTGCAGACAGGGGACATGGTGCAGAATAGCCAAGTGGATGTTAGAGCCCGTGTTGGGGACCTAGTGAAGGAAGTGGAATGTTAGCTTGACTCAAAGCACCTGGTTTGGCTCGTGTTCTGCCAGCCTGTCTACCCAAGTGGGAGATGATGGTCAAGATCTCCATCACAGAGAGTCCCAGACCTGTGGAGACAGCTCTGGCAAGGCTGACCTCGCTAACAGTAGAATCACCTGGGGCAGTTTAAACCCATTACGTCAGAATCTCTGGAGGTGGCACCCAGCCATGAGGGGTTTTGAAATCTCCCCAAGGTTGAGAACACCTGACTACTAGTGAAGGCAAATAGCCAACCCAGAGCCAGCTCATGGTTCTCTTTCTGGGGGTGGTTCAGCCCTATGGGGGACACTGGGAAATAGGGTGTTTTTGATTATTACAGCAACTGGGGCTGCTGCTGGCATTTAGGGGGTGTGGACCAGGGATATTAAAAACCTTCTGCACTTTGTAGAATAGTTCTTCACTGTGATAAATACCAAACCTCTGAGGCCTGCATGTGTGTGCATGCACACACACATGTGTTGAATGTGAGAGGTACTGAGTACACACAGTTCCGTGCTTGTGTGGTGGGGAGAGAGCCCGGTCTGTTTCAGTTTGAGATACTGTTGAGGCAGAAGCAAGGTGTAGAGGTTTTCTTTGGAAAGTCAATAACCCAATTGCAGAGGCCTCTCCATAGTGAGTTGTCTAGAGTGAGAATGCTGGTGTGTGTGTGTGTGTTTAAAGAAAATAACAATTCTTTACTATTTCCTCTCAGAATCTTCTTGAATATTAATACAAATCATGGCTTCTAGAGGGCTGGGTAGGGTGATAGAGGAAGCGGTATTTGTGGAAATGGCACTACCCAAGTTGACTAAGAAGGGAACAACTTCCTACCTTCTTAATTGGGCAGATTCCACACTGTTGGTCCCTTGGTGCCCAAAGCAAAAGGAGATGACATGAACTGGCTATCACCATACCGATTATGAGATACTTCTGTGATCTGTTTTAGGCTGGGAGTCAGCTTTGAACCATAAACGTGTTTTGTCCAAAGTTAATCAGCCCCTGCCCTGCCTGCATGGAGCTGCTGGTGTTTCTGCAATGTTTCCAGCATCTCTCCCTATGGTACCCCCTCGCCCTGCACATCACAGCCCACGTACCTCATCACCACTTGCCACAGGTCTTCACCACAGCTGGCATATGGCAGCAAAAGGGGTAGAGCATGAGCTAGACCAAGAACTGGAGGTTCTTCCTAAGCATGTTTCCAGCTCTGCCACATGGGCTGCGGTCATAGGGTCCTAGAATTTCAGAGCTCTCCTTAGGAGAAGAACCTGATCTTGCTGAAATCACCATCCGTTGGGTTTTCAAAAGTATTTATGAGCCACTCTCCCTGAAGTCAAAGAATACAAAGGCCGCTAGGTGTGGGATTCTGGTGACATGAGAGCCAGACTAAGGGTTCTCAATCCCAGCTCTATTAGAGTCAGCTGAGGAAGCTTTTGTAACAGTACCAGTGCTGGGTTCCCACCCTAGACCATTTGATTCAGAATTTATGCCAGGGGGCCATGTATTTCTAAGCTCTCCAGGTATAGTCACTCTAGTGTGGCCCCTGATCCCCAGAGTTGGTTCACCCAACCTAGAGCTGTTGGTTCTGCAGCTCTGAAGGGGGTAAGATTCTCAACCGCAGGTCAGAAGCGGGGGGGGGGGGGGGGGGGGGCGCTCTGGAAAAGGGAAGGAGGGGAAAAGCAAGGTCAACCCTAAGCTGGAGAGGGGTATACAACTAGAGAGAGTGTGTGCTGTAGAGGTGACAAGACTGCACACAGACCAGTGGGATGATGTTGCCTATTCTTTCACCCATAAATTCATTTAGTCCAGAATTTTTGGTGAAAATGTATTATGAGCCGGGCACAAAGGGTGGGCTGCCAAGATATGTTCTCCTATTCTTAATTAGTACAATCTTGGGAGGATAACCATACATTTAGAACACAAACAACCCTCATGTCACCAAGGAGAGTGACATTTGCAACCTGACCAAAGTGAGTCTAGTCACATTCCAACCCTAAGGTTCTTTTTGGAGTGATAAGGGCAGACACCAGAAAAGTTTGAGATGGGTGAGGGCTGTGATTTCCCCACAACCCTACTTCCCTGTGACATGGAAGTGAGACTCAGACCAAATCCAGCCACATATATAGTTATTTGTGAAACAAACACATATCAGGTAGCACTCACCCAACAGTTAACCTCCCATTCTGTAAGGTCGGTAAAGTCATGGATCTCTCAGAAAACTAGAATCCTCTTGTTTTAGTCTGTTCAGGCTGCTTTAACAAAATACCAAAGACTGGGTGGCATATAAATGACAGAAATTTATATCTTAGAGTTCTGGAGGCTGAAGTCCAAGATCAGAGTGCCAGCATGGTCAGGGGCTGGTAAAGGTCCTCCTCCAGGTTGCAGGCTGCTGACTTCTCACTGTGTCCTCACATGGTGGAAGGGGTGAGGGAACCCTGTGAGGTCTCTTTTATAAGAACACTAATCCCATTCATGAGGGCTCCACTCTCATGACCTAAGCAATTCCCAAAGGCCCCACCTCCTAATACCATCACATGGGGCATTGGAATTTTAACGTATGAGTTTTGTCGGAACACAGACATTCAGACCATAGCACCTTCTAATCAATGGCTGGACACAGGACCATTCAGGGATCACAACTCAGGCAGCATTCTTAAGGATGCAGGTAACAGCATAACTAGACTCTTGCACCTTACTCAAGCAATAGAAGGATGAGTCTCTAAAGCATTTCAGCCAATTCATATATTTTATTTTATTTTTAATTTAAACTCAATTAATTAACATACAGTATATTATTAGTTTCGGAGGTAGAGGTCAGTGATTCATCAGTCTTATATAATACCCAGTGCTCATCACATCACATGCCCTCCTTAATGATACACAAGGCAGGAAACACCACTCCATTCCAGGAGTCATCCACCACTCCATTCCTGGTCCGTCATCCAGTTACCTCATGCCCCTAACTCCTTACCCTCTAGCAATCCACAGTTTGTTTTCTATCAATCCATATATTTTTCTGTTTTTTGTTTTTTTAATTTTTAAAAATTTATTTTTATTTAAATCCAATTAACATGTAATGTATTATTGGTTTCAGAGGTAGAAGTCAGTAATTCATCACCCAGTACTCATCACATCATGTGCCCTCCTTAATGTCCATCACCCGGTTACCCACCCCCCTACCCATCTCCCCTCCAGCAACCCTCTTTTTGTTTTCTATGCTTAAGAGTCTCTTTGTCTCCTTCTCTGATTTCTTCTTCTTTTATTTTTTTTTTATTTTTTGAGAGAAATCCATATATTTAAATACTTCTAATTTTTACCGGTGAAAGCCCATTTCTAACATTTATCATGCTAATTAAGTCACTGTTTTCATAATAAAAACCTATTTCTGACATCACTTTGCTAATTAACAAAACTGTGGGAATTGATTATTATTTGGACCGCTGAAGCAGGGGCTGTAGTCTCCTCTGGAGTGTGGCATTTCTGACATAGTGCTAGCTGGCCACCTTGGGAATATAGGTCCTCTGTTAAGGCATTTGACTGCTCTCAGAGTCAGAGCTTAAGCTAGTTAGCACTTCTGTAATGTTGCACTATTTATGCTGAAAAGTATTTTAGAGTGACTCCACGAGGAATACTGGTACCCTTTGTTGAATATTTTATGACTGAGTTGTCTGCTTAGTACTGGTCTCTGCCCCTGTCCCCATGTTTCTGGAAATTACAACCTGCTCCACCATATCCGTGATGATATGATCTTACTGTCTCCATATGTAGCTCATTGGCCCAGTTATGAATATGGCCCAAGTGTGGCCAATTGGCCTCTCTTCCCAGGATATTGAGAATTGAGACACACAGGAGAGGTGGTTAATTTTTTGCTAGCTGGGCCCATTTGATGGGAGTCTGGGAATGGAGTGGTGTTTCCTGCCTTGTGTATCGCACAGGAGAACAGAAGCGGCAAGTCTGGAAAGAGAAAGAACAAAACACAGAAAAAGCAGAAAGAGACACACAGAGAAGGAGGGCTCCCAGGTTTCCCAAAACTATTGATTCCTGGTTTTGGTGGTCATGAATGTACATTCCCCAAATCTCTTGCTGTGGGGAGCAAAATTGGCTGATGGCTTTAGCTGTTTCCCCTCTCAATGTACCACCACGTTAGCATCAAAGCCCCCTTCCCACAGGCTGCTCCCTGACAATGACTGTGCACAGCAGGACTGAAATATAGGCCATACCTGAAGACCTGAGACTCCTCAGCCAGGAACCTGGTCCAAAGACTCGACCTGCCCAAGACATTCTTAGAACTGCCTGCACTGCAGTGTAGACTGCAAGAGTCTTAAGAGTCTAAGAGTCTAAGGCTCTTCCTGCCCATTTGTGTTTCCTTCCTCCTCTCCTCCACATGTGCCAGGCATGTATCATGGTCCAAAGGCCCTTCCTGTCTTCTCCAGCAATCCCTTCCCTACTCCTCTTATGGGCATTTCCTCCATTAAACTCTTGTACAACTAATCTCATGTTGGTAACTGCTTCTCAGAGGAACTGAACTAACACACTGGATCTAATCTCTTCCTGATGCCTAATTATATTCCTCCTTTTATATTCCTAAGCTCCATAGGTATATTAACTCACTTAATTCACTTGAATTAACCCTGAGAGGTATGTATTATCATCACCATTTTCCAGATGAGAAATAAGTGTCTGAGATTGAGAAATTGTCCAGGATCATACAGTGAGTGGATCACACAGCCTTGAGAGTAGAAAGGTCAAAATTTGACAGACTCCAAAGCTCATATATGACTAAGCCACTTAATTCTGCTAGATGCTACATGCTGAGTTAGTTTAAAAGCTAAAACTATCCAACTTGATATTGAAATTTTGCTTCCTAAACCAAACAAGTAAGTCCTTACCCCATATATCTGTATTTCTTGGGATGTTTTCCTAGACTCAGATAACTCATTGTTCTTTCCTTCTTGGCTCTCCGCCCCCCCCCCCCCATCTTTCTTTCCTTTTTAAAGTTCTTATTTTAATCACATGGTGCTCATCATGACAAGTATACTCTTTAATCCCCATCACCTATTTCACCCATACTCCCATCTACCTCCCCTCTGGTAACCATCGGTTTGTTCTCTGTGATTAAGAGTCTATTTCTTGGTTTGTCTTTCTCCTTTTTTCTCTTTGCTCATTTGTTTTGTTTCTTAAATTCCACAGATGAGTGAAATCATATAGTGTTTGTCTTTCTCTGACCGATTTATTTTACTTAGCATTATACTCTCCGGGTTCATCCATGTCATTGCAAATGGCAAGATTTCATTCTTTTTTATGGCTGAGTAGTATTTCATTTCATTTTATTTTTTATAAAATAAATTGATTTTATATTTTTTTGAGTAATATTTTATATATATACTACATCCTCTTTATTCATTCATCAATTAGTGGACACTTGGGCTGCTTCCATATATTAGCTACTCTGAATAATGCTGCTATAAATTATAAACATCGGGGTGCATGTATCCCTTTGAATTAGTGCTTTTGTATTCTTTGTATAAATACTCAGTAGTGTGATTACTGGATCATAGGGTAGTTCTATTTTTAACTTTCTGAGGAACCTCCATACTGTTTTCACAGTGGCTGCCCCAGTTGGTATTACCACCAACAGTGCATGAGGGTTCCTTTTTCTCCACATCCTTGCCAACCCCTGTTGTTTCTTGTGTTGTTGATTTTAGCCATTCTGACAGTGGTGAGGTGATAGCTCATTGTAGTTTTGATTTGCATTTCCCTGATGATAAGTGATGATGAGCATCTTTTCTTTTGGCCACCTGTATGTCCTCTTTGGAGAAATGTCTATTCATATCTTCTACCCATTTTTAAATTGGATTATTCATATTTTGGGTGTTGAGTTTTACAAGTTCTTTATATATTTTGGATGCTAACCCTTTATATGATATGTCATTTGCAAACATCTTCTCCCATTCTGTAGGTTGCCTTTTAGTATTGTTGATTGCTTCCTTTGCTGTGCAGAAGCTTTTTATTTTGATGTAGTCCCAACAGTTTTTTATTTTGTTTCCTTGCCTCAGGAGATATATCTAAAAAGAAGTTGTTACGGTTGATGTCAGAGAAATTATTACCTGTGCTCTCTTCTAGGACTTTTATGGTTTCAGGTCTCACATTTAGGTCTTTAATCCATTTTGAATTTATTTTTGTGTATGGTATAAGAAAGTGGTCCAGTTTCATTCTTTTGCATGTTGCTGTCCAGTTTCCCAATACCATTTGTTGAGGAGACAGTCTTTTTCCCTTTGGATATTCTTTCCTGCTTTGTTGAAGATTAATTGACCATATAATTGGGTTTATTTCTGGATTTTCTATTCTGTTCTATTCATCTATCTGTCTGTTTTTGTGCCAGTACTGTACTGTCTTGATGACTACAGCTTTGTAATAGAGCTTGAAGTCCAGAATTGTAATGCCAGCTTTTCTTTTCTTTTTCTTTTTCAAGGTTGCTTTGGCTATTCAGGGTCTTTTGTGATTCCATACAAATTTTAGGATTGTTTGTTCTAGTACTGTGAAAATTGCTGTTGGTATTTTGATAGGGATTGCATTAAATGTGTAAGTTGCTTTGGGTAATACAGACATTTTGACAATATTTATTCTTCCAATCCATGAGCATGGAATGTCTTTCCATTACTTTGTGTCATCTTCAGTTTCTTTCTTCAATGTTTTATAGTTTCCAGAGTACAGATCTTTTACCTCTTTAGTTAGGTTTAGTCCTAGGTATCTTATTATTTTTTGTACACTTGTAAGTGGAGTTGATTCCTTAATTTCTTTCTGCTGCTTCATTATTTGTATGTAGAAATACAACAGATTTCTGTACATTGATTTTGTATCCTGCAACTTTACTGAATCAGTTCTAGCAGTTTTTTGATGGAGTCTTTTGGGTTTTACCTTTACCATGGTGAGGTATGTTCCTTCCAAATCTACTTCGTTGATGGTTTTTGTCATGCATAGATGTACTTTGTCAAAGGATTTTTCTGCATCTCTTGAAATGATCACATGGTTCTTATCCTTTCTTTTATTAACGTGATGTATCATGTTGATTGATTGTGAATATTGAACAACACTTCCAACCCAGGAATAAATCCCACTTGATGGTGGCAAATGAGATTTTTTACGTATTGTTTTTATTTGGTTTTCTAGTAGTTCATTGAGAATTTTTGCATCTATGTTTATCAGAGATATTGGCCTATAGTTCTCGCTCTTTTTTTTTTTTTTATGGTGTCTTTATCTGGTTTTGGTATCAGGGTAATGCTGGCCTCAGAATGAATTTGGAAGTTTTCCTTCCTTTTCTACTTTTTGGAATAGTTCGAGAAGAACAGATATTAATTCTTCCTTAAATATCTGGTAGAATTTGCTTGCGAAGCTGTCTGGTCCTGGACTTTTGTGTGTTGAGAGTTTTTTGATTATTGATTCAATTTATTTGCTGGTTATTGGTCTGTTCAAATTTCACGTTTCTTCCTGTTTCACTTTTGGCAGGTTATATGTTTCTAGGAATTTATTCATTTCTTCCAGGTTGTCCAATTTGTTGGCATATAGTTTTTCATAATTTTCTGTTATAATTGTTTGTATTTCTATGGTGTTGGTTGTTATTTTCCCTCTTTTATTTGTGATTTTATTTGGGTCTTTTTCCTTCTATCTTGATATGTCTGGCTGGAGGTTTATCAATTTTATTGATTTTTTCAAAGACAACTGCTGGTTTCATTGATCTATTAGTTTCTATATCATTTATTTCTGCTCTAATCTTTACTATATCCTTCCTTCTGCTAGTTTTAGGTTTTGTTTGTTCTTTTTCTAGCTCCTTTAGGTGTAAGGTTAGATCATTTGAGATTTTTCTTGTTCCTTGAGTAGGCCTGTATTGCTATATACTTCCTTCCTAGAACCGCTCTTGCTGAGTCCTAAAGGTTTTGAACTATTGTGTTTTCATTTTTATTTGTTTCAAGTAATTTTTTATTTCTTCTTTTATTTCCTGGTTGACCCATTCATTGTTTAGTATCATGTTCTTTAACCTCCATGTATTTCTGGGCTTTCCAGAATTTTTCTTGTGGTTGACCTCTAGTTTCATAGCACTGTGGTCAGAAAAGATGCATGGTAAGACTAAAATCTTTCTGAATTTGTTGAGGCTTGTTTCGTGGCCTAATGTGTGATCTGTTCTGGAGAATGTTCCATGTGCACTTGAAAAGAATGTGTATTCTGCGGTTTTATGATAGAATGTTCTGCATATCACTAGATGTTAAATTCATCTGGTCCAGTATGTCACTCAAAACCATTGTTTCCTTGTTAATTTTATGTTTCGATGATCTCTCTGTCGATGAAAGTGGAGTGTTAAAGTCCTCTACTATTATTTTATTACTACCAGTTATTTCCTTATATTTGTTATTAGCTTCTTTTTGTATTTGGGTGCATAAATATTTAGAATTGTTTTATCTTCTTGAATTGTCCCCTTCATGATAGTATAGTGTTCTTCTTTGTCTCTTGTTACAGTCTTTTTTTTAAAGTCCATTTTGTCTGTTATAAATATTGCTACTCCAGCTTTCTTTTGATATTTATTTGCATGAGAAATGTTTCTCCATTCCCTCACCTTCAATCTGTAGATGTCTTTAAATCTACAATGAATCTCTTTCAGGCAGCATGTAGATGGGTCTTGTTTTTTTACCCTTTATGTCACCCTGTGTCTTTTGATTGAAGTGTTTAATCCATTTACATTCTAAGTAATTATTGATGTGTATTTATTGCTATTTTATTACTTGATTTGTGGCTGTTTCTGAAGATTTCCCCTAGTCCTTGTCTTTCTCTTTCATGGTTTTCTGTTTTTCTTTAGTTATATATTTGGATTTCTTTTCTTTATTCTTTGTATATTTATTAGTGGCTTTTTATTTGTGGTTACCATTAGGTTTATATACAACTTCTTCTGCATATAGCAGTAAATATTACATTGATAGTCATTTATGTTTGAACCCATTCTTTACTCCTTTCCTCCCCATGTTTTTAGTATATGGTGTCATATTTTACACCTTATTTTGTGAATTCCTTGGCTGATTTTCTAGAGAAATATTAATTTTTACTACTTTTGTATTTCCAACATTCATACTGTCATTTTGGGTCTGTCCTTGCCACTCAATGAATCCCCTTTAGAATTTCTGGCAGGGCTGGTTTAGTGTTTGTGAACTCCTTTTTGTTTGTTTGGGAAACTCTTTATCTCTCCTTCTATTCTGAATGATAGCCTTGCTGGACAGAGTATTCTTGGCTGCAGGTTTTTTCCATTCAACACATTGAATTATGTCACTCCTTTCTGGCTTGGAAAGTTTCTGCTGAAAAATTCACTGATAGCCTCATGAGGTTTCCTTTGTATGTACTGTCTTCTTTGGTCCTGATGCTTTCACTATTTTTTCTTTATGACTATATTTTGCCATTTTAATTTGCCATTTAATTGTCTTGGTGTGGATCTACTTTTGTCGATTTTGTTGGGGGGTTCTCTGTGCCTTCTGGATCTAGATATCTGTTTCCTTCCTCAGATAAGGAAAGTTTCAGCTATTATTTCTTCAAATACACTCTCTATGCCCTTTTTTTTTCTTCTTCTTCCGTGACTCCTATAATATAAATATCATTATGTTTGGTAGAGTCACTGAGATCCCCGAGTCTGTTCTCATTTTGCATAATTTTTTGTTGTTGTTGTTTAGCTTGATTACTTTCCATTACTCTGTCTTCCAGGTCATTAGTTTGTTCTTCTGTTTCTTCCAGCCTGCTGTTCATTCGATCAAGTATGTTTCTCATTTCATTTATTGAGCCTTTATCTCTGCTATGTTATCCCTTATCACCATGTTAATGGTTTCACTGATGTCCTCCACTCTTTTACCAAGTGAGTATCCTTATAATCATTGCTTTAAATTCTCCATCAGGCGTGTAACTTATATCTGTTTTGCCTAGATCTCTGGTCATGGTCTCGTTCTGTTCTTTTATTTGGGAGAAATTCCTCTGTCTTCTCATTTTATCTAAGTCTCTGTACTGTTTCTGAGTGTTAAGAAATTCAGCTATGTCTCCTGTTCTTGAAGGTAATAGCTTTATTAAGAAGAGGTCCCTTCTGTGTACCCCAGATGCTCTTCAGATCACTGTTTTCACACTGCCTATAAATGAGTTTTACCTGATTTCTCTCCAAGAGAAGCCCCAGTGTCCTCTGAGCTCTCCCAGAGCCAAGCACACTGACCTTTAAAACTCTACACTGGTTGCAAGAGCTCATGAAATTCGAGTGCTCTTGCTTTCTAAGCCAGTTGCTATAGGGATTCATTTTCCCAGTGGACTCCCCTATGTGTTACTCTGTCTTTTGCCATTCTCTATGACCCTAACCCCCACCCCACCGGCTTGCCACCACAGTGGCTAAGATCTGTTTCTCTCCTAAACTGGATCTCCATACTTCCTACCTTCTTTGATGTGGTCTCTTCTCTGTCTTTAGTCGGGGAGTTTGTTCTGCCAGTCTTCGGATCGATTTCTGGGGTATTTAGGATAATTGGATAGTTATCTAGTTGTATTCATGGGATAAAGTGAGTCTAGGGTTCTTCTACTGCATTGCCATCTTCCCCCTCTTCACCTCCTTCCTGACTCTTAATCAACACTGAAATATTCCTTAATCCCTTTAAACTCTGCACTTGAAACAGGTACCATTTGGGGGCTATAAGATAATAATCTTCATTCCTATTACGAATAAGAAAAGGTAATGCTTCAGATTTAATGGCTACCATCTCTCTGCTTTCTCTACAAATAGGCCTCATTTACATTGGTGTCAAAGTTAAAGGAGGCAGAACGAATTATACCTTGTGAGATGACAGACATGGTATAAAATGCAAAGGGAATTACAAAGAGGCTTTTATGTGTTCTGCAATTCTTCGATTCAGGAGATATTTGGTGGCTCTTTCAACAATATTTAAAAATAGGGACAAAAAACCCAGAACCCAAGTAAATAGTTTGACAGATTACCAAGAAATGCTATATTTTTGAACCACTGAAGCAAGTTTTCACTCCCTTTAAATAGCCTGAATTGGGTGATAGAAAGTATGAAACCCCATCTGGGAACAAAGTACAGAATTAATACAACTATGAAATAGAAAACAGTCAAGCCAGAGCTGTCCTTTTCTTGGGAGAATTGTCCCAGGCCAAATATAAGCTGCCTGCCTGGGACATAATGCTCCTCCTCATATCCTGCTTCTTAGCACGCTGCCAAGAGCTAACTGGCATGGGGGATGGAAGACTGGTCTTGCTCCAATTGGGGACTGGCTCTATGGTGCATTTTGTGTTCTAGAGCTCTCTATGAGATCAGGCTGAAGCCAAACTTTAGCTAAGATTGTGTCCTTGCTTAGCTCTTTGCCTTGTCTTGCTTGTTTTATTCCCTATTGGAAAGTCCTCCCCCAGTAAATCCCACCTATAAGCATCCTTATTTTAGGCTCTGCTTCTAGGGAGCCTACTATAAGTTAGTGGCTTATAGGAATTTTATTTTGGAAGAACTAGAATTCAGGCTAGCATCCTAGATACTTTCTTGGACTCTTGGCAATGTTAGAGAATAAGTTCATGGGTGGTGGTAGATCTTAAGGAAAAAGGAAGAGAGAACAGGGAATGGATGGTGAAAAGTGAGAAAGATAGTGAAGAAAAAATTCCTGACTGATTAAAACATTGTACTGTAGCAAATTAGATTCCTAAGGACCTATAAACATGAATGCCACTTTTCCAACATGTCCTCAAACTGGAAGATGAGGTATTTTGAGGATGTTGCCACAAATACTCTTGGATCTTGGGTCCACCTTCCCCATGCTTCCTCATTTGGCTTTATTTTTCAAACACCAAAAAGATTTCCCTGAACTTACTTCCAGTCAGATTCAATGGGGGCTCTCAACTACGTAATGGAGGTTTTGTATTCCTCTAGCTAGCAGCTGGCATTGATTATTCTTCCACAGGACAATTAGAGTGCTTGCACCACTGCGGAGCACAGCATCTGTAAGACGATTTGCTGTAACAGCTGGAGGAGGTTCTAGGATTAGTCACTTCTTTTTTTCAGAACAGAGAGTCACCACTTAACAAGGACCTGTTCTGAGCTCATAACATTTCTTCAGGTAGCAGTAGAATGATTCAAAGATTTGGTTTCTGGGGTCAGCTTTCCCCTACAGAGTTTGTAGTGATTAAGTGAAATGATTAAGTGAAATGATTAGAGCACTTAATCCTGGGTTGGCATGAGGTTATGCCTTGTAAATGTCACTCATCATGATGACATTTCCTGAGCCTCTCCAGCATTGCTTCCATGAGTCCTATCATGCTGCCTCTTCTCTTTGCTCTGTCAGTCTAGCTTTTGGTGCTTTGGAGTCTCAGAGTAATGCCTCTTCCTGAGGGTGATCTAGACTCTGTCTGTGGACTCCCAAACTCTTTGATCTTAGTTCTTACATGATTGACTCCATTCAACCCCATTTCAGCTTCTGGCCCCATTTATTTGGTGACACCGCTCTGAGTCTCTGCCTTTGACAACTTGTGCCTGGTCTTCCTATTCAACAATTCTTGCTCTGCAGGTTTTGACAATTACTATGATCTTGGGTGAGAAAACTTCCTCCCTATTAATGTAGCTCAGGAATTATGTTGAATATTATTAGCTATAGTGTACTAGTTCTCCCACCCCCTGAATTGAAGGGAATGCAATTACCTCCTTCTGCTTCAGGCATAGAAAAGCAAGGACTTGGGAAAAAAAGAGTACTACTACAGTCCTCCTAATGTCATGGTTGAAGTACTCCTTACCCCACCTTCAACCAAGACAGGATCTGTATTATCAATGATATGTACATTAGAAACTTGTGTTTAATGTTAATGTAGTTGGACTTAATTGCTATTTTTTAGTTCTGTTTGATTGGAGAACCATATGCTCTACTATAAACACCTCATTATCTGGTCATGGCTCTATGTCCTCTATTCTTTTAGTGGCTGAATTCATTACTGATGAAGATATGAGGAGAAAAAATATGGGAGATAAATTTCTTGTACTTTGTACTTCTCAGAAGTACAATTGGTCATAACAATACGCCAGTGCTTTGTGGCTTCAAGAGATTTGTGTTTGGGGAATAAGAGACTGTGGTGGTGGTCTCGATTCGACCTTTATGCCTGAAACCCTGCACTCCACATTCCCAATCTTTGAATTTCTCCAAATTTCCTACGTTAGGGTCCACACCAAGGCCTCCTCCTACTCCAGTTTCCCAGCACCGCACTTTGTGTGGGTTGTGGGAATCTCAACCCAAGGCAGCTTTATCTTAAGCACTCAACTTTACCCAAGGGGGAGTTAGCCTTGGACCCTAAGACAAATGGAAACTTGAAAGAAACCTAGTAGCTTACTTGTGTTCTTTGGGAAAAAATAATTCAATAATATTGGGGGTAATTTTTGAGGTTTACCTCTCTCTAGTCATTTTTCTTAAAGATGAAGGGCTACATTCTAGCCCAGACTTCTTCATTTGTTAGCTATACCACAGACAAGGCATAGCACCTAGTTTAGCCTCTGGTTCTACTTCCTTAGAATGGGCATAGTAATTACCTTGTGGAATCACTGCGAGGATGAGCATTCCTGGCACATAGGAATGGTCTAATAAATGGTAGATATTATCATTACAAACTGCAAGAATTAGTCTAAATATCACAGCTGGGATGGGACCTCTATTATTTAGGTTGAGGTTTGCATGAAAGAAAACAAATGTACCAGATGCTGCATTACTGTTCCTATAACTTCCCATTTAGAAAAGGTATGGAATATGATATGAAATCAATATACAGGCAGAGGAATAAAGATTGCAGATTTAATGTCCAAGTGGGCTTTATTCATGTTTACCAGGTTATAACAGATATAACCACATTGTTTGCCCTTTTTTCTTATAAATCCAGAATGTATTTCTAAATATCCTTTTGAGACAGAAGATGAAAAAGAGGAGAGACATTAGCATTGAAGGCAGGGAATAAAGCTTGTTTAACTCTAGGTATATTTAATTCATGTTTGTGAGTTATTAGTACAATAAACGCTGATTTCATTCATAACCAAGTAGGGCTATTTATGTTTGAATGAAAAGCACATACATTTGTTCACACAAAGCTCTATTGTGAACTAAAAAAAAAATTACTTTTTATTGTTCAAATAATTGTGCATTAACCAAAGGCTCAAAATGAGGATTCTGAGAATTGGGAGCCTAAACTGGGAATGTTAATGTGCTAGATTGTTTATGTGGCATTATAGAATGGGTTAGGGCTTAATAGAGGTGAACAGGCTCAAGAGTATTTTCCAGTGGCTTGGATGCTGCTCATTTAAGCTTTATTATTTTCCTTTGGTGATTCTATAGCACGCAGAAGGATGAATTTTTTATTTCTTCACAGCTTCACAGAGAATGAGAGGGCAACAATACCCACAGTAGCAGCAGCTGTGTTTGTGGGCACTGTTTCACTTAGAGGCTGGAGAAACAAACATGAAGTGCCACACATATAGAGCCAACAGGTGCTTTTGGAACTTACCACGTATTGAGGCTTTAGGGGAGTTAAAGAGAGGCCACGCAAATTCTGAGTTCCCACTGGCTTAGTGCCTTCTTCACAAGGTCAATTTTCACAGAAAGGCCATGACCCATATGTATTTTATATTTGTATATATTATCAGACATCCATAGGCGAGGAGCACCTTTACATAACTATTTTCCCTGATTTCGATAAAGAATTTTTGTAAATTGGGAAATTTCAAAAAGTCGAAAGAATAAAATTATCTCTTCAATTCTTCCCCAGTGATAAGCATTGTAACATCACGATATGAATAAATAGCACATGTAATGTACTTTATGTAGTGCCTAGAAGACAGTA
Organism: Potos flavus; assembly: GCA_028534135.1. Lineage (NCBI taxonomy): Eukaryota > Metazoa > Chordata > Mammalia > Carnivora > Procyonidae > Potos > Potos flavus. The sequence continues at coordinate 47,957,581 of CM052887.1, forward strand.
AGTTTTTAATACATAACTGCTGAAAATGTTTTGTGTATATATGGTGTTTCCTTCTATCAGTTTTGTTTCTTCTTATTTATGTACATGAATCTGTTGAATAAGTGAATACTCAACACATATACACTGAGCACCAGGAACTTTGAGTGGCTGAGGAGAGGGGACTTTACGTTAGGATGGACAAGACACAGTCTTTGCCCTTAAGTCGGTCACAGTTCTAGAGGAAAAAAAATAGGTGATGGGACTTTTGTGTGATGACCTGGTAAGTGACCTGGTAAGTGCTGTGTGGAGATTGGCAGGGGCTCCTTACCTTCTCTGAGGGCTTTCTGGAGAAACGGATGTCCATCCTTAATGAGCAGGAGCTCTTCAGTCAGTGGAGTAGAAATGAGAAAATGTTTCCCCAGAAAAAATAGCACATATTCAGTTCCTGAGCCAAGAGCCAGCATGGCGTTCATGAAACTAAGTGGAACTTTGTGTGGCCATAGAGTATGCAGTGGCATTGGTTGATGCGGCGGGAAGGTTGGAGGGTAAATGAGAGTAGGGTAAGACTGGAGAGGAGTCCACTGCAGCAATGAGCCAGAGCGCTGAGGGAGTGAACAGGGCTGTTATTGTGAAGGGCTTCCCAGGAAGCCCAGTGAGAGTTTTAGATTTTATCCTGAGGGGAATGAGGGCCATTGAAACAAGAGACTTGATCAGATTTCTGCTTTAAGAAGAATATGCAAAATCAATTAAAAAATAGTTTGCCAAATAATAAAACAATTTAATAATTTAATTTAAAAGTACACAAAAATAACAAATAAAACAATAAATAAAGTAATTAGAAAAAAGCAAAAAGGGTCTACTTTGAAATTTGTAAATATCCTTTATTTTTTGGATAAAGAGTAATTATAAAATTGTATAAAATTTAAAAAATGAATGGCACTGAGACCACTGCATACTCAAAAACTCTTAAAGGCACTTGAAAGTGGCTTTCCCTGCAGAATTTATAGCTACAAACGTATTTACTAGAAACAAATAAAAATAGAAAGTAAGTGAATTTTTGTAGGTTAGAAGTTCAACCTGGGTCTCACTGGGCAATGATCAAGGTGTTGACAAGAGTGCATATCTTTCTGCAGTCTCTAAAGGAGAATACATTTCCTTAGCCCTTCCAGCTTCTAGAGGTTTTGCACTGTGATGGTTAATTTTATGTGTCAATTTGGGCCACAGGGTGCTCCGATTAAGCATTATTTCTGTGAGGTTGTTTCCAGATGAGATGAGCAGTTCGCTGGTAAAGTAGCCGGCCCTCCCCAGGGTGGATGAGCCTCATCCAATCCCCTGAGGGCGGAGTAGGAAAACAGACAGAGGAAAGGAGCATTCCTCTCCTTCCTGCCTGCCTGCTGAGCTGGGACATGGTCTTCTCCTGCCCTTGGACTGGGCTTCACAACATCAGCTCCTTTGATTCTCAAACCTTTGGATTTAGACTGGAATTAGCCACTGGCTCTCCTGGGTTGCCAGTTTGTAGACAGCAGATTAGGGATTTCTCAGCCTCTGTGATCTCGTATGCCAATTCCTTAGAATCATTCTCTCTGTATATATCTATGCCTATGTCTGTGTCTATAGCTATCTCTATATAATATATACACATATATATCTTCTCTCTATATATCTTGTCTCTATATCTTCTATACATGTATATATATCTTCTGTTCCTCCGGGAAATCCTAATACATCCACATTCCTTGCCTCATGGCCCCTTTCCTCCATCTTCAAAGCCAACGATCTTGCATTTGTCTGTGCCTTTCTATAGTCACATCTTTCTCTGACTTTCCTCTTTGTTTCCCTTTTCCACTTTTAAAGACCTTTGTGACTACATTGGGCCCACCTGGATAACCCAGGGTATGCTCCCTGTCTCAAGGTCATTTGATTAGCAACCTTAATTCATGTGCAACTATAATTCTCCATTGTCATATAATGGTCATATAAACACAGGTAGTGGGGCTCAGGACATAGACATATTTGGGGGCAGTTATTCTGCCTAACACAAAGAAGTATTATTTCTCTTTCTGTCTGTTATTCCCCTTTGCCCCATTTTGCCACTTCCTGCCTCCTTCAGATAATTATTTATGTTCTTATATTCTTATTTATTCTTTTAGTGTTTCTTTTTTTTTTCCTCTTTTTTTTCTCTTTTTTTTCTTTTTCTCTTTTTTTCCTCAGGTCATCCCAGCAATCTTTTAGTGTTTCTTTATGCAAATATAAATAAAATCAAATATCTTTTTCTTATGCAAATAGTATGTGTACTCTTTCCATGCATTACTTTTTTTTTTAATAGTCTTTTTTTTTTTTAAGACTTTATTTATTTGACAGAGATACAGTGAGAGAGGGAACACAAGCAGGGGGAATGGGAGAGGAAAAGCAGGCTTCCTGCTGAGCAGGGAGCCTGATGCAGGGCTTGAACCCAATACCCTGGGATCATGACCTGAGCCGAAGGCAGATGCTTAACAATTGAGCCACCCAGGCATCCCTGCATTGCTCTTTTTATTTACTTAATAATATGTCCTGGTGATCTTTTATATCCGTATTAGAGAGCTTCCTCCTGCATAATATTCCACTGTATCAATAAGCCATTGTTTATTTTTTAAATGGCATTTTAAATCAGAGGGGAGAGGTAAACTATTAAATAAATGGTTTTGGGATTACAGAGAATGTAACACACATGTTGTAACTGTTTAGCACAATGTCTAGAAAGATAAATACAAATTTTAGCAGAAATTATTTTTAGAAAGGAAAGTAGGAGAGGGATGAGGGAAGATGAGAGTAAAAGGCAGCTTTCATTCTTTATTTTGTTTTCATATTATGTAATTTATTTTTATGAGGACATATGTTTATGTATTACTTGTATAATTATATAAACATAAAGAATAAGAAAGGTACAATGTAAAAACTAAATCTTGCTGGAGATCTATGATTACTTTCTACATTTTTCGGAAGTGAAAATTTCATGTCCAAGGTAATGCACACTACTCTCTAGAGGTGCTTTCTAGAATTGATTTACATGCCCATCAGGAGTACAGAAGAGCACTCATTTTCCCCACATCCTAGTCAGTTGGACTTCTCTTTCTGTCCACGTTTTCCTCATCTAATGTGTACAAAGAATCCTTTTCCTTCTGAAATTAAGAGTTGTTTAAACAGATATAAACAGTTGAATACAAATTTATTGTAAAGAGTACTTAGAATTTAGAGTTTCACTGTAATAACTTTCTGGAAGTGACATGTGTTCTTCATGGACCTTCACATTCATCTCTGCTGATTGAAGCATGAGTAAAGAGAGAGAAAAGGAAACGTGTGAGGTTTGGTTCATTTTGGGGAATGGGATAGGGAAAATAGCACTTATCAGATACTTACCATGTCAGATACATAACATCCGAGGTGAGAACATTTCTAGTGTCTTACCTGTGAGGATTTTTTTAAAGAGAGAGAACATGTATGCACGTGCACACATGTGAGCAGAGGGGACAGAGGGAGAGGGAGAGAGAATTTTAAGCAGACTCCTGGCCCAGCTCAGAGCCCTACGCAGGGCTTGATCCTATAGCCCTGAGATCATGACCTGAGCCGAAATCAAGAGTAGGATGTTTAACTGACTGATCCCCCCAGGAGCCCCTTCCCTGTGGGGATATTATCATCCTATTTCCTAGAAGTTAAGGGTCAGAAACTTTGTCACCATTAGGGTCACATTGCTAGGACAGGGTAGGTTGGCATTTACAGGCAGTGCCATCTTCCTTTCCATGGCTCCTTCTCTCGGCCTCTTAGCAAATCCCAAAGTGATATTTGTTCCCAGATGCCCCATTCAGAACTAAGAAAATCTGAGAGGAAATAGTCAGCTTGTCCCAGATTGTTAATTTCTGCAGCTGCGTTCTGCTCTGGTTGATGATCTTGGGGCTCCTGGAGCCTGAGGCCGGTTTAGACATAGAGTCCTGCATCTTGCTCTTTAACCCAGAATCCTTTTCTCCTGGACAGCACAGGGGAGCCTCTTTCAAGGGAAAACTGAGCCTGTGGTGAAGAAAATCATAGAGGTTTTAAACAGACCAAGCCTTTTCCCTAGACTGCTTTTACTTCCTGACAGCTAATCTATTCTGATGATTGGCCCTGGGCCCGTAACCCTCCAGTTTGGTGGAGCCTGCCACCGATAGCCGTGGGGACCAGTTGTTCTGTGGGAGGGCTTAGGGTGCGGTGGCAGCATCTGTGTGGACCGCATGGGCCTTCTCAGCTTGTAGTAGGTGTGGTAACTTAGAGCCGCTCGCTTTAAGGTTCCATTTGCATTATCAGCAAAGAATATGGAAAACAGCTCAATTTCAGCTGATTACCTAAAGTGCCTGGGAGCTGTTCTGTAATTTTCATCGCTGCTTGCTGGGCTCTTTAGCAAAGTTTGCAGGCGAATTTAATGGAACTCATTCAGCCCGGCTGAATGTAGACAGAGAAGGCACCAGCTTCCTGTTCTCTTTGTTTGGAAGCATCTGTTACCATCACATAGTAAACACTTTTTTTTTTTAAACCATTCTGAGAACAGTCATCTGTGAGACACCTCTCCAGTGAAGGCTTAGGCCCAGACTTGGTTATCCCAAAAACTCACCCAGGAAGGATTGTCTCTGTTATCCAAGGCCAAGGAGATGGGCTCTAACAAGGATTTCTAGGAAACGGTTCCTGGCCATCTAGATGGATAAACTCTCCTAACACTGGTTAGAATCAAATAATTAAACTCTGATGCTATGGTGTACTGGTCGGCCATTAAAAAGGATGTTGTAGATCCCACTTCTCACATCTTAATGTGTTTATGAATCACTTAGGGATCTTGTTAAGATGAAGATCTGACTCGTAGATGTGAGGTGGGCCTCAGGTTCTGCATTTCCAACAAGTTCCCAGGTGATGCCGATGTTCTTGGTCCTTGGACCACACTTTGAGCAGCAAGGCTGTAGAAGTTTTTTAATTGCATGGCAAGGTATTCATGGATCCAGCAAGTAAGAGAGAAAAGACTGCAACATGTAGAATATGATCCCATTGACATAAATTATATATATAATCCTATTTTTAATATATTCATTAATTTATAGAGAGATAATAGTATATCTGAGTGGTAAGATTAAGGCAATGATTATCTTCTTCCTTTTGATTGATCTTTGTGTTTTTAAAATATATTCTATAACAAACATATTTTGTCCTAAAGACATTATTAAAATGAGCTGTAAAACACCTGCTAACAGAATAATACAACAGTCTTTTCTAAAGCACCCATTTCTACAGGGGAGAATTACTGCAAAAGCTATAAGGAGAGGAAGGTCTAATGGGTTCTCACGTGGACCATTTTGGGTCATGGAATCATGGTAGAAAAACAGAGACCTTCAGATGCCATCTGGTGATTTAGCTTTCTTACTCCATCAGTTCCGTGGAACGTCAATAATCTGTGACATGGCCCCAGGAATATGTTAATCTATCCTTTGGCAAAGATTTAAAAATTGGTTATACTCAGTGCCAGTGCAAATGTGAGAAAACAGACATCCCCAAACACTTTTGGAGTAATTGATGCAAATTTAAAGATATTTGGCAAGATCTGTTAAAATTTCAAAAGCGTTCACCTTTTAAACCAGCAATGCCATGCCTAGGACTCTGTCTTAGAGCTATATCTCAATGTGTGCAAAGATGTGCACACATGCCAACGTACACTCATGCTAGGATCTTTACTGCTCAATGGTTTATAATATAAAAAAACTAGAAACGACCTAAATGTTCGTAATGGAGGGCTAGTTAAGTAAATTATGATGTATTCACGTGATGAAATCTATGCAGTCATTAAAAAAGAGTGACATCTGTGTCCTACATGCAGCATATCTGTGTTTCATATGACATTGGAGCACTCATGGTTGCTTATGAGTAGTCTACTTCAGTTTCTCTCTCTATTCTCCCTCTGTCCTTCCCCACCTCTTTACAGCTTTATAAATAAATAAATAAATAAATAAATAAATAAATAAATAAATACATAAATAAATATTTAAAAGGAAAGAAAAAGAAAACCCATTTTCAGCATAGTGGAAAAACAAAGCCTCGATCCTTTGTGATCATCAAAACTTCACATCTGACTTAGCTTTAAATATCTTCACCTTGCTGAACTGGGATCTGGTGCTGGGATAGGCACGTGTGGTCTCCCTGCTCTCCATCTGGAAGCACGGGATTCAGGACTTTCAGATCTAAAACCTGAAAAATTGCAGACAAACTAGAGCTAGTGAATCATCCCAGCCTGCTGTGTCCCTGAGCATCTCCTCCCTGGGCTAGCTGCTGATTCCATGCCCGCCCGGAGTAAATGGGAGAAGCACTGAGGGGTGAGGGCGCAGGAGAAATTTTCCCTGGACTGGGAGTATCCCGAGTTGCATGCCTGCTCTCTTCCCACCCAGTGGCTAGAGCTGGCTTCCAGGTAAGCCTTCTAGCTCAACGGCCCCTCTCTCCTCCACCAGGTCCTTTCTGTTCTGGTCATCTCCTGCCAGTGCCTCTGCAGTCCGGCCACTAGCAGGATGTCTCCAACCTCCATCTCCTCACTCATCAGGGTGGCCCCTTGGGCGGAACTCCAGTGACTTGCTGGGTCTCCCTCATGGAGTCCTGAGAAAGTAGCTGATACCATCCAATGGAACTTTCCTGGCTCTACTACCAAGACAATGAGACTTCCTCCCCTCCGGATTTCCTCTGAGGAGACAGAACCCTGACATACAGTCATACTCTAGGCTACATTTTCCTTGAGTTGTCTCAGTTCCATGTCTGAGTCCCAACTGCTTGGGACAAATGTAAGAGCTTTCCAAGGGCATCCCTGGAATGACCCCTCCCTAGGCTTGGAGTTAGAAGGGGGAACCTCCTCCTGTCCCCCGAGAGAGTGGTGGTGGGCCTCAGCACACTCGCCCCAAAGAAATCCCCACCCATCAGCCTCCCTTGTATCTGCTGCCTCTCTCTGTGGTGGAATAGGCTCTTCCATTGTCTCGGTACATTCTGTGTGTGTGTGCACACCCCACTCACTTTGGGCCTGGTATGTGTTGTATTGGTGCCTCCGAGGAGAAGGAGGTAGGGAAAGCCCCATTCAAACATCCTTCCTGGAGGAACAAACATCATTTTTTCAGTGGTTGTTTGTAGAGTGGAGCTGATGATGGGGGAAGGGATGGACATTTACTTTTCATTTTATAATCTTATATAAAGTACATATGTGTATATATATGTTATGTAAAGTGTATATGCGTGTATACATACACATATACTCAAATATATGTATGTATGTGTACTTATACATGTGCATATACACATATATGTATATACACACGTAGACATATGTAACTTGCCACAAACATGCCACTTTTGTAAGTAAGAAAAGAAGACACAGATGTGATTGTGTAAGAAAAATAGGGGAGGAATAGTCTAAATTCAATAATGGCGTTCTGATTGTATTCAAGCTACATGACAACTAACCATAATTAAAATGAAAGCTTTTTTCACTGTTGCAAAAATGATTAACTAATAACTTCATTCGTTATGCCTATAAAAAGCATATTCAAGTTTAAACAGATTGTAAGAAAAAAAAAATTCACTTTGAAAACCTTTCCTTCAGGTTCTGTCTCTTTGAGCTGTTTAGTGGAGACAAGAAGATGCTTTGAAGCCTGTGGCTATGGCGTGAACTCTTGGGTTTCCAATTTGCACTGGGACTAGATTAAATGGAATTCTGCAGCCATCACTCCGATGTGTGGGATTGCACAGAGGCCTGCTCTGTTCTATTTCTGCAGATGTGTTTGATGAGCTGACCCTCTGTTAATAGTCTTTGGGACTGAACTGTCATGTCTCAGAGATTTGCTTCTTTCCAGCTGTCTCATCATTGCCTCATAAACTATAAGTGAATAGTTCAGTGCCAATACCCACACTTGAAACACTCACCTGTCAACAGCATAATTCTCCTCAAACTTTTTAGTTCAACTTTGTCTCATTTGAGAAACTTGTAGAAACCTTGACCTCCTGTTGGCTCTGAGTGGTCTCCAGGTAGATGGATCAGCTGAAACTAGTGTATCTGAATTATTGGCTAGAAATGCTCCAAGTTTCTGTGGCACCTTTCAATGTGCAGGGAAGGCTAGGGCTGCGACTACTAAGAATAACCCCAAGGAAGGCCAGCCCTCACTGGAGGTGCTGAGGGGTCAGAATGCTGTGAATAGAAACAGTGGGCTGGATGCCTGCCAAGAGACGTCACAGTGAAATCCTGCACCTTCCAAATGCTTGCTTTGTGTCCCAGAATGGTACAAACTCCAAGAATCTGACAGTAATTAAAAATACTGTAGAAGTCTAGAAAGTTCCAAATTCAAATATGTATCCTATGTCATAGAAATTAAGGAATTAAGACTTCATAGGAATTCGGAAATTCAACTATATAAGCATTATGAATGTATGTTATGTGTGTGTGTGTGTACACACTTTCATCTTCAAATCCATATTTCTCACCAAGATTTATAAGGCTCAACCCTGCTTCCCTCCCTGAGTCCCTGCTCCCCCAACCTGTAGCTCCAACTTTTACTCCATGCTCCAGCCCTTCAAACCTCATTTTATTTTTCTAGAATTTCTTCCAATTCTCTGGGTTCATCCTATATGCTCTGCTCCCTGCCCTCTTTCTTCAAGCTCTTTCTGTGGCCACCTTCCATACATCCTTTCTGTCTCATCATACTTCCCACTTACATAGGAAGCCTCAGGGCCCTCCCACTGTCCTATCTGTGCTCTGTGAAGCTGCTCCCACCTAGAACAGCCCTCATCACCTTGCATCCCTGCAGTTATACACAGATGAGGGCAGAGAGCCCATCAGCCCTGCTCTGAGCTGTGCCCACAATATCTGGCACAGCCTAACAATTGGTGATAAGTGCTCAAAGCTATTGATAAAATCATCAAAAAAAAAGAACATGGAAAATGAATGTATTTTTCTAAACTAAGAAGGTAGCTGGTATGTGATTTTCTCCCACTTTTTCATGTTATAAAATAAATGGAATAAAAAAAGTAATTTGAAAACAGTAGTCATACCATATTAACAAAATGATCTTCATTTTTCTTACTCCTTTTAAGTTATCTCCATATATCTGTTTTATATAGTTGTTCTATTTTTCATTATTGTTATTATTATTTAAAATAATAGTATATGAACAAATTATATTTTTTCTACCTAGTTTTTCATACTTATAATTTTGTTGATTGTATAATGTATTGAGTTGAGTTGATACATTATACTTTCTCTCACCATGCTCTTTATTTTGTGATTGTATCAGGTATAGAGAATTCTCTGAATTCAGTGAAGTACAGGCATGAACAGTTTCCTGTTTTCTTCCAGTCATCACCTCCTTTTCCTGTCCTTAAGTGATATTTTGGGATGATCCCACAGGTTTAGAATAATTACCCATAATTTTTTTGAATTGAAGTAGAACTAGTTTCAGGTGTACAATGCAATGAGTCAACAATTCCATATTTTATTCAGTACTCGTTTCGGTAAGTATACTCTTAATCTCCATTATCCTTTTTACCCACCCCCACCCCTTTGGCAATCACCAGTTTGTTCTCTGTATTTAAGAGGCTGGTTGGTTTGTCTCTTTTTTCTCTTTATTTGTTTTGTTTCTTAAGTTCCATATATGAATGAAATCATATAGTATTTGTCTTTCTCTGATGTACTTCACTTTGCATTATACTCTCTAGCTCCATCCATGTTGTTGCCAATGGCAAGATCTCATTCTTTTTTATGGCTGAGTAATATTCCATTGTATTTATACAGCACATCTTTTTTATCCATTCATCTGTCAATGGATGCTTAGGTTGCTTCCATATCTTGGCTATTGTAAATAGTGCTGAAATAAACATAAGGGTGCTATATCTTTTTAAATTAGTGTTTTTGTTTCCTTTGGATAAATACCCAGAAGTGGAATTATTGGATCATGTGGTAGTTCTATTTTTAATTTTTTGAAGAACATCCATACTGTTTTCCACAGTGACTCCTACACTTTGCGTTCCCACCGTCAGTGCACAAGGGTTCCCTTTTCTCCACATTTTTGTCAACACTTTTTATTTCTTGTCTTCTTGATTCTAGCCATTCTGACAGATATAAGGTGATATCTCATCATGGTGTTGATTTGCATTTCCCTAATGATAAGAGATGTTGAGCATCTTTTCATGTGTCTGTTGGTCATTTGTATGTCTTCTTTAGAAAAAATGTCTATTCAAATCCTCTGTCTGTTTTTTAATTGGATTATTTGTGTTTGAGGGGTATTGAGTGGTATAAGTTCTTTATATATTTTGGATATTAACCCCTTGTCAGAGATATCATTTGCAAATATATTTTCCCATTTTGTAAGTTGTCTGTTTTTGTTTTTTTGATGGTTTCCTTTGCTTTGCAAAAACTTTTTATTTTAACATACCCAATAGTTTGATTTTGCTTTTATTTCCCTTGCCTAAGGATACATATCTAGAAAAATGTTGCTATGGCTAGTGTCAGAAATTACTGCCTATTTTTTCTTCCAGGAGTTTTATGGTTTCAGGTCTCACATTTAGGTCTTTAGTCCATTTCAAGTATATGTATGGTGTAAGTTTAGTATGGGTATGTGTATGGTGTAAAAAAGTGGGCCAGTTTCATTTTGCATATAGCTGTCAGTTTTCCTAGAAGCATTTGTTGAAGTGACTATCTTTTACTCATTGTGTATTCTTGCCTCCTTTGTCATAGATTAATTGAACACATAAGTATGGGTTGATTTCTGGCCTCTGTATTCTGTTCTATTGGTCTATGTGTCTATTTTTGTGCCAGTACCATACTATTTTGATTACTACGGCTTTATGGTGTATCTTGAAACCTGGGATTATGATACCTCTAGCTTTGTTTTTCTTTCTCATTATTGCTTTGGCTACTCAAGGTCTTCTGTGGTTCCATACAAATTTTAGTATTTGTTCTAGTTCTTTGAAAAATGTTTTTGGTATTTTGGTAGGAATTGCATTGAATCTGTAGATTGTGGTATGGACATTTAAACAATATTATTTCTTTCAATCCATGAGCATGGAATATATTTCCATTTGTATCATCTTCATTTTCTGTCATCAATATTTTATGGTTTTTGGTGGATGAGTCTTTAAACTCCTTTATTAAGTTTGTTCTTAGATATTTTATTTTTTGTGCAATTGTCATTTATCATTATTAAAAAGTTCTCTCTGGTTCAGTTGGAAACCCAATCTTCTCCTTTCCCTCCCTGACTAGATCATGACCTTCAGGACATGTCATGGGGAGGTGATATGTTTTTTTCTCCACCTTTCTGTCCTCCCAGGGGGTTTGGGTAGGGAGGCTTGGAGAGAGAGAGGAGACTATACCACGTACTGTTGCCTGCCAGTCAGCGACCCTGATCTTATTACTGGTCACTTTGGTTGGATTCTGGGGCTCTGCTGACATGCTCTCTTTGTGTCATGTGATTTTTCTCAGTATATGTTTGGCTTCTTTCTGAGATCCTTCTGTTATCCTATTAGAAAGGAGGAGAGGCATCTCTTTCAAGCCATGCCGTTGGCTTACAATCCCCTGTATCATTTCCTCATTTGGACACTGGGCGCCATAATCCCTGCCTCTCTCTTATCCCTCAGCTCCTTCATATGGAGCCATTTTCTCTTCTATGCCCTCCAGGGGCCACAAGGAATAGTGGGGTGGAAGGTTGACTTCAGCGTGTTACACCCTGTTCCTTTCTCACTGTTGTATGAGCTGCTCCAGCAGATCCCACCCTCAGAAATCTCCAGCCAAGATGCTGGCCCCAAAGTGGGATGAACCTCCTCACCATGAACACTGACTCCGAATGTGACCTCTTCCTTTTCCCTTCCCAGATAGTCTGTTGATAACTGGGGTGGTGGGGTGATGGCTTGGGTAGCATCATTTAGCATCTGGCTCTAATTGTTTTTTGCCCATTTAAAAATATTGGGGGATGGTTATGTCCATTACTTTGACTGTGGTGATGGTTTCATGGATGTATACTTATGTCAAAACTGATTAAATTGTATACTTTATGTGCAGTTTATTATATGTCAGTTATACCTTGATAAAGCTGTTAAAAAATGTTAGGGGAGGGGCACCTGGTGACTCATATGGTTAGGCATCTGCCTTTGGCTCAGGTCGTGATCTTGGAGTCCTGGGTTTGAGCCCCGCATCAGGCTCCCTGCTCAGCAGGGAGTCTGCTCCTCTGCTTCTCCCTCTCCCTCTGTCCCTCCTTTGTGCCCCCAAATCCCTGCTCGTGTGAATATGCTCTCTCTCTTTCTCAAATAAAAAAATAAAATCTTAAAAAAAAATGTTAGGGGAAGTTACTGCCTGTTTGTCTTCTTCATCATTTACTTACAGTATTGTAAATAATGCTGTACGAACATCATCATGTATATAGATTTTTTCTTCTGATGTTTCCTTAAGATAAATTTCTAGGAGTTGGATAACCATTTTTATAGATCCCCATACATATTGGTATATTGTTTTTTCAAAGAAAATTTTTTCAAAGAATTTCCAGTGTAGCAGCAAGTATGAAAATACTAGTTTAATAGCAGCCTTAAATTCGTTTTTTAAAAAAAATGTTCCTGGATGTAAAATAGTACATTAATTTTTATTTCTTAGATTAGTATCAAGGATAACATATGTGTGTATGTTTGGCCAACTTATATTTCCTCTTATGAGAACTACCTGTTCTTATTCTTTATTTACCTACTGGAGTTTTTATGTTCTTTTATTTTGCTTTTTATAGATGTTGTCATAAAATGTTTGTGAAATAAAACATTTTTTATTTTTTTATTTTTTTATTTTACCAAAAGCAGTGTTTATTTCTATGGTTAGACTATGAAACAAACTGACTAGGGTAAGTGAGACTTGAGTGTAGGTTGTGGAGGTCTGTCAATTGCCGTTCCTGATTTCTGGAATAAGGGTATGCCCTCTGTGTAGGCAAATTCACTTGATTTTTCCAGGCAACCCTGTCTGCCATAGTCACACAGTCTCCTTGATTGTTAACACTTTTTCTAAGTTTTCTGAAGCTAGTCTTTTTTTAAAAAATATTTTATTTATTTATTCGACAGAGTGAGAGAGAAGGAAAAAGAGAGAGTGCACAAGCAGGGGGAGTAGCAGGCAGAGGGAGAGGAGAGGGAGAAGCAGGCTCCCGCTGAGCAGAGAGCCCTACATGGGGCTATTTTAAACTGAATGAAAATGAAAATACAATATATCAAATTTGTAGGATAACAGTAAAGTCATAACAATTGAAATCAAATCAATCTTGGAGGAGAATTTTTAGCACTAAACATTTTTATCAGAAAAGAAGAAATTCTCAAATCTATGAGGTCAACTTCAATCTTAAGAAATCAGAACAGAAGAAGAGATTAGATCTAAAGTAAGTAGAAGAAAGGAAACAAAAAAGAGTAGGGAAGAAGTCAATAAAATGGAAAACAAAATAGCAATGAAACTGAAAGCTAATTCATTGAAAAGATCAAGAAAATGGATAACTCTAGCTATACTAATCAGGGAGGGAAGACACATATTACTAATATTAGGAATAAAGGAGTTGACATATCTCCAGATTCTAGAGATATTAGAAAGTTAATATGGGAATATTGTGAACAATTTTATGCCAATTAATATGATTGGATAATGAAATATGACATTTTTATCCAATAGTGGATAAGTTCCATAAAAGACTCCCAACTAGCAAAGCTTTCTCAGGAATAAATAAATAACTTGGAGAAGATGGTGGAATAGGAGGACTCTAAGCTCACCTTGTCACATGAATACAACTATAAATAACAGCCTCATCAGCATAAATAACCCAGAAAATTACTTGAAGTTGGACAGAACACGCTCTCCACAGCTAAATGTAGAGAAGAGGCCACATGGAAAAGGGTAGGAGGGGCAGAGACATGGTTGGGAGCTACAAAGACCCATTGGATTGTCTGCAGGTGGAAGGGATACTTCAGGCACAGAGAGGAGAGAGAAACAGACCCTTGCATCAGAGAGCCTGCACAGGGAAGATGAGTTGCCATAATATTTGGCTTTGAAAACCAGAGGGGCTGAACTTCACCAGTTCTTACAATCAGGGACTTAAAACCTGGAACTTTAAGAATCAGCAGGCTAATGAGAGAGCCTGGAGGGCAAGAGGAAACTGAGTCTCCACCCTTAAAGAGGTAGCACTAAAATAGCCCTGTGGAGATACAGCAAAGAGGCAATAGTTTGAAAAATGCCTAGGGTACATGGGAGGGAGGTTCCTTTACTAATCTGAGTGTGTGCCAGAGGGGCAGGGATCTTTGGGAGACTTCTCCAGGAACAAAGGGCTGGCAGGCACTATTTCCCTCCCCCAGCCCACAGCATAAATACAGGGACACCTGTTGGAAACAGTGCCAAATCAACAGTTACTTCCTAACTTGCTAACAGTGTACCCTGCCCACACATTCTCCTGTGGACATACTCCCTCCAGCAGGGCCTCAGCTCTAGGTCCCCTCCCACAGCTAACCTGCCCAAACCTAATACCACGTATCTGCCCCAATGTGCTCCTGTGTATCCACCTCCTCCTACCAGCCTACCTCGCTCCTTGGCAGCTACAGGTCCCTTCACACTGGCTCGGACCTTGCTGGCACTGCATACCTGGCCACTGTTTCCTCCTGCAGTGTGGTGCTATTGCACCTCTAACCCACACCTGGTCTCACTCAACTCAAGCCCAAAGCAGCCCCAGATTGGCCCACTAACAGAACAGAAACCAAACACTTCCCCAACAGGCAAAGAGATCCACTGCAGACAACTGGATTGAAATAGATAAACCGAATAGTCTAGATCTATCTATTAAGGAAATTGAATTTATAGTTAAAAACTTTCCACAAAGAAAACTTTAGTCCCGGATGACTTTACTGGTGAATTCTGCCAAATATTTCTGTCTAAATATGAGCAGCATTTTTCACAGAGCTAGAACAGAGAATCCTAAAATTTGTATGGAACCCAAAAAGACCTCAAATAGCCAAAGCAATGTTGAAAATGAAAAACAAAACTGGAGGTTTTAGAATCCCAGATGTCAAGATATACTACAAAGCTATAGCAATCATAATGATATAGTACTGGCACAAAAATAGACACATTCATGGGACAGAATAGAGAGCCGAGAAATCAACCCATGATTATATGGTCAATTAATCTTGGAGGCAAGAAGATGCAGTGGGAAAAAGTCTCTTCAACAAATGGTGTTGGGAAAATTAGTCAGCTACATGTAAAAAAATGAAACTGGACTACTTCTTGACACCAGACAAAAAGTAAACTCAGAACGGATTAAGGACCTGCATGTGAGACCTGAAACTATAAAAATCCTAGGGGAGAGCACAAGCAGTAATGTTTCTGACAATGGCCACAGCAACGGTTTTCTAGATATATCTCCTGGCAAGGAAAATAAAAGCAAAATTAAACCCTTGGGATTACAGCAAAATAAGATGCTTCTGAGTAGCAAAGGAAAGAAGCAACAAAACTGAAGGACAGCCTCATGAATGGGAGAAGATATTTGCAAATGACATATCTGATAAAGGATTAGTATGCAAAATATATAAAGAATTTGTACAATACCCCAAAAATGAGTAATCCAATTAAAAAATGGGCAGAAGACATGAACAGACTTCTCCAGAGAAGACATACAGATGGCCAACAGACGCATGAAATGATGTTCAGCATCACTCATCATCAGAGAAATACCAGTCAAAACTAGTGAGATATCACCTCACACCTGTCAGAATGACTAAAATAAAAACATGAGAAACAAGAAGTGTTGGTGAGGATGTGGAAAATAAGAAATTCTTGTGCATTGTTGGTAGGACCACAAACTTGTACAGCCACTATGGAAAACAGTATGCAAGTTCCTCAAAAAATTAAAAATAGAACTACCATATGATCTAGTAATTCCACTACTGGGTATTTACCCAAAGAAGGCAAAAACACTAATTTGAAAAGATACATGTACCCCTATGTTTATTGCAGCATTATTTGCAATAGGAAAATTATGGAAGCAGCCCAAGTATCCATTGATAGATGAATGGATAAAGAAGGTGTGGCATAGATATAGTATAAAAGATAGACAGATAGACACACAGTGGAATATTATTCATTCATAAAAAAGAATGCAATCTTGCCATTTGCAACAATGTGGATGGAACTACAAAGTATAATGTTAAGCGAAATAAATTTTACTCAGATGTGGAGTTTAAGAAACAAAACAAACAAAATAAAAAAGAGAGAAACCAAAACCAGACTCTTAACCAAAGCAAGCAAATCAATGGTTACCAGAGGGGAGGTGGGTGGGAGGATGAGTGAAATAGGTAAAGAGGATTAAGAATACACTTGTCTCAATGAGCACTGAGTAATGTATAAAATTATCTAATAATAGAATTATTGAATCACTATATTGCACACTTGAAACTAAAATAATACTGTATGTTAACTACACTGGAATTTGAATAAAAATATAAGAAATAGATAAACTGAACAGCCTGTATCTATTAAGGAAATTGAATTTGTAGTTAAAAACTTTCCACAAAGAAAACTTCAGTCCCAGATGACTTTACTGGTGAATTCTGCCAAATATTTAAAGGAGAAAAAAATACCAATTATATACAAATTCTTTCAGAAAATGTAAGAGCAGGAAATACTCCAAAAATGAAAATTCAGCTATTAGTCTAACATTACCTTAATACCATGTCCAGATGAAGACATTAGAATAATGTGATGTAAAGAATATAAGAGCAAAAATTCTAAAAAAATTAGCAACTAGAATAACAATTTATGAAAAATGTAATATATCATGATCAAGGGAATGAATGCAATGCCTGTCAACAAGGTAAGAGAAGAAGAAAAGGCATTTGTATAGATAGAAACAAGTAAACCTGCCTTTATTCACAGACACAATTGTTGATGTAAAAATGCCTGGGATTGGGATGTCTGGGTGGCTCAGTTAGTTACGTGTCTGCCTTCGGCTCAGGTCATGATCTCAGGGTCCTGGGATGGAGCCTGGCTTCAGGGTCCCTGCTCAACAAGGAGTCTGCTTCTCCTTCTCCCTCTGCCCTTGCTGTCCACCCATATTCTCTCTCTCAAATAAATAAATAAAATCTTAAAAAAAAATGCCTAGGATCTACAAAAAAGCTCCTAGAACTAATAAATGAGTTTATTAAATTGTAGGATACAAGATCAATATACAAATATCAATTCTATGTCTATATACAAGCAATGAACAATCCGAAATTCAAATTAAAAAGCAATACCATTTACAGTTGCATCAAAAACTACCAAATACTTAAAGATGAATCTTTAAAAAGATACACCAGACATATACAATGAAAACTAGAAAATATTGCTGAGTGAAACTATCATAGAACCAAATAAAAGGAGAGATCCTCTGTTCATAAGTCCGAAGAGTCAGTAATGTTGTCAGTTATTCCTAATCTGATCCCTAGATTCAGTGCAATCCCCATCAAAATCCACCAGCTTCAAAAAACCAAACAATATTTTGTACAAATTAAGAGGATACAAACACCACCATACAAAGTTGGCAATTGATAAAATATATAGTAAGGAGATTATATATATGCATATGTATATGCATATATATTATACATACATAGGTACATATTTGTGATTCCATATTTGTGAATTCACCTACTTATTAAAATTTCTTTGTGATCCCCAAATCAGTACTCCCAGCACTTTGATGGTCACTCAGGGATGTATGCAGAACAGCACAAAGTTTCAGTAGCTCAAAGCACATGTTTCCAGCTGAGGCCGAACAGGGCAATGTTCTCCCTTTTGTTTCAGTTCTTGTACTGTCAGTAAGTATCCTTTCCATGGTCTAATTACTGCCACATTTTGCTTTTTTTTTTTTTTTTTTTTTGGTGCTTTTGCTCATGATTTCTTGTTTAAAATGGCCCCGAGTATAGTCTGAAGTTTATCTCGTGTTCCTAAGTGTTCCTAAGTGCAAGAAGGCTCTGATGCACTTGACGGCGTGCTCAGGGATAAGGTGTAGTGTTGTTGGCCACAGTTCAATGTTGATGAATCAACAATATATATTAAATAAGGTTTCTTTAAATGGAAACATGCACAATACAAAGTTATGTACTGATTGGTGATGAAAATGTTGTGACCAGAGGCACAGGAGAAATGGATCCTGTATTTCTCTTGATAGCAATAGTGTTCAGTATTTGATAATTCAATGTTTGCAGTATCTTTATCGCTGTTACTAGTATCAATAATGAGAATTAACTATGTGTGCATGTATACACACATACTGTGTATAGGCAGTAAACATGTAAAAATATACTTAAGCTCACTGAATCTGGAAAGGCAAATAAAATAAACATAGAAATATTTCATGCTTATCAGACTGGCAAACATTTTATACTCTGACAAACTGTTTTCGAGATGTGAGGAAATAGGAACTTTCATGCACTTCAGTGATAGTTTAAATTGGTAAAAACACTTCAGAGAGCAATTTCACAAAATCTAATCAAGTTGAAAACTTAGATTTCCTTTGGCTCAGCAGTTGTACTTCTCGATATAGAGCTTAGAAAAACTCACATATGTGGTACTGGTTTGAATATTTTTAGTGGACTAATATCTATTTTAATTGGGATATGGTAAGAACTTCATAAAATATTCTTTTTATTTTTATTTTATTTTATTATTTTTTAAGATTTTATTTATTTATTCGACACAGAGAGAGAGATCACAAGCAGGCAGAGAGGCAGGCAGAGAGAGGGAGGGAAGCAGGCTCACTGCTGAGCAGAGAGCCCGATGCGGGGCTCAATCCCAGGACCCTGAGATCATGACCTGAGCCGAAGGCAGAGGCTTTAACCCACTGAGCCACCCAGGTGCCCTCAAAATTTTCTTTTTTTTTTTCTTTTAAAGATTTTATTTATTTATCTGAGAGAGAGAGAGAAGGAGAGCAGAGAGGGAGAAGCAGACTCCCCACTGAGCACAGAATGTGACAAGGGACTCAATCCCAGGTCCCGGAGATCATGACCTAAGCTGAAGGCAGATGCTTAACTGACTGAGCCACCAGGAGCCCAGAACTTCAAAAAATATTCTTGACTGTTAAACTCGGTGTTTTCTAACACTACATCGAAGTCAAAGTGCAGCAATATTGCTGAGGAATCATCCCGTGGAAACTTGCATGCACTTCTGTGTAAAACCGTGTTATTAATATGGTACAGCAGTTCTGATTATGTCATAGTTTCAGTTTCAATTTCGTATAGTAAATTCTTCATATGGGCCCTTTCTACTATTTCTAATGCTGGAATCTGCCTTGGGGAGAGTCCTGGGGCTAACATACACATTAGATTATCTTGGTTTACAGAAGGGTCAATTTAAAGCACTACTTTTGAGTTAGCATATATATTTAAATATAAAATGCAGACCAAATAATATGTCTAACATACATGCAAAATATAAAGAGTCATAATAAAATAAACATGCACATTTTAAACCTAGCTTAAGAAATAGAACCTTAGCAATACACGTGAAGCCCTCTGTGTACTAACCCTTCATCCAACACCCTCATCCCCCAACCCTGGAGATAATCACTCTCTTGATATTTGTGGAAGATTTCAAACTACTGACTTAATTACTTTAGTAGTCATAGAATTATTTATGTTTTCTTTTTTTTCCTGGATCAGATTTAGTAAGACATATTCTAGGAATTTGTCCATTTCATCTGTTTTCAATTTTATTGACAGAAAAATGTTTATAATTTCCTCTCATAAGCTCTTTTTTTTTTTTTCCCTTGGCCAGACTTCTCACTTTACTGAAGTTGAACGTTAGGGCCAGGGTAAGGAGATGGAGAGCACTAGAAGGCGTTAGACAGATACCGCACAGTGGATGAATGCCTGGGTGGGGAGTGCACCCCTGAGGAGGGTGAGTCAGCAATGGCTGGGCAGCTCCCAGTGGCTAAAACCTACATCACGGCTGCAGTACGATTCCAGAAAATCTGGTGTTCTGTTGGGATCCAAGGAAGCCAGACGGGAGGCTGGGATAAAACTCTGCAGTCAGAGTGCGCAGGGGTGAGGCTTAAGCGGTTCGACAGGGTGTGGGTTTCTTCAGCCTTTCAGAGTAAGTGAAGCCTTAGATACTGTGCCACTCCTTGCTCAGGTTTTGTCCTTTCTGACCCTCATCTGCCCATCTCAAAATCAGAAGCCCCTTCCCCTGCGGCAGTTTACTCCACTGCTTCTGGCTAGGATGGGAACCCTGCCCTAGCGACTGCTCTTCAGCCCTGGGGCAGAAACTGCTCCCTCCCTGGAGCAGGGACTATGGCAGCTTTGATTAGTTTTGCTGACCCGAGAGGCTGGGCACACTCCTGGTCACTCTCAGCCCCCGCTGCCTGCAGACACCACTGGTTCACCATTCTATCTATGGGAAGTCTCCTACCTCTGTCTAGAAGTCGTCCAAGAGGGATTGAGAGATTTGTGGATGACTTTGTCATTGAAAATACAATAGGATTTGGGATCGGAAGAGTAGAGTTAAAATCATTTTTATGCTATTTACTGGCAGTGTGCCCCTGTGCAAATTCTCAAGCTTCACTGTCCCTTGGAATCCTCATTTTTCAAATGAGGGTGGTAACCTCTCACACGGCAGGGAAGCCTAACTGAGCTTGTAGAGAGAAGCACCCAGAAGAGAAACAACATAGCTGTCCCTCAAATGTTTTTTTTCTTACTTCTCCTCCAGAGTCTCTGAATCTGTCCGCCTCTCATCCTCCATCTAACTCTGGAGATATCGGATATGGGGGAGGTCACTGAATGCAACCTGAAGACTCAAACTGGGCCAGCTACATCTCAGCTGGGAAAGGCTCACGACAGCCTGACCCCCTCTGTGTTCAGTTCCCCACGCAGAAGCACAGTTCCTGACCCATAGCGGGCACTGGGAAACGTTGGTGCAAGGCATGAATGGGTCTGGTGCAGAGATGATATATCATGGGAAAGTCTTTTAGGGGGGTATCCCGTTGTTTTCAAAGAAAACATTATCAGGTTGACCAAAGCTGACATCATAAGTAGGGGGTGGAGTAAGAGGCTCCAGTTTGGGGGGGCACCCCAATCTCTGCAGATCAGGAGCAGCAGACAAGATCCGGGGTCCCCGACGCCGAAGGCTAACTGGTCATAGACCCCTCTGAACCTACTCGCCTTTCCAGTCTGTCTCTATAGGCCCCTCTGGATGGCCAGGCTGTCCTTCCTCAAGTCCTGGGAGGATTACAATACTGCCAGAGGGGGGTGGTCAATCCAAGTGCTGGGGGCGGCATTGTGATCCAACACCATGGTCTCTTCATAAGTTCATTGTCACCGTCTAGACCAACTGCAGAAAGTAGGTTCTCTCATAAGCTTTCAAACATCTGTAGCATCCCTTCATTTCTTCTATTGCTTCTGTTACCCCTCCCCCCTTAATCTATATTGCCTGAGGGTTGTCTATTTTGTTAGTCTTTTCAAAAGTGCTAGCTTTCGACTCTATTGAGTCTCAGTGCTATCTTGTTTCCAATTTAGTAACTTCTGTCTTTGTCTTCATTCCTCTTTCCTTTCTTCTACAGTTTTCTCTTCTTAAAATGTTTCCTAAATTAGATACTTAGCTCTTTGATTTTCAGCCTTCCATCTTTTTTAACAGAAAACTCGAATACCCTAAGTACCATAATTTATCTTCCAAGCAATGCTTTAGTTGTACTCAATTTTTGACATGTACAATTTTTGTTATTTTTATCATAATTTTCATTTTTATTTTTCCTTCAACCCGAGAGTTTTTAGAAGTGTGCTTTCAAATTTCCAGGCACACGGGCTTTTGTGGATAACTTTTGATTACTGATTTTCAACCTAACATTATCCTAGTGAGAGCAATACTTTGAAATACCTCAACATTTGTTTTATGGACTATGATGAGATTAATTTTTATAAATGTCTCAGTGTCTGGAAAGAATGTGAATTCTCTTATTGCTGAATGTAAAGTCTGAAGTATGTTCCACAAAACAAAGGTTAATTTTGTGGGTCAAATCTTGGAGATACTTATTGAAGTTTTGTCTGTATAATTTATCAATTATTGGGAAAGGTATGTTAAAATTCTTCAGTATATTGGTTGATTTATTGATTTTTATTTATAAATTTGGAAATGTTTATTTCTGAATATTGAAGCTGTATTTTTTTCTAAAACAGTAGACTTCAGTTTTTAGAGAAGTTATAGGTTTATAGAAAACTGAGCAGGTCTTACAGAGAGGTCTCATATGCCTCTCTTTCTTCCTACCCTGCCCACAGTTTCCCCTACTAGTAATATCTTGTATTAGAGTGCTACATTTGTTATAATTAATGAACCAATATCGATGCATTATGTTAACGAAAGTCCATAGTTTAAAACCCATTGTTCAGGGGTCACACTCTGTCTATGGGTTCTGTGGGTTTTGACAAACTTATAAAGTCATGTATGCACCATTCCAATATCACACACAATAATAGCTTCACTGCCCTAAAAATCCCCTGTGCTACATATATTCATTCCCCTCCCCTCAAACTCCTAACAACCACTGACTTTTTTTGGCCTATTTTTATAGTTTTATCTTTTATAAATGGTCATATATTTGGAATCATGCAGTATAAAGCCTTTATAGATGGGCTGCTTTTACTAAGCAATGTGCATTTAAGCTTTCATTATGTCTTTTTGTGGCTTAATAACCCATTTCCATTTTTTTTTTTAAGATTTTATTTTTATTTATTTATTTATTTATCTTAAAGATTTTATTTATTTGAGAGAGAGAGAGAGAGCGAGAGCATGAGCAGAGGGGAGACAGAGGGAGAAACGGGCTCCGTACTGAGCAAGGAGCAAAATGTGGGGCTCGATGCCAGGACCCTGGTGTCATGACCTGAGCTGAAGGCAGACGCTTAACCAACTGAGCCACCCAGGTGCCCCTAGAGA
The DNA here is from genome assembly GCA_028534135.1 of Potos flavus. Classification (NCBI taxonomy): domain Eukaryota; kingdom Metazoa; phylum Chordata; class Mammalia; order Carnivora; family Procyonidae; genus Potos; species Potos flavus. Next base: position 47,980,535 of record CM052887.1, read on the forward strand.
TTTTATTTTGTAGTCTCTACACCCAGCATGGACCTTAAACTCACAACCCCGAGATCAGGCGTCGCGTGCTCCACCAACGGAGCCAGCCGGGTGCCCCAACTCATTTCTTTTTATCACTGAATAATAGTCAATTGTCCGGAGGTACCACGGTTTGTGTATGCCTTCACCCTTTGAAGGACATTTTAGTTATTTCCAGTTTTAGGCTGTTATGAACAAAACTGCTATAAACATTTGTGTGCCTGTTTTTGTGTAGATACAAACTTTTAACTCATTTGGGTAAACACCTAGGCACATTATTGTGGGATCATAAAATGACTATTTGTGAGAAACTGCCAAATTGTTTTTCAAAGTGGCTAAACTGTTTTGCATTCCCACCAGCAATGAATGAGACTTCTTGTTGTTCCACATCCTCACCAGTATTTGGTACTGTCAGTGTTTTGAATTTTATCCATTCTAATAGCTATGTGGTGGTATCTCATGTTGTTTAAATTTTCAGTTCTCTAATGACACATGACATTGAGCATCTTTTCATACACTCATTTGCTGTATGTCTTCTTTGGTAAGTGGTCTGCACAGCTATTTTACCCATTTTAAATTGGGTTGTTTGTTTTCTTATTATTTAGTTTGAAGAGTTCTTTGTATATAAGAGTCCTTTATCAGATATATGTTTTGTAAATATTTTTTCCCATTCTGTAGCTTTATCTTTTTATTCTCTTGAAAGTGTCTTTCACAGAGCAGAACTTTTAGATTTTAATAAAGTCCAACTTAATTTTTTTTTTCATGGATTGTGCTGTTGGTGGTATATCTAAAAAGTTACCATCAAACTTAAGGTCACTAGATTTTCTCCTACATTATCTTCTGGAAGTTTTATCATTTTGCATTTTACCTTTCTGTGATTCACTTTGAGTTAAGTTTTGTGGAAGGTGTAAGGTCAGCATCTAGCTTTTGGTGGTGGGGGCATGTAGATGTCTAGTTGTTCTGGCTCTATTTAAAAAAAAACACATTTTTTTCTCCATCATATTGTATTTGCTACTTCATCAAGGATCAGTTTACTGTATTTATGTGGCTCTATTTTGGGGCTCTCCATTCCATTGATGTGTCTATTCTTTTGCCAAAACCACACTGTCTTACTTAGTGTAGTTTAATAGTAAGTGTTGAAGTTGAGTAGCGTCAGTCCTCCAATATTGTGTTGGCTGATTCTGAGTCTTGCCTTTACATACAATGTCTAGAATCAGTTCGTAAATATCTACAAAATAACTTTCTAGAATTTTAATTGGAATTGCATTGAATCTATAGATCAAGTTGAGATGAACTGACATCCTAACAATATTGAGTCTTCTTATTTATGAACATGGAATATCTTTCCATTTACTTAGAGCTCTGTATTTTTCATCAGAGTTTGGTAATTTTCCTCATATAGACCTTGTACATATTTTGTTAGATTTATTTCTCTATACTTCATATTTTGGTGCTAATGTAAGTGGTATTGTGTTATTTTTTGTTTTTTCTTTTAATTTTTTAGAAAGTTTTAATTTAAATTCTACTTAGTTAACATACAATGTAATATTAGTTTTGGGTGTACAATATAGTGCTTCAACATTTCCATACATCACCTGATGCTCATCACAGAAGCGCAGTCCTTAGTTCCTATCACCTATTTACCCAATCCCCTCACCCACCCACCCCTGGAAACCATCAGTTTTTTTTCTCTATAGTTAAGAGACTGTTTCTTGGGGGCACCTGGGTGGCTCAGTTGGTTAAGCCTCTGCTTTCGGTTCAGGTCATGATCCCAGGGTTCTGAGACCGAGCCACAAGTTGGGCTCTCTGCTCAGTGGGGAGCCTGCTTCTCCCTCTCCCTCTGCCCCTCTTCTTGCTTGTGATTGATCTCTCTCTCTCTCTCTCAAATAAATAAATAAAATCTTTAAAAAAAAAGAGTCTGTTTCTTGGTTTACTTTCCTCTCTCTTGCTCATTTGTTTTGTTTCTTAAATTCTACATATGAGTGAAATCATATGGTATTTATCTTTCTCTGACTGACTTATTTCGCTTAGCATAATAGTGTCTAGCTCCATCCATGTCATTGCAAATGACAAGATTTCATTCCTTTTTATGGCTGAGTAGTATTCCATTGTATGTATGTACACTTTCTTTATCCATTTAGCAGTCAATGGATACTTGGGCTGTTTCTTCAATTCGGCTATTGTAGATAATGCTGCTATCTATATCAGGGTACATGTATCCCTTTGAATTAGTATTTTTGTATTCTTTGGGTAAGTACCTAGTAGTGAAATTGTTGTATTGTAGGGTAGTTCTATTTTTAACTTATTGCAGAACCTCCATATACTGTTTTCCAGAGTGGCCGCACCAAGTTTGCCTTCCCACCAATAGTGCAAGAGGGTTCCCCTTTCTCCACATCTTGCCAACACCTGTTGTTTCTTGTGTTGTTGATTTTGGCCATTCTGACAGGTGTGAAGTGATACCTTATTATAGTTTTGATTTGTATTTCCCTGATAACCAACCATGTTGAGCATCTTTTCATGTGTCTGTTCGCCATTTGTATTTTTTCTTTGGAAAAATGCCTATTCATGTCTTCTGCCCATTTTTTAATTGGATTATTCATTATTTGGGTGTTGAACTTTGTAAATTCTTTACATATTTTAGATACTAACCCTTTAGTATGTGTCATTTGCAAATATCTTCTCTTATTCCATAGATTGCCTTTTAGTTTTACTGATTGTTTCCTTTGCTGTGCAGAAGATTTTATTTTGATCAAGTCCCAATAGTTTATTTTTGCTTTTGTTTCCCTTGCCTCAAGAAACATGTCAAGAAAGATTAGTTGCTATTGGGCATTGTGCTTTTTAACTTCAAATTCCAATTATTTATTCCTGGTATATAGGAAAGCAAACTAACGCTTGTAAACTAACCTTGTGCTCTAAAGCTTTGCTATAATTGATTATTAGTTCTAGGCGGTTTTTTTGTATTTTCTCTTTCCTTGCATGAAGTTTACAACTGTCTTATCTTCTTGGTGAATTAAAATATTTTCATTATGTAGAGACTTTATCCTAGTAATGATTTTTACTTTAAAGTATCTTTATTACTTATGGAAGTAGCTATAAAATCTTTTACCTAATATATGCCTTTCATTTTGTTTTTGATTTTCAACTTTTCTGCATCTCTCTCTTTTAGATCTGTCATTCATTAAAAGTGCATCACCATATCTGTGTGTCTACACACACATGGCATGTGTAGTTGTATTTTATGCAAATATGGTATTGTTTGTATTTTAGCTGATTGATATTTGCTGCTGTTAAGTTTTAATTTAATTCCATTTGGTTAGAAGACATACTTTATATGACTTTAATCTTTAAAGATTTATTGGTAGTTGTTTTATAGTTTATCTTGCTAATGTTCTTGTGCACTGGAAGAGAAATGTGTATTATGTTGTTATAGGGTGGAGTGTTCTATAAACGTCAATGAAGTATTGAAATCTCTAGCCGTAATTGTGGATTTTTTGTTTCTCATTGTAGTTCTTTCAGTTTTAAAGCTCCGTTATTAGATGGATAAGTGTTAAGGATTGTTATGTCCTATGGCCTCTTTAGGATACTGAAATGCCCTACCTTGTATATTCTTGGCTCTGAAATCTACTTTATCTGATATTAATAGTTATCCAGATTTTTAAAAATTAGTATTAGTATAGCACATTTTTCTATCCTTTTACTTTTAAGCCATTGTGTCTTTATAGAATATACTTCTTGTGGCAGCATAGAGTACAGTCTTGCTTTGCTGTCTAGTCTGAAAATCTGTTTTTAATTGAGGTATTCCAACTGTTTACATTTAATGTGGTTCTTAGAATTTTTTTTTGGATTGAGTATTTCTTATCATTGATTGCCTTTTATCTCCTTTGTTTGTTTATTAGTTATAACTTTTTGGTTGCCTTAGGGTTTATGCTATGCATCACTTAAGTTATCACGGTCAACCTTTGAATGATATAAAACTTCTTGTAGAGTGTAAGAACTTTACAACAGTATACTAGTTTCTCCCTCCCTAGATTTTGTCCTGTTGTTGTGTACTTTACTTTTACCTGTGACATAAGCTCCACAATACACTGTAATTAGTTTTGTTTAAATAATCAATTACCTTTTAAGGAATTTCAAATGATAAGAAAAAGTACATATTAACTAATGTATTAATCATTTTTAATGCTCTTTATTCCTATATGTAGATCTGTATTTCCATCTGGTATTTTCCTTCTGTCTAAATGATCTCTTTTAACAATTTTTGTAGTGTGGGTCTGCTGAAGATGAATTCTTTCAGACTTTGTATCTCTGAATAAGTCTTCATTTTGCCTTCACTTTTAAAAGATATTCTTGCTGAATACAGACTTACATGTTGACAATTTTTATCATTTATATTGTTTCTGAAGAGAAATAGTCATCCTTATTTTTGTTTCTCTGTTTATAATGTGCCTTTGTTCTTAGGCTGATTCTAAAGTTTTTCTTTACTTCTGGTTTTGAGCAATTTGATTATGATGTTCCTCTGTGTAATTTTCTTTATGTTTCTTATGCCTAGGGTTCATTGAGATTTTTGGATCTGAGGTTTTATAGTTTTTATCAAATGTGAAAAATTTTCAGCCATCATTTCCTTATGTTACTCCCCTCTTCCTATTTCCCCTTTAGGGTCTCCATTTACATTTGTATTAGGTTTCTTGAATTGTCCCTCACACCACTAGCATTCTCATTTCTTAAAAATCTTTTCCCTAAATTTTATTTTGAATAGTTTCTATTGCTGTGTATTCAGGTTCACTAATCTTTTCTTTTGAAACATTTAACTTTTTATTAATCTAATCCAGCATATTTTTCATCTCAGATATTGTAATTTTCATCACTAGATGTTTCATTTGGGCTTTTCTTATATTTTCCATATCTCTGATATTTTTGACATATTGAATACAGTTATAATAACTGGTTTGCTATCATTGTCTGCTGTCTAACATCTGTGTCAGTTCTCAGTCTAGTTTGATAGGTTTCTCTCCATATTATAGATTATATTTTCTTCGTCTCATATCTGGTCATTTTTGTTTAGATGTGAGATGCTCTGAATTTTACCTTGTTGGGTGCTATATGTTTTCGCATTCCTATAAATATTATTAAACTTTGTTCTAGCATGCAGTTTAGTTACTTAGAAACAGCTTGATCCTTTTAAGTCTTGTTTTTAAGACCTTTTTTTTAATTTTATTTATTTATTTGTCAGAGAGAGAGCACGCAAGCAGGGGGAGCAGCAGACAGAGGGAGAAGCAGGCTCCCTTCTGAGCAAGGAGCCTGATGTGGGAGTCAATCAGGCTTGAACCCTCCATCAGGATCATGACCCGAGCCAAAGGCAAATGTTTAACCAGTTGAGCCACCCATGCATCCCTTGTTTTGAAGATTTTTGAATGGGTCAGCATTTAGTCTAGTACTGATTTTGTCCATGATGTGGCATGACCCTTTTGAGTACTCTCTCCAGTTCCCTGTGAATTATGAGGTTTTCCAATTTGGCTGGTGAGACCAAGCATTATTTCTGGCTTGATGTGAACCCTGAGGACTGTTCTAATCCTTTAGGGTGGTTTTATCCCCCTAGTTTCCTCATATGCACCCACTGATCAATGTTCTCCTAAATACTCAAGGAGGCCCTTGCAGATCCCTACACAGCCCTCTACTCTCTAATACTCTATCCACAAACTCTAGCTGCCTTTATTTATCCTGTCTCCCAAGTTCTCCCTCTAAATTCAAGCAGTCTATCAGGCTTTGTTGGCATTTCCCTCTCTGTGCCACTGCCTAAAATCTCTGAAGGCAGTATGGTGGGGAAATCATATGCCTGATTTGTTTCCCACCATCTCTCTTTTACAGTTTGTAAAAACCAGGGTTTCCTTTATTTTGTCCAGTGTTTTGGTTGTTTCAGATGGGAAGGTAAATTTGGTCCCTGTTACTCCATCTTTGCTGGATGTGGAACTCATTTCATTGTTGATTAATGAAATATTTGGAATTTTTCCCTATTTGTTTATTTTATACTTCCTATTTATTTTTTTCTTACTTATTTTCTCCTTCTTCTTATGACAATAATCAGATAGTCCATTTATTAAGTGCTTATTCCATCCATTAAGCCCAGAACTTGGTCTATGTACTTTGTATAAATTTCCTCACAGTGACCCAAGAAGGTAGCTACTAATGCCTTGCTTCTTTTATGTATGAGGAAACTGAGTCATAGCACTTTGATTGACCTCCCCTAAAGTCACATGTTGGGGTTTACATCCAAGTCTTTCTCTAAAGCCTTTGCTTTTCCTACACAGTCCTACCACCAACTGAAAGCTAATGTGGCTATATCCTAAGAAAGCTAATTTATGTGATTGTTAAGCTAATAAGACAGTTCCTTTGAGTGGTCAGCGATTTGGTTGTCTCACTGGCCTTTACTTTCATTATCTATGGAGCTAATCCAAAGTAAATAAACTCCGGTTCATGTTGTGAAATAATTTAATATTAGCAGAGTAAGTTATGATGTTAGCAGTAATATGAAAATGCTATGAGTGATTAACCACAAAGTGTCTTTGGGAATGAGCTTACTGGCTTGGGAGGGTGGATTGTAATAATAACTTATTTAAAGGTATCATTTTGTCTCACTTTGTACGGAAAACTAATATTGGATGTCTAGTAGAAACTATCCCTGTGAATTTTAATGGTCTATGATTCCCTGATGGCTTATCCTGACTTGTTGACAGTCCTTGCTCTGTAACCTAGCACGTGCCCAGAAGATACCAGAGAGCACATGAATACACATGTTTTTGGAAGGCTCTGCTCTTTCAGCATTAAGCTTTTACAGTCTGCACTTTGTGCCCACCCCTTCCATAGCTGAAGAGATCTGTCCGCCAGGAATTCTCTTGGCCACTCCCTGCACTGCTGTTTGTAATTGTCCTCATCGCAGGGCAATGTAGCCTTTAGGAAGCATCCTCTGTGAGCGTGGCCGCACCTGCCAGTGGGGCTGCAGTGTCATAACAGGAATGTCTGACTTCATGCCATTAAGCATTTATTTGGTGATCCTTAAATATAGTCAAGGCTGGTAATGTGACAAAACAGTAATCCATTAAAAGTAAAGCCACTGAAATCTCTTTGGAAACAGGCAGTACGATAGCGGTGTGTCATGTACCTCATTACTGAGTTCTGAGTGTGTTTGGAGCTTTGAATTTTATGATATAATTAATCGAACGCATCTTTCAGAGCAAGAGAAAAATGGAAGGCTCTGTAAGCCTTCAAGTTCCTTAAAGTACTGCTGTGCGCTCTGTTGGGCAGGCACAGCCTTGCGGACAAAGATGGAAACGTATAGGAAGCCCGAAGGCACTAGCCTGCTTCCCGCTGGAGCTGTCATGAGAACAAATGGGAGAAACAGGACGTCTGGACCACATGGTGGAACTTACCCCGGAAAATCAATTGGATCTAATCCATTCCAGCTTTCACACACACCAGCGGCACAATGGCATGTTAGACATTTGCTGTAGGGAATAGCCTTGGGATCTGAAATATCTCTTTCTAAAGAAATGAAGGTTTTTTGAGAAAGATTATTACTAAGAACTCAAACCCACTGTGTCTTCCACAGTAAAGAAAAGAAAAGCACTGAGATTTGTGGACACTGTATTCCTCCAACAAGCCAGGGATATGAATGAGGAAAAATGTATTTTGGCATTCAGTAAGCATCCATGGAGGGCCTCATGACTATCAGGAATGGTGCTAGGGGTGAGGATGGGAATGAGGAAGATATACATATGACGTTGAGATTTGGAGAGAGAGATGTAAAAACGTATAAATGGTAATTGAGTGGTGTAAGAGTGTGAGTGCAGAAGTGTGCAAGACTGGGGAGGGGAAGAAGGCTTTGGGGAGGAGGTGAGCTTTGAGTAGAGTCTGCGAGGATGTTTTCTGGGGAGAAAAGGGCCATCTGGGAAGAGGCAGCAGCATGTCTAAAGGCACAGAAAACTGAAAATAACTCACAGCTCTGTGGGAGATGGTGAGTAATCTGGTCACGTGTGCTGAAGAATGACTGGAGATAACACAAGAGAAGAATGCTGGGGTTGGGTTGAGGAGAACATTGTCGCTATGTAAAGGAAATTGGGCATTACGCTGTGGATTTAAAGTAGGGGGTAACCAGCTCGAACTCGTGTTTAGGAAGAGAATGCTAGAGGTGGTGTGGAAGGTAAATGGAAAGGAAAGAGGGACTAGAAGTGCCCAGACATTAAGAAGGCATTGCAGTGCTGAAGTGGAAGATGGTGTGTGCTAAACCACGGCTGATGTTGTCGTAAGGACTTTGCTGTTATTTGGTAGGGCACTTTGCCAAAAGACATGGTCTTCATCACCACTTGCCTGGCTCTGTGATTGGAGGGTGTTCCAGTCGTCTCCCAGCTTTGCGCTTTGTGCTTTGGCCAAACCAGATAAAGCTGTGCTTGGGCCGAATGTCACACAGGCCTGCATTTGAATCCTGCCTCTTTCTTGTTTCAGGTGTGTGACTTGAGTTAATTGGCCTCTCTGGCCTAAACTGCTTCTTCTGTAAAATGAAGTAATGGTGCCTTTGATCAATATTGGCTGCTTCAGTGTTGTAGGTCTGCTCACCCTCATGTCCAGCCCAGGTCATGTGAGCTAGGAAAGTAGGGCTATAGGCTAAGCTTGTGACTCCCTGAATCTTAGACATTTTCACAGATTCTGCTTAGTGCATGGTTGTTAATTGATTTGCTTTGATTCAAACAGTGCCTTCAAGTGAGGGATGTAATCTCTGGGCACCTTAACTCTCTTGTGTAGCCTGCCATCTTTCATCGTTTCACTCTAGTGTGGTATGAGAGATTGCTTATGTTGACTTTCCTGTGCATTGCTAACTTACATGAGTAATTTTGGAACCAGAAGTCATGAAGATATCATCCGTTAAATTTTCTCACTCATTTCATTTGTTCATTCATTCAGCAAACAATGACTGAATGTCTCAATGTGCCAGGTGCTGTGCTAAACATGGGCAAAAATGAATTAGACCAGGGTCTTGTACCTAGATTCCCAGAGCTTTGTATTTATAATACAAAGTACTATGGGATTTCAGAAAGGAGAAGAGGAAATAGGACTGTAGTGGGCAGAGTAAGAACCCAGAATTGACAAAGAGTAGATCCATTAGCCAAATCTTGAAACATGAGTTCATATTTATTACTCTGGCATTGGGGGTAAAAGAGGGTCAGAATTCTAGTTATTTTGGGCATATAAACCACCCCTCAAATTAGGAGCATAAAGCAACATCACTTTTTTATTTCTCATGGTTCTATGCATTGGTTGGGCTCCATGGGCAGTTCTTCTGCTTCAAGTGGTGTTGGTTGGAGTCACTAATGCTGAGAGCTCCGAAGTCGTTTCACCTCCCCTTCTAGTATCTGCTTCTCAGTCCTGGCCTCTCTCTTGCCCTCCCCATGGTAGTTATCTTGTATTCTGGCTCACCAAATTGTTATAGAGTGTCCACTGTGTGCCAGACAGTGCTAAGCACCAGGGAAACCACTGAAAAATATTTAGTTTTAGACAAAGTGAAATGGTTTTCTAGTTAGAAGATTATAGGCTTTTATTTTGGGAAAAACCTATCTAGTACCCTCTGAATGTTTTGGAGGCATATTCTTACCCTGTCTCATGCGTGTCTTTTTAAAGATTTGATCTGATTTAAAAAAAAAAAAAAAAGGTCCCTGAAATGTACAAAGAACTGGATCTGCAGAATAAAATAATTTCCCTCTTTTTCCCCAAGAAAAAGTTATGCAGATTATTCAGCATGGAGGTATATTGCGTTGAGTTATTATAGTAAAAATATAAGAAGAAGAATTTAGGCAACAAGCCTGAAAAAAATGTCACCCACAGGGTAAAAATTTTGTTGGCCTTAGCCTTTCCCGTAATCGCACTCTCAGGAGACAAGGAAGCAATATCTACAAAATTCTAAGGAAAAAATTATCTATGACCCAAAAATTCTAAATTTAGCCAAGTGTTTGCTGTATACAGAGGCATCAGGCAGAAATTCCTAAGCACACAAGAATTTAGAGAATTCAGCATTTCTGAGTCCTTCTTGAAAAATCTACTTGACTATAGATTCCAGCCAACCAAGACATGGATCAAAACAGAAGTACTCAGGAATGGAAAAGCTACATGGCAAAAAGAAAAGTGAACGATTAATCTACTTGAACTTAGAACCCAAACTGCAAATCCTGGAGTTATAGGGTTATTCTGAAATCCCAGGGATTATGAATAAGAATGGAATGGGAAGGTTAAAAATCTTGATGGTGCTTAAAAAAGGCAAAAACAAATGAAAATTAGAATGTGGGAATAAGTGCTACTCTCCTCACTTTTTGTGGCAGAGAATTAGTTACTACTGTCTGAAACTGGAATCTGAAGTAAACATGTGTAGGTGAAACTCCAGTCTCTCAGTGTTTTTCACAATCAATCTTTCTTTCTTTCTTTCTTTCTTTCTTTCTTTCTTTCTTTCTTTCTTTCTTTCTTTCTTTCTTTCTTTCTTTCTTTCTATAGAGGCTCTTAGGGAGTTTCTTTAGAAAATAATATCTCTGGCAGAAGACATACCTAAAGACCAGTAGTTTCTTTGGTTCCATTTTTTTTTTCATTATTAGAATCAAATAAAATATAATGTAATATATTTTACTTCAGCACCATGTTTTCTATCTTCCCTCTGTCTATCCAGCTCCAACTAGGTACATATGTGTACAGGGAGGCATCTGGAATAATGTTCATCTGATATTAATAATTTTTTCTAAGTAGTAAAGATTACTTTTGTTCTATTATTTGTGCTTTTCTGTATTGATTGATTTTAAAATAATAAGAAAATTTTTTAAAAAATAATATTTGATTCCACGGCTGTAGTTTGATTGTTAACTTCATCTCTCTAGGTCTCAGTGTCCTCATCGGTAAGTGGGGTGAGTAATGAATGTGGTGGATAATACTCCCTGTTTCTGAGGGCTCTAGGGAGGAGCAAACAAGGGAATGCCTATGAGGCACATGGGACAGCTTCTAGCCCATCATGTACTTCATACACATTAACTTTAAAAAAAGGCATGAAATCGTGTAATGTTAGAACTAGAAGGAACTTCAGTGATTCACTTTTTAAATTTTACTCATGAAAAAACTAAAGCCCTGAGAGGTGTGCCCAAGATCACATGGCCAGTTATGGCAGAAACTTAGTCTTCTGAAGGCCGGTTCTTTGCACATCCCACGCTCTTTATATGTTCTATGGGAATGAGAACAGAGATATATATAATACACAACCACCAAATTCTTGGACTAATATTCACATTACTCTTCAGCATTCTTAGAACCCACACCAATAAATATATCATAGGAGGGAGTGTCTATGTGCCCACTGGGCTAGCAAGAACATGGCTTACAATTAAAATTTGCCCCAGGAAATTCCACAGAGCGTATCATACATGTATAACTAATTAAGAGATAACTGCAATGGGCTCTTTTATCTCCGTCCAGTGAGTTATTCTTGTCTTCTTATTTATCTTCTGCCTTTAGATGATAAACTGAATAGTTATCGTCTGGTTGTTCAATTAATTAAGCTTCTTTTCTGTTGCCGTTGTGCAACAATAAGCATAGCTGTCTAGATAGAACCTGTCTCTCAAGTTTTTCCTGAGTTGTTGGGAAAAGCCTATTCCACCGTTAATATTCACAACAGGGTGGGTATAAAAGACCTCCTTGCAGCACATTTCACATGCTATCGTACAAATTAATGAAAATTCGTGATTCTTAGCATGGATGGGGTTTTGCAAATGGTGGGAAAGGAGAGAGAGAAAAAATGGAAGAGCATTCACGAGAAATTTTAATTCAAAATACGACATCAAGAAGCAGCCTCCCAGGGAGAGATGTGATTGAGTGTTATTACAAAATTTGTTGGAAAAAAGAATTCTAGAGTTGCCAGCTTCAAAGCCAGAGTAGCGATGTTATCATTTCCTGGTACATTCTCTGTACAATGGAGCAATTAGATGAGTATAAACTGGGCTGGCTAACACAGTATTCAAAGTAATAGGTCCAGACCGTCCAGCTGCCTAAATTGATTAATGATATGCAAATGGAATTTACAGACTAGAGTCATCCATTTCCCCTCTTCCAGGCTGTCTGTCTTTTCTTAACTCTACTCCTTGCTTTAGCTAAAAGGAGGAGAAACTATTATGAACATGGGTTAGGCAGTAAATTTTTCTTATTCAATCTCCGCTTTCTGAGCTATGATTCAACCATCAAAAGTCTATCTCCAGCCTATACAGAATTGACATATTCATTGTGGTGTGTCACTCCTCCAACTCTGCTGCCGTCATTTCAGCTACCCTTAATTTAAAATACTGTCTGCATCAGCTAGAATCCCTAACAAATGGAGCGCCTCATCACCATACTAATTGAACGAAAAATGTTCCATGATTTAAATACCTATTGCTTCATCATTTCCCAGTCTCTAGCTTCCATTTTGTCAGGCATGAAGTTGATGATTAAACCCAAGGCATAATTATTAGCAACAGAGGAACCGTTGTCTCATCTTGCAGTTTCCTGACCAGGTGCAAGCTCTCCGCTCCTTACTGAGCATGTCTGTCAGTCTTATGAACAATCCCAACAGAATAAGTGACTGATTTTCTCTTTATAATCACGGAGGCGCTTTACAGCAAATTGTCACACTAGACCTCTACTTCTGAATGGCATAATGAACGTTTCAGTGTGGTGAGAAGTTTATCTATTGAAAAGAGGTGTCACAGTTGGAGCTAGGACCCTGACATCTTTTATCAATACACCTACCATGGCTGCCTCCTACCACATTGGCCTCTGTTGCTCTGATAGTTGTGTAAAATGGAGAAGGGATTACAAAGCAGGGTGCAAGAGACCTGTTTATAAGTTCTGGCTTTGAGTGAAAGTAAAAAAGAAGCTTGCGTGGGCCTGAAGCGCTGTGTAAAGGAGTTGTAGTGCAGAGTGATTTATGAGGGAGAAGGAGTACAGGGTGCATTCAGGAGTTGGAAAAAGAGTAATTTTTAAAAGCACATTTCAGGGACTAACAAAATAGGCCTGATTTAGTTCAGTTTTAAGTTATTTGAATTTGCTGCATCCAAATGGGTGAACTTGTCTACCAAGCCATCAAAGAGAGAAGATTACCTTGTTTGAGTTTTGATGAAAGGTACACTCAAAGTACTTGTCTTTCTCTATTTACCAGTAGCATTTGAACTTGTTCCTCTAACTTGGCCAAAGATAGAAGCTCTGGGTTTTGAAAGTCTCATGTTTGGAACTAAATGCAAGTAACTGCAGACTTATTACAGGATCTGCTTGTACATTCTAAATTCCGGTCTTTTGCCCATAACAGGGATGATGTATCTCTTGAAGAGTATTTTCCATTACGTCTTCTTTTCTCAGAAGCTTTAGCTTTACTAATATCCATTTATGTTGGAGTTAAATTTAAATTTAGAAATCTTTTAAAACTCAAATTCTGACTAGGCAGATTTTCCTCTGTGTTTATGTTCCTTTCTTGGACCCATATGGATATCTGTAGATTTTGAGGCTACATTCATGATCCATTTCTAAGACCTATTATTTTCCTTCTTCTCAGCTGTAAGATTTACAGATAACTCTAGAGTATTTGCAGAAATGGATATAGCTATACATATGATATGTATTTATAAATAATAAAACCACATAAAAAGAACTTTGTCTTTTTAATTTACATTTTAGAAATTTAAGTCCTTGACAACTTTAATGTGAATAAGTAGCTTGATTCTCTGGTGACTAATTTTTGGCTATTTTAACTACTAGAAACAATTCATGTCACCCAGAGAAGGGTAGAATGTCCTTAGAAGAACAGGTTATCGATGGGTGGTTTTGAATAAAACCTCCTCCTAAATGAGAATTCAAATGCACTAAACTATGGATCTCCACCCTCCCACCCCCTGTCCCCCACCAAACATTTAAGATAGTATTTTTAATGTCACGTTTATATCCATCCAGACTTTTAAAAACGATTTCTTATGTGTCAAATTCAAAGGCAATGGTTATAAAATGCCAGAAAACTGGGTGGAAAGATGAGAAAAGTCCTAATTTAACCACTCACTGACTGGTGACCTTGAATAAGTCACTTAACACTTATTAATCATCTATAGAATGAGGGGTCATGACTCCAGGGTTCCTTTTGGCTTTAAAAATTCTGTGAACTGACTCTTAGTGCTTCATAGAACGGAGAATATAAGATGCCTGACCGGGATATGCTTAGACTCTGTTTGCTAGTCACATACTGGAAAATATCACCAGGATGAAGAATTACATTAGCACACAAATATTAATTTTGATCTGGAAGTAGCAAAACAATGGCTGATGAATATCCCTCGATACAGAGGAAGTATTTACTATAAGGCAGACTTAAACCAAGGAGAATATCTTGTCCTTAGGTAATAGTGTATGACTTGTATGACTGAGAATAGAGAATCTTCTTTTATTCTAAATGAATGTACTCCTTGTTAGGGGAAAAGTGGCATTTTCAAAGCTGATTTTAAATTCAGCAGAGTCAGGATGCCTTGGACTTCACTGCAAGTTCTTAGGAATTGTTGAAGACAGTGGTCAGTGAATATTAAAGGAAGAAGGAAAGAAGGGAAGGAGGGAGGGCAGGAAGAAGGAAGAGAGGAAGGGAGGAAGGAAATAAAACAGTGGCTCACTGAGTGTATTTAAAATAGAGCACGTTGTGAATATTTGTGCCTTAAAATGTGCCTAGATAAACTGAGTCACAAGTATATGACTTTAGCGGTTTTCAAGTCATTTCTAACATGACAATAAATCTTATGAGTTTTGCTGATCTCTGCCCCACTTGTGGTTAAAAAGTCATCCTGTGACATTACATCATGACAGATAATTTGACCCCTGTTTACATGTTGAAAAGAAGGAGATATTCTGTCCAGTAGCTGAGGGTGAAGGCTCTCCAAGGAACCACCTCCCCTAATCCATCCATCAACCATCAATAGTATGAGCCAGAGATATGGAGAATTTGCCACCTGTCCATTTGATTTGAGTCAATTCTAACTAATCACTCATGGTAGCATTAGTTTTCAGGGGTTTGCCACAAGAGGAGCCAGGGGCAGTCCCTTGGTTCCCCCAAATGAGCAGTTCCCTTTCTCTTCTGGCCGCTTGAACCTCAGTGTTCCTGTGGGATTCAGGCTTTGTCTACTCTGCTATCCTTAGTAGGGCAGACTGGCCATGCCATCTCTTGCTCTGGTCCTGTCTCCCTCAGGGCAGGTGACAGTCAGAGACAGCCCCCTGAAATCTCTCCCTCTTCAGTTATCTCCAGAAGTCCTGCAGTCTGGACTTGCTGCATTTCAGTGGTTTTCCTATTTTTCTGCTCTAAGATTCACAGCGTGGTGGTGTATAGATAAGTCAGAAAATTCAGGTGCAGCTAACATGTAGGATATAAAAACAGGGAAAGACTGCAAAATAATTCAAGACACAAAGCAGCAACAAAAGTTCCAACGTGAAAGAATGAGTGACTATGCCCAGGGCTTATAGTCTATCATGGCTCTGGCTGTTTATATTGCAGGGTAAATGAAAGGTTCTCTGAAAGAGCAAGGATTCATTACCTTGCTTCCATTCCATATAATAAATCTTTGTGAAAGTGACAAGCCTCAAAAGAATGAGAGAGAGAGAGAGCAGAGGGAAGCCAATTTCTTAGGCATAGGGAGTGTGTATAAAAACAGCAAGGAACCTTCCCCACCACCCCTGTCTCTGAATGGGTAAGGGTCCTTTTGCTAAGATTCCTCAAGGACACAGAATTGAGGAAGACTAGAACCGTCTTAGAGAGCAACAACTCCCAACCCCCTTGGTTTTAAGATGATGGAAGTGAGACTCTGAGAAATTGATTGACATCCTCAGGGTTACCCAGAGAAAAGTGGGAACAAGATAAGGCTCCAGACTCTCAAATCATACTGTGTCCTTGTGAAACCAGTAAGAACAATTTTTGGAATAGAAATAAGCTGGTAATGATAGGAATTTACTCATTTATTCATCAAACATTAGCCCTACTCAGTGCCAAGACTTACTTCAGGGTTCTGAGAATATAGCAATAAGACAAAAAGTCCTTGTCTCATATTCTACATTCAACTAAGCAAATAAACATAAATGGTAACGTTAGGTACTAATAAGTGCTAAGACCAAAAATAAAGCAAGTAAGGAGAAGAAGGTGTTAACAGGGGCTGTTTTATATGACAGGGAAGCTCTCTCTGAGGAGGTGACATTTGATCTGACACCAGAACAAAGTGAGGAAGCAAGCCAGGTGAAGATCTGGGAGCGGGATGTGTCAAGCAGAGGCCTCGAGGTAGGACTATTTATGTGTTGAAAACAGCAGAGAAGCCAGTATGGCTGGGTAAGAATGAAACAAGGAGAGGGAAAAAGAAGACTGGAGGGTAGCCAGGGCCAGATCCTGAAACAGTTTGGATCTTAAGTGTATTGGGAACTATTGGAGGTTTTTGAGTAAAGCAGTGATGTTATGTGATTTACTTTCGAGAAAGACCAGCCCTGATTTTAGTGTGGTTAATAGGTTATAAAGCGGTAAAGGTGTAAACAGGGAGACCTGGTTGGTAATCCAGAAGAGAAACAACAAGGGTTTCGTATGACACCCAGAACTCATTTTCATTCTTGTTTCTTTCCTTTGTCCACTAGAGGAGGTAGAAAGCCAAATGCTTTATTTCCTAGCTGCCTATGCAGCACAAGGTGACAATGTATCGTGGTTCTGGCCAATGAAATAGAAATGGTAGTCTACTGAAAAGGCTTTGGGGAAATCACTGCTTTCTTGATAAGAAGAGTGACTCACATGGTTGACATTGATTCTCCCCACCCCTTTTCTCTTTATGCTCTTCCCTTCTTTCTACCTGGAATGTGAATATGATGCCTGGAGATGCAGTAGTCAGTTTGTGTGCATGAGGCAATACGCCAAGAAAGATAAAACAGAAAACTAGACAGAGCCTATATCCATCATGACCTCATGGGGCCACCTCACCAATCCATCCTCTGGATGACCTTTACACAAACCTAATAATAACCCCCTAAGGAAAGGGATCAACAAACTTTTTCTGTAAAGGGCCAAATAATAAATATTTTAGGCTTGATGGGCTAGATATTTTCTGTTACAACTACTCAGTTCTGTTGTTAAAGCACAAAAGTAGACATGGACAGTATGTGGAAGAATGAGAATGGCTATGCTTCAATAAAACTTTAATTACCAAAATAGGTGGCAGGCTAGATTTGGTCCTGGGGACCTTGTTTGCTGATTGTTGATTTAAGCCACTGCAGTTGAGTTTTCTTCTCACTTGCAACTCCAGCCATTCTTAATTAACACACATAGATCAAAGTGGTGTCTTTGGAGGTGGCAAGAGGTGATTAAATACAGAATATATTTGTTGTCAAGGATGATACCAAGGTCTGGAGAGTGAAAAACTGGTTGGATGATTGTGCCTTTTATTGAGATGAGAAACACTAGGGAGGATTAGGCCGGGGGAAGAGGGTGGAAAGCAATAATTTTGTTTTGGACATGTTAGGTTTGAGATGCCTACTTGACATACGAATGGAAGTATCAAGGAGAAAGTTGAGGGGGGAGATTGGGGCCAGATCTGTCTGTCTGTCTGTCTATCTATCTATCTATCTATGAATGAGTCGTTATGGAGTAGTTGAAATTAAAGCCAGGAGACAAAATGAGATCACCTAGGAAATGAGCGCAGATAGAGAAGTTCAAGGATTGAGCTCTAATGTATCCTGACAATTAGAGGTTAGGACAAAGAAAATGATTCAGCCAAGAGGACTCAGAAGAAATTATCATATATTTAGGAGAAAAACCAAAGGATTTCCTAGAATCCAAGTGAAGAAAATGTGTGACGTGTGTTACATGCTTTAGAGAGATTGAGTGAGATGAGGATGAAGAATGGGCCATACAATTTGGTAACATGGAAGTCATTAGGGCTTTGACCAGAGATGTTTTTGGTGGAGTGTTGGAGATAAAACCATAATTTGTGTGGGTTCAAGACAAATGGGATGTAAGGAATTAGAAGTATCAAGATACAAACTCTTTTGAAGAGTTTTCATGTAAAGAACAGAAAAATAGGCAATGGAAGGGAATAGCTAAAGAGATTATGAGAGGCTTTCTTTAAGTGGGAGATATTATGGTCTCTTTCTATGCTGATGGAAATAGTTTATTAGAGTTCCAGTCATGATGAACTAGGTAACTTGGACCTAATATACCATTGAGGACAACTAGACAAACTGGAAAAAAATGTGTTAAGTCAGATTAAAAGCATTAGAGAGCTGGAATCACAGGACTAATATCCAGGAAAAGACAGAAATCCAGGGAAGTTAGTCTGGCGTTTGGGGATGCTTTGACCCTGCTGGCATGTGCTGATCCAAGAGATGATGTCCAAGAGGTTGAGCAGTGCTTTTGAAAGCCATGTGGTACTAGACGACAAGTGGGAGGTCAACGTTTGCCATATCAAAACTGTGTTTTATGTGTATAGTTTGATGGAATTCTTGGAAATACTTTCTCACTTACCCTATTTTTCACAAAAGTTTGTGACTGCAATGGATTCTACCCTGGACACAGTGACATAATTTTGAACTTCCAGTGTAGGAATCTAGATTCGAGTGGTAGTTTGCTTAGGTGTTTTTATGTGGCATATTGCATAGGGTAAATCTGATATATTGCCTCATTCTTTGCCTTATGTCCTCTTTCTTTCATTCCCCCTTTTCCTTTATTATCTTTAATTGCACCTTTATTTTCCATTATTGCCAACAAGACCCAGGCAGAAACTACTTTTCTCAGTGCATGACTGGTGGAGGAAAGAAGAACAAAAAATGAATGTTTCACAGATAGCATATCTGTTTGGGAATATGAAAACATCTGGAAATGGATAGTGGTAATGGTTGCACAAAAACCAATGTATTTGATGCCAGCTGAATAGAATTGTACACCTAAGTGTTTAAAATGGTGAATTTTGTTATACATATTTAAACACAATAAAAAAAGTGACAAAGTGGAAAAAAAAAAAAGTTGTTGGGATGCCTGGGTGGCTCAGTTGGTTAAGCATCTGCCTTCGGCTCAGGTCATGATCCCAGGGTCCTGGGATTGAGCCCTGCATTGGGCTCCCTGCTCAATGGTCCCATGAAGAATTTGGTTTCTTTCTTTCCTTCTGCTCTGCCACCTCAGTGTGTTGGCTTTTCCTTGTAGGCTGGCTGCTCTCATGGCCCCAAGATGGCTGCTACCATTCTTGCTTCTGAAAAAGATGACAGGCTGCTCTCTCGTGAACTTCCAAAAAGTGAGGGAAATAGTCTCAGGAGCCCCCAAGGTCTTCACCTCATGTTTCACTGACCAGAATTGTGTCACATGCCATTTCTAAGCCAACCCGAGTGAAAGAGAATGGAACTACCCATGCTGGGCTTAGATTAATCAGGATTCTTCCTCTGGGTGAAAGGAGTAGATGGGTGATGGGTTAAACGAAGGTCCCCCTGAATTTCTTTAGCGAGGTAGAATGGCCATTGGGTAGGCAACCGTGGTGTCCGCCAAGTGATAAAACTGAAGACCTTAGACTCATGTCAGTTGGGTGCAAGATGGAAAAAGAGCAGAAAAGTAGGGGCAGCAGGGCACAGAGATCAGCCGGCAAGCCAGTCATGAATGGCTCGTGTCTGTGTGCTGGACTTTCCAAACTCCTTGGCTGGCTAACGTTAGGGTGATCAAACTGTCTCTTGACATTGTGTCTCACCAAAATCGGAGATGCCTGACTTCAAAAATCTGTTTACAGCAACAGATTATTTCCACTGTCTTCAGCATAACATCTTTTCCTGTACTGCTTATTCAACACAATTTTGTACCGGATTTTGCCAGATCAATTTACATTTTAATGCAGAATAAACATCCAATCTAGAAATCAAGTCTGTTCAGAGACCAGGGAGACATCTCCACGGTGTCCTATTAACGTGCCATGCTGTCAGATTTGAAAGTATCCTGCTGGAGAACATCATCTATAAACCATGTTTCCCTGTTTTACTTTATTGTGTTGTTAAAACTCTGTTGGCTATTATTTTCCTCTGTCTATTTCCAAACACTAATTTACTGATGTGGAACTGGACTAGTCAGTGACCTTTCAAGTACATCCTACATCCCCCCTGAAATAGCAAAGCAATTCAAGGACACACTTATGGTCATTATGTACAGATCTCTTTTTTCTCTCTCAGCTTCTTCCAAAACACATGTTCTGTTATATCAAACATGCTGGTAAGTACACTCTAAATAGGTTTGAAAATAGGTTAAAACATATCACTCTAATGTCACATAATGCATGTGCAATGGTACAGCCATGCCATTTTGATCATTTTGCACAAATGCCACAGAAATTGACTGATGAGGGTTAACTGAGCTCCCGCTACGTCTGAGGGACCACTTTAGAGCATAGAATCAAGTAACATTCCTTACCAACAGAGTGCAATTCTCAGTAAGGGCCGAAGTGCTTAACAATAGTATGAACCTCTCAGTCATATAGGGTCTTCTAAGAGATACAAGTATTGTTTCAAGGGAAATCAGATCAGAAATATGAAGGAAAAAAAATAAGAGTACTGAATTATTAAGGAGGCCATTTAAAAGCTTCATAAATTCTGATCTACTCTGTACTAAGCAGTCTTTTAAGAATTGCTTAGCAGAAGTTGTATTTTTTTGTGGGTTTGTGTGTGTGTGTTTGTGTGTGTGACTGCCAAGATTTCATTTTTTGATTAACCAAAATGCTTCCAATTTAGAAGACTATATAATTGAATTAGCATAATGAACCCCTTTAAGATTAGAAAGTCTTTTGGAAGTAGCAACTGGCCCTGGAAACTATGAACAAATGTACAAGTGATCAGTGCAAGCACAATATAAAGAAAGCTTGACATATATCTCATCAACTTTCTCTGGGCGGGCAGGAAAACCTGTCTTGGGACTCTCTTTGGCAATTTCAGAAAATGTCCACACATGTCACAGTGAGAATACTTTTCAGTTGCATTATTCCTTCCTCCTTTCACCCAGCTCTCTTCAGAACCAGTGTCTCTGTGGTCAGCCTATGTATGGACAAGGTTATAGAGAGGAAGATTCATCCAAAACCATTCCTCCTTCCAGATCTAGGGAAGATTTTACTAATTATTGATTATGTCATGTCACTCCCCCTAACCCCTTATGTTAAGATGAGACCTCAGGAAAAAAAAAAAAAAAGAGACCTCAGAATCCTTCTTTGTGATGGGCTCCATGGGACTGGAGAGTGACTCAAAGATTGCCTGGTGATTGTTATTTTTGTCATCCTTATCATTATCAATATTGTATAAAAATAAGCAAGCTGTTTGGGTCTACCTTTTACGTTCTCTTTCCCAGCCACTGTTTGTTATATAGCGGTTGTTGGAAACCTTTATAAAATTCTCATCCTATACTTTTGAATTTGCTGTTGATTTTACTTTAAATCATTAATCTTGTTCAGTTAAAAAAAAAAATCTCTAATTTAGTTTTCCCCATTGGCATCTCTTTGCCCTGCTCTCAAATATCCATGGCTTCTTACTGAAATGTTTTCATTTGTCTGCAAGGAAACATGTCCAATTCACTGAGCACCGTTCCTCTGCAGAAAGCTCCATTTCTCTTCCTTTAGGGTCCATTTCTGGACCTGAGGTTCTCCTTGTCCAAAGTCTGAAGCTTCTGTTCAGAGGAAGCCACACTGCCTAGGAACAGCATGAAAGACTATGGAAGAGTTTAATTTGGGTAGAAAGTGACTGGATAGAGTTTTGCAGGGAATTAAGACAGGCTAGTGCAAGAGGCATCATGAAAAAGGAAAAGCTTATCTGTGGCCAACCTGCTATGTGCCCATACAATATTCATTAGCACCCTGCTTTCTTACTGGCAAGCTTAATTTGCTTTTGGGCAGTAATGTGCCCAGCTAAAGTGACATCTTCTACAACTGCCTCTGGGGGGTCCTGGGTCCTTGATGATGTCACAGAGCTGCAACACAAGCCCCTGTTTGGCAACCTCTATACTACGTACTGTGCGAGACAAAGAAGACTCTTAATTATTTAAGTCACTGCAGCACAATTTCTGTTGCTCAGGGTTGAATGCAGTCCTAATGGAGCAGAGTTTCTGATGACCTCAGTGCTATTGACATTTTGAATTGAAACTTTGTCCTGTGGGGGATGGGATTGTACTGTACACTGTAGGACACTTAGCAGCATCTCTAACCTCTGTCCACTCAATGCCTAGTTGTGACAACCAGATATGTTTCCCAACATTGCCAGATGTCCCCAGGCAAGAGAAGGAGCAAAATCACTGTGGTTCCTGGAGACAGAACCTCCAAAGGCATGGATGTATGAATCCATCTATGTACCCAAGTGGTTGGAGTTTATGATGCTTTTATACAGATGTATTGGAGTCTTTTTAGTGCAGCTTCTTGTTTCCTTTTTGTAGCACTCTCCCCTTGAATGTATTTGGTTCTTCTGTGGCATTGACAAGGTAAGCACCGCCTTTCAAACCACTGCATTTTACCTTGTCAATTACTGTTGCCTCTTTCTTAAATTTAATGTAACCTTTTTATGTAACTAAAACAAAAGATTCTGCTTTTCCCTTCCCCTGAGATACTGCTCCGTTCATTTTTTACATTTAGTTTGTCAGAGGTTTGGAATTCAATTTTTACACCATGAGGAATTATTTCTATTTTATAAAGAATATTTAATATTAATTTGTGAATGCCCAAAATATCAACTACATAAATTAAAACTGAATAATATCATCTACAAGAAGCTAGCTCCACATGGTCCACACCTTGATTAATTTCCTGACACATTTCCTATTCCTAATTCTCTCTTTCTATTAGTAATAACAGACACATTTATTATGTGGTGTAAGCAGAAAAGAGAGGATAAGAGAAACCTGAGGTTAGCTGGGTTCTACCTGGGTGGTGGAGCGTGCAGGTACATGCCTCAGCGGCAGAAGGCACCTTTGGGCAGGGGGAGCCCCATACCAGAACACCAGCGAGGTGAGCAGAGTAGAGACTCAGCCCTACTCTGAGACTACTCAGCCCCTCCGCCCACACCTGGTACATTAAATGTCCAGCTCAGTCATGTAGCAGCTTAGGGCAGCAGCACATGATTTGTTGCAAAGGACGTTAGAAGCCATTCTGGCTTTTATTGACGCTGAGAAAGAGGTTCCAGAACAATGCTACAGTCTTTTGCCCAACAAAATAAGCACATCTGGTTAGGATGAGCTCCTTTATGCTGGTTTCCAGAGTTCAGGGGCTTGGGCATCAACTGCATCCTAATTTAATATTTTTTAAATTATAGACACAGCTTCCAGATATGGGAAGGAGTAACCCGTCACTTACAAATGTTATCATTAGGCTCCTGAGTTTTACAAGACAAAACATCTGAAAGTTTCTCTTAATTGCTCCTCAAAATTATCCTTACCCTCTCCCTGGTCATTGTAATTGAAAACAGAAATTCCTTCTCAGGGCTAAGAGTCCTCCTTGTTAAGTTATACCAAATGGATACACATTTTTGTTGCGAGTGAAATTAACAAAGGATTTTCTGTCTTTGGGCTCAATTCTGATGCCTGAAGCCCATGCTAAGTAGAATAACTGACAAAATATTATATACTTTTTTGGAGTGCCATCTGAAAGCATAATAATAATACCCTTGGGAAATTGTAGCAATCAAAATGTAGTGTGTGAGCCTCTGGTTACTCGTTTCTTATTAAATAGGAAAACAATAGAAATGTCAGAATAATAATAAAGCCAAACACTTCAAAGTCTCATATCCACAGACTAAGATGAAAAAGCATACAGACAGGATATTACTGCTCTGGAAATAGAGAAAGAAAATCTGGCGGATTACAGAAGTCATGGTCTATGGTGTCTTGATTTCAGAAACAAGAGATAAGTAGAAAGAACTCTGCAACTTTGCAATGACTCTTTCATTGCAGGGTGCAAAGAACACTGGGGAAGTGAAACTTTCATGACTAGTAATGTTTTTTTTATAAGGCAAGGGGGACCTTCGGGGCCTGGATTCCTCAGGAGGGTTAGGAACTGCTGTTTAAGTTTTTGTGGTTTGTTTCATAAAAGAAGTTTAGAACCATGCACTTCTTTGGTCCAAGTCCAAAACAAATTCAGCTCAGTTTGTGCAGAGGTTTGGGGAGCCGGTTGGAAGTAGGTGGGCATGGAGCCGACGACCCAAGGCAAGGGGGCCCTGTGGCACAGAGCTTCAGGGGTTACTCACCCACAGAGGTTGGCCAGCCTGGTGACTTGAGTCAGGTTGCTCAACCTGTCCAAATGTCAATTTCCTAACCGTATGGAAGATATTGGCGATGACTGCCTGGCAGGACTGAGGGTGAACAAGAGTGGATCATGTATGTGAAGCACTTAGCAGTGGGACTTGGCACACAGTAACCAAGAAATAATCAGTCAACTGAAAAACTCATTCTAACTTTTAGGTTACTAAGACATCTCCTAGATCAGAACAACTAGGCAAAGGGTCTAGGAATCTGCATTTTTTTTAAGGTTTATTTATTTATCTTTGAGAGAGAGAGGCACATGTGAGGGCTGGGGGTGCGGGGAGCAGAGGGAGAGGGAGAGAAGCAGACTCCCTGCTGAGCTTGGAGCCTACCCCAGGGCTTCATCTCATGACTCCGAGATCATGATCTGAGCTGAAACCAAGAGTTGGATGGATGCTCGATCCACTGAGCCACCCAGGTGCCCCACGGAATCTGCGTTTTTAATAAGCAAAGCTAATGCACTTGAGTTGTGAGAGGCATCCATTCCTACCTACAGCAGCTCAGAACCCTCCTTTGGAATCCACTCTGAAGAGCGATTAACTGTGAGGATTCCCAGTTTGCTCTGGACTCTGGAAACAAATGTGGACATGAGATTTTCAAGATTTTAGCTATGGATGAGGTGGTTTGGGGTAGCAGGTTGCTTCTCACTCATCCTTTGGGGCCCTGGGATGAGGACAAGGAAGGTGGGCTTGGCAAGCTCACTGCCCTGCCCCAGACCTGAAGGTTAGCTCAGGACAGGAAACAGCGGGAGCTTCTCTAAGACGCTCTAGAGCTGGATCTGCATTCCAGGGGGACACAGACGACGTGGCTTCTCTGACAAGGGGCATTCAGGGAGTGACCTGGAGCCACTCCAGTGCCCAGCCCATCCACTCCTGAACAGTTAGCTTCTGTGTCTAGGCAGAGGCTGCAATGTAGGTTCGTTTGGTTTAAGACAAGCCCTGGGGAAGGATGAAGTTACTTCCCTAACTCCTCTCTCTCAAGGGAGACAGGAAAGAATGCAACACATTCTCCTTCCTCACTCACCTCTCTCCTTCCAGTCCCCTCCAGAAAGTCTTGTTTTAACTGTAGCAGCTATATTACTCTTAAAAAGACTAAGAGTATGCCTTCTTAAAAAAAAGCAATTCTATCTGCTAGGTGCTGTGCTCAGGACTTTACAAATCTCAGCTCCTTTCATCCTAATGACTTCCCCGTCAGGTAAATGTCATATTGTCCTTACAGATGTGGCAGCTGAGGCTCAGGCTTGTGACGTGGGAGCTTGATCCTAAGTAACAGACGGGATTCCGTCCCAGGTCTGTTTGGTTCCACAGCTTGTCCTTTTTTTTTTTTTTTTTAATTTGACAATGCATTTAATTATACTTATTTATTGACCTGCTTATTATTTGCCTCTACTGTGCAATGAAATGATGTGCTCATGCGTGCGTGTGCATGCATACGCACGTAAAAAATTTAATATGTTAGATTTGACTCTCTGTGTTATTTAATTTTAACACTAACCTTTATTCGTGCTCATTCAGATGGTCATCTTGTTTATATATTTTGAATTTAAAAATCAGGATATATTCATCAACAAAAGAGTTTTGTTTTTTTCTTTCTTTCTCATTTGTGAATGCTTGTTATCTGAGGAGACAGTAACAGGGAAGACAATTTGAAACTGAGGCTGTCTCAGAAGATCTGGGACAAATAGTTACTGTCACCTGTTAATATACAAAATATTAAAAGGATGGTTGTTGGTCATCATGGCTACTTGCTTCAAAACTGTGCAAAACACGATTTCTCTCTTCCTCTTTGTCATTTATCTCTATATATCCCCCCCCCCCCAAGGAAAGCATGTATGTGTTTTCTTCCTTAGAAATAAAAGTCAGGAGAAAAGGGACAATTAAACACCAAGAGGAATGAGTCAGGGTTGATAAAGACACAGAGAAGCCAGGGACAGGGACGGGGGTGGCCATTTCTCCCAGAACTCTCATCAGAAGGGCAATGCATCTGCAGAAGCACCAGGACGGTTGGGGGTGACGAATGGCAGGCACCAGGCTGGGAGAACTGCAGACACAGAAATCAAATAGTTTCCTTATAAAGCAAAACAGCGAGGAAATTAATGGCTTATGGAAAAACAAAGGCGCAATCTGGTGACTGCTTTTAGAAAGGCCTCTCCCCTCTGCCCTGGGCAAACCAGAAAATCCAATAGGAGGTTTTTATCATTTAATGGCAGGAAGGGGCCATTAGCATCCAATGTGCCCAGAGGCACACCAAACAGAAATATTCCTTAGATTTGTAATTAACTCTTCAAAGTGCTAAGTCTGCTTAAAAAAAAAAGAAAAAAGAAAAACTGCTCCCTGACAATTTCAGGGTGGGAGCAGTGCAATAGGCACTGAGAAACTCTCCAGCCAATTAACATCCTTGGAAACTGCTTTAGTAAAGGAAGACTAAATGGGCAGTTTAATTACATAGGCGTCTGTGCCCTTATTTCTCTAATTTCTCAATTAATGGGTCTACAAATAGCTTGGAGGAGAATAATTCAGTAACCTAACATCTCAGCAGGAGACTCCAAACCTGTTAGTGCTGACATTTTTTTTTCTTTAAAAATAAATGGAAGTTGTGTCTATTGCTTTCCAAGTAGAAAATTATTCCCCAGTACAAATGGGCCTTTAATAGAAAGCTACTGGGAATAGTGTGGTATTTAAAGTGATCTCCACAGGAGACTGTTTTTGGACTGCACTGCGATTCAAGGGGGAATATGTGGTCACAGGGGACACTGACGAGCCAGGACCTATGGAATGATGGAACATGCACGCTTTACTAGTGAAGAAGCAGACAAGATCAATCACTGATTTCACTACGCAATATGAGGAATATGAGAAATACTGAGGCCCTAATTCTTGTCTTCTCGAGACTGAATGGCTACTTCTTTGGCATGCGGGCACTTACTTGATGATAAGAGATGGCCTTCAAGTGGGAACTCTGCTAGAGGAGATTTTCATATTGCTGTTTTTCCTTGTAAGCCTAAGCTCAAGATCCTATGTAATTTTGAAAAAATAAACCCTATGATTTCATGCTTTTGTTTCATTGGCAAATTGGAGATCATTTTGTGTGTGAGTGGCAATACGCCATTATCAATTGTTTTCTTTTTCTATAATTTCACAATAGCTGTGTCACATTTGCATGACAGATAATCCTGTCAGAATGTTGCAGTTGCCTTTAGGTTGGGTCCAATAACCAGAAGGCTTAGCTTAGTAAGTACTTGCAAGATTCTATCATGGTGTAGAGGAAAGAGAACACTAGTGCACTGTTGGTAGAATGTAAATTGGTACAGCCACTCTGGAAAACAGTATGGCAGTTGCTCAAAACGTTAAAACTAGAACCACCCTAGGATCCTGTAATCCCACTTCTGGGTATGTATCTGAAAGAGATAAAGTCACCATATTGAGGAGATCTCTGCACCCTCGTGTTCACTGCAGCATTATTCACAATAGCCAAGACGTGGAAACAACCCAAATGTCCATTGATGGGGTGAGTGGATAAAGAAAATGTGAGACGGATATATGTAACCCCTCACGGTGGAATATTATTTGGCCATAAAAAAGAAGGAAATCCTGACATCTGTGACAACATGGATGGACCTCGAGGGCATTATGCTAAGTAAAATAGACAGAGAAAGACAAATACTATGTATCTCACTTGTATGTATAATCTTAAAAAAGAAAAAGACAAACTCGAAAAAAGAGAGTAAAATGGGCTTGCCAGGGGCTGGGGGAGAGGTGGAAATAGGGGAGATGTTGGTCAAAGGGTACAAAATTCCAGTTATAAGATGAATAAGTTCTAGGGGTCTAATATACAGCGTGATGACTATAGTTAACAGTACTGCAATATACACTTGAATGTTGTTAAGAGTAAATCTTAAATGTTCTCACCACACCAAAAAAAAAAAATTTTGTGGAGGTGATGGATGTGTTTACTGACATTATTGTGTAATCATTTTGTAATGTATGCATATATTAAATAATCACATTATACACCCTATACTTATACAGTGATATTATGTTCCGTATCAGTTATACCTCAATAAAACTAGAGGAAAAAAAAGTCCTATCATGGGATTTATCCCCACTTTAAACTTCCTCCAAGTCAGTCATTCCTCCGAGTCTGGGTGAACCCTGGTTGAGGTACAGTGCTTCACGTGGGTTTAGTAATAGAGGTCTACCCCTTTTAGCCCCTATTTGGAACACACTCACAGACATCTAATGGGTTTTGCAGTTTGTTCCAGAAAGGGCCTTGAAAAGTATAATTTCGTTAGTCCAGGGCCACTGGGATAGCTATCTTTTGAACTTTCCCTGCAGACCTGGGTCAGGAGGCTGTGAGTAGAAGCCAAGGGACGAGGCTGAGAACCAGAGGCAGCTCAGAGACTTTGGCCACGCAGCACTTAGCGCAGTGTGGCTGGCTCCTTTCATGTCAGGATTTCCTCCCTTGGCCTTGAGTCCAGTTTTCCAGGTACCTAAGCAAGTGGTCAATCGCTGTCTATGGTGGGGGCCTCGGGAGCATCACATAGGCCACCAGCTTATGAGGACTGCCACTTGTCAGTCACTAGTAACTTGTCAAACTTACTACATTCCCGGGCCAAACCATGAAAGCTTATTTAAGCTGTGATATAACTGAAATACAATATGATGAAATAGTTTTTGATTTATCTTAAATCCTTGTGCTTGAGAAAAACTAGCCTACCTAAAAAAACTAAGAGAGAGTCTAAAAAAGGCCTCCTGAGCCCTGCTCTTCCTTATATCTAAGAAAATGTCAAAGCATCCAGCTTCCTTGATCTCCAAGGACAACCTCTCCCAGCAGGTTGGTATCACTCATTCTAAGAGTTGAGAGTTTCTCCCCCAACTCATAAATGGAACAAAGAAAGGGAGAGGAGAGAGAGGGAGATAGGAAAGGAATAAGAAAGGAGATGGAAGAGTGGGTATCTTGAGGTGGAATTAGCTACAAGTGACATTAGAAAAAAGAAAACTAATTTTCACACTGTTGCTGTCTATAATGAGCAGGGCAGGGAGCCAAGTGGTTCCAGAAGGGTGGGAGGAAGAAAAAGAGTTTGGGGAGATGTGGGGGGCATCTTGATGGTATTACAGATTTTAACAGTGTAGCAGGTCATGGCCTCTGGAGGTGGCTGGGAAAACACCTTCCAGCCCAGATGTTCTTCTCCAGCATGACCTTGCCACCCTCCCATCGAGGGGGAGACGTTTAAGCCTTCTCCGCTGGAAAGCGGACGGATCTATGCCTCGCTCGTCACTAACAGAGCACAGCCGAAGTGAGGCTATGTGACTTTGGAGACTAGATCGTAAAAGATAACGCAGCTTCTGCCTCGTCTGCTGGGATGCTCACTTTTGGAGACCAGCTGTGTCGAGGGCGCCACACGGTGAGGAGCCCAGGCCACCAGGAGAAGCCACAGGGAGACACTCCGGTCAGCAGTCGCTGTCCAAGCACTGGACATGTGCGCGAAGAAACCCCCAGGTGAGCCCCGCCCTCCATCAGTGACTCACCCCCAATAGTCAGGTGTGCAGCTGAGGCCCCAGACATCATGCAGAAGAATCAAACCGTCTCTGCCACCCCTTCCTGAACACCTGACCACACAGAATCGTGGCTGTCGTTTTATCCCATCAAGTTTGGGGTCGTTCTTCAGCAAAATAACTCCAACAAAGAGCAATTGCCATTCTTGTTGGAAATAATTGCCCTTCCTGCTATTTGAAATGGTTTTTCAAATAGAAGACCTACACTTCTAATCCTCTTGCATCAGCAGAGAACTCAAGGGTGCTCAAGAAAAACTTTCTGACCCTGGGGAAATGTGACACAATCATCTAATGGCAAAGCCCTCTGGGTACCTAAACTTCTCCACTCCTTAATGAGATAATATATCATCTATGCAAAGAAGGGATTTGTGGATAAGTTGAAAGGCCTGGACAGTTCACCTGTGGGAAGGACTGTGAGTCAGAGCTGGAGTTGATAAAGCCTTGAAATCACTCCAGCCCGCCTGCCAACCTCTTCTCAGCTCCAAGTGCATTTACAGCCCGTGCTTGCGTCCGCCCATGAGCGCTCCCTGCCCCACCGACAGAGCTGCTTTAATCTCGGACATTGCAGACTGGTCAGACAGCCGTGGTCCCTGCATGGAGCCCGGGCTGTTTACTCAACAATTTTCACACTTTGGGCCTCATTTTACTCTAGAAGCCCAACTCTAAATTCTTCTTCAAAAATTTAGTGGAGAATGAATAGAGAATGTTAGAATCAAATTATTTTGTGCAGACAGCGTTTAACTGTTAAAAGACTCCACTGTTCTCCCCCCCCAGTTTTAACCATTATAAAATGGACAGTCCAACGGCATCTAGCACATTCACAATGTTGCACAATCATCACCTCTACCAGGTTTCAAAACATGGATTTTAAACTTACTCTTTCTCTACAGCTTTCTTCATGAAGCTTCTTATCTTTTAGAGTTCCTCTTTTCTCTCCAGAGAACTTGTTGAGCTCCCACTTCAGGACTCCCCACCCTTCCAAGCCCTGAGTTGAGAAGGAACCATAAGGGCTGAAGGTGCCTTCCCCAGGCGACTGGGTTTAAGCCTTCTAGTCAGAGCCATTTCTCCTCTCCATTCAAAGGGGCAAGTGGGGAGAATTACTTTCTTTATAAAGACTACATACAGGCATTTTGCATTTGTAATAATTTTAGTATCTGAGGTCTGTTAAGGTTTGAAGCAGCAAAGAAGAGGAGTCAAGAAGTTGGGCAGAGATTGGCTTGTGGAATAGCTACAGGTGCCCGAGGTAAAATACAAGTTTCCAATCATTCTGTAACAGTGCTGGGAAACCTTTCTGAAGGCCAGAAGAAGAGCCCCGGTGGTCCCAAGGAATGATTCAGGAACGACAATTAAAACACACCCTGAAATAGTAGAGGAAGAAAAGAACTCGAAGATCATCTAGTCCAACCTATTCCTTTTACAAATGAAGAGACTGAGACCCAGAGAAGCAAATTATTCCTAATCCCACAACTAGTTAGTGACAGAGCAAGGAACAGAGATCAAATTAATCTGGAGGTCATGGGGCTTTGGAAACCAGACAGATCTAGAGTCAATCCTGGTTTTATCACTTATCGGTATAATATCCCTATAACGCAGTAATTAAATTCTGGCTATTTAACCAAGATAAATGAAAAAGGCCTGTGCAAAGATGTTTATGGTAACATTATTCAAAATGCCGCCCCAAGAAAACAATCTAAATAGCCATTAACAGGACAGTGGACAGACAAAAATTGTGGTGTATTCAAACAACAGAATACTACTCAGAAGTAACTACTGATACAAACAGCAATATGGATGAATCGCAAAGACATTATGTTGAACAAAGGAAGCAAGAAACAAAAGAGTACATACTGTTCATACTGTGCATACATACATACTGTGTCATTCCATTTATATGAAGTTCAAGAATAGTCAGCATCTGTTCTAGATTACTGTAGCAATATGCAAACAGTGATTGCAAGTGGAGCACAGGAAATTTTCTGGGTTGAGGTGGTAGTTATATGTGTGTGTACATTTATCAAAAATGAATGGATTCTGCACTTAATGCATCTCATTCTATGTAAATTTTCCTTCAATTTAAAAAGTATATTTGCTTTTTTTGGGGAAAGGGGGCACCTGGGTGGCTCAGTCAGCTAAGCATCTGACTCTTGGTTTCAGCTCAGGTCATGATCTTAGGGTGGGGGATCGAGCCCTGTGTTGGGCTCCCTGCTCAGTGGGGAGTCTGCTTGAGGTTCTCTCCCTCTTCCTGTGCCCCTCCCCTGCTGGCTCTCTCTCTCTCTCTAAAATACAGAAATCTTTAAAAAAATAAATAAAAATTATATTTGCTTTTTAAAAACATGGACAAGGGGCACCTGGGTGGCTCAGTGGGTTAAAGCCTCTGCCTTCAGTTCAGGTCATGATCTCAGGGTCCTGGGATCGAGCCCCGCATCGGGCTCTCTGCTCGGCGGGGAGCCTGCTTCCCTCTCTCTCTCTCTGCCTGCCTCTCTGCCTACTTGTGATCCCTCTCTCTCTCTCTGTCAAATAAATAAATAAAATCTTAAAAAAAGAAAAAACAACATGGACAAATACAGTAGAGGTTTTTTTTAATTATGAGAAAATGCCATCATCAACTCTATGCCAATAAATATGAAAATGTAGGTGAAATGGTGAATTTTCTTTTTTCTTTTTTTCTAAGATTTTATTTATTTATTTGTCAGAGAAAGAGAGAGTACAAGAAGGGGGAGCAGCAGGCAGAGGGAGAAGCAGGTTCCCTGTTGAGGAAGGAGCCCAATGCAAGGCTCGATCCCAGGACTCTGAGATCATGACCTGAGCCGAAGGCAGACGCTTAACTCACTGAGCCACCCAGGTGTCCCCGAAATGGTGAATTTTCTAAAAATTTCAAAATAACCAAAATTATCTTAAGAAAAAAAAAAAAAGAGCACCTGAATTAACCAAATACCATGGAGAAAACCTAGTCAGTCAAAATCTCCTCTTGCTCCTTCCCAAATACTCAAGATAAATTTAGAAATGACTATGACCAAACCACAAAGCAACAAAGCGGTTGGTCCTTAAACAACATGAGGGTAGGTTAGGGGCACCAATCCCCCATGTAGTTGACAACCTGAGAATAACTTTTGACTCCCCCCAAACTTAACAATGAATAGCCTACTGGTGAGAAGAAGCCTGACTGATAACAGCTGATTGACACCTAATTTGTATGTTATATACCATATATTTTTATAATAAAGTAAGCTAGAGAAAAATGTTATTAAGAAAATCATAAGAGAAAATACATTTACAGTACTGTACTATATTTATATTTTTAAAAATCCATGTATAAATGGACCTGCACATTCACATCTGTGTTGTATGAGTGTCAACTGTGTATCCGAGAATTTAAAAAGAAGAAATAGTTACCCAGACAATTTCATAAGGTTAATAAAACTATGACAAGGAAAGAAAATTACAGACCTAATATAACTTTAAGGAATATATGAAAAATTTCCGGGTAAAATAGTGGTTAAATTCAGACAGGCATTTTAAAAATTATCAACATTGCCACACAGAGGAGAAAACAATGTGCTTGTCAATAGACGAGGCTGGACTAATTGGATAGCGTGAAAAAAAAGAAACCTTGATTCTTCACATACTAAAAAATCAATTCCAGATGAAGTCAGCATAGTGGTTAACTTTCAGGAGTGCAGCTTCGGGAAGGGGTCAGGAGAGACACACCTGGAATGTTTGTATTGTTTTCTCTCTTGATTTCTATTCTCGTTAATTAGGGGTGTTTGCTTTGTAAATATGCATCAAGCTTACTCCTAAGATTCGTGCCCTCTTCCACACGTATAGTGTATTATTATTAAAAAATAATTAAAACCTTGGTGTTGTGCATATGTTTGTTATACTTTGGACTCTCCTTTATGCTTGAAAATCTTTATACAAATAATTCTTGTGGGTCCATATGTGCGAAGCAGTAGAAGGAAAACCAGTGTGATGGTTTGATGGGATGCTATAGATGGCTTGGGTAATGGGCACATCTGTCCTCTGCAGCCTCTGGAGAGAAAAATCACTTACTTGATTGATATTTCTAAACTCAACATCTGGTCATGTCATCCCTCATTTGTAGGCTTTCCATTGCTTATGGAAGAAAATTCAAAACTCCTCTGTAAGATATATGAAAGCGTTCATTTTCCAGTAGTGTAAAGTCCCAGATGCATCTGCTTCCTTCAGGGTCAGTCCATTCCTCTCCACTGAATGGGCCAGTCATGTGGAAATGCTCCAAGGGGGGCTCTATCTCTGTGTCTTTGCTGTCCCCATATGTAATAATACCCACACCTCCGTCTCAGCCCATCAGGCTACAACAAGGGTTTTCCAGACTCAGTTCACATGTCTCTTTTCCTTGGAGGTCTTTCTAGATGCATCCAAGTGGAGCAGAGCCTTCACTTCTTTATACTACTGCTTTACCTTACAGTTGCAATTGTTTCTGGTTTTTTTTTTTTAAATTTAGTTTTATATGCAGATATATGAGCAGCACAATTAATCCTTTTCTAGAAAGATACTATTTTCTTTTTTTTTAAATTTTTTTATTTTTTCTATTTTTTTCCTTCTTTTTTTTTTTTAAAGGATTTTATTTACTTATTTGATAGAGAGAGAGAGAGAGAGCACGAACAGGGGGAGCGACAGAGGGAGAAGCAGGCTCCCCGCTGAGCAGGGAGCCCAACGTAGGACTCAATCCCAGGACCCTGGGATCATGACGTGAGCCGAAGGCAGCTGCTTAACTGACTGCACCACACAGGTACCCCAAAAGAAACTATTTCCAGTAAAGTTAAGTCTTCTTTCACCACTACTCCTAATCCACATTCCCTCCTCTCCCATGTGCCCAGAGGTAACCACCGCTCTGAGGTTGATGTGTATTCCTGGGGACTTCCCTCTAAGACTGTATGTCTTAGAGATCTATGTGTGCTGTAACATGTAGAAGTCGATCCGTCCTATTAACTACTGCATCAAATTCCATGGTATGCTTAAGTCACATTTTATTTAGTGATTATTCTATTGATTGACATTTGGGTTGTTTCCAACTTCTTCTCACCCAATAGCACTACATTCAACATTTTTGTGCCTGTATCTTTGCATTCATATGAGCACTTCTCTTGCTCCTGAAAGTTGGAATCACCAAGTCATAGGGTATGTAACAGTTTTTGAAATAATTGCATCTCTGCTAACTAGATTGTGAGCTGTTTCCATTTTTGTAACCTTAAGCACAAGACCCGTCATACGTATGCCCCAGGACGTGGCGATATGACTCACTGTACTAGGGGGCTCCGTGAACAGGAATGAGTCGATGGATGAAAGATGAATAAATCAGTGGATGGCTTTCAAGTGAATGGATTTGGCTTAGCAGTAATTAATATGAGAGTTCCTGTCGGAAATGTGAAAACTATCAACTGGAAGGGAAAAAAATCTCCTACGCCTTCAGTGGAGTGGGCATTAAGTGCATATTAACAAGAGGATTTTTAGGACATGAAAGGGTGTGACTGTCGCTTTTAGGGGGAAACACCCACGCCACAGTATCTAACAAAGTAATGATGACAGCACCTGACCTTGGCAAGGACAACGTATAAAGCACCACGCTGTGGCCGCGAGGCAGGTGCTTAATGTCTCTGGTTGTGTGCTGGTACCTGGAACACCAGCCCTGTTCTTTGTGGCTCTAACGCTGGTCATGAATTCCAGGAACAAATGGACACGATCGGATGTTTTCGAAAATGTTCTATGATTTTTTGCCCTTCCCAGTTACTTTGTAAACATTTTAAAACATATTACCCCAGAGAATGCTGGTGGAAGCAGCCTGTCGCTACTGTCTGAGCTGCCTCCAGGGCTGGAACATGGGGAGAGGGCACGCCGTGCTCCGTGAGCACCGCCAGCTGTGCATTTGGCTTTTGTCAATGAGGGGAGTCAGAATAGTTGAAAGGCTCAAGCGCCCCTGCCTGGGAGCTGGGGGGGTCTCAGGTTCAGAGTGGAATCTTCTTTTATTAAGTTGGCGTGATGGACGTTTTGTCCAGATAATTCTTCATTGTGAGGCTCTGTCCTGTGTACTATAGGATGTTCAGCAGCATCCCTGGCCTCCTCAGTGGATTCCAATAACATCTCCCGAGTTATGACAACCAAAAACGTTTCTGGACACTGCTCCATGTCTCCTGGAGACAAAATTGCCCCCCGTCGAGAACGACTGCCTTAACTCTACTTTCCTGATTCCTTTAAGAGATTCCTCTAAAATCCTTTGAAGATTCCTTTACAGCTCTGACATTCCTATTTTCATGTTAGCCTCCCATATCTGTTTATAAGGTCAGGTTTACAATAAGTTTCATAGCTGTAGGTTAGATGGCAAAGACTTTCCCCATGTACCAACAGCTGGCAATGTTTGGGAGACAAGCATGTGCCCAGTGCTGTCCTAAGCGCTTTGCACTTAAGTCACTGAATCCACGAAACAACCCATTAGGTAGGTACTATTCCTACCCTAATTTTTCATTTGAGATATTAAGGCACAGAGAGGTTAAGTGACTTGCCTCGGGCTACACAGGGCTTGTAAGTAGTGGAGTCTGGATGAAAACCCAGAAGTTTTGACTCCAGAGGCCCACTCCAAACTATCACAGGGCACTGTCTTTTCTGTTGTTGGAGAGATTGGAGATTTTATAGCTAACGAGGACTGAGTGATATCTCAACTTCTATGTTAGAGGCAATAAGTGGGAGATGAACCAAGAGAGACTGTGGACTCTGAGCAACAAACTGAAGGTTTTGGAGGGGAGGGGGTGGGGGGATGGGCGAGCCTGATGGTGGGTATTGAGGAGGGCAGGTATTGCATGGAGCACTGGGTGTGGTACATAAACAATGAATCTTGTAACACTGAAAAAATAAAATAAAAGTAATTGGGAAAAAAAAGTTGCCGGAGACATCTCTAGGTTCAGTCAGGAGTGAAGCCCGGTTGAAGGTGGGGGCCCAAGGGTCACTGGCGTTGAAGGGCCCGAAGATGGAGGAGAGCAAGAGATACTGTGAGCAAGAGGAAATCAGAGAAATGGGGTTTTTCTAAAGGCCGATCAGGATGTAATGGTCAGGAATGGGTTTCCTGAAATCCTGCAGTTCTGAGCTGCCACTTGTTGGTGACGGATAACCTGGCTCTAGTGGCCTGGAAGGAAGCTGCCTGGTTAGCAGCAACCTGCAGCCAGTCCTCAGTCCTTGACACGGTGCCTCTTTATTTTTTATTGGGATTAAAATCGTATTTATTGCACTAGTTCTCTTTAGGTGTGTCTCTCTGCAGCAGTTCTGTTTTCTCTCTTAACTACTGTCCCTTCTTGAATGTTAGCGTTTGGAAACTCGGAACCCAAGAATTGACAGCTGTTTTCTCTGTTTTCTGTGATCTCATCTCTAACCTGAGGGAATAGTGTGGAATGTCTGGATGATTGAGTGGAAGAAGGTCAAGAAGTAGAAGAAAATACTGTAGTTCCATGGGAATTCTATTGTCTTTTTTAAAAATTTCCATAAAAATGACACTGGGAAATTTGATAGATTGCACCGAATCTGTAGATTGCCTTGGATAGGTTTGACATCTTAACAATATCAAGTCTTTTGACCCATGAGCACTGAACGGCTTTCCTTTTTTTGTCTTTTCTGTTCTTTTTGCCAGTGTTTAGTACTTTTCAGTGTGTCTTTCTCTCTTTCTATAAGTTTAAAAAAAAAAAGGAAAAAATCCTGTGAACAAAAAACATCAATTAATATATGAAGTCACGTTTTTATTCCAAGTCTGTATTATTAGAGGGGCCACAAAGAATCTTGCTGGGAAAGCATCTTGTCCTAAGCCGCTGTCTGAGCTTTATCTAGCCCCCTCCCACACTGCAGCCAAATCCCACTTCCTCCCCTCATCTGCACCCCACTGCCTTTGTTTGCATTATCTACTCTGCTTGGAGTTTCCCTCCCCTATCTCTCCTGCCAAATTCCTACCCATCCCTCGAGGCCCAGCTCCCGTGCCCCATTATGTGATGCCTTCCTCAATCACTGCAGTCAATATATTGTGCCTCTGTGGTCCCACTCTGTCCTTTAGCCTCGTGTGATGGTTATTGGTGTGTGCGTCTTCTCTTCCCTGTAGAATGTAAACTCCCTCAGACTGGGGCCCCTCCTGTAGCTGGGCTTATCTCTGATGAGGCTTTGATTCATGAAAGTACCCATTTAAGTCCCGTGGTAGCAAGCAGCAGCAACAGACTCTGGTTAGCATAAGTGAAAGGTGGGACTTAGTGGAATAATACTGGAATATCAAAGAACTAGCAACACACATGAGCCACCAAGGCTCCAGAAGGGCAGCTCTGGGACCCACACATAGCAACAGCGTTCAGAGGTCTCCTCTGCAGAGCCTGGGAGCATGACTCCATTCCTCTGGCCCCAGGCTGGGTGTCTTTTGGTTCCCAGCTTAATGTTCCTGGGAAGAAAAAACTCTTCTTTTTACTTTTTTAGGCCAAGTGCGCTCACGGATCATCCATCATGTCGGCCAGGGGCAGAGAGTCACGCAACATAGAGGACGTTGGGACTGCTTCTGTGTACCCAGGGATACAGCCAAGGGGAGAAGGGTCGGGATTTCCAGCCTTCAGCAGCTCTTCCTGTAGGCGCTAGCTGATTTATAATAGGTAATAGAAATGAATGATAAAACCAGACACTTTCAGAGTTGGAAAGAACCTTGTCTGTGATCTCATCTGACTTCCTCATTTTATAGAAATAGAGATGGAGGTCAGAGGTCTCCTAAAGCGCCTCCCAGTTCTGTGCCCACATGCTGCCCCAGACCGCTGTCCCCTGATGTCAGCATTGCCTGCCCTGGGTCGACCTTCACTTCTCTGTGCATTTCCTTGGGCTCTGCTAGCTCCGGGTATGGAGCTAAGAGCGAGTGCTGCTTTGTTGGATTGGATCAGCTGGGATCAACTTGCCTGACTCTTGTGACGGGACTGAAAGTACAGCTGTTCGGAAAAGTTGGAGACAGGCCCACAGTAATCCCATCCAAGGGCCATGTCATCTCCAGCTCCTCCACACCTCACGTCCCCAAAGCCTCCTGTTCTTCCTTGGCTCACCACCTGCCTCCCTACAGCTGTGACCACCCAGGCCCCGGCCTCCACCCCAGTCCCTCCCCTTCTGACCCCAGTACAAAAGCTTTCATGAGAAGCTTGCATTCCCCGACTATAGCAGAACTCTCTTTAAGAGAAAGCTTACCTTTCTAACTCCAAAAGCTTCATGAGCTATTTAAGAGGAATGATTTGTCACTGATTGTGGACAGTTTTCTATACATTCATCCAGCCTGGGGTGTATGATTTTTCCCCTTTTATGGCTTGATCAGAAGTTGGAGTTTTTCCTGCCAGCTTACTCTCCTCTTATACAAATGTTGCCTAAAAGGAAATACATACAGTATTCTTACATGATGCTGTCACCTCTCACTCAAAGGAAGAAAAGAATGTGCCAGAAAGCACTCATTGTTCTGGGGAACAACTAGGACATTTGATAGCTTGCATTTTGTTGGTCCTGTAGGGAAATTAATCATTTAATTTGATTTATTGAGTAGTTTTGTTGGTGGTGCTTTGTTGTCTTTGGCCTATTTGCCAAAGAGACCCATAACAGAAGTTTAAGACTTGGGTTGAACCACCTCTTAAAGCAGGTCTCTTCACCTCAGCACCGTTCACACATTGGGGCAGATAATTCTTTGTTGTGGGGGCTGTCCTGTGCATCGTCGATGTTCCCCAGCTTCCCTGCCCTTTGTTCACCAGATGCCTGGGGTACCCCCTCCCCACTGTGACAACTGAAACTATCTCCAGACATTACCAAATATCCCCTCAGGGCTAACATCACTCCTGACTGAAAACCACTGTCCCCATTAGGGACATCTAATATAGATTGTTCTGATGCCACATTGTTAAACAACCTTCTGTTTCATCTCAACCTTTCCTCCGTAGGACTAGCCCTTAATTGAGGGATTGCCAATTATTAGTTATCAGACATGACTCCTTTAGCTGCATCGAAATCCCCTTACAAATTAATACATGGGTGATCTAGCTTATAGATCTATCTATTGTAGGTCTCACTTAGGTGAGTTTCTCTTTCAGAAACTAATACACCCTAAAGTCAAAAAAAATTTTTTTGAAGATTTTATTTATTTATTTGAGAAAGAGCAGGAACAAAGGGAGGGGGAGAGAGAGAGGGAGAGGCAGACACCCCACTGAACAGGGAGCCTGATGTGGGGCTCATGTGGTGATGTAGGGCTCATGTGATGAGTGGGGCTCATGTGGTGATGTAGGGCTCATGTGATGAGTGGGGCTCATGTGGTGATGTAGGGCTCATGTGATGAGTGGGGCTCATGTGGTGATGTAGGGCTCATGTGATGAGTGGGGCTCATGTGGGGACTCCATCCAGGACTCCAGAATCATGACCTGCTCCAAATGCAGAGGCTTAACCAACTGAGCCCCCCAGGCACCTCCCAAAGTCAAAGTTTTTTTTAAAGTTTCTAAATCTGTAAAACTGATAATCAAAACCTGCACTGAGGAATTTTGGCTAATAAACCTGAAACAGCAGCACAGAATAACTCGATCTTATACCTTGAGTAGACAGAGGGGCTTAGGGAAGGAGGCCGGAATGATTCCATACATCTAAGTTAAAGATTACAGACATTCTGTCCTGACTTGGCATGGGTTTTGGTAAACTAATGAGCTCACATGAGATTGCTAAATAGGGGAGGGTGATGCTGGGATATGGAAGCCTTGTTAGTTCCTGTGTAGTTTTTTCCCAGAGCAGGGAAACCAGAGAGGAGAGGGGCAGTAGAGGTAAAAACCATCAACAAAGGAAAGAGCCCTCTATTTGGCTGTGGGACTAGAAGAGTCTTTTTAGCTCTACAGTCTTGTGTTATAACTGAAACACCTAGAGTCACAGGAAAAGAGATTGTGGAGATATATATATATATATATATATATATGCACACATATCTATGTGCCTTCACAAATTAGCTAGTTTACAAATTATATCATCATTAGAACATGTTTCTATTTAATTAAAATCAGTGATATCCCTTGAAAAATTCCTTTTTTTTGAGCTTATAACGAGGTGCATATCCTCCCTTTCTTATATTAAATTTCATCTCTTCCAGTTATTTTTTTCCCCTCTGAACTGGAACAGATCCCATGAACTATTGTCCCAAACACCGGATTAGTCTTAAATAGATCAACTGCTAAGATCTGGCCTCTTAATTTGCAAGCTGATTGAGCTTGTTCTGGTGCATCCTGTATGACAGAACCCCACGGAGTTTGTATGACCTTGCTTCATGAACTACAGCTTGAAAGACACATGGGGTGACCTTATTGGGCAATCAGAACAGGCAAGCACTCAAGAGAGAGGGGAACTGCCAATAATGGTTTCCAGTTCTGGAGCACCGACTATGTGCCAGACACAGAGCTTCTGCAAGTTAGGGTTCATTATCCCCATCTTACAGGAAACAGACGCTCAAAAGGAGTAAGTAACTTTCCCAAAGAATCTGCACACTAGTTTCCAAGCTCTTAAAGCATTATGCTGCCAGTGGGTGGTGGAAGGTGTATACACGTGCCTATGGGTATGTGCAATTGACACGAATAGGGATAAAAGGCTGAAAAAAAGCACCTAAGCAGGGAACACCCTGGCAGATCAATAGGCACGATCATGTCCCCACACGCAGGTCCTGGTAAGCAGGAGTACTAGTGATCGTAGGCTTTTCTACTTTCTTCGATCATTTAGGATACAAGGGAAATTCAAGACATCTCTGGCTCTCAGCAAGTCATGCTTGGATGACAAGAACAAGATGAGCTTTTGTTCCAGGAAGCAGGCATCACCAAGGAAATCAGAGCTTCTTTGGGAAAGGTAAGTTCATGTCTCTTCCCATTACACATATATTATCATGTGGACAGCTCTTCGTATCATAACCATATCAGTTTTACTAAGCATCATGTTTTTCTAAAATTATGATCCGGGTGGTAACAATGTGGTCCAGATGCTGCCAGGAGTTGAGTGCAGGCACAATGGGGAAGTTTTAGACAGGTCAGTGAGTGTGCACGTATCTCAGACGAAGGGATTGTCGTCTCTGTCAATATTTGGAGAAGTTCTTCCCAGTGCCTGAAACACTGCCCGGAGAGTGAACTCTTGATTAGCTGACATTCCGTTAACCAGAATTCTCTACACACTGTCACTTCTGCGCATCTGTTCCCTAAATGTGATTGATGGTTATGATGAGGATGCTGGAGGATTTCAGGGGAGCCTTATAAATCACCCAAGAATGTTTAAATGAGGTTTACCAACATTTCAGGGCTTAATTCACTTTTTTTTCTGGGTTTAAATCCTTGAAAATAGGTATTCTGGGGATAAAACATATACAGTCATTCTCTCTAAGCTTTTCAGTGGCAGAATGAACCTCTCCTCCTGGTGGGTTTATTTTAATTTCCTCAAATGTTCAAAAACAAGTCCCAAAGCTCTACTTTTATAATTACAACCATGAAGATCAAATCATAGAATTGTAATTGTGAAGGAAATATATGGTGAATCTTGGTAGGAAAACAAAGGATTCCCTGTTGTTCATCTGTACTAAGGGGATAAAAACAAAATACAATTGAGGGCCTGGAAGTACGCAGCCTACATCATTGTGACAACATGTGGAATTTAAGGGTCTGATGTATGGGCTCGGGTGTCACACATCCATCTGAGTGATGCGCATTGTTTATATAGATTTCCGTATGAATTAAAAAAGAGACACTTGACTATGACTACAAAGATAGGTTAGGAGCAAGGGTGATGCTGAAATAATGATGAAATACTGAATATTAAATCATACCAGGGTGGGGTTGAGAGAGACTGATCAAGTATCCTTGTATCATTGAGGAGAGTAAAGAGCAACAATTTGCAGCCTCAAGGGTTTGGAAGCATAATCGTGGCTGATTCCCTTACTTTTTCCCTTTTATTTTAATTTTATTTATTTATTTATTTATTTATTTTACTTTTTTCCCTTTTAAACTGGAAAATAAATGTTGCAGTAAGATCGGCGACCTCAGTTCATCTGACTCCACTTGCTATTTCCAGGCCCAGCCAAATGGGCCAGAGAGCCAGCAAAGTGGGCTGTGGGAACATCCACAGAAGATCTATACTTTTCTCCTGTGTCATTTGAATTAGGGGCATACACAGAACCTTTAGAGGCTCCAGCCAGGACTTCCAAGTTCCAGTATCATAAGGACTGAGCTTAGAAGTTGCCATTTCATCCAGAGAATAAGTGAAAAGCAGAATAGAATGAAATATCAATAATTCTTATATTTGTAAGAGGGGAAGGATACAGGGCAAACCCCTGCCCC
Organism: Potos flavus; assembly: GCA_028534135.1. NCBI lineage: Eukaryota > Metazoa > Chordata > Mammalia > Carnivora > Procyonidae > Potos > Potos flavus. The sequence continues at coordinate 48,023,794 of CM052887.1, forward strand.
AAGACCAGGGAGACAGGAGAATACAGGGTGTCATAGGACGCAGACTCCCAAGCAGAAATCACGTAGGAGCCAGGGCCCAGGGAAGGAAAACCTGAACTGTAACTGATTAATTGCTGGAGACTCGGCGTGGACAAGTATGAGAGTTCAAAACTCCTGACTCATTCATAGGGGGTCCCTGTAATATTCTGAGATTTACTCCAGGAGCTTGACCAGATTGTCACAACAAATATGTGGAAAAAAAATTCCCCTCAAGGACTTCTGGCAGAGGAAGGGGCAAAAGAAGCTTTGTGAGATGTACCAGAGCACTCTGTTCTTCACAAGCCTACCCACCAGGAAATTTAGTTAGCCAGAGCCTAACCTGCTGGGGTCCAAGAGTCTCACTGAGTTGAGTGAGGGGAAACACCCAACTCTAGCCCTGTCTAGCCCTCGTATTCTACCTAAGGAGGGGAGGAAAAGATACTGAGAAGCACTTAGGAAGTTCACAGTTCAGAAGGCGCAGGCTCACTGAAGACCTGGAGCCAATCACAGAACTCTGGAACACTTGCCCTCCCCCCACACCTCATCACCACATTACCAAAGTCCTATTTACAGAAGCTCCTTTTGCCAGGTACATCATGACTGGCTCTCAAGAAAAAATTACAGGACATACCAAAAGGCCAAAAAACACAAGTAGAGGAGACAGAAAAAGCATCAAAACTAGACATGGCAGGAATGTTGGAATTATCAGACCAGGAATTTAAACATGATATAGTTAATACGCTGTGGGGTCTAATGGATAAAGTAGACACATGCAAGAGCAAATGGGCGATGTAAGCAGAGAGATAGAAATCCTAAGAAAGAAGCATAAACACATGCTGGAGATCAAAAAACTGTAACAGGAATAAAGAATGCCCTTAATGTGCTTATTAATAAACTGGTCACAATGGAGGAAAGAATCTCTAAGCTAGAAGATCGATCAGTAATGGCTCCAGCCAGAAGATTTCTCTTGTGAAGTTCTTGGTTTTCTCTTCTTAAGAGCAGTTAACAATATATTTCTTTCCAACAGAAGAGTTTGGAGAAATAATTAATAATAAATCATGCAAAAGCTATAATCATGAAAAAAGTTTATCATGGTAACTACTTGCTTTAAGCACCTACTTCTGGCAAATCATCAAAAAAGTTCCACACTTTTATCTTGTTTAAATAATGAGAGTTATGTGTCCTCTGATATTGTGAAAAAGAGAATTTTTTTGACAGAAGATTCCTGGAAAAATTATATTTAAAAAGATTAGCTGGTTCAGAGTAAGCACCCTCCATCATGTTTCTCCCACTGAATGCAGCTATAAAGCCTGGAAAGTACACAATGAGGAGGACTCTGGAAAGTAAGTACTTAGACGAAAATTTACACCATTAAATTCTTTTACAGCTGACCCTTGAACAACATGGGTTTGAACTGCAAGGTCTGCTTATACCTGGATTTTTTTTTTTATTAATACAGTATAGTACTGTAAATTCTTATGACTTTCTTAATAACATTTTCTTTTCTCTAGCTTTATTATAAGAATATTTTATGTAATACATATACATAATATGTGTTAACTAGCTGTTTATATTATCAGTAAGGTTTCCAGTCAACAGTAGAATATTAGAAGTTAAGTTTTTGGGGAGTCAAAAGTTATATGCAAATTTTGACTGCACAGAGCTCAGCATTTTTGGCCCCGTGTTGCTAGTCAACTGTATTATAGAAGGAAAAAGGTCTTAAATCAATTAACTTTCTCCTTAGGAAACTAGAAAACAGGGGCAAAATTAAAACTAAGTATGCAGAAGAAAGGAAATAATAAAGTGCAGAAATTAATGAAATTAAAAAGAGAAAAAGAAAATCAGTGAAACAAAAGCTTGCTTTTCAAAATAGCAATAAAATTGATAAGCCTCACCTGAAACTAATATAACATTGTGTGTCAACTATACCTCAATAAAAATAAAATAAAATTACATTTAAAAATTTAAAAATGGATAAACGTCAAGCATGAGAAAAAAAGGAAGAAAGGAAAGAAGCAGGGTGGGAAGAAGGAAGAAAGGAAAAGAAGGAAGAAAGGAAGGAAGGGAGGGAGGAGAGGTAAGGAAGGGAGGGAGGAGAGGTAAGGAAGGAGAAACAAATCACTATTATCAATTTTAAGGAGAGGAAATCATTACAAGCCTCATAGACATTAAAAGGATAATAAGCAACTTAAAAACATAAATAAAAGGGAGCGCCTGGGTGGCTCAGTGGGTTAAAGCCTCTGCTTTTGGCTCAGGTCACGATCTCAGGGTCCTGGGATCGAGCCCCGCATCAGGCTCTCTGCTCAGCAGGAAGCCGGCTTCCCCCCCCCTCTCTGCCTGCCTCTCTGCCTACTTGTGATCTCTCTCTCTCTGTCAAATAAATAAATAAAATCTTTTAAAAAAGAAAACATAAATAAAAGGATAATAAGCAATGCTATAAACAACTCTCACATATAAATTCAACAACTTAGATTAAATGGAATAATTTCTCAAAAAACAGAAACTACCAAAACTCAGCTAGATGAAATAGATAACCTGAGTAGTACTGTATCTGATTTAAAAAGAAATTTTTAGTTAAAGGCCTCCTCAAAAAGAAATCTACCTAGATTGTTTCATGTGTGAATTCTATCAAATATTTAAAAAAGAAATAACATTAACTCTACACATTCTCTTCCAGAAAATGAAAGAGGAGAAAATATTTTCTAATTTATTTTATGAAACCAACATTACCTTAATACTAAAACCAGGGAAAGATAATACAAGAAAATTATAGACCATTATCCCAAATGAATGTAGACATAACATTCTCAACAACACATTCATCGATAAAATCTAAGCCATCAATATATTAAAAAGAACAACATATCATAGCAAATGCAGTTTGTCCCTAGAATATAAGGCTAGTGCAATATTTAAAAAAACTCAAAGTAATCCATAACTTAACAGTCTGAAGAAGAGAAAAACCACATGGTTGTATTAATTTTTGCAGAAAAAGCATTTAATAAACATCTATTCATAGTAAAAACTCTCAGCTCACTAAGAATAAAAGGAAACATCTTCAATTTGAAGAATATCCTTTAATATTCTTCAAACACCTACAGCTAATACCATACTCATTGGTGAAAGACTGAATACTTCCCCCTAAGACTAGGACAAGATAAGAATTTCCATTTTCATCATCCAAATGTCCTTCAGCTAATGAATGAAAAACAAACCATGGTAGGGTCATACAATGAAATACCACTCAGCAATAAAAAGGAACAAACTATTGATACATAAAACAAGTTGGATGAATCTCAAAGATATTATGCTTAGGGAAAGAAAGCTAATCTCAGAAATTTACTACTGTATTATCCCATTTATTTGATATTCTCAAAAAGGCAAAACAAAAATGCTGGACAACAGATCAGAGGTTACCTGGAGTTATAGGTGGGGGAAGGGATGACTACCAAGTGTAGTATTTGTTGATTTATTGAAGTGATGGAACTATTCTGTACAGTGGCGATGATGATGGTGGTTATGTAAGTGTTAAAATTGGTAGAAATGTACACCAAGAAAAAATAATAATCCTGAGAAATCATTTAGGCCACCTGCATTTTTTTCAAGTATGATTAATACCTCAACTAAAATATATTGCTGAAGAAGATTCCACAGTCTGTCTTGGAGATAATTCTAGGATCAGCCAGCATCTCTTTTCCCACCCCCTTTAGATTTCCTTGCTGTCATCTGTCTCTTGATATGTTCACCTTTCACCCTGCTCCCAGTTAAGGTTGTCATGTCAAACACTGGACATGAGTCAGTGAGTTACCTGCCTACCCTGAGCTGTTTGAATTTTGTCTTTATTCTAAATATTAAATAAAAGTTTCTTTCTCCTATAGGGGAATTTCAGACACCTATGAGCAGGAAGGAGTTGTTTCAGGGGCATACCATCTGAAATCACTGATTTAGGAGTCTGCCTATTTGCCCATGGATAATATTGGTCCTATTGATGGCTGTTTGAGAACCTTCTGTTGTTCTCAGCACTGGATTGAAACTAAGGCTCTTTTACTTCATGTCACAAAATGGCAGTCACTGGAAATCAAGGCTCCATGCTTCCTCATTCATGCTTGGCAGGAGAGAGAGCATTAACCAGTCCTTTTTTTTTTTTTTTTTCAGAGGGAGAGCACATGCAGGGGGAGTGAGAAAATCTTAAGCTAGGCATGGAGCCTGATTTGGGGCTCAATCTCACAACCCTGAGATCATGAGCTGAGCCAAAATCAGGAGTCAGATACTTAACTGATGAAGCCACCCAGGTGCCCCTATCCTATCCTTTAACAGTGAAATATATTTATTCTTTTCAGGAGACCCTAGAACAGATGGTCGCCTCTAAACCAATAATAATTGCCTAGGGAGATAATGGGCTGAATGGCTTGGACTAATCAACAGATAGGAAATGTCCCCACAGTTTCTTCATCAGTAGATAGATTTTGGAGCCTCCCAGACCTGGGTCCTAATCCTGGCTCTCACCTAGCTATTTAAAAGCTGATAATTATCTGTTTAAAATATGTTTTTAGAAGTTATATGTAAAGCATTCGGTAGCTAGGAGGCACTCAGTTAATGATAATGTAATAACTATACCAAGACCAGCTCAGTCAGCTGCTAAGAACAGACAGCATCACAGTGATGAGAACAAATGTGAAGGGGAAACAATGCTGTGACATGCACAGTGAAACTTAAATGGGAAAAATAAGACATTTCTAATTCATTAGTCTCTAAGGTGAAACATAAGGCAAATATCTTTGGCCCAGTTAGTCTCTGAAATGCTTTAGCAACCTCTACTGTACAAAACAGCTTAGATAAGTTGTTTTTGTTTTTTTGTGTCCACTCATATGTGTAGAGATACTTTAGTAGGGGGATCTTGAAAGTAGAGCGAGTCACAGAAATCTACATAAATAAGGTCTGAATTTTGTTTCTTGAAACTTAAGGTAAAAATAAAAACGTTCTACAGCAGTGGTTCCTAACCTTGGCTGCCCATTTTAATCATCTAGGGGAGCTTTTGAAAGCCCTGAATGCCAGCCACATCCCAGACCAATAATATCAGAATCTCAGAATGGGAGCCAGGTGGTTACGCTGTACAGCCAAGATTGAAGGCTAGTGCTCTCCAGGTACGTGGTGCTTGGTGCCCATCATTAAAGAGCTTCCACTGTAGTCATGGAGGTGATATATTCTCTCGCCTACTGAAGGCTTAAAACCACATCCTACTGGAAACTTCAGAGAAAATATGGCCACATAGAGTTTTCAGGTAATCTTGAGAGAACTGAATTAATATACTTCTGCTTTGGCTGAATAACTTAATATTTTCTGCCCAGTAGGAGTTCCATTACTTTTTCTATGACTCTTCTCTGCCACCTGTGAATTTTACATCCCCAGAGTCGAATAAAACAGAAAGCCCTATGATTCAAATAAACATTTGTAAAACAAAGAAACAGTCACTAGCAAATTCAGGAGAAAAGGGTGTGGAAAGTAAGTAGTCATCAATATTTAATTTCAAATTGAGAACCTCACTCCCTCACTCACTGTTTTCCTGGAGGGAATGTGTGTCTTGATGTAAACATGCCAAGATAATTCAGGTCTGCCTTTGTTATTGTGAATTTAAATAACAACAGCATTAGCCTGCCACCGCTAACTCTCTCATTGTCACCTCTTCCCTGGAAGTCCATTTGGAGATTTATCAAATTCATGTCTTTTTAAGTAATTTCTGTTAGTGCATTTTAGTCAATGGATCATTAAACAGTTTTGCTGAATTATGTGACCGGTTTAATAATTATCTGCTACAACGATGATGAATATAGCTACAATGAGGATGTATTTTGATGAATAAAGTTATTACAGGAGAAATTGCATTTCTTTAGAGTTGCCCAAACCATCCCAAAATGTTTTATCTAAGAAAAGAAGGCTATTATCAGTTTACCTTGAGAAAATACTGTGATACAAGAAAAAACTTAAGAAGCAGCAGAAAAGAATCATCAATGGATGCTAAAGATAAAAATTTGATGAGAAACTGGATATTTAAATATTCTCAAAGTACCTTCCCATAAGTTCTTTATAAATTCCAAGGAAAAAACAACTACATTACAGTAGAGAAAATCTGGAAGACAAAACCTAAACTAAGTAATCAAAGATAACAACACCAGTAATGGAGCAAATTCAAACCATGTGCCTCCCGAATTGATGTACTGAGAAGAACATGACATCGCTTCTGTAGTTTTCCTACCCGAAATGCATAACTGAAATCAAATCATGAGGAAACATCAGGCAGACTCAAATTAAGGGTTATCCTACAAAATAACTAACCAGTACTTCTCAAAACTGTTGAGTTCATGAAAGACTAAAGGACTCTAAAGAGATATGGACTGGATTTTTTTCTTTTTGCTATAAAGGAACTTAGTGGGAAAAATAGTAAATTTCTGTAAATATTATAGACCAGAGGATAGTATAGTATCAATGATAATTTCTTGATTTTGGTAATTTGTACTGTGGTTATATAAAAGAATGTCCTTATTTTTAGAAAAATTCAACTTGAACTATTTAGGAATAAAGGGAAAAGCATGTCTAATAACTTAGTTTTGGATGTTCTTGAAAACATATCTCTCTATATAATAGGCATACATACATATGTATATGTGTATATGTGTGTATGTGTGTATATATATGCATAGAGAGAGAGAACGATAAAGATAATTTGGTAAATATCAGTATTTGGAGAATCTGGGTGAAGGGTATTGAGATATTCTTTGTATTTTTTTTGCTATTTTTTATGACTGCAATTATCTCAAAATAAGAAGTTAAAAAATAATGGAGGCAGAAATCTCCATGCTTAAGGGCAGAAGGTTGGGAAGGCATGGGGCAAACCCTATAATCCTTAGCCATTGGCACATCTGGGGAATGTAGGAATGTCCTGCTGAGTTGGGAAGTATGACCAGTACACAACGGAAGCTCAGGCATGTAAATCTTCTTTTGATTCAGGAATCAAGGCTCTGAGATTTTGTGCAATTCCCTGGGCATTTCGGAAATTCGAGCTTGAATGGTTGCAGCCATTTTTATTCCATACCTCCAACATTTTGGGCTAAAAGAAAACATATGGATTTTTTTTCTAACACATCCTGTTTAGATTGTATCAATTGAAATAGGATTTGACACTGCGAATTATATCAGGTGCTTGGACCTTTAGAAATAATGTCATTTGCTGTTGTAATTACTTGCAAACAACCATGTCAATGAGTACTAGATTCAATCAGTAAAAATGTTTTACCGGCCAGTCATGGTCCGTAGAAATATACTCATGATAAAATGAATGAAATTACTGCTCTCTTCTACATGTCCAGAATATACTTTTATCTACTTCTAGAGATGAGTAGTTATTTCTATGCCTGAATTACTTTCTAGATGCTTAGGTAAGTTCATGCCATAGAATTGACCCTAAAACCTGTTGGGAGATGTTATCTTAAGCGTGCATTTCTTTCAATTGCCTTAGAGCCTGTAGGGACCAGTTTCTGGATAAAATAGGTCTCTATCCAGTAGGAAAGTGATTCAGCTGCTGATAAATTGCACATTGATTGCAGCACCTGCATGTTCCCTTGACTCTTTATATATCTGTATTCCCCTATCACATCTTTCTCATCTATTCACAGCTGGCAACATCACACCAAGCTTTGTATGTGAGAGTCAGATTCATGACTGAGAATATTTTGTTTAATATATATTTGTTGCCTTCTATGTGCTTGGCACTGTGCTAGTTAGATGAAGTGTGTTTATATTAAAAATCATTTAAAATGGAAAAGAAGAAATATTTATACCTAGAATGGTAAGTTTCATGTGCCAGCTTCAGTAGACAGAAGGAGAAAATATTTGCCGTCCTACATAGCGGTTTCCATCCAAAGAATGGAAGGCAGGAGGGGGGTTTGCATTAGGCAGAGAGGAGAAATAGAGTGCATAGTCAAATGCTGTCATCAGTCCCAACCGGTGCTGGGTTGGGGGTGGGAGTGAAGAAAGAGAAAGGAGAATAGTGCTTCCCATGGACAGTAAAGATATAAAAAAAATTTTTTTTGACAAAAGACAGAATTTATTTGACTAAGGATATTCTCAAGGAGTTAAAGTAAGGGAAGCAAGTAACATATCCAACCCCACGGTCACCAACAGAAGAGAGCTGATAAGTTAGAGAAAATCCTTGGACCCTTTACTGAAACTTGAGACTAAATATTTTTGCTTGGAGAAAGATTTGATAGTCATCATCTCCCACTCTCACCCCTGGTATCTAAATTACGGAGGGTGTTTAAGCAGGAACTAGTGACAAATGGGTGCCCCAAACAAGCAGACCTTAAAGCCAAGTCATGAGATTAAACATGAGAGTCACCTCCTTTCAGCTCTGTTGAAACCCCAGCAAGATAAATGAGAAATGCATTCAGAGAAAGAGGGGAATTAATAGCCTTCCTATTCCTATAATATCAGGCATACAGGCAGTGTACTTTCTGGGTAATGCTTCATGTCTTAAAAACAACAAACAAAGAACTGCTTGGGGCTATTGCGCCATGAGAAAATTATACTTAAATTATGTAATATGTGATTACTGAAAGCTCTCATGGCCACAAGCAGAGCCTGCGTTTGTTTATAGCATCTTCTGTAGAAATACATTTTTCCATGTTTGTCACAAATTACTGTCCTATGGCAATGCAGTTTTGGTAAAGGTAAACATACCATTTCATCCACAAGAAGGCTTTATCAGTAGAGTTAGAATGGCTGAGTAGAAGTCTAAAATTACTCATACATAGAACTAGTGCATTAGTGAAGCCAGAATGCAAACCCACTCACCCGGAAAACGGAAATTACCTCGGGCGGAAAGTCCTTCTGCCTTGGCAAGGATGCACCTTTTTCTCATTTCAGCTTTCTTTTCCATTTAACTTTAGTGCCCCTATCTTTGAAAGGCTCTGTTAATTTATTTTTAAATCACCCAAATATAATGACTTTAAATATTTTTCCCAGAGATGTTTTGTCCCCAATCCCATAAAATTTCCGTATGTATGTACATTTTGTGATGAACAGCTAAATGCAAACTTCAGTTAGGAGGCAGCCTGTGAGGCTGCAAGGTGAACTTTCTTTCCTCTTTGATTAAGGAGTCAAGTGCTTTTCTCTTTGGAACCGTGGGTGAAGAAGTACACTGGCTCTATCCAAGCCACCGTAAGAGTTCTTCCTGTACGACCTGGGACTCTGTATGGCAGAGGGGATATTTTAGATTGGAGGCTCTGATGACATAGCCTCCTGAGAGAAACCCAGGCCCATGTTTAGAAACTGGCTAACTCTCTCCCTAAAATGTCTCCCTAAAATGTCCTGTAAAATATGTTTAAATTAAATTCCATTTTTTTTTAGTTTGGTTATTATTTACTTATTTTTTCCCTCAAGTTTAATTTTTTGGTAAATGAAAAAAAATACACATACCTGCTACATCCTAAAATCAAAGATGGTTTGGATACATTCCCACTCCTTTGAGTTAGTGTAATAAAATTCTTCCCTCATGATCAAACAAAAACACAAGCACAGGGTGATTTCTTTCCCTCCAGATTAAGACCATCCTATTCATATCACACTGAAACATGTTTCTTTTGTGCATCAGGATTTCATGTATGGTTTTTAGCTATAGCTGGAACTCATTTTCAAAAAAAAAAAAATAGCTGCCTAATAGTCTATACTCTATATTATATACCATAATTTAGTCTCCTATTTCTCTTTGGTGGATATTCAGTTTCCACTCTCCTGCCAACACAGCGTTGCTAGTAAACATCCTTGGGCATAAATTCCTACATTCTCCTACTTTATTTCTTTCTGTTAGATTCCCCAAAATGGGATTGCTGAGTCAATAAGAATGAATACTCTGTTTTTTAAAGATGTATTTATTTATTAGAGAGACAGAGAGCGAGAGAGAGAGTGTGAACAGGAGGAGGGGCAGAGAGAGAGAATCTTCAAGCAGTCTCCCCACTGAGTGTGGAGCCTGATATAGGGCTTGATCCCGCAACTTATAAGATCATGACCTGAGCCAAAAGCAAGTGTCGGACATGTGCCCGACTGAGCCACCCAGATGCCCCTGAATACTTTAAATATTAGGAAATACCTTATGTTTTCCCTAAAACATAAAAATTCAACTTCAACCAGCAAGCTATGAAAGTATTTGACTTCCCATATCCTTGAAATCGTTGGCTCATACTACTCATTTTTGTTTTATCTAGGTCCGAGGCAGGAAACGTATCAGGTGAGCTTGGAACATCTTTGTGTGCCAAAACACAAGGATGTTTTCTGAGACTGACGGTGTTCTGGCTAGGAGTCACATAAACTGGTCTGAAGGGTCTCCCACCAACAAAATTGGGACAATTTAAGCATCAAAAAGAATAATAACTGTAATGGATTGAATAACACCATATTGCAACATGCCATATATAAAATATGTTTTTTCTTGAATTTACTCCATCAAAAGACCACCAGGAACACCTGTAACTGAATAAATTGAATTTATTTTCCTCACTCATTATGGCAAGGGAGAGTGTATACCATGGGGAAGGGGGTTGCACTGAAGAAGACATCTCCATAAAAGAGTGTTAGAAGGAATTTATTCTGGGTTTTGGGCTTTGGTTGGGTAATTTGTGGGAGAATCTAAGGAAGCAGAAGTTTATTCTAGATTGAGTGTTGTTAGAAAGTGTTGTCAGAAATCATTCTAGATGATTGAATACCTTAGTAAATGTTATCTGTAGGGAGAGCAGAATGGAGCAAAGATAAAGCTGAATTTGCTAAAGAAGCAGAGGTCACTTATATTAGCTGAGAGAAGAGAGTGGTATTTTGTGGGTTGCAAAGTGACTTTGTCTGAAGTGGATGTTCTATGAGATTTTCTGTGTCCAATAGGAGAACAGCATGGCTTAGCCGTGAGCATTAGATCAATCTGTACTAACACTGAAGACCAGTTGTAAATGTCAGATTATCCTTGGACATTAGGAACTGCTTATTTTCTAGATAGGTAGGTAGGTAGGTGGCTATGCAAAAATGCAAAAAGAGAAAGCCAATTTGTTTTTTTAAAAAGTAAGGAGGAAGTTATATATGGAGGTAGTTTCTAGCCCTACTTCTTCCTCTGAAAATTGGTTGTGAAGCAGAAGGAATTACTTATCCAGCCTTTTCGGTATGAACTCTTTATCAGAATAACCCAGTAGCTCCTTGCTAATGAAGGATAGCTCTTCTTAGAGAGTAATGCCAGCTATTAAATGTTGAATAAATGATAAAACTAGAAAATTACCATCTTTCAGCCCGTAATGAAAATAATTCATTCAAGCTAAGATTATCAGTGGATGCCAAAGCAATTAGGGGAAAGATGAATGGAGCACTGGATATTTACACGTCACTGGAATATCACCTCACAAATTACATACTGCTCATAACTGGGAAAACACAAGGTTACAACATAGGATAAGGTTATTGCTGCCCTGAACCAATGCATGATCCTAGAACCAGTAACAGTGGACACCAGACATGATCCGCACACTGACGTGGTGCAATAGGGCCAGCGCACAGCGTCATCTGTGAAGACTTCTTGTCTGAAATACAGGGAAAACAGAAGGAAAACTGCAAGGAAGTAACCCAGGAGCTGGGACGTTATATAGTTCATCTGGCCCAGCCTCTAACAAATTGCTGCCATAGAAATAAAGGTGGGGGTGGGGATTCCATTCCGGATTCAAAGAGATTCCCCAGAGACAAAACAGCCAAATGCAATTAGTGATCCTCGACTGAGTTACACTTTGGGCAAACGAGCTGTAAAAGACATTTTAGGGTCAACTGGGTAAATTAGAACATAGGCTGGGTGATAGCATGAAAGAATTACTGCTAATTCTGTTGGTTGAAATGGCATTGTGGTTATTTAGGAAACTGTCCTTTTTCTAAAAGGGACATGCTAAAGTATTTAGGGAGAAACAGCATGATACCCTCAATGAAAAATACTTCATCGAAAACCAAATAGATTAAGGAATGTGGCAAAATATTAATAATTATTAAATAAAAGCAATGAATGAAGATGTTCATTATACCATTCCCTCTAACTTTTATTGTAAAAAGTTCTAAAAAGTAGGGGTGCTTGGGTGGCACAGTTGATTAAACGTTCGACTTTTGGTTTCAGCTCATGTCATGATCTCAGGGTCCTGGGATCAAGTCCTGCACTGGGCTCTGTGCTCAGTGGAGAGTCTGTTGAGTTTCTCTCTCTCCCTCTTCCTCTGCCCCTTCCCCTGCTCTCTCTCTTTCTCTCAAATACATGCATAAAAAATCCTAATTAAAAACATTTCCAAAAAGTAAAAACAATGAAATTAAATGATTTTAACATGTTGACATGTGACTTGTTCTAATGTGCATTTCAATGGCACTAGTTAAGCTGAATGTATTTCCATGTTTGCCAGTTATTTTCATTTCTCTATTAAATTCTCATGCATCTTACTTGCTCATTTTTTGAATCATTTAATTATTAATTTATAAGAGATATTTGGATATTAAAAATATTGACCTGTCATATATGCTATAAGAACTTCTTTTCTTTTTTTCGGGCAAGATCTTCTTTTCTAGTCTTTTGTCTTTACCTTTGCTTCTGATACCTTTTGGCCTACAAATTATTCAAATTTCTATAAGGTCAAATCTGTCTTTTTCTTTATGTCTTTTGGTTTTTCTGCTTTGCTTTAGGAGCATTTCCCTGTTCCTGCCCCCTGCTTGTTATATGGATTTTCTCCAAAATGCTCTTTTTAATATTTTTATCTTTTAATATGAGATTTATTTAATATACATTTTATATTTGTTTTACTACTTTTGTCCTATATTAGGATCTCACATGTTTCTGGATTTATTTTTAGATTTTCTAATCCTGTTCCAGTAATTTTTTGTCAGTATCACATTTTTTTTGATTTTATTAGCTTTCTATTATATTTTAATATTTGGGGAAGAAAGTCCCTTCTCATTGTTCTTCCCTTTCAAAAAAGTTTTTGACCATTCTCTGTCATTTATTCTTCCATATGAACTCTTAAATGATTTTTTATATCACCCCAAAAATAATTCTTTTGAGATTATGACAGAAACTACAATAAATTAATTAATTTGAGATGTATAATATGCCTCTCTGTGTGTGCAGAACATATTCTATGTCTCTCAATAAGATTTTATAATTTTTTTCACAATATGTCTGTCGTGAACTTTCTTGTTGATTTATTTAGGTATTTTACAGTTTCTGTCCCCATAGGGACTAGAATCTTTCCCTCATCTTTACTTTTTCATTTCCAATTTATTATTTCTAAGACAGACAATTGCTGTGGATTTAATATATCAACTCATAATCCTTTCTCCTTTATGCCCTTAGGAACATTGAAAGAGGCCCAAACATGATTTAAGTAGAGTATGGAGGAGTGAGGAAATAAAACATTTTGGGGAGAGATGTAGTTAGTAGTATTTTTAACATATTGGTAGAGAAAGAAAAGTTGAATCCTGACAGCTAAGAATAAAAAGTATCCACTAGAAGAAATGAAACAAAATAGTTGAACTTCCAAATTAATTTGGGAAAGAATAATAAAGAAAAATAACCCCTGGATGAAAAAGTAAGTTAAAACTAAAATTATATATTATCTGGAAAAAAGGGAAGTATAAACAGTTCATCGAAAAGGCTACCGGCGCTGATAAATTTCTCATCAAAGGAAAATTTAGAGCTGCAAATTTTTTTAAAGAAAAAACTAACAGGAAATAATTAAGCAATGATTCAACCATCAGAAGTTATAAAAAGAACAACTAAATTAAACAGAAGAAGCTAGGATATGGTGAATAATAAGGATAAAAGCAGAAATAAACAAAATGGAAAACAGAAAAAAATAGTAGAACGGAAGAATAAAACCAAAAATTGGTTCTTTGGGTAGAACAATAAAATAATCTTCTGTCAAATCTGATTGAGGATTTAAAAAAAAGCTAAAATATACTGTGTGAGAAAATGAGAAAGCATATTGAATCATGGATCCTGAAGAGATTATAGAAATTAAAAAATAATAATAGGTGTAAGCATCAGGCAATAAATTTTAAAATCTGGGAGAAATTGATAATTTCTCTGTTTAAAACAATCTGCTAAAATTGATTGAAAAAGCAATATAAAATGTGGACAGAACAATAAAGACTGGAACAATAAGTATGAAGACCCTTTATTTAAAAGAACCAGACCCAGATGATTTTACAGCTGAGTTCTATCTAATCTTTAAAGGACAGATCATGTCAATATTTATTCAAATCATTCCATACCACAGGGACTCTAGATTAATCTTAATATTAAAATCTTAAAAAGACAGAATATAGGAAACCATAGAACTATTTTGCTTATGAACAGATATGTATAATTTAAAAATAGAATATATGTCAAAGAATAACAGTTATGATAAAATAGAATTTATTCTGGAATGTAAGGGTAGTACTATGTTAAGCAATTAATATAATTCATTATACTAGCAAATTAAAGAACAAAATGATTAATAGATACTAAAAAGATATTTGCTAATTTCAGGATCCAGGCATAGTTTTTTTAAAACAATGTAAAAAAGAATGAAATAAAGCTACAGTCCTTAAAATTGACAGAGACCATTTACCAAAAATAGGCAGCAGACATCATATTAAATGAGAATTTTGGGGCATCACATGTAGAGGCCAAAAAAAAAAAAGAGAGAGAGAGAATTTCAAATCAAGACTAGGTTGGATATCTTTGGTATCATTGTTATTATTCAATATTATTTTTCAAGTTTTAGCTAATGCAATAAAGCTAGAAGGAAATTATCAAAAACATACAAATTAATCTCAAAATTATATTTTTTTCACTAAAATGATTCACTAAGAAAACTCTCAGAAAGAGAATTTAGAACTAAGATAATATAATTCAGATAATTATTTTTAAATCCTTAACAGTCATGTGCTCTCGAAATGATAAATTAGAAATGAAAATGTGGGGGTGAGGGAGAGATCCTGGGGCTCCCTTCCTCCTGCTGCCCTCCCTGCTTCCCTTTCTTCTTTTCTGATCTATCAAGGTTTGTAAACTTGGAGATACCAGGGACTGTTCCCTCACTCTTGTTTCTTTTACAAATGAGCATGGGTATTTAACGGTACAGATGGAAAGTCAAATTCTCTAGGTTTCAGCCCAGGCTCTGCTTTTTGCCAGCTCTGTGAATCTGGAGGAGGATATTTTGAGATGCTCACCCAGGTTTTTTCTCTGCATTTGAATGTGTGGGTTTACGTGCGTATTGTACTTTTTGACCCTTGCTGCCCTTAGGGGTCGGGTTTTCAGAGACTCATTTGTTCAACGGTGTTCATGGAGCACTTATCCGTTTAGGTGCTGAGTTCGGTGCTAAAGATACAGCAATAAACAAGACCCCTGCTCTTTCGAAGCTGATATTCTAGTGGAGGGAAAACAGGGAGTAAATGGGTAGATAGATGATCTATAAAAAGTAAGTAGATGATAGATTAAGTAGATATATAGATGGCATAGAGAGTAACTAAATGAACAAGAAAAATATCAGATAGTGGTTAAGTGTTCTACAAGAATCGAAATATTGTGATAGTGTTCTAGTCGTCTATTGCTGTATAACAAACTCTCCTAGAACTTAATGGCTTAATATAACAACCATTTTATTATCTTGCAATTTTGAGGTGAGGAGTTTGGGGGGGGCTCAGTTGGGAAAATCTGCTCCCCACAGCGTTATCTGCACAGTATTCAGCCGATGGCTGGTCTCGTCGGGATGTCTGGTGCCTGGGTGGGATGGCTGGAAGGCTGGGATTGTGGCCCGGAGTGCCTCCAATGGCCTGCCTGGCATGGCAATGTTCAAGGTAGCCAGACTTCCTATGGGGCAGCTCAGGGCTCCAAGTGGGAGTGTTCTAAGAGGCCCAGGCAGACATTGCAAGGAGCCTAGCTTCCAGAGTCCCACGGTGTCACTTCTGCTGCATTCTATTAGTCTAGCACATCGTGAAGGCCAGCCCAGATTCATGGGGGAGGAGAGTAGACTCTTCCTTTCCAAGTCAACAGTGACTTGGGAGCAGGAAGGCTGATTAGGGAGGTGACATATATGCTGAGAGCTGAGTCATATAAAGGATGGGCCTTGAAGATACAAGGAGAAAAGAGGAAAGAGGAGGGCTGTTGTGAACTCCCATCAGCAAAGCCACGGGTGCCAGATTACGTAAGATTTTGTAAACCAGGCTGAGAAATCTGGATTTTATTCTAAGTACTTCTTATGTCAAGAATTACTTATGAAGGTTTCAGCAGAGGCCAATGGAATCTAGATTCTCTACAGAGTTGCTTGTTGAGAAGGAGGTGGGAGCAAAAGCGGGGAGGCTGAGGCACCCTTTGCATTAGTCCAAGAAGGAAATAATGGTGTGTGGACCACTGTGGTTGTGGGGAAGGTGGAGCGAGCTAGACAGATCCAGGATCTGTTTCGGAGGTAGAGTCCACTATACTTATTAATGGATTAGATGATAAGGTAGGAAAATCAAAGAATCAAGGATAATCCCTACCCCAAGATAAATTTTAAGCAATCTAAGAGCAGAAAGCCTCTCAGAGGTGCCTTCTCGATTTCTCCCCTTCTTTGTACTCCATATACTCCACGCAGTCCACCACCGGGTCCTGTGCCTTGTACCTTTCAGACGTGTCCCAAATCCTACTGCTTCTCATCACCTTCTCCCCGAGTCCCCAGCATCTCTCACCTGCATTATTGTAACAACTTACTGAATGACCTCCTGCTTCTACTCCCTACTCCACCGTCAGCTCTCATAAAGTGTTCAGAATGATCTTTTTATTTTTTTATGTTTTATTTTTTTTAAAGATTTTATTTATTTATTTGACAGAGAGGAGAGAGATCACAAGTAGGCAGAGAGGCAGGCAGAGAGAGAGGGGGAAGCAGGCTCCCTGCTGAGCAGAGTGCCCGATGAGGGGCTCGATCCCAGGACCCTGAGATCATGACCTGAGCCGAAGGCAGAGGCTTTAACCCACTGAGCCGCCCAGGCGCCCCAGAATGATTTTTTAAAAATGTAAATCACATTATGTCGTTCCCTTTTCCAAAGTCTCAATTTCTACCTCATTTAGAGAATAGCGTAAAGCCCTCGACGTGCCCTGCAAGGCCCTTCCCTGTTTAGCCCCTGCTGTCGGTCAGCCTCACGCCCAGTTTCCTCTGCTCACCCTGGCCCTGTGGTTCAGATCACTGGGTAACTGCAGCTGCCTCAGGGCCTTTGTACTTCCTGCCCTCTCTGCCCATAGTGCTTTTCTCATTCCCCCCTTCATTCAAGTCTCTGTTCAAATATCTCGACCTCAGAGACACCTATTCTGACCTCAGCTCCCCACCTTTCACTGTCTAGTGCCATAACCCTCTTTTGTAGGTCTTTATTGCTCAAGTGGCCCACCTGAAATTCCATTTCACTTGTTTGTTTGTTGTGCATCTTTTTATTATTTGTTGTATGTTTGTTTATCGTATATCTCTTCTATGGGCATGTAAATGACAGCCTTGTCTGTCATGTTCATTGCTATATACCTAGGGCCCAGAATGGTGCCTGATACAAAGAAAGCACTTAGGTCATGTTTGTAGAAATGACCAAACAAATAAATGTTAGCTGATATTATTATTAATATAATATGTTAATATAATTAGAATATATTAATAACATATTCTATTCTAATAGAATATATAATAATTATATATTACTATAATTAGAATTAGAATTATATTATACTCGTATATTAGTATAATTAGAATATTAATATAATATATTATTATTAATATTAGTACGAGCCAGTTGCCATAGCCTCTTGATTTTTCCTTCAAAATGACTTTTCTCATACCCACTGCCATCCCCCGGATCCAGACCTCTCTGACTCCATGCCTGATGACTGCTGTCGCCTTCTTCCTGGGCTCCTTATATCCAGGCCTGCTCCTCTTCCTTCTCCGGACCTCTGTCATGGCATTGCCTGGTCAGTCCTTCTGAAACGTTGCTTCATCATTTCCCGACTCCTTTCTGACAGCACAAAGTCTAACCACTGTCGCCCTATTGTCATCTCCCTCCTAGCTGCTCTCTCGGTCTTTCTTTTCCAGCTTCATTTCCCATTACTTCCTTGTGTGAGCCCTTGCCCCCAGCCAAGTTGCTGGATTTGCTCAAACCCGGTACTTTCCCACACCTGGGAGTTGACCCCACCACCTTCCCCGTCTTTTCCAAACCCCCCTACTATTCCAAGTCAAGCTCAAATCTCATATCCCTAGTGACTCCCTCAGAAGCAAGAACTTTCTCTCCTTCTGAGTAGCCTGAAATTTATTTCCCTCACACCTCATTTGGACCTTGTATTGGCACAGTCATATTTTATAGCAATAATCCATTTTGTACATGAATATAAAGGTATACTCCGTCCTGTTTTCACAAATATATAGCCAGAAGATCCAATCAGTCACTTTAGCTTAAGGCTCATGGTTGGATTCCTGCCCTGTCCTTTATTATGTGCACTTGGACAAATTCTTTCTATCTCTCCAAGTTTGTTTCCTTTTCAGTACAATGAGGATAATAACATTTATCTCATAGTGCTGTCATTAGAATTGGATGAGTTCAAGTACAATGATTAATACACACTGGACATCAATTAATTGTGATTATTCCCTTTTGTATTGCCCACAGTGCCACTTCGTAGTGTGATTGATGGGTTTGCAAATAGGCAGAGAAATATTTGCAACAGGCATGATACCACCAGCTAACTATATCATGCATATTTCATAAAAACTGCTGCTTTGAAATAAATGTTTATTCTCGGTGCCCCCTCTGTCTGTCTTGCTTTAGGCATTACTGTTTTCACTTGATCAATGACACCAGAGTCCATCTGGGCAGCACTAAATTTTCCCTAAATATTCCTACCCCCGTGAGGGCACCAATCACATCCTTCCTGCCGTGAGGGTGTCCGTAATGCACAAGGACGGGAATGATGACAGGAATGATCCCTTTTGCAACCCGATTTCTGGAAGGTAAGTGATTCAAGCAACGTAGTTCCAGAAATAAGCTTCTCTGAGCCGCAGGACCATTTGCTGGGATTGACTCAGGCACAAGAGATTCTGGAGTTCTCTTCCCCGTAGTCTGAGGTTCTAGTAGCCTCATTTCCACAATATTAAGCAGGCTCTTTCTTGGCCTAGTGCCCCTTTTTGGTGATGTTATAATCTATGTCTTTTATTCTTTCTAATGTACCCTCTTCGATCTCAGCAGTCAGAGCTGTTGTTAGAGGTCTCATTCTATTCTTTCCATGCCTGCATGCTTGCACAGAGAGGAAGATAAGGATACAGAAAACTCTGCGTGGTGGTCACTGGGAAGACACTGGGAGTCAGTCTCTGCACGGGGGCTGCACGGCTCCTGCCTACGGGTCGCTGGGCAGGTGATGTACTGCGAGTGCCTTCTCTTTGGATCACAGCATCTATCATGGAGGATAGAGCACCACCGCCGGACTGCTGGGGCAATATTGTTTTCTTTCGTTTTCCTCCTACACAATGAGACAAGATGGAGGGTTTGTCATTTGCCGCTGAAATGACGCAGTCAGGTGGATCGGTCAGGACCGCAGTGGCAGACAGCAGCCTCAGATGGGAATTGCAGGGTGCTCAGTAGAGGAACTGCTTATCTAGGTGTGGGCAGCATTCAGGGAAATAAGATCTGGTCCTGCAAGGCCAGCGATAGGGAGGGCTCTTACCCATTAGGCCAAAGGGAAGCAAAAGGAGGTATTACCAGAACACAGAGAAAGTACTGTAGCTCTAAGAGGAAGCCACCTAACAGATGCCATGTCTTCAGCAGAGCTGTCTGCAGCTCATGGTGACTGCACAGGGAGCAAGATGGAAGAAATAAAGACCGTGACTTGGAACAGTAGGGGGGTTGGGGAAAGACGGGGAAGGTGGTGTGTGTCAACTCTTAGGCATGGGAAAGTACCAGGTTTGAGCAAGTCCAGCAACTTGGCTGGAGGCAAGGGCTCGCACAACCCCAGTTGCAAAGTGAAAAATGCTTGGGGTGCATGAAGTTGAAAGGAGAAACTGGTGACGATCACCGTAGAAAGTATCTGAAAATCAACCATAAACCCCATACCCCCAGATGGGTGCGAGCATCTTCAGTGATACTGTGAGATTCTGGGCAGTTAAATAAATTGCGGAAGTATTTTACAGACTGAAGTAGGAGCTATACGTGCAGGTGCGGGCCTGGGAAAGGCTTCTTGTATCAAGAATGGAGGCTCTGCCAATAAGGCAGCCTCTTGAAGCATCCTGGGACAAGAGGCAATTAAAAGCTGGTAGATAATACCATTTTGATGGCTGGACCTCTAGGTTGGTTATTCTTGTGATCCCAGAGAAGCCCTCTCTGACGTGGGGCTTGTGGTTCTCGTAAGAAAGACTGGACTAGTTCATACCCTTAAGGCACAAGCCACACAGATGCAATGAGAAACAGTTTAACACACAGGTCCTAACTTCCTATTAAACACCCCTCAGTTCTCCCTGCCCAAGTGCTGGGAGTTCTTAACGGATAACTGGAAGAGAGAGGAGATGAGGATGATGGGCGACTTGCTGAGACTTCGTCTCTTGGCATGGCTTCTGCGAGTCCTCATGGTAACACAGGGAAGAGCTGGTTTCCTAGCAGACATTTGCAATCCTATGAGAAAGAGAACAGAAGGTTGAAGGCCAATTCCTCCATTGTGTAGATGGGAGAGTAGGACTCAGAGAGGTGAAGCGATGAGACAGTTTAGGATGAATAACACAAGATTAAAATGCAGGTTTTCTGACATCTGATCATTGTGTTCATTCTGTGATTTAGAAAAATTCTAAGCGACCCACAATGACTCTTTACCATCTTGGTCTTCATTGCCTCATCTCAGCAGCAGAAGGGGAAGTGGTAACTGTTATCTCTCACTGATGAACAATAAAAACCAAACCTGGAATGAGTACGACCAGATGCCAGAAGGCACAAGCCTGCTAGGTACACAGTGTAAATTGGCTCACTTGAGACCCACCCTTCCATGTCTCTCTACCATAGAAGCTAGAAAGCTAAACGTTACCTTGCTAGAGTCCCTTGCAGCTAGCAGACACCATGTGATATCTGATGGCTAAGACATAAGCTCAAGTTAGCTGGTTCTGCCTCTTCTGTTTCCTCTTTCTTCCTGACCAGAATTGCAGCCTGATGCTGATGGTATATCAGTTATCTTCAGGATGATGAAGCAGGAAGAGAAAGATCCCTTGGCAGCATTTTTGAGTTGCTGTAGGGGCCCTGATTTGCTTAATCCTAGACTTCTTTTCACATGGGGTACACAAGTCCCTCCTTTGTATTAGTCCTGGTTCATCAAGTTTCATGGAACTTCTACAAAACATAATCCTAAGTTACATCTCAATGTGTGAATCAAAAATGTCCGTAGCATATGGCAAATATATGCTAAAATTAATTTCAGTAGGGTAAGTTCACCTGCTAATTGAGCTAACTGAGAAAGTTGGTAGGAGTTAGCAAAGAGGCCCAGTTGAAGAAAGTAAGAAAACTGTCTAGCTATGAAACGTCGAGTTTGTAGGGAGTGGTTTGGGAGGCCCAGAATGTGACCTGTGGATGTGCCTTAGTTAGATAACTCTCCAACATTAATTAATCAAGGCACCATGATTGAGGGATATCATTACTATATTTGGGGACATCTATCCTAGCTTCTGTCCTAAAAATAAAATAAAATGGCCATCGAAGGGTGTTGAAAGGAAATACTGGGGCAAAAACATGTCTGCAAACCATGCTGCTCAAGGGCTGTTGTCACAGTGGGGCCCGAAGGTAGCTTGTGGCCTGTTGGAAGGAAAGAAGATAAAACACAGGTGTCACGATCAAGCCTTAGAATGAGGTTAGAGAACTTTGATTTCTTGGCCTGATTTCATCCCACTGGAGACAATTACCTTACGAGTTGATGATATTAGCTATAATATTGAAGTTTAAGAATAATGTTCTAATGGGTAGACTGCCAAGGGTTTCTGAGACAGGATCTCTGAAGATTTGGTAGGAACAGTTGAAGGCACATACAGTGTGCTTCATTCAATTATTCCTGGAGGGCCTCTCACTTAATTGGTTTTAAATGATCTCCACCAGTACCCAAAGAGGGGAAAAAAAATAATTTGAATTGAAAAAGAGACTTTAAGCAATTAAAATAAGTGTTTCCAAAGGTAAAATCAAGCACTATCTTAATTTCTCAAATAAGCAAAAAGAGCAAGAAAAAATAATTTGGAATATCATGCATTGACATTCCTGGGAAAGATTGCAAATTGATCCATTCTTAAGGTGCCAAAATATATTTATAAAATCTAAGTCTTTACTTCCCAATTATTGCAAAACCTTCAGAATTCCATCAGGGTAAAAGTTGTATTTCAGAATTTGAACTCTAAATTTAGTTACTTGAGGATAAAAAAAGAAATTTCATTGAGGGGCACCTGGGTGGCTCAGTTGGTTGAGCATCAGACTCTTGATTTCGGCTCAGGTCATGATCCCAGGGTTCTGGGATCAAGCCCTCATTGGGCTCAGAGCTCCACAGAAGTCTGCTTCTCTTACCCTCTGCCCTCTGCCCCTCCCCACACGTGCATTCTCTCTTCCACTTTCTCTGTCTTTCTCTTTCTCCTAAAGTAAATAAATAAATTAAAAAAAAAAAAAAAGAACTTTCCTTGAAGTAACACTGAAACAATTAGACTTCCCGAGAGCTCATCAGAGTTTGGAAGCTCTGTGAAAACAGCCTTTCCATAACTCTTATCAGCTTAATAGAAACAACAGAATTCTCTAGCCTTGTTTGGGGTCCATTCATTAACCTGCTTTGCCTTGTGGCTCAGTTAGTTTTCATTTCCCTTGGGTTCCAGTCCTACTATGGCGCATACTACAAAGAGTCCAGTACTTTGGGCACAAACATGGATTTTCAATTCGGAAAAATAATGTCTTTCCTTTGTCCTGAGGCCAGATGGAGAAGACCACAAATTTAAGCAGGCTTATTCCTCTGCCTAGCCTCAGGTACCTCTGATCCACCGTTCACAGAAACGGCCCCTGAACATCTCCTATAAAATCACACCCTTCTTTAGGGAAACACACCCTCTCATACATTATAATTGACACATCTCTTGGGAAGGCAATTTGACAAGAGCTATCAACCCTTCAAATGCATGCTTGCTTTGACCGAGAAATTCCATTTCTAGGACTTTAATAGTTACATCTACACACATGAGCAAAGACAGATGTCCAAAGTTACTCATTGCTATAGTTTTTGTAATAGCAGGAGACCAGGGTGGGAGGGCAGTTGATGTTCATTAAGGAATGACAAAGCAAACAAATTATTGTCTTTGAAAGGATGTCAATATGTTTGGAAGCGACCGGAGTTCGGGTAGACATTTAACAATTGTGGGGACAGCTGGCCGGTAAATCAAAGCCATCGTACCTAGACAGTGGAGTGGACAGTGGAAAGAACCTGGCTTTTGTTGATATAACTGAACTGCAGAATTACTTTCAGCAGAGGTGCCTTATCTTAGAGCTTCTTGTTTTGTAAGATTATACTTTTCTTTATGATTTTAGACAGCTGAGCTTGAATTGTCTATTACTTTCAGGCATACCAAGAGAGTATCCTTTGAGAAGGAAGGTTCTGAGACATGCTCTGAGATGACATTCCTGTTGGTAAGTCTGAGGGGGTTCCGTGGCGCTTTATGTACCTTCACATCATGACACCCCAGCTGCCATTCTAATAGCCTGTGTCTTTGAGAATAATCCCATAAGTTTCCCACAGGACCATTTTCCATCAGTTTAAATGGACCCGTGGAAAGAGCTGGATGAGGAGGAACACCGCATGGAGGCCTGCATTTCCCATCTCTGCGACTCAAGAGACCCAGTCTGTGGTAGCAAGATCCCTAACTTAGTACAGTTTCTCTCATGGGCCTGTAGGCGATCAAAGTTTCTATTTCAGGTTTGGAATCTGTTCCAAAGATTGCTTCACGAAGAAAAGGATTTATTAAAGGGTAGAGTCTTCGGGATTAAGTGCTAAAAAAGCACACCCTAGGTTGAGCTTCCAGAAACAACTCCCTCTCAAAACCTCACCACAGAACCAGCCCACCAAGAACACTGCTACCTTTGCCTCAGTTAGGAAGCTGCAGAAACTGGAATCTTCTATCGAGCCATCTGCTCCAGATCATACTACTTCCGCTTCCCTTTGGGTTACAAAGAGGATATTCACAGCCTGTTTCTCTCCCCACATAACTTAGTTCTTTCATAACTCAAAGTTTTTTAAAACTTTTTTTATGTTTAATAATATACATGGAGAATATGGGACATCTCAGTGTTATAAATCAATTTCAAATCAAAATCTCAAGCAACTGGATCGGAGCTAAATCACATTTGCACCCTAGAAGCAAGCGAGGCTAGAATACCGATGGCCACATTCCAGCCTCTGGAGTCCTGGGAGGCTGGAAGTGTCCTGCAATGGGTCTCCTGGGACATCCAGTCCACACTGTCCACATCCTCTAAAGTAGAAATGACACATCTTCACATGGGAAATGGAATGTTCTTCAAACTCAACTCTATCAGAATTGAAGGTAAGACCCCTCAGTAAGCCTCGCAGGTAGTCCGTGCTATCGCCTGGGGTACAGCTTGATATACACAGCATTTGAGGAAATCAATATTTTCTGAGAATGTCTGCCTTCAGTGTGGTGAAATGTGCTTGTCATTCCCATGATCACGTTTCAGGTTCTTTTCTCAGTGAAGTAAGTATTCTACTTCGTATGGGTTCTTGTGACCAGAAGTACAGGACTTGAGCTAATAATAAAAACAACAAAACAAAACTGGGACTGGTCAGAAACACAAAGCTAGTCTCAACTCAGCACTATGGGTGCTATTTCGGAATCTTCAGTATGTGCCTGTACATGCAAAGTGGAGGAAGAATTACAGCTATTAACAGAACACTTTCAAATTTTAAAAAATGATATTTTCCTGCAATTATCTGGATGTTTCAGATACATTTTGGGGTAATTTTGGTCCAACTAATCTTCATAATTGCCCCAGTTCTCTTGGACATGTACTTCTAGACACTGCTAAAAATACAGAGAAATAGAAGTAGTGCTGTCGGTGAACCCTGTTTGAGCTTCACAGAGAAGCTGGCAAAGAATATACGGGATCATGAGATTTGTCTTCTCTCAAATGTAGCGAAATACACACAAAAAAAATAAGAATAGCTAAAAAAAAAAAAAAAGCAACCAAACTAAGGAAGGAGCAGTCTCATAATGCAAGTTTAAAAATACCATGTACAGAGAGAACATTCTGGAAATTGGCTGTAGTTTCTACTTGACTCCTTCACAAGCAGAACAGTGAACAAAAATGTGAAGACATAAAGTTCTGAAAAAACTGATAACCCCAATTTGGAAGAAAGTAGGCAAGTAATGTGAAGGAAAGGATTTGTGGGAGGAAGCTCAAAAGAAACTTGTCAGGGGGGTCTTTAAACGGTTATTTATCTCTACCATGAGAGAAAAATAGCTATTCATACAATAGAGATGGGAAGAACTGCTAAAAATTGGCATTTTCTCTTTATTTGTTTTACTAGCTCGGAGAAACACAGAATATACACAGGGACAAATGTGATGAACTCCTAGTTTGCCTACTTTTTCATGCCTTTTCCACCTATATCCCAGAGGGGAGCAGGAGAGACAAGCGCGGAGGGGAGGTAGTAAATTATTGCCTAAAGCAGCTTGTCTTTCAGAGAACAGGAGGCTTTGGGTTCACCTGGAATCTGTTTAACATTCTGAAATCTGAAGGCTCTTCTCACTGGATCAGATATACCCTCAACTATTTAGAACAGACCTCAGTACAGAACTTTTAAGTAGGGGCGCCTGGGTGGCGCAGTCGACTAAGTGTCTGACTCTTGGTTCTAGCTCAGGTCGTGATCTCAGGGTTGTGAGACTGAGCCTCTCATTGGGCTCCATGTGCAATGGGGAGTCTCTGCTTGAGATTCTCTCTCCCTCTGCCCCTCCCACCTAAAATAAATAAATCTAAAAAAAAAGAAAAAAAAGAAAAAGAACTTTCAACTAAACAGCAGAGAAAGTCTCCAGTGACAAAATCCCCCAACTGTAATACCCACAGCCCTGGTCCCACCCTTCTTCCCTGACCCTGACTCAGTCCCATCCTTGCCACCCTCTCAGACAACAGAAAAGCAGATGTAACACCAGCCATTAATACAATAGGCCTAAGTTAGGCCTAGGAGGAGTCAAGGAAAATGTGTTACACATAGAAAGATAAATATAAGGCTCAAATTGAGGTTTCCATTATCAAAAAGTAAATAACCTGAAAATAAAAAAGAACAGAATACCAAAAGTAATAGAGGAAAAATGGTAAAGAAAACCAAGAATTAGAAGCTGAGTTTGCTAATTAGGAATGCTTTTGACTATAGCAGAAAACCCAGCTAACTGTGACTTAAACTATGTGGACAACTATTAATTACTTGAGGAGATATCCAATGGTGGGCAGTCCCAAAATTAGTTTGGCAGTTCACTGATTTCATCAAGGATTTCAGCCCTTTTGATCTTTGTATTCTGTCCCCTTCAGTGTATTTGTAATATTGGTCCTCATTAGCACAAGATGGCTGCCACAGCTCTAAGATCCACCTCTGCACTCAACAGTATTCAAAGGACAAAGAGAGAGGAATGGTGGCCAAGGATATGCTTCTTTTTTTCCAAGAAGAAACACTTTCCGAAAAGCCCCCAGCTAATTTATCCCAGTATTTCACTGGCCAGAAACAGATCACATGTTCACCCCAAACCAATCACTGACAAAGTCAAGAGTTACCATGATTCAGAATCTTGGCTTGGAAATACCTATGTCCAGAACCTAACTGAGGTCTGTTAGCAAAAAAGAAAGCAGGAATGGCACTAGTTGGGTAGCCAAAAAAACAGCCACTTACAAAAATAAGTGAAGGGTTGGATTTGGCCTGCAAGCCGTAGTTTACAACCCCTGAGCCACTAGTGGGTCTTTTAAACTAAGACTCCAAACTCTTTTAGCTGCAAAAGAAATGAGTAATACATTCAACTACAAATTAAAAACTTCTACAAGGCAAAAACAACACCTTAAGCAAAGCCAAAAAAAGAATGATAAACTACATGTAAATATTTGCAACTCTTTTCACAAAGGGATGAAATCCCTGATACATAACACCTATAACTGCCCTTCGCTGTCTTTTTCCTCCTCGGGCATGATTCCCTTCAGCAGGCCAACACGCTCCTTTCCCCCTACCTTGAAAGACCTTTCGCTTCACCCTATTTCTCTCACCAGTTACTGCCCTGTTTTTTCCTACTCCTCTTTGGTGTGAAATTCCCAGGATGACTTATCTCTAATATCTTTCCTCTCTTTCTCCTTTAAACCCTGCCAGTCAAAAAGTGCTCTTGTCGGACCCCCATGTTGCTCGAGACAGTGGTTGATTTCAATCTGTGTCTTCCTTTACTTTTCAGTGGCAGCTGATGCAAACAGATACTCACTTCCTCTTTCTTGAAGAAAAAATTTGCACTTGGCTTCAAGGACACAAAACATCAAACTCTTTCTGTTTTCCTCTACTTCTCTTGTCCCTCCATCTCAGGCTACTTTGTTCATCCCTTCTCATTTCCTAATCTCTCAGTGTTGGCTCACTGCAGGACTGGATTGGGGCTCTTCTTGTTTCTTCCTTTACTCAGTCCCTTGAAAGTCTGATCTATTGTCACAGCATTAAATATCACCTAAAGGCAAACACTCTTGAATTTATGACTCAAGGCTAGATCTCTCTCCTTAACTCCAGATTCATACATAAATAACTGACACCTCCCCTTGAGGTCTAGTAGACAACAAAATCTTAAGGCATCTTCAGCGGAGTTCCCATTGCCAACCCCAAACCTGCTCAAGCTGCTGTAATCTGCATTATAGTTGGAGGAAACCCCATCCTTCCAGTTGCTCAGGCCAAAAATCTGGAAACTTTCTTATCTTCATCCTTTTCTCCCTCCCAGGCACATACCTGCCCTAGGGTCTTTACATCAGGTTTTCCTTGGCCTCTGATGGCTCTGTCCCAGTTTTGTTTTGTTTTCTTTTGCCTTGATTTATTCCCTCATTTTCCTCAAGTCTTTACTCAATGTCACTTTTTCAGTGAGACCTGATCTGACCATGTGTGGTATAATAAACACATTTTGTGTTTGTTCCTACTTCCTGGTCTGGAGTTCCTAAAACCCTTGTAATTTTTTGAGTGATAAGGGTGCGAGGAGTATCTTTTGTTCTAATATTTGCTCTTTAACCCTGATTCCTGACAAAAGAGCTCCTAAGACCCTTGGAATGTCTGATGTGAGAAAAATGTCTTTTTGTTTGCTGACCTGCTGACTGGTGGCTTAGGGACCCTAGATAATTTCAGGATGAGGGATGGTCACCAGAAAGCCAAGGCATGATTGGAACTTGGAGCTTTCAGCTCCACTCCCCCATCCTCCAAGGAGAAGAGAGGGGCTTAAGATTAAATTAATAATATTTTAAGGTCTAAATGGGA
The DNA here is from genome assembly GCA_028534135.1 of Potos flavus. Classification (NCBI taxonomy): domain Eukaryota; kingdom Metazoa; phylum Chordata; class Mammalia; order Carnivora; family Procyonidae; genus Potos; species Potos flavus. Next base: position 48,052,385 of record CM052887.1, read on the forward strand.
AGATGTCTAAGATATAGTATTAATAATAAAAAAAAGAACAATATAAGAACATATATTCATTTTTGCTTTTATTTACATAAAGTCAGGAAAAATGCACAAGAAATTAATAAAAATGATTACCTGGCTGAGAGACAGGAAATGGCACAAATGTTGGCACCAAAGGGATATGAGGAAACTTGGTGGTGATGTATAAATTCACTACCTTGACTGTGGTGATGACTTCACAGAATATATATGTAAGAATACAACCAATGGAATATTTTAAATATTTGTAGATTAGCAGAACCCAATTGTATCTCAATAAAGCTGCTAAGGATACATATACATATAAATAAATAAATAAATAAATAAATAAATAAATAAATAAATAAAGGATTTTGAAACAAAGGAGAGAGATGGTTCAGCAGCTAGAAGGAGATGCTTGGCTGAGTGTCTTTTTGCTTTTGAAGGGTTTTGGTTTTGATTTGTTTCTTTCATGGAGCAAAAACTCAAGCAAATTTATTAGCTGTAAGTATATACGTATAAGCATAGAAAACTATAGAAAAGAGAGGAGGCAATTAATGGAGCAAAGTCTTGAGAGAAGAGTGGAATACTCAGAGCCCAAGGCCAGCAGATGCTGTTGGCACTGGAGGGAAAGGAAAAGGATGGAAGGATATACCTCGGGCACTAGGCTTCATGTTTTAGCCTCTAAAGCTGAACCCTGAGAATCAGCTCTTGGTTTTGGATACCAGTGGCATTATAGTAAGCTAAATTAATCAGATGTTCCCAGTCTTCCCCCCCCCCCACTCAAGAATGGTACATCTCCTTAGAAGGAATTTCTCCCAAATTCAGTGACTCCTTCTAAGGTATAACTGATGTGTATCTGTGATACACTCTAAAAATAAGATTATTTATTGAAAACTGGACTGAGATTTTCCTCTTATCAAGAAAGAGCTCTAAGTGAGAAGGTGCTTTGTTCTAACTTTGCCAGACAGGAGTGCACTGGAGCAAATTTGAAAGCCTTGATATTTGTGTCCCTGTTCTACGTTTGTGCACCTAAGTGAAAGCGATGTGATCTTCAAAATTTCTAACACATACAGGCAGAGAGAGAGAGAGAATGAATGAAAGACAGCACCGGAGTGCAGAGCTAGCCACGCAGTAACTGATATTTAATTCAGCGCGGTGGAAACAGCACAAAAAGTCAGTTTAACAGAATCATTTGTGATTTTAACATTAAGATAGCTTGTACCTTAACACTTTAATTTCCTAACGTGTCATTTTATTTACAAAGAATTGGTCTTCTGGGAGTATTCACGTAAATTTTAAGATATAAAGCCCTGATCCTGTAAAAAATGTTTTTCTGAATCTTTCATATTCGTTCAATAAGTTTAACGTGATGTGCAAATTAATGGTGATTTTTTTTTATCTGTTTCATTTCAATCAGAGCCCACATTCTCAATCAACGTTAATGAATGTATTTGTAACTATCCAAGGGAGAAATTCCTGTTCATTTAACTACCCGGTAGCTTTGGATCAGAATTTTTCGTTCCACTGCGCTTTAATGGGTGTCCAGACAGTTGAAACGCCGCTCTTTCCCAGCAAAGTGAGGAAGTGGGTTTACGGTGTCCCATTACTGGGGACTTTTCAGTCGCCACACTCTTTCAGTCTTGATGGAGCCGGACTCCTAGCGTTTGGGCTAGTACTTGGGGTGGGCTGATCCTCTCGAAAAAGAAGCTGGGGAAAGGGGCCGAAGCCACAGAAGCCCGTTCTAAGACCCTGAGAGGAGGGGGCCATTTGTGAGTCACTAAACTCGGGACCTCGGACAGGCGCCCTGGAGCAGTTTGCCGCGCAGGAAGATCTGTGCACCAAGTTGTCTCTACTCAGGATTCGTGCCCCGCGCTGCTGCCGCGCGGGTCCCGGAGATCCTCCACCAAGTAGAGGATACATGTATCACCTACCCTGACGCCCATCGAGTTGGTGGTCTCGGTGACAGGCGACACAGTAGATCTGGGCTGCTCCTGTCTCTAGCAGGACCAGACGGGGTGTGAAGGAAAGCGGAGTTTGGGTGCCACGGGAGGGCAGGGACTCAGGCTTTGGCCAAGCTCGCACTTCTCCAGGACCCCCCTCCCCCGGCAAGGCCTGGGGTCGAGGAGTTGGGGTGTGGGTGGCTAGAGGAGACGCCACTCGAGCGACTGCGGCTCCAGCACCCTCCCCCCACCTCCGCCACTCGGGGGCGGGAAGTGGCGGAGTGGGAGTCACCGGAACGTGATTGCCCGAGGCCCCTCCTGCAGCGGCGAGGGAGCGCCATAAAAGCCCTGTTGCGACCTGCTCTCCGCACCCCGTCCGCCGGCACTCACCCCTTGGAGAGGCGCACCTGACTGCAGAGCGCTCGCCGCCCAGCCACACCCGCCAGCTCGCCGGCCAAGGTGAGCGCCACGACCCACTCGGCTTGGGACGGGAGCGGGGACACGACGCCGGCTCACCCTCGGGGGAGCTCTGGGGCCCCGGGAGGGTCGCGCCCCGCTTTCCAACCCCTGCGTGCCGCGCTCTGTCCTCTCCTGCCCCGACACGCGGCAGCCGCTCTTGGAGGCTAAATTCTACTTGCTCCTTCTGGTCCTTTCCAACTGCACCTCCGCCCTGCTCACGCACCCTCCCGGCTGCGCGGTCCTTCTGGGTTATCTTTCAGAGGATTTGGAATGGGACGCGACCCCCAACCCTGGGCAGGTGGCAGTTTCCTCGGAGGTCCCTGCCTGGATGGAGGTTTCCCAGTCAGCACCCCTGAGTGAGGGATCCCCGGAGTTTGGAACCTCTCTGCCACCTTCCCGGATCCTTGGGATCAGAACTGAGACCCACGGCCCGGAGAACAGTTCTCTCCTTTCTCCCAAATTGTCACCCCGAAGGAATCTCAGCCATAACTGTCTATCTCTTGCAGCAAGACAGACCGCAAGTATCAGAGAAGAAACTTTTCCTCCGACGGGGGTTTGGGGAAGAGGGTAGGAAAGTGTCAATTCCTTAACCCACAGGGAGGAACTTCTACGTCTGTTTTTAAAGTATCTAAATTGGCGCGGGCGGGCTCTGGCCCCCAGCCCCGCGCCTCTCGTTGAGCGCGACTCCTGCGTCCAGCGACTTAGACCGAATTTGCGCGGACTTTTCGGGTGGGGCAGAAGGGTCGGGCAAGGGCAGATGTTGCCGTTAGTAAGTGGAGTGGTGCTCCGCTTCCTCTAAGGGACTGGGTTGAACGCGGCTTGGGGGTTCGCGAGTGGTAACGGGGAGGGGCATGGTGGGGGAGACAAGGGAGAGAGGTTCCAGGCTTGTGTCCTTTCAATCCCCATTTCTCCGCTGCGCCTTCTGTGCCCGCAGATGCTGGGTAGCAAGCGACTGGGGCTATCCGGACTGACCCTCGCCCTGTCCCTGCTTGTGTGCCTGGGCGCCCTGGCTGAGGCGTACCCCTCCAAGCCAGACAACCCCGGAGAGGACGCGCCGGCGGAGGACATGGCCAGATACTATTCAGCGCTGCGGCACTACATCAACCTCATCACCAGGCAGAGGTGGGTGGGCCCCTCTGGACCGACTCTGGGAGTGTCCTGCCGCACAACCGGAGATCCTGGGGATCTCAGAGGACAGAGACAAGTTTTTTTCTTGCTTGTATCCCTGGGCAGCACAGTATCAGGCACATACCCAGTTCTCAGTGAATAATTGCTTAGGGCACTGAATACTTTCCCTCTGCAACTATAGTTACAAAATCGTGACCCCCAGATTTAGGTTCCTTAGGCTGTGTGGCTGGCCATCTTCTCCCACTCACTCCCTGTTCTTTTTTGTTCTTAGAGCAGCTGGGGGACTGTATGGAAACCTGGATGGGAAAGGACCCCCCCCCCCCCAAAAAAAAAAAAAAAAGGTCAGGAGTGCTCCGTGGAAGTGCTGTAGGGAGAAGAATAGCTGAGTGTTAATAAACTACAACCACCACCACCGACCAGGAAACAGCTGGGTTGCCAAAGACATTGCCAGATTTTCCAAGCTGCCCAGAGCAAAATTGAATGATAGTATTTAGGAAAAGACAAATAGAGCTACTTTCTTTTCTTCTGTACGGTGATTTTTTTTTTTCAGTCTCAGCCCTTTAGTTAAAAATCCTGGTGTTAATAGAGATTTAGCATGAAAACAATTGATCTAATATGCAGACTTTTCCCATCTTCTAGCAGGTGAATTTTGAGAAGGAAGTGCCCACTTAGTGCTTTGTTAAGGAGAAACTAGTCACTCTGGGATAAACCCAGGGATTACATGGAATTTGAGAAATTGTAAATTTTATTCTGAATCCTCAGAAAGCTAAACTTAAATGCCATGTCTTCACTCTCAACATCAAATATTAAGCAAAAAAAAAAAAAAAAAAGAAAGAAAGAAAGAAAATCACATCCTAACTATAATATAGGATTTATAATATAGGATTTAAAATTTGTTTCCAAAATTGGTTCATCTTAGTTCTAAGTCATTCACTATCTTATTTTAATTACTGGGATCAAATGACCTTGATAAGCTAAAAAGGGCGAACCCTTTAAAAAGATTAATGTTAACATGTCTAAATTATGTTTTGTAAAGTGTTATTTTTGTTTTCGCCATATTTTTTATTGGTTACAAGTCAGGGAATAGTTGGAAAGGATTCAAAGTGGGGAGAATTTATATTTCTTAAATAAAATTTTTTCCGTTTTATCAAAAAGGCGTATGACATACTAAAAAGCTTCTGAAAAAGTGCCAGTTTACATAGAATCAGAAATACATAAAATGCTGGAATTAAATAGTATTGGCTTGTGAACCTTGAAATCAGTTCATTTTAATTAGCAAAAAGCAATAATGTTTTATATCCTGGTAGACTTCTCAGAAAGTTAATTGCTTCCAATTCTTGCTTATGCTATCATATAGACCAGAGAAAAGAACTTGTTCAAATAAAAAACATTAATTGTCATTTATCTAGGAAAACCTAGATATTGATTATTTAGTTTGTCAGTTATAACACAGTAGAACTTATTTCTGCAAAGATGATTGCTATAAAGCTTTTCCATTGTATAAAGCTTTAGCATTTCAAAATGTTTCCCTAGGCATTATTTCATTCCATCTTCACCTCAAAGCTTTGAAGTGAGTATAATTATCTCCATTTTACAGGTCACGAATCTAAGAACATTTTATGGAGGCTTTTCTTTTTAGGGGTGATGAAATTGGAGCACTCCCACTGATTTCCCTCGGACACTCTGTCACTACCATCAGCATCCGGTGTGATCTCCATCTTTGATGAGGAAAAAATAAAGGGAAGGGGCTTGAGTTTCATGGGAAGAGATTCAGGTTAGGTGGGAATACGTTGATTCTGAACCAGAGATTCCTGTCTCAATTTCACATAAATTCCTTCTTAGAAAACCATCAAGAGGCTATCATCTGTGCCCATTGTCTCCATTCCGTACTCTCATTACCTTCCCATCTCACACACCCTATCCCCACATGGTTGTATTTTTGAAAATTGTGGTGTCATTTGTGAACATGTGTTTTTATTTGGCACAATATTCTCCTTGTTTCCTTTTTCTACTCAGTTTTTAAGCTCTGTGCTCCCGGTCCATTGCTTCTGAAAGCCACATTGTTTATTCTAGAGCATAGATCTACAACATGTAGCTTTTACAGTTCCCTAAACCAGTGGTTCTAACTGGTGCTGACTATGCTCTAAACCTCCTACAAAGCCTGGGACAGCCCCCTACGACAAAGAATTTTCCAGCCCCTAATGTCACATATGGTGCCAAGGGTGAGAAACCCAGCCCTGGGTTAGTCCTTCTCCATCCTGGTCACACATGGAAATCACCTGGGGAGCTTTAAAATATGTTAGTGCTGGGCTGCACCCCTGATCCTTTAAATCAGAACCTCGGGGGTAGGACCTGGGCTTTACGGAGGTTTTAAAAGCTTCCCTAAAGACTTTATCTTTGCCAATTAAAGCATGATAGAGAAGAAAGATAATCCAGAATTAAGTAGAAAAGGAAGAATAGTGAACATGGCTGTCCAGGGTGCCACTTTAGGGCTGCAAATCCTGCTCTTCTAGGTTTAGGTTCTTTACTAGCAAACTGGAGAAAATATTAGCCAGTTCTATTCACTGGAGCATGGTGAAGATAAATGAGTTGAGGTTGCTCAAGAATTGACGATTAATAAAATCAACTGATGAACAGAATAAATAGGTATAAGCAGCGGTCTATAGTTTGATATCACAACTCTGGAAGATGTTGAGGAAATCTTACAAACAATGGGGGCAGGGAGCAGTTTGTTTTGGCTTCCTTAAGTCCCAGCAAAGGAGCAGTAATAGGCAATCTTTCCAAAAAATTTAGATTTAAGTGTACTTGGTAATCTACCCTCTGACAGCTTTGTTTTGCTATTTTACCTGGTAGCTAATCAATCCATTGGGGCTAGTTTTTCATTTGTGAATAATACAGCTTCTGGTCTACAAGGCCTTTTCTGAGAAAGGGAAAAATATAACTTGGTATAGACTTTTTAGACCCTTCTGCAGTGGGGGGGGGGGGGGGAGGGAAACAAGGACCTATGTAGTTAGTCACTCACCTGGAGCAAGTAGCTTACACCACTCTTGCATTCACATATAGTCCTATCCACATCCGGCTCTAGGAGAAAAAAGACCAGTAAGATTCCATGGTCTTTCCTTGATCGGTGAGATTCCTTTATATTTGCGGTGCAGAGTAAAATCAAAGCAGGAGAGAAGGCTTTTAGGTTTTGGTACCCCCAAATAAATATGGAAAATATAGGACCAAGGTTTGCTGTTTTCTGTAAGAATGAGTGCATTTCAACAACAGGATCTTGCATTTGTGTTTTACTCTGTCGCTTTCAAAACATTGTGGCTTGCATTGGATTTCCACAAAGACTCCAATTTAAGCGTGAGTTATGATTTGATTTTTACAAATGAGAAAGCTGAGATTTGAAGACACAGGTGGGTCTAGAACTTCTGTCTGCTGATTTTTTTCCCCAGGGTTGTTTCTGAAATATTATCTGGTCTCTTTGTTAAGATTTAAACTGCTGTATATCATCAGAACTCTAGCCAATTAACTAGTTATGGAAACATTTAAAATCATACTGTAATGTACTTTTACTTCCTGTCACTTAGTTATAAAAGTCTATCTATGTATTGTTTGTGGTAGTATAAAAAGGTAGGAATTTGGCTAGGAATTTTGGTTGGTTCAAATATTCTGCTGAATTATTATTTAAGCAAAATTATATATTTATATAATTTGAAATCATATTTCTGATAATGTCTGTTTCATACACCTAGATTACTTGTTAGCAGATGATCAACCATGTGAGATACTATTTTCCTTTTTTTAAAAGACATTTTTCCTTTTTATGAATATTTCAGATTTGCTTTAAGGACTTTTCTTTTCCTTTTTTTTTTTTTTTTTTAAGGTATGGAAAACGATCTAGCCCGGAGACACTGATTTCAGACCTCTTGATGAGAGAAAGCACAGAAAATGTTCCCAGAACTAGGTATGAAGGGCTTGTGTGGGGACATGTTTGCAGAGCTCAGGATGGCACAGGAGAGGGAAATCCCAGAGGGCTGCCTGGGGTGGGGGGGTTGGGGGGGACATTGGAATGGGTCTTCCAGACCAGGTAGCATTTGGGCAGAAATGGAGATGGGTCACAGGACAGTGAGGACCTTTGTTTTCACGTAATAATTTGCAAATCTCTAAGCTTCTATGGGGTATTATTTTCTACCCCAGATTATTTGGTGCTTCTTTGAAAATTTTTAACATAAGTGACTTTTACTTCAGAAAAGACTCTATATGGAATTTTTAACTGGGTTAGAATTGGGAGAACATAGAGTAAGTCCCCATCTCTACATTGAAATGACCAACAGTCCATTTTTGGCTAGGATAATCTTTAGTTTTCATATGGTATGTGGAGTGTCTAGATGTCCTGCATATGTCTCTCATGGGTCTTGCTCTAGTCTCCCTCATTCTGCATGAAGCTGTAGATAAATCTTGGTGGCGGGGGAGTGTAGTGGGGGAGGGGGCAGCTATTGTTTACTTTTCAACTTATTTTAAGCTCAATATCACATAATAATTTATTGCATTCAAGGAATGAATGTTAAGGACATAATATTCTTAGGAACTTGTCTGTGACCTTGGAGGCTTTCTGGGAGTGCGGACTTGTCTTGGGAAGAGGTGCCTACCAACAACTGGTGTGAAATATTGTGGACAACGAGCAATGAGTTGTTCCTCCTCCATTTTCATAACTTCCTGGCTCTTCTGCCCTATCCCTCCTGCCTCTGTCCTGGGCAAGATCACAGGGCGTATATTTCATCCATTTCTGTTGGAGCTTGTGGGCCTTAAACCCAGAGCTTGACAATGTCAAGAACCACGTTCCCCAGAAGAGGTCACTAGAACACTTGCTCAGGGAGCATGACCGGCATGTCACTCTTCACTGAGGTTCTCCCTAGAGAACAAGTTGGGTGACCTGCTGAGTCACTTACTTTCCTTCCCACCATTCCCCTGTTGTCTTGTGAAATGGCCAGCCAAGGCCAAGGTACAGGTCTAGAGTTGTCAGGTTTGTTTTCTCTGAAGGAAACAACAATTTGGGCTGGAGTGAAACTCCAGTACTCTTGTCTCTGGAGGTATCAACTCAGATTGAAACAGCAAATGCAAGGAAAGCAGGTGGAAAATTCATAAGGGTTATCTTTAATACTAAATAATAGATGCCTTTAAGCTTTCATTGACGTGCATGTGATGTAAACTGTGGTAAAAAGTTTAGGGTAAACCTATGTACTTTGGGTAAGAAAAAGAACCATCCAGACTTAACAACCTTGCTGCTACTCTTTGTTCTGTGGCTTGAAGTCTCACAGTCGGTGCATGGAATAGAGTTAATTGCACCCTGATGGACAGTCTCAATCATGTGCAGTTAGGAGGGGGCCAAAGTTGACAGCCTTGAAGTTGCCTGTGAATGCTATTTTATTAAAAAGAGTTCTTTATAAAAATAGCATCTTACACATAAAAAGCCTTGCAGGAAAACAAAAGAAGCATATTCAGAGTTGTGTAACAATAACTTTCTTGTTACCATTTTGTGTGATTCCTGTAGTTTTGATCTTCAGAAATATTCAGAGTTCTTTGGCTCCTTTGATAAATACAGAGCCTTTTAAATACTCTCTCTGAGATTTGCCTGAGACTCCCGTGAACATGAGTGAAAGCTACTCAGCTGGGTTTCTGCATATTACGCCACTGTCTTCTGCTCTGATATTCTCCAAGACCTCCTGTTTAGAATGCCAACAGAGGCCTTTTCAACAGTTCCGGATCATCTTTCGGTTCAGAACTGAATGTCTCACTTTTGAAAGCCTCCCAGGAAGTTGGGAAGCTTGTCTTACGTGCTTTCCTTCTTATGTTTGACAGGCTGGAAGACCCTTCTATGTGGTGATGGGAAATGAAACTTGCTCTCCGGTTTTTGCCTATTTTTCAACCCAAATTTCATCCTGTAAAACTAGAGTCTGCCGATCCTCCCAATGCATGCAGCCACTGTGCTCAACTCTGCGGTTTCCCTTTGTCGTCCTTGTATATATGTGTGTTTAAATAAAGTACCAAGCATTCAAAAATGTTATGTTCCTCAATGAAAAATCTGGTTGCAATAACGAGAATTATTTTAAGGTATTCATTACATCAAAATCTCCCTCGAGTAGCAGGTTCAAAGTTTGTTTCACCAATATTAAAGCAGTGACTATGGAAGATATAAAGAGACGATGATTTATGATACCAAGACTGAGCTGTGTGTGTGTGTGTGTGTGTTTGTGTGTGTGTGTGTGTGTACAACAATAAAAGTGTTTGGAAACTTCAAGCAGGGGCATGCTAATTTGGAATAATTGCCTGAACTTTCCCCCACATGCACATGAAATCCTTGTTAACCTTGTTAGCCTATTCTATTAGCAGAAAGGATTGCTGTCTAACAGAACTTTCTGCAAGATATCCTCTCCTCTAATATAGTAGCCACTAGTCATGTGTGGCTTTTGAGCACGTGCATGTAGCAAGTGCAAATGAGCTGAGTTTTAAATTTTACTGGGTTTTAATTTCAATAGCCACATGTTTCTAGCAACTATCATATCAGACAGCTCAGATCTATACATTTTTGAGGGGCCACTACACTTAGAATTTGAGTCCTAAACAGAAATACACTGAGTAGGAGTGACTACCTTTTCATACATGGGGAATGTTAATTAATTCGGCTAAAGGCAATTAAACTTTCCCCCTCCTTCATGTATGTAATGCATGGACTTAGTTTAAAATTTATGTTATTAGATTCTTACATGTAATTTCTAAAGCAAAGAAAAGGGGTCTCCTCCTATATTTGTACTTTGAACCAACCTGTAAAAAATATTTTTATGTGCTGTTTTAAAATTGTTTACAACCCCCCTCCCCCCATATACATCCCGTCTTAGGGAATCTTAGAGTATATAAAATCTTCTCTGCGTATAATGAATTCTATTTCTTCAGCCACTCAAGTCAGTGATACTACAAAACATCATTCCCTTCAATGAAACCGCTATGCAATTTTCCTAAATTTGTCCTTTTTGTTTCTTTGGGCTTTGAACTAAATATCCTCATCCGCAGTTTCGCCTTCCGCAGTTTCGATTACCTGCGGACAACTGCTATCTGGAAGGAGAGGCTCCTCCTTCTGACAAATCGTCAGAAGGTCACTAGTAGCCTAGCTTTACATCACAGCGCCTACGTCATTCCCCTCCCTTCATCTCGTCACATAGGCGTTTTATCATCTCACACCTCACAAGAAGAATAAGGGTGAGTACAGCATAGTAAAATATTTTGAGAGAGGCCATATTCACATAACTTTTATTACAGTATGTTGTTATCATTGTTCGTTGTATTTCATTATTAGTCCTTGTTATTAATCTCTTACTGTGCCTAATTTATAAATTAAACTTTATCGTAGGTATGTATGTATAGGAAAAAACAGTCTATGTAGGGTTTAGTACTCTCCACAGTATCAGGCGTCCACTGGGGGTCCTGAACGTGTCCTCCCCTCCCCTCCACCTGGATAAGGGCAGGCCAGGGTGTGGGGGACTACCGCACCCATATGTAAAGTGTCTTTTTTTTTAATCTTAAAACATTGAGTAAGTCACAATTTCTTATCATACAACGTCAGACGTTCTTTACTAACCAGTATATTTGGAGATTTTCTTTACTGAAGTTAATATGATGCAAAACAAGTTGACGGTGTCATTTGGCAGCACAGGTGATCTGAATATTCATCACCAATTAGAGAACTCTCAGTTACACGGAGCAGAGCAAATAGGAAGGAGATATAGAAACCCTTGAAAAATTACCTGGGAATTTCATTTTAGAATAAAAGTGTAAACCTCTTATCCTACCAAATCTAAGTGCCCCAAAGGCTAAATATTAAACCGTCTCCATTTTACCTATAAATCAGGCCTTGCTATCTCACCTCTTCACCTCATCTTACTAGAAAGAGGATGGAACCTTCACACCATGTGAGCCCTGTGGTCCCGACTCAGTGGCTTCCAGGCCGTCGGACCTTCAAATTTACTAATTTTCTGAGTTCTCACTCATGAAATGGGGATCATAAATCCTACCCGACTTTCCACATAAGTTTATGCTGAGATCAGAATTCAAGTTAAGATAATGTTACAAGTAAGTAGTAGTAGGAGAATGGTTAAGGATGAAGTTTTTGATAATTCTTATATTGGATTATAACTCCCTTGCTGGAGACTGAATGTATCTTTTCAGATTTATATGTTGAAATCCTAATCCCCAAAGTGACGGCATTTGGAGGTAGGGTCTTTAGGCGGGGTTGATTAAGTCCTGAGAGTGAAGCTCTCATGAATGGGAATAGTGTCCTTTTAAAAGGGACCCCAGAGAGGTCCCTTATTCCTTCCATCATGTGAGGACACAGTGAGGATATGGTTGTCTATGAACCAGGAAGCAGGTCCTCAGGAGATACCAGATCTACTGCTGCCTTGATCTTGGACTTCCCAGCCTCCAGAACTGTAAGCAATAAATTTCTGTTGTTTTTAAGCCACTCATCTATGATAATTTGCTACAGCAGCTCAAACAGACTAAGATATCCCTAATAAAAGAGAATTCTCTTCAAGAAATACAACAATGGTAAACATTTATAAATTGCAAAACTGCATTCCAGGAGATTCCCTAGTAATATTTTTCAAACATTTACAGCCTGCTGACCCTCCTTGGAATAGGAGTAAATGTACCAGATCACCCATCTGTCATTACAAATAATAATAATCCTTAGTAGAGTTACAGTAAGAACACCTGAACTTTCATTAAAATGAGTTGCATTTAAGCAACATCATTATCAAGTAAATCTCCAAGCATTTATTAAGGTCTCTGCTGATCCAAACTTGATTCTACATTCTAAGAGGTATAAATTGTGCATAAGGTTTTTGCAGATGCCATTGTATTTTTATTTTGTCCCTTACAATGCCCATGACACACTCAGATGATTATTCTCCCATTTTCATAGAAGAGGAGACTGAGGCCTAGGGAAAGGAAGTGACTTTCCCCACCTAATTCAAGGTAGAGAGACTAGATAGCAGTTCCTCTATTTGCAAACTTTGCCCTCCTGATGATGTGTCATGGAAGAAGTCAGTCAACACCCAGGTCTTACATAGCCTAGTTCAGAACATAACCCTTAGCACACTTAAAACAACCTGAGAATAGCAAAGTACTAAATTGTGCAAAAGGCATTTAGAAAAGGAAAGAACTGTCTGGAAAAGGCTTAACAGAGAATGAGGATGTTGAGCTGGGTGAACACAGAGGTGGGTCAGCCTGAGCTTGTATAGGGAATGGTCAGGGGACTCCCTGATAGGAGCAGAGGCAGAGTGGCCAGAAGTTGGGTCAATGAAGTAGGTCCAAGAATGGCCAAACTCATTCATCCATTCATTCATCCACTCAATAGTATTTGAGTACCTACTATGTATTGGACATTGTACTAAGCACTGGGATATAAAGATCAATAATAGTTTTTCAAGGAATTTACCATCTAATGAGGGAGGCAAATATTTACAATGTATTATTGGAAGTGCAAAGATAGGAGTGTTAGAGGTTTGGGATATACTTAGGTGCTAGAACCTACCCACTTATGCTTCCCTTTGCATTTTCCTGACAAAGGAACTGTAGATATAGGAATCAATTGCCAAAATGGGAACAAAGTGCCAGAGGGGCAAGTATCCAATGAGGCCAAATGCAGGGTTGCCCTAAGCTGAATCAGAGCACCTGGCTAAGGCCTGAGCTTCTAAAGTACCCCTGTACCCCATCAGCATCTCAGCATCCTGGTGCAGCATGACAGGAATAGTGAGGTCTGTAGGGCAGACGCTCAGATACACTTAGCCAAACAGATGCATAGATGAGAAGAGCCAGCCTGCCACAACTAGCAGTAGATGGAAGAAGGGGCATGAGTAAATGCCAGTTACTTCAGACACAGTGTCCTTGCCCACAGTGCACTGTGGTTAATGAATCCATCAGATTCCACCAAGCAAAGGGACATTGGGATGAGAATAGGGAAGGGGCCCTTCACAGCTGTTTTTCCCCATTTCAGGGGCAGAGATATCGCCTCCCTCTCTAACAAGAAGTGGGCAGAAGGTGTTACAGGAGCCACGAAGGGGCTCCTGCCCAAGGCTGGGGAGAGTGGAGAAAGCAGGCCAAATTTCCTGGAGCTACTGACGCTCGAGCTGAGGCCCGAAGCAGGAGTACCCACTGCCAGATGAGGAATACGAGATAAGAGTAGAGGACAAGCAGGTATGAGACAGCAATATACACAATATATACTTTGAGTGCTTTTTAATTTTTCTTGATGCCTATACTTTGACCACATGCTAGGCCTGGACCACTGGGTTACTGTTCTGAAGGGAAGCTTCAGTTTGGGATAAAAGCAAGTACCATCTCCAGCTTTGTTCTTTCCAGCATGTCTCCCTTCCTCCCCACCCCCAATCCCACCTGCTTTTCCATAGACTGGCTCCAGGGGCAGACTGGCGCCTTTGATAATATTCTTCATTCAGCCAAATCAGGACTGGACTTCTCAACCTGAGATGTCTTAACTATGATCTTATGGACAAATTTGTAAGTTCAGAGAATAAATATTGTAGGGTTGGCTCTACTCCCTAATTCAGGAAGGAAAGGACTCACTATTTCTTTTGCAACATTTGGACTTTCTTAGTATCTATTAGCCTCTTCCCTCTGTCTAGATAAAGATCAGGACAGAGAGGCAGATATAAAGGGCAGGAAAAATCAGCACTGGGTTGGAACTTGCACACTATGGTACAGTGTTTTCTGCTAAGTGAAGATGCATGATGCACTCCACCAGAACTAGGCCCACATGCAGACTCAAGGGCCTTGCTGATGACAGGAAAGCAAATATGATGGCAATTCATTGTCCTGTCTTTCTTTCCAAAACACATGCATTGTGTTTATATGGTTACTTATTACTCTGAGGCAACAGAAAATATTTTTTTCTCCTTGCAGAACATTGGAATCAGTTGCAACGCTCAGAACTAAATAAATACCTTTTCTATCACCATAAAGGAAAACCGTCTTTTGAATGAGATGGCTCTGTGGAATATTCTTTTATTTATTGTGGTGCATGGGTAGAAGGATTATGATATTGTCACAACTAAATGATTACCTTTTCTTCTGCCTACTAGAAAAATTAGTACAGTGTGAAATCACACAGAATCTTTTCCTTTTTTTAAAAATTGGAGTGGAATAACATATAATTAATCGTATGTGTCATCTGGGCTCATAGTTTAGTGGGCTAAGTAATAGCTATCAATTTAAACTTGTTCTAATGCTGTAGAATTGAAACGCTTTGCTATTGTGGGACTGGGGTGATTGTGTGTGATGGTACTTATCTTATTGCCTGACGCATAGTAAGTGCTCAGCAAAAGCCAGTTCTGTCTGGAGCTGATGATGATGCCTGGGAGTGATACCAGAGGAGCCACCGAAAATGCATTGTTTGGAGAACAACCTCAAAGGATTCCTTGTGATCCTTTCAGGAAGTACAAGTACCATTTATAGCAGGGCCTTGACAAAAGTACCGGAGTTTATTTAAATATAACTTCTTGGCGATCTTATAGGTATTGGTTGAATAGACTTCTTTCCTGACATCTCAGAAGTTTGATTCACCTGGGATTACCTTTTTTTTTTTTCACCTGGGATTACCTTGATTGTCAAGTTCATAAAGGACTTTTTTTTTTTTCAGCCTTAAATATCGGAGTACCAAAACTCTCTGAAGTACCTTTTGAGTCATGAATAATTTTTCCCTGGCTTTGAGCTAATGATAATTTTGGAGCGTTTACAAATTATTACCACTTACATTGCTAATGTATTAAAAGATTATTAGTATGTTGTATTAGCAGATTATGTGTATTATTAACTCTAATGTAGGGTGTATCTTACAACTATTTTTGTCTTTAGGCAATTTTGATATTTAAACTTGTAAAGGATTAGGGCATTTTTAAAAAAAATGGTTTTCTCTGTAAGACACAGATTCCTTTAATTTCCAATCTATACCTAATTTCAGGATTCTTTGTTTTCCCAAAAGTTAATTGAATTTGAAACTTGATTTGTTCAGTGTATTTACTTGAAATTTGACTTTATTCATTGATTAGACTGCTATCGTATTGTATTATGAGGCAATTTAAAGTTGAAATGAGAGACTTTGAGTAGAATATAAAAATCACATTTTACCCTTTTTTTCTAAGTAATATCTTACTATTGGGGCGTTTTCCACTGAAGGGAACAGCATCATTCAAATGACTTTTCAATGAAAGTTTGCCTAGAAAAATTCGAATTTAGTTATTCTAATTCCTACGTTTTTTCTATCACTGCCAGATCTTTTCAAATCATAGCGACCTACTGAATTTATTGGTCTGTAAATTTTAATGCAAGAATAAGCAATGTTGGCAGAACATATTTAATATAGTCATTCCTTCTAACAGACTGAATTACTGACCAAGTCAAAGCAGAGCCAGCTGATCTCTGATGAGTTTCTAGAGTCCCAAGGATGTTATCAATTCCTGAAACATTCATTGAATAGTCTCTCTGTGACAGGTACTCTGCTCTGTTCTAAGAGTGATATAAAGATGAGTGGGATAGTTTCTCTCCTCTTAAAGACCTAACAATTTACGAAGGAGACAGACACATGCTTAAGTGACTCTAATACGAGGCAGATCATGATTGAGGTTTAAATAGGACCAGAAAGTAATTGCTATGGGAGAACAGGGGAGGCTGAACTCATTTCCACTAGAATGTGCAGGGAGTGGGAGTGTCATTTGAAGTGGACCTGGTGAATGGCAGTTATTCAATAGGCTGCTCTTCTGCAGATCTCAAGGTCATTATTAGCTACGTTATATTCCTAGAAGAAAGTCTGTGCAGGTGCTTAAGCAAGCTCCAAGTAGTATTCTGAGGTGGCTGTCTGGGGACATAGTGAATGGCCATCCATCTCAAACTGAGCATCGATTGTCATCTCAGAGTGACATCGATTGTCTGAGTTGATACAAATGGGAGGTAGGATGACAGCATAAAGACCAGAGAGGGGATAAGATGGCTTCTGATCCTCTCTTAATGCCTCTGCCTCCATCCTGAAAATGAGGGACTCATTTTGGGTAGCAGTGTGAGAAGAGTAAGTACACAAAGCTAAAAGCACCATGTTTTCGAAAGAAGTGATATTTTCGGCATAGAACAGGCTGCATTGGGGTCTAAGTGACAAAGCGTAACAGAGAGGAAGCATTTCTTTTGTCTCCCACACACAGACCCTGGAGTAGTTCCAGCATCTGGGGCCTCAGGTGACTGTCAGAGATCAAGTGCTGTGCCCACTAACAGGAGAAACAGGAGACACTGGCAGCTGGCAGAGCAGGGTCCTCAAGAATGGTTCTGGCAACTGTGACTGATGCAGGCAGATCAGTTATAGGGTGCTGGCCTTGTAGGGTGACCAAAAACTCTGGTCTCCCCAGGACTTTCCCAGGTTTAGCCTTAAAAGTCCTATAGTCTGGGAAGCCCTTTGGTCCCAGGCCAGCCAGGACAGTTGGTCACCCGATTTGGGAAACAACCGTTTGTGGTCTCATTTTAATAGAAAATATGCTCCAAATGCTAAACTACCTACAAGTGAGCATCTAAACCCACCATCAGCAATTACACACCTGCATGTAACTGTTCAGCTGCACGCTATTTTCCTAATCGACCTTATAGAACATGATTCTCCTTAGATAATTGTAAAAGGTAATTTTACAATATTCCCACTATAGAAAAACATTAGCTGTGAAGACATTAAGAAAAGTCTTGTAATTTCTAGACCAGACACTTTCATATTGTAACATTATAAATACATTGGTTCCGTGAATGCATAAATATTTAATTTCATGGATCATTAATTCTTTATAAGAAAAATGATTTCAACGTGAAATCCTAAATAGCAATTTGCCTTCCGAAGTTATGTTTTTCAGGTTTTGCTTTTTGTGATAAGAAATAGGGTATGAGGGAGCTAGCATTTGTTGAGAAGCTAATAGAAACTGGCCCTCTATTTCCTTTAATTTTTCTAATCCTCATACAAACCACGAGAGGCAAGTATGGCTGATCATGTTTCACAGATGAGGACACTGAGGCACAGAAGGGTGAAATGAAATATAGCAACAAAGCTGGCAAGTGGTGGCTGGAACTCCAGCTCAGGCCAGTTTGACTACCTATGGGGATTTAAAATCATCTTTCTGTCAGTAGAATTTTCATCGACTGTTTCATTACATATGGTCATAATAGTCATGAGGGAAGGCAGCATGGAGAGCTGATAAGATAGACTTCTTCGGTGTCAGAAAAGACTTGATTCTTTTATCATTATGCAGGGATACATCTTTATTCCCCAAATGCATTTTTTCCTAAAAATCCAGTGTGTCTAATACTAACATAGCTACACTAGCTTTTTAAAAATTGGTATTCACCTACCTTCTTTCACCCATTTATCTTTAAACTTTCTGAGCCATTAAGTTGTCCAAGCCATTAATTATATTTCTTGTGACAAAACATAGTTTTTTTTTTAAGTAAGTAGTGAGCTCTTTTAACTAGCAAGTTTAGACTATTTGCATTTATCATGATTATTGATATATTTAGATTTATTTCTGCCATCTTATTTTGTTCTGTTTGCAATGCTTCTTCTTTACTTTTTTTCTGTTTCTTGCCTTCTGTGGAATAAATCTAGTTTCCTTACTCCTCTTTTCTTCCTCCACTAGTTTGCATATTATATTTTTTATCCTTCTTCTGAATGAAGTAAGGACATTAGAATGAGTTTAACTCCAATAACCCTCTCTAACTATTTTTTTGGTTTGTACTCCCAAGCTAGACATTAATATTTCCATTCCTTTATATGGTCATTGGTTATTTATATTTACCCATATTTAATAATTTTTTTCACTTCTACATTCGATGTATTTTATCTTTCTGGGTTCAACTGATAGGGTCTTGAAATGATATATTCTTTCAGTCTCTTTCTGAAAATATCTTTATTTCACCTCTGGTCTTGATTGGCACTTTAATGGATATAGTATTCTACACCTTCTGTTATTTATCTCCTTTTTTTGCACCACTCTGAAGCTAGTATTCCATTGACCCAACCTCCATTGTTGATCTTTAGCAGTCCGTAGTAACTGAAACTGGGCTTCTGTAGGTAATCTATTTTTTTCCCTATGGTTGTTTTTAAGGATTTGTCAGTGTTGTCTGAAATTTCCAAATGGTGTGTTAAAATGTAGGATTTTTTAAAAATTTATTTTTTTAAGGATTTATTGTGTTTTTATTTTTTATTAAGTTTCAGCTTTTTCGTTTTTTATTTTTATTGGAGTATAGTTGACACTCAATGTTACATTAGTTTCAGCTGTACAACATAATTATTCAACAAGTCTATATGTTATGCTATGCTCATTAAAAGTGTAGCTACCATCTGTCACCATGTAAGGCTATTGCAATATCATTGACTATATTCCCTGTGCTGTACCTTTCATCCCCATGACTTAAGTTATTCCATAACCGGAAGCCTGTGTCTCCCACTCCCTTTCACCCACTTTGCCCATTCCCATCCCCTTCTTTTTGGCAACCATCAGTTTATTCTCTGTATTTACAGATCTGTTTCTGCTTTTTTGTTTGTTTGTTCATTTATTGTTTTTTAGATTCCACATATAAGTGAAATCATATGGTATTTGTCCTTTCCTGACTTCTTTCACTTATCATAAGACCCTTTAGGTCCATTCAGGTTGTTGTAAATGGCAAGATTTCATTCTTTTTTATAGCGGAGTAATACTCCACCATGTACATGTACCACATTTTCTTTCTCCATTCATCTATCAGTGGACATTTGGGTTGCTTCCGTAATTTGGCTATTGTGTATGATGCTGAAATAAACATAGAGGTGCTTATATCTTTTTAAGTTAGTGTTTTGGTTTTTGGGGCTAAATGTTCAGTAGTGGAATTACGGGATCAAATGATATCTCTGCTTTTAATTTTTTGAAGAACCTCCATACTGTTTTCCACAGTGACTGCACCAATATACATTCCCACCAATAGTGCACGAAGCTTCCTTTTCTCCACATCTTGCCAATACTTATTTCTATCTTTTTGATTCTGGCCATTCTGACAGGTGTGAGGTGATATCTCATTGTGATTTTGATTTGCGTTTTCCTGATGATGAGTGATACTGAGCATCATTTCATGTGTCTGTTGGCCATCTGTATGTCTTTTTTTTTTTTTCTTTTAATTGTGTTATATTAGTTACCGTACAGTGCATCATTAGTTTTTGATGTAGTGTTTCATGATTCATTGTTTGCGTATAACACCCAGTGCTCCATGCAATCCGTGCCCTCCTTAATACCCATCGCCAGGCTCATCCATCCCCCCACCCCCCTCCCTTCTAAAACTCTCCATTTGTTTCCCGGAGTCCATAGTTTCTCATGATTTGCCTCCCGCTCAGATTTCTCCCCCTTTATTTTTCCCTTCTCCTAATGTCCTCCATGCTATTCCTTATGTTCCACAAATAAGTGAAACCATATGATAATTGACTTTCTCTATTTGGCTTATGTCACTTAGCATAATCTCCTCCAGGAAAAATGTCTCTTCAGGTCCTCTGCCCATTTTTATTCAGATTATAATAATAATTATTATTATTATTTGGAATTGAGTTGTATAACTTCATGTATTTTGGATATTAACCCTTTATCAGATATATCATTTGCAAATATCGCCTCCCATTCAGTAGGTTGCTCTTTTGTTTTGTGGATGGTTTCCTTCATTGTGCAAAAGCTTTTTATTTTGGTGTAGTCTCAACAATTTATTTTTGCTTTTATTTCACTTGCCTGAAGAGACATATCTGGACAAATGTTGCTAAGGCTGATGTCAAAGAAATTACTGTCTATATTGTCTTTTAGGAGTTTTATGGTTTCAGGTCTCACATTTAGGTTTTTAATCCATTTTGAGTTTATTTTTGCGTATGGTGTAAGAAAATGGTCTAGTTTAATTCTTTTGCATGTAGCTGTCCAGTTTTTTCAGCACCATTTATTAAAAAGATTGTCTTTTCCCCATTGTATATTCTTGCCTCCTTTGCCATAGATTAATTTACCATATAAGCACGAGTTTATTTCTGGACTCTCTATTTCCTTCCACTGATCTATATGTCTATATTTGTACCAGTGTGATACTATTTAAATTACTGTAGATTTGTAGTATATCTTGAGATCTGAGATTGTGATACCTCCAGTTTAGTTCTTCTTTCTCAAGATTGCTTTGGCAATTAAGGGTCTTTTGTGATTCCATACAAATTTTAGGATTATTTGTTCTAGTTCTGTGAAAAATGCTGTTGGTATTTTGATAGGGATTGCACTGAATCTGTAGATTACTGTGTGAACATTTTCAGTATTGGTTCTTCCACTCCATGAGCATGGAATATCTTTCCATTTGTGTCATCTTTAATTTCTTTCATCAGTATTTTATAGTTTCAGAGTATAGGTCTCTTGCCTCCTTGATTAAATTTATTTCTAGATATTTTATCCTTTTTGGTGTAGTTGTAAATGGAATTTTTTAAATTTCTCTTTCTTGTACTTCATTATTAGTGTATAGAAATGTCACTGATTTCTCTGTATTAATTTTGTATACTGAAACTTTACTGAATTCATTTATAACTTCTAATAGTTTTTATGGTAGAGTCTTTGGGGTTTTTGGTGTTTTTAAATGTAAGGATTTATGTCTTTTATTAACTCATAGACATTAGCTCTTTAAATGTTGTCTCTCTCTTATTTTCTCTTTTCTTTTGTTCTTGAAGTTTTATTAAATAATCCTTCTCATTCTATGTTCTAAATTTTTAAATTTCTCTCCTATTTCTCCTAACTCAATCTTTTCCACATTTTAGGTAGATAGTCAATTTAAATTTTGAACTCCATATCTGGATGGGTTCTCTTCTTCAAAGGTTCCTATTCCTCCTTCCAAGATATAATCTTTTTACATTTTTTTGAAGATATTATTTACTTATTTGAGAGAGAGAGAGAGAGAGAGAGAGCGAGCACAAGTGGGAAGAGGGGCAGAGGGAGAGGAAGAAGCAGACTCCCCCCTGAGCAGGGAGCCTGATGCTGGGCTTGTTCCTAGGACCTTGTTCCTTGGGATCATGACCCGAGCTGAAGGCAAATGCTTAACTGATTGAGCCACCCAGGCTCCACTTCCAAGAAATAATCCAAATGCAAGGAGAAGCTTGGTGTTGAAATAAGGACTAAGCACTCTTGGCCCAAGTGCTATCCTTCTCTGGGGACTTTTCCTGGCTTCCCAAGGAAGCTTCCCAAGGAAGCTGTCATTTATGTCCACTGGTGCCCAGGCAGCAGTGGCCTCTGCCCTCACTCCATCCACTGTTGAAGTGTTCTTGGCTGGGATAACTTGTGGTCTCTTCTCTCATGGTGGCCGGCCCAAGCATAGTGGGTCGCATCTGACTGAGCCTTCGCTTGCCCTCACTGTGCCGCTGATCTTCTGAGGCCTGGCTGCAAATCCCAGTTGGCAGCTTGGACAGCCTACTTTCAACCCTCTGCTAGGGGGACACTTCACCCTTCACCTTAGTATGAGTCACAGCTGGCATGCTCGGCTGCCTTCCCTGTGGCCTGAGAACTTGTAGATCCCTTCCTTCTCTGCCATGCTCAGGACACAGGAAAGCAGAGAGGATTTCCTTATAGCTCTGTCCCCTCAATATTCCATGTCACCACATCTCTTCTACTTCTGGGCACGTGTGTTTGAGAAGGACATCCTACCAACCTCTTTTTGCTTTTATGGGCTTCTTATATTCTTACCTCCCTCCTTCCCCCCCCCCCCCCTCCAATACACACTGAGTTAACCCCAAAGAGCAGCAGTGTCTGAACTCTAGTCTCACCTCATCTGTATTTTGCTCTTTCCGTTGCAGAGGTCCTCTGCTTGCCCTTCCTGTCTGGTGCTCCTATGTCACTACCCCACCCCCTTTTATCTTTGTTCTGGGAAGTACTCACCCTCCCCTTCCCTAGAGCCATAAAACAGCATTAATGACAGAAGGGACTGCATTTAAAAGATGGATCACTGAGAGGAGAAATGCCTCAGGAGGTATTTCAGTGATATCCCTGTCACATATTCGAGGACAAGCCAAAGTAAAACACGTAATGACAGCTAGACAGACAAGGAAAAGCCGGTCACCAGTATCAGCTGCTGGCAGAAACCAGTTCTGCGGTGCAGCTCGCATGTGCCCGGGGAACTTCCGGGGCCCTGCTGGCCAGCCATGTGAGATCTATGGGGCAGAGAGCTCCTGGCAGCATCCTTGGACCATCCCCACTGCAAGTTTCTTTAGCATAGTTTTGACAAACTGCTCTAATAGTGAGATTTTTGTGCCATTCATCCCTCCAGTCACCCTGCAAAGTGAGACATCAATCTTCT
>CM052887.1:48075821-48094863 GCA_028534135.1 Potos flavus
TGATTTAGGAGAGTTGAATTCTCAGTGGATGAAGTCTTAGGAATACCATCACAGTATTATCCAAGATCTCAGCAGGGACCAGTACGGTGAAATTGGGGAATAGAGCAGAGTTTAATAAAGGGGCAATTTATAGAGGTGTGGGCAGGGTTTAGTACAATCAGCAAAAGATAGTGGGGTACCTCTGGACTAGAAGTGCAGGGAGCAGTTACCACTCCATTGCTCAAAGGAGAGAAGGTAGCTATTAGGTCCCTGACAAGGTAGCTGGATGGAGAGGGTGGCTACAGGATCTGGGGCCTTTGATAGAGGGAAGGGAAGGAGCTAGGAGAATAAATACTCCACCCTTACTGACTTTCCAACCCTCTAATCTCCCTCTGGTGCTTCCCATTGGATGAACCAAGCAGAATCCAAATTCAAGGAGCCCTTTCATAAAAAGTCCATGTAATCAGCCTCCTGGAGCATAGAGCAGGACTGAAAAGCATGGAGGGTGAATCGGAGGGTAAAGTATATGGTACCTATGTACTTACTAATATATTGTTTTTATATACATTTTTCTTTTTATGAATACAGGAGAGTGATATATGATTTTTAAATCTTTCTAAGTATATCTGAAAGATGTCTTTCGGTACATATAGAATTAAAATTTTAAATGATAGAAAACAAGTTTCTATTTAGCGTGGGACCTCTAAAGCCTAACGAAGCTTGCAAAATCCTATTCCTATCACACTCTCAAATAAATTCCAGGTAGATCATACATATAAATGTAAAAGGTAAAATAATACGGCTTTTAGAACCTAACATTGGAAAATATTTTCTTAGTTTTGGGTAATCAAAGATTTTCCTAACAGAACACAAGAAGAAATAATAAATGAAAATATTAATAAACTAGACTACTTTAAAATTAAGAACTTTGATTTGTCAGAAGGACTATTGAAAGTGAAAAGAAAAGCCACAGAATGAGAGAAGTTATGTGCAATACATATAACTTATGTGCAGAATGTAAAGAATCCTTTAAAACAATGGATCAGACAAACAATGCAATAGAAAAATGGGTAAGTGACTCCAGCAAGTGGGCAATAAATGTATTATAAGATGTCCAACCTCCCTAATAATCTAGAAAATACAAATTAAACTCACAAAAAAATAGAACAAACTCACCAGAATAGCAAAAATTAAAAAGATGGACAACACCAAGCATGATCAAGAATGTGGCACAATGGGAACTCATACATTACTGGCAAAGTGTGAAGTCTTATAACCATGTTGAAACCTATTTGGCATCATACAGCAATGTTGAATGAATCCAGTAATTCAGCTACTAAATATATACCCAACAGTGCATATAGACACGAAAGACATGAGCAGAATTGTCCCCAGCAGGAAGATTCCTAATGCCCAAACTGGAAATAAGGCTAGTGCCCAGCAATAGGAAAATATTATTCAGCAATTAAATGAATGACCTATAACCACACACAACCACACAGATGAAGAGATCTATATTCAAAATCAGGCAAAATAACCTATGATGTTACAGGTCAGAATAGCAGTTGTCTTTGGGGAGATGGGAGAGGTGAATGGGAGGGGGGAGGTGAATGGGAGGGGGGAGGAAGGGAGTTCGTGCAGTACTGGCAATGTTTGTGTTTTGACTTGGGTGATGGTCACATGAGTGTGCTCACTTCAGGTTCATTGAGCTGTACACTTATTACTTGCATATTGCCTTTTTTGTTTGTAGATTATAGGTCAATAATAAAGTTTTTTAAAAAAGCTTTATAAAAGCTCATTAGAACTAGATCTAAAAGGACACCAGGTAAAACCTGATTTGGGAAGGAGAAATTCTGAGATTGATGTAAATGACCGAGATTCTATTTTAACCCCCAAAGCGCTGATGGTAATAGATCATGATGTCCTGCCTTCCAACCCAAATCTGGAAAATCATGTCCTAAAAAGAAATTCTTATAGACTTTAAATTTCACTCTATCATGCCTGCCCCTTTCCAACCAGGCTGAAATTAAAGCTCTATTAAAAAAGCGAATTCATTTAATATAACTTAAATTGACTGGCTTATCTGTCAGAGCCAGAACTACATTTCAGAGCCCTTCACATACCAGCAAGTGAATATATAAACACTTTGTTCTTTGCTGTTACCAAGGTCTAAAGAACCTGCACATGAACAAAACAAATCCATAATACAAATTATGAGTATAGATAATATAAAATCAATGGACCAAAATTAGGTGTTTTAATAATTTCTAAATAATGTTCTATACCTAATAGTATAATTTGAGGAACTCAACAAAGCAACAAAATCCATTAACATTCCTATTAGTACAATGCAATCTCCCTTCTTTCAGGACACCCAACATATCTCAGCCGAATTTAACAATCACCACAGTGTGAAGGGCAAAGAGTCTAACATGCTGGATACCAACCAGAGTCATATCAAGATTCAACCAGTCAGAATCTCATGACCTGATAAGAATTTTCTCCTGATTTTACCTGGATCAGACAACTAACCCACCCAGCACACTCAGACAAAAGAGCCAGTAAGATCAATGAAGATATTGTACACAGCTCAGCTCCAACCACTTGGACACTGGGGAATGTGCCCTCTAAATTTGTGGTCACTGGAAAGTCCCAGTCATTCTCTGGGTCAGCAACCACTTCCTGAGTACCCACATTGTCCAGCACCAAGCTCAACACTGCCATTGCAAAGAAGAAGAGTCAGTCCCTGCCTTGAGAGTTCATGGTCATTCATTTAGTCTAGAAAATTTAGAAATGACATAAAAGCAATGAATAAAGCTAAAATCATCTCTATTTTACAACCTAGAAAGAACATCTTTATAAATATTTTTCCAGTTGCAAATACTGCTATAATTCATGTGTTGAAATCCTACCCTCAATGGGATGGTTTGGGGAGGTAGGGCATTTGGGATGTGATTAGGTCATGAGGGAACCCTTGTGAATGGGATTACTTGCTCTTGTAAAAGGGACTCCAGAGAGCTTTCCCTTCTGCCATGTGAAGACACAGTACAAAGATAGCCATCTACAAACCCAGAAGTTGGGCCTCACCAGACACAGAATCTGCCAGCACCTTGATCTTGGGTCACCCAACATCCAGAACTGTGAGAAATAAATTTCTGTTGTTTATAAACCACCTAGTCTATGATATTTTGTTATAGCAGCCTGAATAGACTAAGACAAACACACCCACACAGATTTTCTTTTGCTTTAAAAAACATACTCATACTCTACATACCAATTTGTGATCTGCATTTTTTCACTGAGTATTTTGGAAACATATTTTTACTACCATAGAAGGTGTGTATGGATGGAACCGTGTCTTTCTTGCTCATTCCTAAATCCCTGGCACCTGAATGAGTTCTTCCAGTCAAGTATCATTCTCTCCAATCTTCTTTTTTCTTGACAAATGCTTCAAAAACGAAATGGGGAAGAATGTATTTTACTTCTTTTAAGAGAAGAAATATTTACAGTTTCTTCCAAAGCTTTCTGTTGTTCTAAAGTCTTTAAAAATGGTCCTTAGGAACGCCTGGCAGTTAAGCAGCTGACTCTTGATTTCGGCTCAGGTCATAATCTCAGGGTTGTTCTGGGTGTGGAGCCTGCTTAAGATTCTCTCTCTCGCCTTCTCCCTCTGCCCCTATCTGCCATGTGTGCACTCTCTCTCCAAAGTAAAAAAATTTTTTAAAAAGGTCCTTTAATGTACTCTAAAAATAGATCTTTTCCTACTTTTTTTTTTTTTTAATTAAAAAAAGAGAAAGGTTTATTTGTCAGTCCTCACTGGCTCCAAGAGGGCTATGGCCATGGTTGAGAGCTTGGGTACTGAAGGTACAGACCTCAGCTCCCCTTCCAGCTTTACCCTCGTGAGCACTGTGATCCTCCTTTCTACATATTTTTTTTTTTTAAGAGTTATGTATTTATTTTAGAGAGAGAGATTGAGAGCATGAGTGGGAGGGGCTGAGGGAGAGAGAATCTCAGACAGACTCTGAGCTGAGTGCAGAACTTGACACGGGGCTTGATCTCACCACCTGAGATGGTGAACCCAGCCGAAACCAAGAGTTGGACACTTAACCCACTGAACCACCCAGGCACCCCATTCCTTTGTATAGCTTAAAAAAAAAAAAAAGAAGAAGAAGAAGAAAGAAAGAAAGTTAAAATAAAAAAAGACTAAAAATAGCAGCTCCTTCACAGGGCTGTGGTAAGATGAAGTTGGCTAATGCTTGCAGTGGATCTAATAGTGTCTGACAGAGATAGGTACTCAATACCTACCAGATACATATTTTTCTTTTCTTAGCTGTTCCTACTACCACTGAAGAGCCTAAAAATCCCTGAGGCAATTTCTGTGCTGAGACTGATATTATACAAAAGTGCTTCGCTCTAACAGCATCTCTTTTTGAGTTATCTCTGTATTTCAACACTGTGATTAGTGAAACATGTAGAACTAAGAGTATACACAGTAGGCTGTGGGGTGCATGCCAGCCGACCACTGAGGAATGGGTTTCTCAGATGGTGAGGAGGGTCTGTGGAGCTGCGTGGCTCAGCTGGAGAGGGCACTTGGCTAATCATGGCGCTTCCACCCTGAATCTGCTCAGGTTGTGCTTTCATCATTGTGCCTACAGTGACTCCTGTGAAATGTTAAAAATGATGTTAAAAAAAAAAAAGAGGCATATCAAGTATGTGAAAGAATGAAGTTATGTGGATATAGTATCAGTAAAATATCATTTATTCCTTGATCCATTTCTGTTAGTAAAATTGAATTCTGCAAACCCACTGTTTTTTGCTTATAATGCTGACTTTATAAAATTTCAGAGTCTGGCCTTAAAAATGGAAGTTTTTATCATTAACAAGAGGAGTCACAGGAAGAGATGAAAAAGATCCCCTTCTTTCCTTATGCAGATGAAGATCTTTCCCCCATAAAACCAGTTCCAATAGTCTAATTTGATAAAATGCTAAATTACGAGTAGTCACAAGAATATAATCTTGCTTTTGTCTGTGAATGACTGTTACTAGCTTATTTTCTTCCTTTATCAAGATCTATCCTTGAAAATAACGTGAACAAAAGGGTCTTGTTAAGAGCCCTAAGACTTATAAATTGCTGCCAATGACCTGTGAAAATAATAGTGCTTGTTATACTCTATGACTCTCCCCAAGATCTATTCTCTCTCTCTCTCTCTTTTTTTTATTATTTTTTTTGATGCCTGTCCTGTGCCCCAGGAGGCTGAACCCCATGAATGTACCCTCTTGTCTCCCTTGTGGATGGCCTTGTTGGCTTTGTTTCATCAGAGAGCCAGGATGTATGATGAGGCAAGCAAAGCCCACAGGGCACAAAATTTAAGACCTTCTCTGCCAGGTGTGACCTTCCTCTATGTGAACCCGAGAATGAGCCCTTGCCTGGCCTGCCTCACCCAAGAGACAATGGGGAGGGCATTGACTCAACTTCTCTGCTTTGGGCTATGTTTCTCGCTATGGTGACAGCCCTGCCAGGGTAAGGATATTAGGGGTGGCTCTTCCAGGGCTCCAGACCTCCCTGGGCTCACCTATCCTTCCATCCCTAGAGACAGAAATGGTTTCCCACTGTTATTGAGCTCTGAGTGCCCCAATGGTTCTCTTAGCCTTACTACCTTTACAAGTAGTTCCTTCATTAAGTCTCTCGAACCATCTGAGTTAGAGGTTATTTCCTTTAAGAATGCTGGCTAAGCCAATAATCTTTAACAACAAAAACAGTAATTCTGATTGTTTATTTTGATAATTTCTTGCTCTCTTAATATTGTGATTGATAGTTCAGTATTCTTAACTAATACAACTAGTACAAAAATAACTAATGTCAAATCAGAAAAAGAATAGAAAACAACTTAAAATCCACGCATTTAAAAAAAAGTAAAATAAAATCCATGCATTTGCACAATTTCTTACTTTAAAAGATCCAGAGTTTTGTCTCATTTAAGCAAATGAGAGAAAAAACTTGAGTGAAAGTGGGAAGTGTGCATGGAGGAAGTGTTTAGGAAGCAAATATATTTGGGCCTGTACAAAAATTGCCATCTTTGCAATTTGGGGTTTTTTAACAAGTCTCTGACTCCATCTTCCTGACCCTCCAGGGTCTATTCTACGATAAAGGGACGGAGAGCCATTGTTATGCCTGGAAGTTGAGGTGCATGTCTTCCATTAGCGTCGTGCAAAGCATATTTGGGGAGGTGTGTTATTTGCTGCATAGAAACTCCTCCTGGCAGGTGGGGGGGCAGGTGAGATGGCAGTGTGGCAATTTCTTCACTAGTACACCTCCCTTTCCTGAAAATTAGAACTACTCAATTGCTTTGCCCTCAGGGGAGCTGCTTAACAAGTTGTGACTATCAACCAGCAAAGCATACCAAAATCCAGCGGGTCCCCATTTTGAAAAGTGAGATTTAGTTCCATGTGATTGAAAGGCCAGAAGGTCAGGCGAAGAAACCAGTGCTCTAGCTCTGGGATGGACACCTCTGCCCAGAGGCTTGCCTGCCTGCACACCAGGCTATCGTTTCATCACCCCATCCAGTACTTGCCAGGACGAAGCAATGGATGTGATGAAGCTCAAATTCATCATTCATCTGGCAGCACAACGTTGACCTTTTAGGACACTGTGTTAGATAAAGAGGCTTTCAGAAGCCATTATTTCTATGTATCTCAGATTTGTTTAGATAGCAAGATACTTGCAAGTTTCCAGTGTGAGTTTCCATTGCTGCAGACACTGATGTCTTGATTTACACATGTACAGAACTGGACTAGCTATTGATAAGAAAACATTAATTAGTGTTATAACTGCTCCTTAATTTGCATATTCTGTTAATTAACTTTCTCCTTGGGAGTGACCAGATTTGGAAAATGAGAGCAAGAGAACTAGATAACTCAGAGATACAAAATATTTTAAAAGTTTTTTTTCCCCAACTACCCTTCTAATACTCAAGCTCCCCCCACCTTATCCCTACTAGGAGTCTTTCTACTTCTGCCTACACACCTCTAATGATTTCACTATGGTGAACATGGGATGGGTACTAGTACTTGATCATTTGCTGAATACTATGTGCTGAGTATTTTCTCCTTTGTTCCCCTTAATCACCTTAGCAGATAGGAATTGCTATTCCCACTATATAAATGTTGAAACTGAGATTCAGAGAGTTTAAGAAATTGCTTAATAACAAATATGTAGACTTCTGATTTCAACTCCAACATATAAAAAGATTGGAAGTCATCATTCCTATCCTAACAATAAGAAAAAGCTGAACAAACTGAAAATCCATTACTTTTCTGGGACTCACATTCATGGGGCAAACTGGTATCCCCAAGTCTGGAGAGGCAGGTGAATACAGAGAATACTGCTGAAATCTTACCTGGAGCAGAAGCCACTGGATCCATAAACTGATAATAAACACTTAAATGATAATTTTGGAAAGTTGATGGTACTTGAGTGTGAAGTAGCATGAGGGTGAGAAACTACTTGGGGAGGGGTCACAATTTTAGTGGGGGCCCCCTATTTATGTGGGCTTTACATTCAGGAACCCCACCAGTTTCTCAAGATAAAGATAAGAGAATGATCTCTTTGTAGATCTACTCATGGAAAGAAAAGCATAATCATTGTGAAATACACCAAGAACATTCTCCATAATACACTTCAGGGGAAAATACAGAGAATACTGCTGTGCCAGCAGAGTGGGTTTCTGGTGAAAACCCACTTCCCAGTTCATAGACCTCCATCCTCTCACTGTGTCCTTACATGGCAGAAGGGGGTGAGGAAGCTCTTTGGGATGATTTTAATAAGGGCTCTAATCCTATTAATGAAGGCTCTACCCTCATGGCCTAATAACCTCCCAAAGGCCCCACCATCAAATACCATTACATTGGGGAATAGGTTTCAACATATGAATTTATGGGTGGGGGGGACAGAGACACTCATTCTACAGCAGCAAGAAATGTTGAAAGAAGTTTTTTATGCCAAATTTCTTGTTAAACAGCCAGATTTAACCTGTCCTTGCCAAACCCACTGAAATCACAGTAAATGGGTTGTTGTAAAGGTGTAAGCCCACGAGGACAAAGAACAGAAGAGGGGATATCAATGAAGTGGACAAATGGCATCAAGCTTGGCAGACCTCAGAAAATGAAAGAAAGCCAGCGTGCAGTCTGGTATACACTGCATGGTCTCTAGAGGCTCAGGAACAGGTGGTATCAGGTGCCTCTGGACGTGGGAGGAAAAGTGGAACTTAAAAGAGTAGAATTGTTTTAGTGTCCAATTGAGAAGCAGTTAGACATCTGGATTCCCTCCCCAACTTCATGTAGTTAAATGACTACCAATCCCCCACTCTGGGTGAAGACTCAAAGTTTGTTCTCTGGAATGGGTAAATCAGAGGATCTTTAGACCGAGTGACACTGGAGAATTAAGTAAAAGGTTACACTCTAAATGGCTCTATTCCTCTACTAGGCTCTAGTAATGTCTGGAAGATAGATGATTCTAACCAGTTGAACAACTAGAAGTTTTCTGTCTGGGGGATGTAATCAGCCTGAAGAAAAGACCTAAAGATACTGATATCAATTGATCTCAGTTGGAATAATCCTGCCATATCAAATGATAAGCTCAAGTGCAAAGAGCTTTGAAATAGCATTTGAGTATCTCACTCTTAAATGTAGCCCAAAATAATCCTGTACTTGAGGAGGATTTCTAATATGAAAGAGAGACCAAAAACAACTAGTATGAAACAGAGACTAGGAGAAGAGAAAAGTTAAAAACAAATAAACCCTATCCTCAGATAACAATGTTGCATTTACAAAATAAGATCAAAATACTATTTTTAAAAAGGCCATTTAGATAACAAAAAAGGAGAGGCTCTTAGAAAGTGAAACATCAGAGATTACAAACTCAAAAGAAGAACTGGAATCTCCCTCTAAATTGGAGCAAAAAGTTAAAGACAGAAAATGGGACTGCAATGAAGATTTAAAAAGTTAATATTTGTTAAGAGGTTAGAACAGTGCCTGGCACATAAAGAACCAATACAAAAATGATAATAATTCTAGAAAGAGAAAATGGAAGGAATGAAATCACCAAAGAAATAATTCAAGAAAATTTCTCAGAACTGAAGAATATGAGGTCAATATTGGACAAACCACCAGAAAGCCCAACATAATGAATGAGGCACACACCATTGTGAAATTTCTGAATTCTTGGGACAAAGAGAAGAATATTCCAGAAGAAAAACCCAAGTTTTGTTCAGTGGATCAAGAAGCAGAATATTGTTGAACTTCTCGACAGCAATAACAGAAGCCAGAAGATAATGGCTAGCATAATTCAAAATTCTAAAGGAGAATATTTCAAACCTAAAATTTCCTACTCAGTATACCAATTAAATATGAGGGTAGAATAACAAATTTTCCAGAAATCAAATATCCAAATATTTCCTTGAATTTTTTCTCAGGAGGCTGCTGGAGGACATACTACACCAAATGAAGGAGAAATCTTTCATTTAAAAAAAAAAAAAAAAGACATTCTTGACTTCTTTCTACTCCTCCTTCTCACTGCCCCAACTCCCACCATTGCATGGCCAATTGAGTGTTGTTTTTATTTCTATTGCAGCAACCTAAGATTCCATTGAGTTTTGGCAGCCACATCATACTCCCTAAATTAGCTTTCAACCGAAATCCTCAAATCTTCTTCATACCTGCTATTGCTAAACCATACCCACCCCACCCCACCCCACCCCCAACACGTACACTAGGTACCTGTACTTAACAATTTCAAACTTGGTGATTTGTATTAATAAATTCCCTGGAAGATATAGTGAGTCCTGGCTTGTTGTATCTAAGTGCAGGATCTTCTATCTATTACTGCTAAAAACTCATCTTGTTAGATTTATCCCATTTCTCCAGCTTGTCATGATCTCTTTGGATTCTCATTCTATCACCCAATGCATTTGCTATGCTTTCCAGACTCCTGTCATCCACAAATTAAATCAATGTGCCCTCTAAACTTTCAGCCAAGGCACGGATACAAATGCCAAACAAACCAAGCCTGCATCATCCAGTAGTTCATCAATCAATGCCAACAACTATCCCGCCAGTTATGAATTTCCCTCTCGTGGGACATGCTCCTGAAGATAGAGCCAGATCTGTGCCCAGAAACCGTATATAGTCATTAATATGGAGCTCTGGTTCCTCTGTTCCCAACACTACTCATAAGAATTGTGTGCTTTTAAGCCCGAGCAAATAAATAAATCCTTTGAATAAGGTGAGCATTTTCTTAGCCTCAGTTCATGAAAACTGGCTGCAGAGGAAATACAGGAGATAAGAATCTCATACAATAGTTCTATTGTGAAGAAAACCTAAAGTGAACTTGGCCTCCAGTCACGATTACCCTTAAAAACCTTTCAGGAAAGAACCACATTCGAGAGTGTCTCAGTCTTGGTAAGATCACCAATACCAGTTTCTCTCTCAGCATTGGGAGCAGATTGCTGTCTCTTTAGCTGAGCATCAGTGAGGTAGTTGGTTCAATTTCTGTGGCCATGTTAAAAGAAAAATATCCACCTTTTATATATTAGAATCACACTCAATGTGGCAAGATGCTCCTATTGTTAGGGAAACAAAAGCATTGAGTGACTAGCAGGTTTGCATCTCCTCCTGACCCTGGGGCACACATTAAATGAGAGGAATGGCTGGAAGTACTACACAGTCTCTCTCTCTGTCTGATTCTCCAGAGTAGAATTTGTTTAAGTTATACATGGTTATGATAGCTGTTTGGTATCACCACATTTAGACAAAATGTCAGGAGTATGTAGATTTCGGAAGGCCTAGGTCAGAAAGTTAGGGCGTTTAGAGGGGGCAGCTCCTCAAAATAAGGTCAGTTGCCTTATAATCTGATATCTTAAGGGGATTCAGGGCTGCCCATCTTAGCAACAAGGTAAGTGTCCCTCATACTCTAGTTCTGTTACAGATTAATTGTTTGTCTGCCTTGGGGAATTATTGGGTGTCTAGATCTCTTCTTTGTCATTACTATACATCATTGCCCCTGTGTCTCAAAAGGTTCAGAAGAGAGCAGCAGGTCAACTGGAAGCTGGGATTTTAAAGTCCCCCCACCCCATATAAAAAATGCCAAGGAGGAGTCATCATTCCTTCCTTGCCTCTCCTGGCTAGCAACCCTTAGGCAAGAGGAGAACTCACCTTAAGAAAGGAGAGTTCGTGGGCTTGTCTTCCGTAACAGGGAACTGCAAAAAGAAAACCAGGGATGTATTGAAGAATGTGACCCTTAGTGCCATATAGACGTGCTTATCTAATGCACTTGGTAAACTCTGAAAGAGATGTGGGCAACTGTAGAATCCTTGAGCCTGTGAGATTGCGAACCTAATTACCTAATTTCTAGGAGGTTAACAGACCCTGTCATTATGCTTGACCCCAAAAGGAAGGTAGAGATCCCTGGTCTTTCAGCATACTCATCACCATAGGAAGAGAATACCATTTTTAATTCAGGGATCCCTTTGGGCCAGGGCCTGAGCCAAATATCAATGTATAAAATAGTAACCCAGCCTTCATATTCCTGCATAGGTGATGTTCCCAGAGAGAGATGCACACTACTAAAAAACCGGACTTAATGTGGTCTTTGGCTACATTATGCAAGCACTTAGGTTTAGTAATTTACAGAATTTAGTGAATACTCATATTCAAGAGCTTTTAGTAGAAATGGTACAATTAAATGACCGATGTTTCAGCAAAGCATTTTAAATCTGCATTTAGCAGATAAATTTTGTCCTGAAACCAGACAAAAGATAAAGTCACACTTGTGATTTTTCGTGTGCTAATATTAACTGCTTTCATACATTTTAAGCCATGCCAATAGACTTTGTACTGAAATCTAAAACTACATTTTTAAATATACTCAGGGCCTTGTCACCGTGTAGTTTAGTGGCTTCCAGAACTCATTGATCCCATAATGTCGAAACAAATTACTTCCAAAGAAGCTATGAAAAATCTCATAGTTACTTCTCTGTTGGGTGGCAACATTCTCACCTGAGCTATGGAAGACAAAATGAGTTCATTCTATTTAAAATATTACATTTTGTAAATGGTTTAACACCCTTGGCAGCTAGTATTTATTGAATGCTTACTATACAGCAGAACTATCCTAATAGCTCTTTGTGCATTGCTTAATTTAGTCATTGCTACAAACATGAGGGAGATTGGATTACTATTTTCATCTTATACACTTGGAAACTGAGGCAAATTCAAAAAGGTTAAGTTACCTGAAGTTGTACATGTATTTATTGGCAAAAACAATCTACTTCTAACTCCAAAGCCACTTAGCCACTGAACTGCCAATCCAATGACTTGCTTCAGTAGTCCGTGTTTAATCATGTTTATCATCTTTTCAATACAAAAATTCTAGATGGAAATACTGCCTGGACCATATATTGCCATAGGATTTTCAAAGCAGTTCTTAACCTTGGATCCATGGATACCCTGCACATTTATAAATGCTTTAAGGACACTGCAAACCCAGACATTTTATGCAAGCTGTGTGTGTGTGTGTGTGTGTGTTTTATGTGCATACGTGAGCATTCTTCCAGGGAAGAGCTTTAATTGAAGTTCAGCACCCAAGAAAATGTGAAGAACAATGTACTTTCTTAATAATTCAATTGTTTTTTCATTTACCTGGTAAAAATTTCTTGAATATCAACCATGCGGCAGACACTATGTAGGGAGACGCTAAGATGAATGATGCATTGAGGTTAAAGCCCTTTCTGTCATTTATTTTTCAATCAATCTAGCAAAAGGAGGCCCTTCATATCTTTCTTCATCCATAGCTCCAGAATCTGACTTATATCATGCTTTAGCTTACAATTTAAAGCTCAATAAAAAATTAATAATGCTAAATATGTTCATTAGTAAATTATAAAACATTAGAAACACGATTCCCTACCAAACCAGTAAAAAAAGCCTCTGTATTATCTTCTCATAAATTATATAATTATTCAATCTTAATTTTATTGCCTCAGTTTTCTCAAGGTCATCAGTTTTTGAAAAAAGTAAACAACAACAAAGAATGTTTTTAGCAATAAGATTGAGTCTTTTCATATTACATTTATTTTTCAGGACTCTTTTTGTGTCAAGTGACAGAAACCCAACCTTAAATAATGACAGGAATTTATTTAGTCACACAGCTGAAGCACTAAAGCAGATTTCATTTTAGGAATGTGTGAGTCCAGAGTTCAAACAATAATGTCAAGCTTCATTTCTCTGTCCATTTTTTGAATAGGCTTTTACCATGTGGTAAGAAATAGCCCCAGACCCTTATTCTATCAACTTAGCAATCTCAGCAGAAAAACAATCTTCCCCAGTCTCTCAGAAGAGAAGTCACAGGCAGTGTTTGGATTGACCTGGGTTAGACATGCTTAATGCTAAACCAGTAAGTCCTATAACTACAGTCAAAAAGCACCCAGGGCCAGGATCATGTATCCACTCTTGGAGTTGGGGTGGGGGAAAGAAATTGCTCCACTCAAATAACATGTTATCATATAAATCAGAAAACTCCTATTACTATGAGAGAGGTGAATGGTGCTTGATGGACCAAAATCACAGATGCCCATCACAACCAACAACACTGCCTATCAGGCTGATAGTCTGTCCTTTACTTAATGATAAATGTTCTTTACTATGTACCAGGCATTTTTCTAGGCACCAGAGATACAGGAAAACAAAACAGGCAAAGATCCTGCCTTCATGCTGCTTACATTCTAGGTAGGAGAGAGTCAATAAAGAAAGAAAATAAATAAATTATACAGTAAAGCAGAAGGTGAAAAGCCTTATGGAGAGATAATAGAGAAAGAGTAAGATAAGAGAGAGGTATAGAGTTTATCAGAGGAGAAACAGGAATTCAGTGTTAACATGGTCATGAAGTCTTCACTGGGTGACTCTGAACAAAGACTTGAGGTCAGTGAGAGATGACCATGTAGATACCAAAGGGTTTAGAGATCAGGCAAAAAGGAAACAGCATGTGCAAAGGCCCTGAGATAGGAACATTCATGGCTTATTCAAGGTTTAGCAAAGAGGCCAGAGTACCTGAGATTGAGCGAGAAATGGGGAGAATATTAGGAGATGAGATCAGAGAATAATGGCATGCCTTGAGAGGACTTTGGTTTTTACTCTGAGGGAAATAAAAAGCCACTGGAAAATTTTAAGCAGAGTTAAACTTTTTGAACAGGAATTCTCTGGATGCTGTGTTGAGAATAGGCAGAGTTGGGGCCAGGGCAGAAGCAGGCAGACCAGTTAAGAAGATTTGGCAATAATCTAAGTGAGAGATGGTGACTTGGAGCAGGACAGTAACAGTGTAGCTGGTAAGTAATGACCAGATTTTGTAAATATGTTAAAAATAGAACTTCTAGTCTATGCTATCTGATTTCAATGTGGGAATAAGAGAAATGAAAAAAGTCAAACTCAATTCCAAGATCTTTAAGGGTGGCATTGATATTAACTAAGGTGGGGAAGAGTGAAGAAGGAGCAGAATAGGGGAAAAGGGAAAGATAGGGAAAACTACTGAACTTTATTATATTCAAATCAAATCTATTTCCAAACCCCCAACATGTTCATTTCTCTCCCCCTCAAGAAAGCACCTTGTACCTACCAACACCTGCTTTCTAGCTGGTCCTGTGCTAGGTGTTATGAGTAAAGCCATAAGCTCACAGCTTAGAGGCTGTTGGAGATGACAGGGATTACTCACAGGGAAATTTCAGTAATAGTAGAAAATTTGAGTACCCACTTGGACAATGACACAAACTTTGTTACAATAGGACTAATTCTGCACAGGGGTCTTGTAGGAATTCAGATAAAGGAAGGCTCAATTTTTCTGATCAAAAGAAGGAAGGTATAATTGAAGGGGGATGATTTGGTTGGCTCCTGAAAGGAGAAACTAGATTTGGATAGATGGTTAGTTGTCTCTAACTTCGCTGCCTTTATTCTTTAACAATCTCAACTGTGGCTACTTGTCAGAATCACCTGGAAAGGTTGCTTTAAAAATGATTCTTATTTAATTGACATGGGATGAGTCTTGCACATCAACAGTTTTTAAAGCTTCCCAGTGACTCCAATGGCAGCCAGAGTTGAGACCTACAGTGTAAAACAGAGGCTGGCAAACTACAGCTGTTGGGCCAAATTCGGCTGCTGCCTATTTCTGTATATAAAATTTGACAAGTAAACCACTATGCCTGTTTGCTTACATGAATGTTTTCAGCCAAAACAGCAATGTTGACTAGTTGTTATCCTGCCCAGAAAAAGTTTGCTGATCCATGCTGTGGCGAGGGGAGTATGGACCCTGATATCACACAAACAAAATCTAAATCCTATTTCTACCAAGTAATAGCAGTATGACTTACGGCAAGTTACTTCGCTTTTTGAAAGATGGTTACTGCACCTGTAAAATAAAAATAACAGGTAGATCACGAAGTTTAGAGAAGAATAATCTGGTAAAGAAACCAACATAGGACCTGGCTGGAGGAACTTTTCAATGAAGTCATTTTCCTTTCTTCCTTTCTTTCATATACTGAATGGACCCAACCTCCCAGAACCTGCCCTCTGCAAAAAAAACTGAGTCCTTTTAATTTCTTGAGGAGTTATTATAGTCTTCATGGGGCGAAGGCTATATTATATGCCTCTTCATTTCTCAGTGAGTAAACCTTAAGCAGGGCCTTTAGGCGTTTCAGTAACTAGATGCTTTTGAGAGGAGATCAAGATGGACCTGCTTTGTATGTTACTGGGTAATGAAGAGTTTTTAGTGTGTTCTGGTGTATTTAATATGTAATATAATAAAAAGGACTTATGTGTCATGTCAAGGGGTAGAGCATAAATGATTATGACAAGGGAAATGGAAGATCAGATGGTATAACCTCAGTTGGCAGCAGAATCAGCATGATTAACGTTCTTAGCTAAAATAGCCAGCTTTTGAAATCGTTGTTCTAGCCTTTCCAAGGAGCTGGGAACATGAGCTGTTTCATAATGAGAAAGGACCAACTTAGTTTCCTGAGTCTCTGAAGGAATAAGGGACAATTCTGAAATTTTCAGAAAGGTTTTAGAAGAAAGCTACTTGACTAAGGGCAGTGATATGGGAATGTGGCTTTGTAGAAGACCTTCAGCAAATCACATGCACACTCGTGCGTGTACACACACACACACACACACACACACACCCTATTAGAAGGACAAATAGCTTTATACTCAACTCTGACTGCTAGTTCTATAAACTACTATCTCATGCTGTGTCATTAGTGTCTTAGGCCATCATCTTCATGTGTGCGATTTGTTGTTCAAAGGGGCTTACAACTGTGACAGTCTCAGGGGCTGCATTATGGCTTTTGTGGGCCCTAGCTACTTTTGCCTTTGTAGGCCCCTTATTTCATTAAAAAATATTTAAAATGATATTCTTGATTACATGGGTTTAAAGATGAATATAATCTCAGCTGAATTATATTTATTTTTTCTTTTGACTTTAAAAGAAATTAAAACATTTTCATGGCTCCCTAAAAGCATCATGCACTCTTGGCACTGCGTGTATTGTACCTAATGGGTAGGTCAGCCATGGACGCACGGATACAAAGGCAATGCACCACATTACTTCAGGAGTCAGCAAGTACTTCTAATAAGATGCAGTAGAAGCCACTTATGCTATATTCTGAAACTTTGATCCTGAACTTCCAATAACAACTCCCAATATGTTGGTGGACACCAAAGGTGATCTTAACCACGTATGATGTATTCCTGCCTGGATGGATGTTACATTTATTACTGTAACATAGCCACTGTCCTATCCCTACAACTGTCCCCTTGTCACTGAGGTACAGCCATCTAGAAATAGTGTCAAGAGAGGGGAGTGGACTGAAGAAGAAGTTAAAGAGGGTAGTGAGTATAGGGTGCTATGGGAGCATGGAAATCCCACCTGGGATTTCCATAGACAGGTTGATGTCCAAGAAATATGCCCCTGAAACTGTATCCTAAATACCAGTACGAAGACAGCTTCTCACACAGTGACTCAGCTGAAGGAGGCAGCAATCTGAGTGTGATATGGAGTGACTGGGCAGTGTCGATGTGTTTTTCCTAGCAGGCGTCCTCTTCCCGGAAAGTCTTGCTTTAGTTGGCACAATTGCTGAGAGTGAGGAAATGGGTGCAGGGTGGAGTGCACACAATCACTCACCTGTTATAGTCTGTGTCATGGGCTCTATGACTTCCGTAGCACTTCAGAAACTGGCACAAAGGAAGCTTCCTTGCAGTTTGGGATGACAAGGCCATCGTCAGATTCCAGGCCGGCCCTAATTTGTATGTTAGAGTAGGATCACACGCATGGGCCTCGGTGTAACTCTTTTGACTATTGCCCTTTGATGTGATCAAAAATGCAGGGGTTTCGCTATAGCCTCTCTGGGCCATTCTTTAAGCTGCTTGTATATGTGTCTGGTGTTGGGTGGGCATGCTTTACTTGGAGGAAGGAGGGAGTTTATGGCGAAAAGATATTACAAATTATGAAAAGAGATTAACTTTAAATTAAGTAGAATGTCAAAAAGATTAGCATATCATAAGTCTGATTTCTTTACCAGAAGTAGACACTTAAAATGATATTTAATATGAAGAGATAAAGAGAAAATACTCCCTTAAATGATTTATGGAAACATGAGCCAGGGAAAGGTAGGGGAGGAAACTGTGTCAGATCTAACTCAAAAAGCAGCAACGCAAATCAGTTTATTTCAGAGTAATTTGTGGAGCTGTTGTTGAAGGTATTTGTATTTGAATAAGAGCTTGTCTCTCATTATCCTGCTTCTCTCTTCTAGGAGCCTGTAGTGAAGGCGCAAACTTTTACCTGGGTGATTATAGCTGGTTGTCATGGAAACTGCTAGGAGGCACCCAATTCAGCATTATGACTTCACTGCAGGATCACAAGCAGGAGGAAGAGAGAGTGGGTTTAAATAAGAGACTTGCTAATTAATGGAGTGCCAGGGGACAGCTTAAAGAGAAAATCACACACTAGATAAATCCAGGTCTTCAGGGCTCTCAAAAGGAATGATGGCAGTCCCAAGGGAGCTGTGGAAGTGTTTTCTCTATGATCTGTCCCGTTTTGGGTCTTCAGAGACCAGTTTGCCTGATCCTCTGGAGCAAGGTGGAAAGGGAACAGCTGTCTTTAACTTGCCAGCCAATTGAATTCAAGATGTGAAATGGCTCAACTAAGCCCCCAGAA
Organism: Potos flavus; assembly: GCA_028534135.1. Lineage (NCBI taxonomy): Eukaryota > Metazoa > Chordata > Mammalia > Carnivora > Procyonidae > Potos > Potos flavus. Next base: position 48,094,051 of record CM052887.1, read on the forward strand.
GATGTTGATGGCTTTCCCAGTCCCAATCCCACCCCTGCCCTTGTGTTTGTGTTCAGGTTCTTGGAAGGAGCCACCTTTGGGGAGCGGGCTCTCCTGCCCCGCTGGGCTCTCTCTCCTTTCTTCCACTCTCACAAAATACAAATATGGTACCTCCTTTTGGCTCCTTCCTCCTTTCCTTGCCTTCTGGCCCACTTGCAAGGCTGTCTCTTGACCAGCTAGCAAAAACGCAAGAGCATCTGGTACAGCAGAGTCTGTTTGAATAAAATTTGAAAACACCATTGGATGCATCAGTCCACAAATATCAGTTGCTTGGAGGGGAATGGGAATATTATTGTCTCACTGGTCATCCCTTTTAAAACACTTCACAACAAATGAAAGATTGATTTGATCATTTCGAATGTATCAGATTTCATTCCACAAACGTTTTCTAAGTGTCATGTACTGAAATGGGTGCTGTGGTGTTTACGCAGGTAAATCAGACAGATTCTACCTTTCAGCAAGCCTTCCTTACAGAGGAGAAATAAATCTGTGATGCCTGATGAATGAAATCTTAATAGTATGCCGCCTTCCTCCTCTGTGTTGAGAAAAGTCATGCTGAGATGAGCCTCAATATCCATACTTTGTGCATTTGTGTTGAACCGATATAGTTTTATTTGACTCATAAATATATACAGGGCCACTCTGCTAGATGCAAGGTCTGCTGAATTTATGCCAGCATCTAGGGATTAGCGTGTGGTGGGGGTGGGGCCAGTCTGGTCTGTAGTCATGGCAGGTGGCTTACTCCAAGCCTAGCTCCTTGGCAAGGTGGTTGAA
>CM052887.1:48103682-48117244 GCA_028534135.1 Potos flavus
TTTCACTATGTCTGTATCTTTGGGGTAAATACCTAGTAGTGCAATTGCTGGGTCATAGGGTAGCTCTATTTTTAACATCTTACCTCAGCAATCAGACAACAAGAAGAAAGAAAAGGCATTCAAATTGGCAAAGAAGAAGTCAAACTCTCTTTGCAGATGACATGATACTTTATGTGGAAAACCCAAAAGACTCCACCCCCAAGTTACTAGAACTCATACAGCAATTCAGCAACATGGCAAGATACAAAGTCAATGCACAGAAATCAGTTGTATTTCTATACACTAACAATGTGACTGAAGAAAGTGAAATTAAGGAGTCGGTTCCATTTACAATAGCACCAAAAACCATAAGATACCTAGGAATAAACCTAACCAAAGAGGTTAAGGATCTATACTCTAGAAACTACAGAATACTTATGAAAGAAATTGAGGAAGACACAAAGAGATGGAAAAACATTCCATGCTCATGGATTGGAAGAATAAATATTGTGAAAATGTCTATGCTGCCCAGAGCAATCTATACTTTCAGTGCAATCCCTATCAAAATACCATCGACATTTCTTACAGAGCTGGAACAAACAATCCTAATATTTGTATGGAACCAGAAAGGACCCCGAGTTGCCAGGGGATTGTTGAAAAAGAAAACTAAACCTGGAGGCATCACAATGCCTGCCTTCATGCTATATGACAAAGCAGTGATCATCAAGACAGCATGGTATTGGCACAAAAACGGACACATAGATCACTGGAACAGAATAGAGACCCCAGAAATGGACCCTCAACTCTATGGTCAACTAATCTTTGACAAATCGGGGAAGAATATCCAGTGGAAAGAAGACAATCTCTTCAATAAATGGTGCTGGGAAAATTGGACACCCACATGCAGAAGAATGAAACAGAACCATTCTCTTACACAATACACAAAAACACAAGATGGATGAAAGACCTAAATGTAAGATAGGAATCCATCAAAATCCTAGAGGAGAACACAAGCAGTAACCTCTTTGACACTGGCCACAGCGACTTTTTCAAGACACATCTATAAAAGCAAGGGAAAGAAAAGCAAAAATGAACTTTCGGGACTTCATCAAAATAAAAAGCTTCTGCACAGCAAAGGAAACAGTCAACAAAACTAAGAGGTAATCCACAGAATAGGAGAAGATATTTGCAAATGACATTACAGATAAAGAGCTGTTATCCAAGATCTATAAAGAACTTCTCAAACTCAACACCCAAAAAACAACTAATCCAGTCAATAATGGGCAGAAGACATGAACAGACACTTCTCCAAAGAAGACATACAAATGGCTAACAGATACATGAAAAAGTGTTCAACGTCACTAGCCATCAGGGAAATACAAATCAAAACCACAATGAGATACCACCTTACCCAGTTAGAATGGCAAAAATTAACAAGACAGGAAACAATGAGTACTGGCGTGGATGTGGAGAAAGGAGAACCCTCTTACACTGTTGGTGGGAATGCAACCTGGTACAGCCACTGTAGGTGACTTTTTTTCTTTCAGCATTTTAAAGATGTTCCATTGCCTTGTAGCTTGCCTTGTTTCTTATGAGAAGACAATGCTAATTCTTATAATTGTTCCTGTACATGTAGTATGTTTTTGATTTTTTTACTGCTTTTAATATTTTCTCTTTATTTTTGCTCTTTGGCTATTTGGCTGTGACGTGCTGGGGTATGATTTTCTTTGTGTTTACACTGTTTGTTGATTTTGGAGCTGCTTGGATCTGTGGGTTAATATTTCTTATCAAATTGGGAAATTCTTGGAGTGTGACTTCTTCAAATATTTCTCTTTTCCCGCTGGGGCTCCAATTACACAAGTTAGGCTGCTTGATAATATCCCACACATCACTAAGGCTCTCTTCCTTTTTTTTTTCAGGCTTTTTCTCTCTATGCTTCAGTTTAACTAGTTTCTAGTTTCTGTTGTGGGTTTTTTTGTTTTTTGTTTTTTTTTCCCTTATACAGAGTCCAGTCTGTCCTTTAGGGCACTGTTTGCCCTTTGAGATTTCTGTTCAGCTCATAGTTCCCCAATATCTGTCTTCAGCCAGACCTTGTAAGGTCTTACCCTTGGCATGTGTGTCTTAATATTTGGCCGAAGACTTAAGAGGACTCCAGTGAAAATTTCTTGAATTCCTTCTTCGCATAGTTCCTTCCTTTCTGGCACTCAGCCTTGTAAATGTCCAGCTGCCCTAGTATCCCTGCACTCTGATCTCTGCCTACTCAGGTCAGTGAGATTGCGATGCTTTGTTCAAGCTCTAAATCTCTACAGTGTTTTCCAGAAAGCACACCCACACAGGAAGCCAACGTGATCAGGCGACTCACTTCACGAGTTTCTCTTCTCTCAGGGATTGAAGTTTTGCTCTGCCTCTTATTCAATATCTGAAAGTCACTGTTTCATATTTATATAGTTGTTTACTGTGATAAGACTAATCCAGTACCATTAATATAGTTGTTTACTATGATAAAACTAATGTTCCAATGTTGCCCTATCTCAATTAGAATAAAATTCAAGCTCCTTGTTGCTCTGGTTTATAAAGCCCTATTTAACATGGCCCTACCTACTTCTCTGACTTCATTTGGTACCACTCGCCTCTTTACTCATCTGTACTCTATACTGGGCTTCTTTCCACTCTTCAGACACACCAGCTTCTTCTTACCTTAGGGCCTTTGCACTGTTGTCTCCTCTGTCTATGATGCTCTACCTTCTGATCTTCACATTATGGTCTCTTGCTTATAATTCAATACCGTCCAAACTAAAGTATACAACTAGTCATTGTCAGAGCGATCTGTTTTATGTATTCGTAGAATGCATATCATATTCTGATATTTTTGTTTGGTATTTTATTAATTTTTCTCTTGGCTTATTTTCTGTCTTCTTTCAATAGAACAAAGTATCCATGAGGACAAGAACATTCTCTGTCTTTCTTACTGCTGTGTCTTCAATGCTGGGACCGTGCCTGACACACATGAAACACATGATAAATACTTCTTAAGTGAATGGTTAAATTAACAAAACCCATTTTTTTCTTCATTTTTTCATACCTTCCTCTCAAATTACCACAAACTTCAATGGAAATACTCAATCTCATATAACATATGGATATGAGGAGGAAGATAATAATGATCATGCCTAATATTTATTGAGCTGTTATTACTATGTGCTAGACATTGAACTAAGTGCTTTACATTTATTATCTCACTTAATCCTTATTACAACCTTATGAGGTATCTGCTGTTATATTGGCATTGCAGATAAGAAAGTAGGCACAGAGAAGTTGAGTGTCTTTCTGAGTGTCTCACATCTAATCAACTTGCCCTATCCCTAGAGTTTACCATTCTGCCAGATTTCCTAGAGTTGCTATTGTCCAGGCTCTGATTTTTATTTCCACATGACTGGATCTGGGTTTTATACTGCCTTTGAGATACGCCCAGGTCATGCTAGTCTCCAGCACTAAAACATCATGTACCACATCTGTTGTCTATTACTCTTCCTTGCCAAAAAAAAAACAAAACCTCATATTGTGCTATTGTGTCCAACCCTCATGTTTCTACTGTAGCATAAATATGCTTAACCAGCTGTTGCTAACGCTTTGTAATGCTTGTGACAACTCTACTGAGAACCTCCTCTTAATGGAGCAGATGGTGTGAAATCAAGCAGGCGAGTGGAAATGTAGTGACAGAGCCGAAGGAGGGAGGGAGATGCTGGTCAATGCCCCTTCTTTTTTTTTTTTTTTTTTTCTTTTCCTTTTTCTTCCCTAAAGATTCAAATCTAAGACAGATCATATTCAAGTCCCTGTGCTTGTGTCTCAAAGGCAGTGTAAGATCTGGATATGAGGTTAAAGGAAAGAAGTTTTGGAAAGTGGGAGAATAGTTAGAAATGTTTTACAGAAGTGACTGACAAAATCACCAAAATGAATATGATCCTCCACAAAGCAAATGGATTTGGAGAACAGTAGAAGATGTTGAATAAAGTTTAGGATTAAGGGAATAATTAGAAGAAGAATTTTCCCAGAGAGAGTAAACAACCTATCCAATGCCAATGTTAATAATAACCATCTTAAATAAATAAGAGATGAAGTTTTGTACAATGTAAAGAGAGAAAGGTGAAAGTTAAACAGACTGCATAAACCCCATACCCAGTGCTTACAAGCCATGAGGCCCGGGGCAAGTTCCTCACCCTCTGTGAGTTTAAATTATCCTTTGGATAATAAATCCTACCATAAGATATGAAAGAGGGAATTTTGGGTGAGAGGATGATTACCTGAGGGATAAAACATTTACAACAAAACTAGTGAGGAGGCACTCCATAAACCCCAAAATATAAGTAGGTGAAGACTAACCTCCAGCATTCACAAACCCTGCAGGGCAACAGGATGGGGAGTGGGGGAGGGCTATTGGGAGGAGGGAAAGAAGGAAACATCAGGGTGTCCAACAGACTTGAGAATAGGAGAAACCCCAAAGAAGCAAGAGTATACACTAAAAAGCACAGCAAGCCATTGGAGAACAGCAGTTGCAGCCAGGCGGGATTTTGCCGACTCCAACAGTGAGGGTGAAAAAGAAGCCCCTGGTCAGAAGTTCTGCAGGGTGGAGTAGTGAATTCTCTCTTCCTATCCTTGGTTGGCAGAACATTTAGAGTTTTGGGGGACCTAACAATGCTAAAGGCTATATGAAATGCATACTGCAAAAAGCATTCCAAAATTCTCTGTTAAACTCATACCAAAGATTTCAGTGTTTTATGAGATCAGAATATAAAAACATTAATTTCATTGCTTTTGAGACCAAGTCTCAAGTCCTCTGGCTACAAGACCCTCTAGGCTGAAAATGGCCCAGATTCCATGAATGTTGTATGAGCCTGCAGAGCTATCTACGTTGTCCTTAAGCAAGATTTATGATCTCATGCAACATGGGCTACTGCCAATTCATGGCTATACATTCTGGCAGTTTTGAGCTGGCTCACTCTAGACAGAAGAAACGATTTGACATGAAAAAATTTACCTGATCTGAGCACCTGCTTATGTCTGCTTGTTTGTGCACAAACCAGGTAGGTTTGAGAACAAATTACTTAAAATAATTTGCATATAGGAGGTTAATTATACCAGAAATCAGGATATCTTGGGCACACATGTCCCCTGCTTTATTTCTTTTGCCATAAGCTCCATAAATAGAGGAGGACTGTGGCTTTAATTAGGGTGTTTGGGAAAAGCCTTCCTGAAAGGGGATATTCTGGCCAAGTTGGAGGTGAGGGAATAAGCCTGGGGAAAAACATTGCAGGCATGAGAATTCCTGGTACATTCAAGGAACAGAAAGGGGCCAGACAGAACAGGGCGTGCGTGAAGACTTAGGCCGTTACTTTAAGTGGATGTTACCCCATTTGGAGGATTTTAAGCAGAAGAATGATATGATCTGAATGACATTGGAAATGGATCATTCTTGCCACTGTATTAGGGCTACTAACTAGACTATGGGAGGCAAGAGTAGAACTCCTGCCATGATGAAGAGACAAGGGGTTCCTGAATCAGGTGGCAGTGGTGAAGTTGGTGAGAAATGGTCAGATTCTGGATCTGGCAGAGCCAATAGAACTTGTTGCTATATTAGGTGAGGAGATCAAAAAGAGAGGATTCAAGGATAACTCCAGTGTTTTTGACCTAAATAACTGGAAGAATGGAGTTTCCATCAAAGAGTGTGGCTAAAGAGTGCTGTGGGTTGAATTGTGGCATTCTCCAAATTCCTGCATTGGAGTCCTAACTCCTCACACCTCAGAACCTGACCTTGTTGGGAAATAGGGTTGCTGAAGATATAATTAGTTAAGATGAGATCATACTGATAGCATGGAGGACATTAGGATAAGGAAGGGAAAAATGAAGTGGGGGAAATTGGAGGGGAAGAGGAACCATGAGAGACTATGGACTCTGAGAAACAAACTGAGGGTTTTAGAGGGGAGAGGTGTGGGGGGATGGGTTGGCCCAGTGATGGGTATTAAGGAGGGCACGTACTGCATGGAGCACTGGGTGTTATACACAAACAATGAATCATGGAACACTACATCAAAAACTAATGATGACTATGGTGACTAAGATAACATAATAATAAAAAAAGATGAAATCATACTGGAGAAGGATGACTCCTAATCCAGTGTGACTAGTGTCTTTAAAAAAAAGGAACTTTGGACATAGACACACACAAGGAAGACATCATGTGAAGACAAAGGCAGAGATTTACAAGCCAAGAAACTCCCCAAATTGCCAGCAACCACCAGAAGCTGGGAGAGAGGCATGAAACAGATTGTCCCTCACAGCCTCAGAAGAAGCCATTTCTGCTGACACCTTGATTTCAGACTCCTAGCCTCCAGAACTCTGAGACAATGAGTTTCTGGTTAGCTACCCAATTTGTGGTACTTTGTGAGAATAGCCCCAGGGAACTAATACATAGAGGGTTCGAGGGGAGGGAGGATCAGGAGTTTGGTTGGAACCCCATTAGATATGAGATGTCCACGGAACATCTAAGGACAGATTCAAGTAGGCAGCTCAGCATTAAAGTTAGAGGTTCAACAGAGATGTCCAGACTAGAGATTTATTTTGCAGATTGTTAGCACACTCATGATACTTAAATCATGATATGATTGAGATCTAGAGATCTAAAAAAGTGAGTGTAAACAGAGATAATAAGGGGTCCAGGGAGGAGTCCAAGACTAAAATAGGAGAAATAAAGGAGAACCAGCACAGGAAACTAAGGAGGAGCCACCTGTGCAGTAGGTGGGAAATGAGGAGTGCGTGTGGTCCCAGAAGCTAAAGGAAGAAAGGATTTTAAGGCAGATGGAGAAATAGGCTGTGTCAAATCCTGCTGGTGGATAAGAGGATAACTGAGAATTGACCACTGAAGTTAGTAATGTGGGTGGTGATGGCAAGAGCCCAACTATCTACCTAGTTGGATAAATTCTATACATCTCCACATAAATGCTATACATCTCTACATAAATTTTATACATCAAGGGGCAAGAACTTGGAGACAACTCCTTCCTATAAAAAGGAAGCAAAGAAATTGAGCACTAGCTGGACATAAAAGTGGGTTGAGAGAGAATATGTATGCATGTGTGTACGTGTGTGCATGTGTTTTAAAATGGGAAAAATAAGATGTGTTTATATTCCGGTGGAAATAATCCAGAAGAGGGGGGAAAATTCATGATGCAAGCAAAAGAAGGAAGAATTGCTAGAGCGATGTGCTTCAGTAGGTTAGAGGGTTCAGGAACAGGCCAAAGGGGAGGGATGACCATGCATAGGACCATGGGGGGGGGGGGAGTTCCTCTGTAGGAACAGGAATGCAGGCATATGGATAGGGGCAGATGCTGGCAGATGGGTAGATATCGTGCTGACAACTTGTGCAAGTTCTCATACTGCTTCCACTTTCTCAGTGAAATAGGAAGCAATGTCATTAGCTGAGAGAGAGAAGTGGGGGAGAAAGTGCTGGGAGTTGAGGAGAGAGGAACAGATTATGTAATTGTCATTTAGGGGAGAGAGAGAATGACTGCCCTAGGAGAATGTGGTATGGTTGCCACGCAGCCCATCTTGATCAAGTTTATATTAGGCATGACTGGAGATAAACAGATCCACATGGGGGAGCCCAGTGCTTTCAGGAGGGTGTGATGATTAATTTTATGTGTCCACCTGACAGGGCCGTGGAGTGCCCAGACATTCGGTCAAACATTCTGAGTGTGCCTGTGAGGGTGTTTCTGGATGAGATTCACATTTGAATCAGTAGATGAAGCAAAACAGATTGCCTCCTAGTGTGGATGGGCCTCATCCAGTCCACTGAAGACCTGAGTAGTGCAAAAAGGCTCAGTAAGAGGGAACTCTGCCTGCCTGACCACTTGAGCTAGAACACTGGTCTTCTCTTCCCTTCAACTGGAACTTACACCATCAGCTTGCCTGCTCTTGATCTTGGAACTTCTCAGCCTCCATAATTGCATGAGCCAATTTGTTATTTCATTATCTATCTATCTATCTATCTATCTATCTATCTATCTATCTATCATCTCTCTCTTGTTGTTTCTGTTTCTGTTTCTCTAGAGAATATGACTACTAGATTATCGATTTAGTGATTGTGGTAGCATGGTAGTGGTGGCTCATCCTCTACTGCCTCTGGTGGGAGACATGGGGGGTACCCTATGGGTGGACTCCCAAGGTGTGGGACATGAGACTCAGAACATGACCCACCCCCTAGTAGAGCTCATTGCCTCTCTGCTGCTGACTCTACCCAGGAATTAATGAGAGGGTTGAGATGGGGCCCTTTCCACTTCATAGATTATGTATTTTGAGTTCTAGACTCAAAATACATAATTTTGTAGTTTTTGCACCTTCTCTTTCCTCCTATTTGCCCCATTTTGCTCTCCATCTTCCAGCCCCACAGCTTCCTGGCAATCTAGATGATGGCTCCAGGCTATGAATGATGCCCTTTCTCTGATGAAACAGAATTCTGACAAGAGCAGCTAGTCCTGAGGGCCCACTGGCCCTAAGCTCAGAAGTGCTGGTAGGAACCAAAGTCTCTGAGAGTCAGTTAGGTCAGACCTGGATGCCATAGCCATGTAATCTCACTTTCTTTGTGACTTCTGAGGTAAAGGGTGTCCCTGAAGAACATGTCCTATGTCACTTCCCTTACACACAAGTGGGCGCTCCCCAAAGGGAAGTGCAGGCCTAGGACAACCACTCCTCTCAGCTATACCATGGCAACTGGTCAGCCCTCTTGGTTTTGTATGCCCTTGAATGAAGAATGGCTTTTACATTTTTAAATGTAAATCTGAAAAAAGAATAATATTTTGTGACACATGAGAATTGCATGCAATTCAAATTTGTGTCCATAAAATTTTAGTGGAAGAGAGATACAGCCATTTGTTTAGATGTTTTCTGTGGTTACTTTCATGGGCAGAGTTGTCTACTTGCAATAGGGACCACTGAAAATATTTATTATCTCGTCCTTTACAGGAAAGTTCTTACAACCAGTGTTCTATTTCAACCAGTGTTGTATGGTTCTTACAACCAGTCCTTCTGTGCTTCATTGGAGCCCAGAAGGACTGGGAGAAGCCAAAATCTCTGGGCCCAGTTGGGTCAAATTTGGGAGCTACAGCCATTTTGGCTCCTGTCAAAAAACAAAAAAGAGCCCAATGTCTAGGGTTTTTCACTGAGAAGGTTGAGGGAAGATACCAGGTAGTGACAAGCAAATGTGGATGCTTTATACATCAAATTCAGTATATCTGTAAACGTACTGAAAATGCGCTCTGGAAAGATTTTTAGGATCGTCTAGTTTATTCTACAGATAAGGAAAACTGCAAGGCCTCAGAGATGGTCCCTAGAGGTAAAGTCATGTCCCAAGTCATGTCCCATGTACACAGCTGGTTAGTGGCTGAGACCAGACTGGAACACACTTGTTTTCACTTCCCATGCAATGCTCTTCCCTTAGCCTTCTGCACTGTGGTCTTTGTGATGCTTTGGGGATCAGAGTCTATTCCTTCAAATTACACAGTGGCCAATGTCCCTTCCCGCAAAGTTTGCCATTATTCTTAATATGGGGGCATCCAGAGTCCACTGAAGCATGTGTGGCCTTAGGCTGGGAAGTTTCCACTTCTGATATTAGGCTATTGATCAATAAAACCAGGAAATCTTTAGAAGTCGTGTCTTCCAATTGCCTGGAACTTCTGGGTAGGCATAAGGGCAAAGCAGAGCTTTTGCCATTTGAAAGCTGGTCTCTGACTTCAGATTTCAGAGACCTTTCCAGTGACAGCCTCTCCAACATGCCCATGTATCTAATTAAAAATATAGATTTTCTGCTGTGAGTTAAAGCCAAAATATAGCTTTAAATTTGCTTGGCCAAGTACATTTAATAATACGTAAATGCTCTCATGTGTTAAATATTCATTCATTTTCTCCATAACCACTTACAATAAATATTGATGATTGTCTAACTTTGAAAATGACTATGTACATAGGAGAATATTCATGTGTGTCTCATTGATTTTCCTGACAGGGCCAAATGGAGCAGGTAAGCCAATTTAACACAACCAATTTCCAATTTTGCACAGCCTGAATAGGAGAAGTGCTGTGGAAATGAATAATCAATCTTACTACCATTATTATTAATAATATTTAGCTCACATACAGCTCCTTCCATCTTCTAAGCACTTCACCAACATTAACAAATTTATTCACTAACACTCAAGGGAGGCATTTTTGTAATGGGAATGAGAGGCCAAGAGAGATGTAAATGGCTGCCTAGGGCTAGGAAAAATTCCGGTATCGCAGCGCAAAGCGGAATAACCTCTAGTGAGTCCCAGTCCCCACAGGATTTCCTACCTCCTTGACTACTAGAGAAATATTGCAATCTAGGAGGCAAGTACAATTTTTCAATCTTACTTTTATAAGATGTATATTTCCCATAAGAAGAACTGCATAATAAAAGCTACGATATTTCAAACACCTACTATGTGCCTAGCACTGCTAACTTTGGGGGATATTGAAAGAAAAGAGCCTCAGCCCCGAAGAAGCTGAGAGATTAGGGAGGGAGAGAGAGAGGGAAGGAGGCCCAGTTGAGTGAGCAGAGAAGGACCACCCGGCACACCATGAGCTTCCTCCCTGAGAAGGAGATGCTTGAGTCCAGCCCCACAGGCTGGCTGAGCGTCAGGGCGGGGGATATGAGCAGGGGAACCAGCTACTGTGGAGAAAGGGAAAAACATGGGGAAAAGGTGACCTGGAAAACACTCTGGAGACTGCAAATCCTCCAGCCTGATGAGAGCGAAGGCTACCTGTCTGAGATAAAGATCACGTGATGCTAGAGAAACAGTTGCAGCACCTTGTACGCTAATGCTGCAGATTATATTCTCCAAAGATAGCTCCAATAATATCTCCCATGTCGCCTGATCTTCTGCAATGTGTCCTTGCCACCCTCTCCCATCCAGAGGTGGGGTTATGTCCCCTCCTGCTGAATCCAGGTGGGCTTATGACTGCCTTGACAGCCGGCATCCAGCAGAAGGATGCTCTCTGACGTCTGAGGCTAGGTCAGTGATGGCAATTCTGTTTCTGCCTTGTCCCCTGGGACACCAGCTTTTTGGGTTGCTGAGCCACCAACTAAGACGTCCAGCTAGGCCGAGGCCCCCATACTGGTGTTCAGACCGCCAGGCTTCGTGGAGAGGCCACAAGTAGTTGCTCAGGTGAGCAGCGCCAGCTGAGATCCCAGCCGACGGCTAGCATCAGCCTGCAGACATGCAAGTGAAACCACTTCCCGATGATCCCAGCCCCCAGTTGTCAAGCGACCCTTAGCTCTTGAGTCTTCCCAGAAGAGACCCCAGACCCTGTGGCGCACAGACAAGCTATCCCTGTTGTGTCCTATTCAAATTCCTGACTCACAGAATCCGTGAATGTAATAACGTGGTTGAAATTTGGGGGTGGTGTGTCATAGAGCAATGGCAGCAGAAGAGCTGTGCTGCAGACTTTTACTTTATTCTCAGGCAATGGAGAACCACTGAAGGGTTTTACGGGGCGGCGGTACACCGTCATCAGCTTCTGTGTCGAATGAGGAGCAGGGGGGATCCTGTGTGAAATGAGAAGACCACCTGGCTAGCAGTTTCGGTATTTCAGACCTAGGGATCGTTCTTCTTAGGTGAATCTGGGTCGTCACCTTTTTCGGTCACCGTTGGTTGATTCTGTCAGTCACGTTTGTCTCCCTCTGGCTCAGGGATTCTCATTCCTGGCTGCACAGTAGAATCACCTAGGAAGCATTAAAAACTATCCCATTTCTTGGGTCCCCCCCACCCAGATCAATTAAATCAGAGTATCTGGAGAAGTGGGGCTCTGACATTGGTATTTTAAAAGTGTCCCCAGGTGTTTCTAATGTGCGTCCAAGACTGAGAGCCACTGAGTGGGCTGTTCACCCACTATGGAGACCAAGCTTGGGGACACACTCACACTTTAAATCTGAAATGCAGTTGCAGGCTAAAACTACAAATTGCCAAATTTGTTATACTTTCTCACCTTGGGGGGAAAAGAAGTTTCTAGACAGCAGATGCTGGTTACTGTCGTAGAACCAAAGGAAAAGTTACAGACCTGAGGCCACATTATGAAAAAGATGTGAGGTCTTGGGGTGAATTTGTGAAAAGAGGAAGATTGAAGCTCTCTTTTCACAAGGTTTGTCTATTTTCAGTAGAGAGCTCCTTTCTCGAAAACATAGCTTCCCAGCATGGTTTGATGAAGCATCTGTTCCAGCAGTTTTCTTTTGCTTTGACACTGGCCCAAGCCAAAATGAATCCGTTACATAGCTCTAGTGCATGTCTGTGGAACTGGATAAAAGAATGAGAAAACCTCCCCTGTGTGCACGTGCATAGAGGTGAGGGGGCACACGTGTGCAGGTCCAGGGCCATAATGTTGAAACGTAGTGGGGCGAGGCAGGATGGTAGATTGAAGTCATGAATGCCTGCGACCTGGAGTAGGCCACGTGCCCTCTCTGGGCTCCAATTTCCTCATCTATATAGGAAAGTAGGATGATCCTGAGGTCCCTTCTTTAACCTGAAGCTATGATTCCATAGTTCGGTACCAGAAACCTCTGTCTATTGCTTTGCAATTGTCATGCTGCCTCAGCCTAGCTGTCAGTCCCGATGCTTAGCAGCTCATTGCTCTGTGTATTAACCGTATGTTACCGATGCTTTGACATCTGGGGCCCTGCTGATCCTGGAGAGATTGCCCGTCCCAGGGCTACCCAATTGCTACAGATAATTTTTTTTTTTAAGTTTTTTATTAACATATAATGTGTTGTTTCAGGGGGACAGGTCTGTGATTCATCAGTTTTATACAATTCACAGCACTCACCATAGCACATACCTTCCCCAATGTCCATAACCTACCCACCCCATCCCTCCCACCCCCTTCCCCTCCAGTAACCCTCAGTTTGTTTCCTGAGATCAAGGGTCTCTTATGGTTTGTCTCCCTCTCTGGTTTCGTCTTGTTTCATTTTTCCCTCCCTTTCCCTATGATCCTCTGTCTTGTTTCTCAAGTTCCTCAAATCAGTGAGATCATATGATAATTGTCCCCCTCTGATTGACTTATTTTGCTTAGCATAATACCCTCTAGTTCCATCCATATCGTTGCAAATGGCAAGATTTCAGGTTTTTTGATGGCTGCATATTATTCCATTGTATATATATACCACATCTTCTTCATCCATCCGTTGATGGATATCTAGGTTCTTTCCATGGTTCGGCTATTGTGGACATTGCTGCTGGAAACATTGGGGTGCACGTGCCCCTTCAGACCACTACATTTGTATCTTTAGAGTAAATATCCAGGAGTGCGATTGCTGGGTCATAGGGTAGCTCTATTTTCAACTTTTTGAGGAATCTCCCTCCTGCTTTCCAGAGTGGCTGCACCCGCTTGCATTCCCACCAGGAGTATAGGAGGGTTCCCCTTTCTCCACATCCTCACCAACACTTGTCGTTTCTTGATGTGTTAATTTTAGCCATTCTCACTGGTGTGAGGTGGTATCTCACTGTGGTTTTGATTTGTATTTC
>CM052887.1:48117744-48279353 GCA_028534135.1 Potos flavus
TGTCTTTTGGTTTTGTTGACTGTTTCCTTTGCTATGCAAAAGCTTTTAATCTTGATGAAGTTCCAATAGTTCATTTTTGCCCGTGCTTCCCTTGCCTTTGGCAATGTTACTAGGAAGAAGTTGCTGTGGCTGAGGTCGAAGAGGTTACTGCCTGTGTTCTCCTCAAGGATTTTGATGGATTCCTGTCTCACATTGGGTCTTTCATCCATTTTGAGTCTATTTTTGTGCATGGTATAAGGAAATGGTCCCGTTTCATTCTTCTGCATGTGGCTGTCCAATTTTCCCGACACCATTTGTTGAAGAGACTGTCTTTTTTCCATTGGACATTCTTTCCTGCTTTGTCGAAGGTTAGTTGACCAGAGAGTTGAGGGTCCATTTCTGGGCTCTCTATTCTGTTCCATTGATCTACGTGTCTGTTTTTGTGCCAGTACCATACTATTTGATGATTGCAACTTTGTAGTAGAGCTTGAAGTCTGGAATTGTGATGCCACCAGCTTTGCTTTTCTTTTTCAATATTCTTCTGGCTATTTGGGGTCTTTTCTGGTTCCATATAAATTTTAGAATTTTTTGTTCCATTTCTTTGAAAAAAATTGATGGTATTTTGATAGGGATTGCATTAAATGTGTAGATTGGTCTAGGTAGCATAGACATTTTCACAAAATTTGTTCTTCTAATCCATAAGCATGGAACGTTTTTCCATTTCTTTAACTGCTAGAGATAATAAAGGACTCACCTACTACTGTGCCTTTCATATGCAAACCAATCAATGTACAGCCCACACCCCAAACCCCTTATTAAGCCCTCCAAGGCCTCACACTCTGGGCCTCTAGCCACCTGATCTAATCACTTCAGAACCAGGTACTGGACAACCAGGACAGCCTCAATGCCTTGGATTCCTCTGGAATTATCCTCTGGAATTATCCAAATTATCGCTTCCCTGCCTGCATCCCCTATCGTGCCCATTCCCTCCTGTGGAAAACACACTCTTACTCATGTAAGACAGGCTTCTGTCCTGTTCTTCATCCTGACTGACCCGGTTCTTCCTCACAGGCCCCTTCTCTTGGGATCTTTGAGTGTAACCAGCTTTTTTCAAGGGCAGTCATCTTCTGATCTGTTGGCCTTGCCATACCTGTATAATAATAAAATCTACATTTTAAAACTCTCTGACTAGAGCATTCTCATTTGTAAGTCACAGATGAGAATGGTGACCTCCCTCTCAGTCTTTCTGAAAGCAACCACCACTGATCACAGAGACACAAATGCAGTCCCCCAAAGCACGCGTGCTTAGAAATTGTAACAGTGTTTCAGCAATACATAAAAGCACCTCTGAAGTCTGCATATGGTGGGACGGGCTGGTCCTGGCAACTGTTTCCCTCACCTTTAGATCTATACAGATTGCCAAGGAAATTGTCCATGGTGTCACAGCTAATTGGCATGGAAATTGGGGAAGTGAATGCAAGTAAGTCCTCCAGCATGACCCAGCAATCATGGCAGAGTTGCTTTAGAGAAACTGGCATTAACCCTTCCAGACACTCCGTGCTTGGCGGCACATGTTCCCATCATCGCAGCAGTCCATTACGCCTCAAGTTCAGTAATGTTCCCCATAATCGGTATCATAATGGTGCACGGATATTGTATGAGAGGGACCGACAGCCTCCTCTCAGCTCCCCATTTTCATAGCTCGCGCTGCAGGATTAATTTCACAGCTTTTAGTTTCATGACAGTCAAATACTAACAATTGATTGGGGGGAGGGGAGAGACCCAAGTTTATTGGAAATATCAGTCACTGCAAAAAATCCTGAAGGAAAGCTTGCCACTTTGTGAAAGGTCACCCGATAAATAATTGCCTTCAGAATTGGGATAATTCCTGTTGTCATTAAGCCCCAGCAGAGATCTAATACGTATTAATACTTCTGCTAAATGCTGAGAGACAGCAGTGCAGCGGCAGTCACATAGACAATGAAAACTAAGCACTTGGTGCCTGAGTTGAGGGTTTTGCTTTTTTCTTCCTTTTTTTACACATAAGATGATACGATCGCCACTTCTGAACTTTCAGCCTCCCTGTCTGAGATGATAATCATTTTATCCCTGTGAACACAGTTGACGTGGGTCTCAGCTCCTAAATGAGGACCCACATTGCCTTCTGGCACTTGCTTCTCATTCCAGCCTCACATATTCCCACCCCCACCAACAGGCAACAACAGTCATAGTCGCCAAACAATGGGAGCTTTCTAAACCGTCCTTCTGTTAAGTGGTGGCTATAGATTGAATTGGGTCCCCCCCAAATTCATATGTTAAAGCCTGAAGCCCCACACTGTGGCTATTTATGGAGATGGGGCCCTAAGGCATCCACCTGCAAGCCAGGATAAGAGCTCTCACCAGAGACCGAATACTGCTGGACCTTGATCTTGGACTTCCCAGGCTCCAGTGAGAAAATAAACGTACTGGTTAAGCCATATAGTCTGAGGTATTTTGTTAGGGCAGCTGAAGCAGACTAACATAGTGGCTTTCTGGAACAGTGGGGAAAAGATTCTCTTGCTTCTCCACTGAGCGGGCCTTCGCAGCCAGAACAGACTGTGGACATAGCTTGACTGGCAGAGATGCAAGATGGTTTCACTAAGGAGACCCACCTGCAGAGGGGAGGCAGTCATTTAGCCTCCAGCCAGCCAAGCAGAGGTGATGGGTGAGGATGGTCGGGGCACCAGAGGTCCTCTAAGGAAGCGGTCATGTGCCAAAGCTCTTGTTACTAGACATTGCTGTGCCTTTTTGCAAGAGTTCTTTAAATTAGACTGAGGAAGAGGGCAGGTCATCGTAGGCGTATGTCTGGGTAACAGAGGTTAGCTGAAGCACTAACGGGATTTACTTTCCCCTTGCAAGCTCGTCCTAGAATTATCTGAAGAAATGGTCAGTCGAGCTCACTGACCCATGACCCCTCTGGCTGCCGCAGGTTGTTTCTGTGCTCTGCTACACAAATGGGCCAGCCTGTGGTTACCTGATGAATCTCTCTCTAACCTATGAGGCTCTAGGGGCTCCTAAACTAATTTGAGCCTGTGAGCAAGCAGTATGCATTTGCATGTCCCAGAACTGAAACTTGAGGGTCACAGGCACATGTCCTGGGCTTGGTGTTGGAGTCTATTAATCATGCATGACTGTATCATGTTGAACTTATGAGAAAACTCTGATTATACCACACCAAGCAAAAGAACATGGGCGTAAACGTGTGTGCATCCTCCTAATTCATTTTTTCCCCAGGAAACATACAGGATGGAGAAACCATCCTTTAGTGACCCAATGTTTCCTGAGCACCCACACTGAGCCAGGTGCTTTATACAGTAGAAGCTAACATTTATTGAGTATTATGTTAAGATCATTGCATGCATTACTTTTTTTAGGCCTCACAGTGACTTCACAAGGAGTGTATTATTATCCACCATTTTACAGATAAAGCAACTGAGCCTTGGAGGTGGTTGGTAGCATAAAAAGGTGACAAAATCAGCCTTCAATCCAGGTTCCTCTGACTCTAATATCTGTAAATGGCCCTTCTATCTCATTAACTCTCACAGTAACTCTTTGCAGTAAGGACTATTAGTAAGCCTATTTCATGGACCAAATCAGTTACCTGCCCCACAATACACAAAATAGAAGCAAGCCTCATCCAGACTTGAACAATTCCACAGCCGTGCAGCCTCCATTACATGGGGTGATCCTGATTGTAGTACATACAGAAATTGCCCCAGAGTGGTGCCTCTCAGAGTTCAATGTGCATTACCATTTACCTAGTGATTCCACTCCTAAGTATCTACCCAAGAAATGAAAATCTGTGTCTGCCCAAAGACTCACACACAAATGTTCTTAGCAGAATTATTTATAATAGTTGCAAAATTGAAAAAAAAAACAACAAATGTCCATCAATTGGTGAACAGATAAACAAAATGGAGTATTATCCATACAATGGAATGTTATTTGGCAATAAGAAGAAATGAAGTGCTGATAATGCATGACACAGATGGACCTCAAAAAACATGCTAAATACAAGAAGCTGGCAAGACCCAGGAGACCACATATTGTATGATTCCATATATATGAAATATTCAGGAAACACGAATCTATAGACAGATCAGTGGTTGTCTGGGATGGAAACGGAACAGAGATTAACAGTAAATGGGCATGAGGGATCTCACTGGGGCAAGAGAAATGTTTTATGGTGATTTATGACTTAGGATGATGACTGTACAACTTGCTAACTTCACTAAAAATTGAACTGTACACTTGAAATAGGTGAATTACATGATATGTAATATAGGCCCTGATGAAGTGGTAAAAAATATTTAGTGTGCCATTGAATTGAGTCATCTTGGGTCTTGTTGAAATGCAGATTTGGAGTCAGTGGATGGGGTGAGGCCTAAAATTTGCACCGCTAATAAACTAAGGAGTGCTGATGTTGTTGGTCAGAGGTCCACACTTTGGGTAGTTAGGAGACAGATTTCCAAATTCCTACTTCTCCAGTTCAACCAGCCTAGACAGATGACACCCTTGCTCAGGCTTTGTTTATGAAACAGAGCATCCTCAATGTTATCTTTCTTGATTCCTCATTTGCATTGAACCATGTCATGATTGCACTAAATCCTAGGTGAAAAACTTCATTTTCTTCATCCTTTCTTTGTTCATCTAGCGTGTGGCAGGCTCACCGAAGGAGCTACTGTTTAATGTGCAGATTCCTTGACCCACCCCTGAAATCCTGAGTCTGTCAGTCTAAGAACTCGGTCTTTTTAACAAGTGCAACAGGTAATTCTTATACAGGTGGCTTAAGGATTATCCTTTGTGAAATACTAATCTAAACCAGAGCAGTTCAATAGGAATACAATGTTAACCCATCTGTAATTTTAAATGTTCTAGTAGCCACACTTTAAAAAACTAAAAAGAAATAGGTGAAATTAACTTTAATAATACATTTTAACCCACTAGATACAAAGTATTATGATTGTTAATATGTAATTGATAGTTTACATTTTTATCTTGGTCCTAAGTCTGAAATGCAGTGTATATTTTTAACTCACCACATATCTCAATTCAGAGTAACCACATTTCAAGCACTCAGTTGTGGTCATCCACCCCAAAGCTATCGCATCATAAACTCTGGGGGTGGGGCCCAGCTGTTTGTGTTCCAAAAAGCTCTCCAGGTGATTCTGATGCTCACTCAAGTCTGAGCACCACTGAGAGAGGCTATCATCTCTTGAACTTGGCTGCATGTTGGAATCACCTGGAAAACTTTTTAAAAATGCTTATGCATGGGTCCCAGAAGTCATGACTTTTTAAAAAGCCTTTTACATGATTCCAGTACACAGCAAAGTTTCAAGACCACCGCTCACAATAGACACCTCTGTTATTTTTAGCTTCAAAGTCAGTTACTGGGCCCCTATCATGCTTGTCCTGTAATATTTCAGGGTCTTCTCATCAAATTCCCCATTGCCAGGTTCCTTACTTATTCTGCTTTAATTTTCAGGCAAAAGTAATCTTTTAAATCCACTGTTCAATTTCTTTCCTAAAAGGGAAATCTCTTTAAAAATCCACATCTTAAAAAAAAAAAAAAAAAAATCCACATCTTTTATCTCCTGCACTGTGATTGCTGGTCTCAGACTACTGAGTTAGTCAGCCACGCTCATCTCTTTACCCCACTTCCCACAGCCCCCAAGCTCTGGACTCCTCTTGGAGGATGGGCCTACTTATGGCCCCTCCCACTAAATAGTAACTCCAACGCTTTGGATACTTACTTACCTATGCCTTTTAGTGCGCTTTAGCTCTCTCTTTCCTTGTATTTCAGATCCTTGAAAGCCCAAATCTTCCCCTAAAACCTTTTTTTTTTTTTTAATTTTATTTACTTATTTGACAGAGAGAGAGATCACAAGTAGGCAGAGAGAGAGGGGGAAGCAGGCTCCCCGCTGAGCAGAGAGCCCGATGTGGGGTTCCATCCCAGGACCCTCAGGTCATGACCTGAGCCAAAGGCAGAGGCTTTAACCCACTGAGCCACCCAGGCGCCCCACCTAAAACCTCTTTCAGGTAAAGAGAGCAGGGAGAGAAACTGAATTCATGAGCCCCTTTTCCTGTCTTTGCTAAGAGTTTCAATTCTGGTAGATCTTCACTTCCCACATCCTTGAGTTCCAGCAGCTCACTGGGAGGACGGTGAATCTTTGGGAAAGCCATCTGATCACATGTGGAAGGATTGAGAGACCATTACAAATCCAGTCATGCTCCCATGTCATAAATTGTTCAAGAACTAGCAGTTGCTGGCATGTATGTGTGCCGCCCACACAAACATGTGTGTATTTACGAGTATGTAAATATGTATAGTTGAAGCACCCTCTAGTGGAACACCTGGAGAAGACCGCATTTTCTGGAGAACTCACCCTCAAGAAAAAAACAGGGTATTTTGAAATTTTATTTGCCCAGAGCATGGGGAGAAACGAGAGCGTGAGTCTGCAGCATCTTCCTAGTTGAGGTAGGATACCTGGGGCGTCAGCCAACTCCAGGGGCTGCCAGCTCCTGCTTGGAGAGAAGGGATGTGAGCCAAACTGGCCTTCCTTGAAGGCCTCACATGGCAGCTTTCGTTCTTCTACCAGAGGTGTACAAAAAGTGTTTGGAGGTTACAGTTGCCACAAAGAAAGATTTTGCAGATTACCATAGGGTTCCTTCAGTTCAAGAAGCTGCCCATCCCCATTTCAAACCAGGAGACAGAGATGGATTATTCATCATTGGGATTACTGGATTGCCATCAGGAAGAGGACAGATGTGGAGCCCTATCTGACTTTTTTTTTACACTAATTAAATTCCAATTGAAAACAACAGAAATAGAAGAAAGCAGTGGAGATTGTATTATAGTGGTGAATACCTTACCAAGTATAACCTCAAATCCATAAAGGCATAAAAGAAACTATCGATAAATTTTATGACATAAAAGTCAAAATTTTCTGCATGGCAAAAAAAATGTCATGAACATATTCAAAAGATAAATAGCACACTGGGGAAAGTTGTGAGAGATTGCATAAAAGGATAGATTCCTTAATATATAAGATGTTCCTACAATCCAAAGAGAAAAGACCAATAATCTATTAGAAAAATGGACAGGTGATATGAACACACGGGTCACAGAAAACAAAAGAAACGTTTAAGTACTTAAGCATACACAATGATGCTCCCTTTCAGGCAATAGTTTTTTTTCGAGATTGGAGAGTAGGATAACATGTTGAGTAGGACATGCATGGGGAAGCAGACTCAGTCACATGTGCAAGTGGAGAGTATAAATTGGTACACTCTACCTGAAGAGCAATTTTGCAAAGCTGTCAAAATGAACAGTAGCCACACACATTGACCCAGAAAATCCACTTGTAGGAATTTACCTTACAGATATGCTTGCAGGTATGTGAAATGATGCGTGCACAAGGAAATCTATGGCACCATGGTTTGAAAGAGCAAAATCCTAGAAACACTCGAAATGCCTATGGATAGTGGATTAGTGAAATAAATCATAGTACATCCACACAATAGACTACTATGTAGCAATGGACTTCATGTTCCCAAAAATGAGGCAACTCAGTATGTATAGATATGGTTCTAGATACATGAAAAAGCAAAGTGAAGTAAGGGCGGTGAGGATTTTCCATTACACTCGATTACTTTACAAATGAGAACTGCTGGGGTGCCTGGGTAGCTCAGTCAATTAGGCATCTGACTTTTGATTTTGGTTCAGATCATGATGTCAGGGTCATGGGATCAAGCATCGCATCAGGCTCCATGCTGGGCATCGAGGCTGCTTAGGGTTCTCTTTTCCCTCTGCCCTTCTCCCCCACTTGCCTGTGCACTCTTTATCTCTCTCTCTATCCAAAAAAAAAAAAAAAATGAGAACTGCTAGGAGAAATTTTTCTCAAGTCTTAGAACCAGCTGATGACTTTTTTTTATGTTTTTGGTGTTGATGTTGTTTTGATTTATTTTAAATTCAGTAGTTTAAAACTATCGTAGGGGACACCTGGGTGGCTCAGTCGGTTAAGCATCTGCCTTTGGCTCAGGTCATGATCCCAGGGTCCTGGGATCAAGTCCCACATCAGGCTCCTTGCTCTGAGGGGAGCCTGCTTCTCCCTTTGCCTACCACTACCCCTGCTTGTGCCCCCTCTCTCTTTCTCTCTCACTCTGACAAATAAAGAAATAAATAAAATCTTTAAAAAAATTAAAATATAAAAACATAAAATTATCCAAGAAGGAGTACGTAGAAATGATAAAAAGACAAACAGTTAGCTTTTATGTTAGCGACACAATAGTCATAGAACTGTGTTTTCCTCTGTATTAGCTGCTAGAAAGCTCAGAATCGTATTAGGTGTCCACTTCTTTGGATGTATAGCATCTTTGGGCATGAATATTGGTATGAAACCAACCCCCGGCTTAGTTCTATTTTTTTTTTTTTTTTCAAATTTTCCTACATGTGTTGCAATAAACTGCTTCGAATACATCTTGTAATGAAGCAGCTATATTTAAAAAACATAGCAAAGAAGAAACGAAGCGAGGAAAGGAGGGTATAACATACTACCATTTGCACTGAAAAGAATACGTGCACATTCTCACATTTGCATAGAGTATCTCTGGGAAGCCAGTATCTCTGGCTACCTGAAGGGGCTAGGGGATAGAAGTGAATGGAATATAATAACTCTAAGTTATTTTGTATTTTAATTTTATGCCACATACATATGGTTGGTTGGTTGTTTTTTAAACATTTTTAAAAGTTCTTCTCCCCTTTGCTCTAAAGAGCCACCTGGTTGCTGCAAGATCACTCCTGTGGTCGCAGCCGTTTTACCAATAGGAAGAGGTGTATTTAGAGGAGAAATTGACCTCCCTTTGCCCCCTGAATTTCTGTTGCAGTGTGGACTCACGTTACTCTGTTTACTCTGCGGGGGAGGGGAGGTGCAATGAGATGTCTATAAATATTCCTATTGTATTACAGAGGGTGAAAACTTGGCCCATCTCCCATAGTTTACACTTTGAAGAAAAGCAATTTGAGGTAAATATGATTTCCCCCCATATTGAAAGTTAAGATTCTTAATAGGGGCAGGACAAGGGCATGATTAGTTTCCTACAGTGAGGGTTTCACTTTCATTGTCTACTAAGCCTCATGTCTACATAAGTCCATAGCAGTGATGTACTATATATTTTTTAAAAGTCAATTTTATTGAGGTACAACTTACACATAGTTAAATTCATTTTTTAAAATTTTTAAATTTTTTTTGTTAAATTCATTTTTTAAAGGATATTGTTCAGTAAGTTTTGACACATTTGGACATTTCCATCACCTCTAAAAGTTCCCTCCTTCTCCCTTATAGTCAAACCTTCCCCCACCCCTTAATTTGGGAACAACTTTACACATACAGAAAGTCTGTAAGATGGTACAGAGTTCTCATACACTCTTTACCATCTTCCCCTAATGGTAACATCTTACATAACCATGGTATACTTATACAAATCAAAAAATTAACACCACTAAATTACTATTAACTGTACCACAGACATTATTTGGATTTTACCCGTTTTTTACCAGTAATGTTTCTGTTCCAGATCTCATCTAGGGACCACATGTGTCCTTAGTCTCATCTGTGACAGTTCATTCATATTTTCTCATTTTTTATGAACTTGACACTTTTATTTAAGAGTATAAATCGGGTATTTTGTAGTATGGCCATCAACTTGGGTTTGTCCTATGGTCTCATGATTAGACTGAGGTTATGGATTTGGAAGATAAATACCACAGAGGTCAAGTGCCCTTCTCATAGTATCAAATCACGGAGACGTGATGTCCTCCTTAGTTATTGGTGATGGTGACCTTGATTGTGACCAGTTTTCTCCACAGTGAAGTTACAGTTCACACTCAAGGGGATAGGTGGTGACTCCACCTCCGAGTTGGGAGAGAACTTACACACATGATTTGCCCACAGCCCTCCTCTAGGCCGGTCTCCTCCTGGTGTCCAGTCTTTCTCAGTGAGTACTGGGCAATGTCCATGGAGAAGTTTGCAGGTACCTGTGACCTCCTATTGTGTCTGCAGCTCCCTAGGATTCTATACTTTCACCCTAGTCCACGCTTGGTCTTTGCAACTATTTAAAGTTTTAACTGAATTCTTACTCGTGTGACCCTGGAAGCTCTTCCAGCCACGTCTGCACCATTGAGTCAGTGCTTCCCTCCCATCTCTCCTTGGAAGGCCCTGTCTTTTCTTGGCTTTCAGGCTGTTTGGTTGCCTACAACCTCAGAGCTTTGATGGTTTCAAGAAGAATTATGATGTTGTTTATCAAGGTTTTTCCTGTTAAAAAGAGCAGTGTTCTTTTAAGCTTTCTATATCCTAGGTGGAAGCAGAAACTGATGTACTAAATATGAAAAGATATTTCTATCTCCATTAAGTAGAAGATGAGATCCAAAGGCTTCACATCTGTGGGAACATCACAGAACATCCTTAATTATGTGACTCCCAATTAGGCCAACCATTGGCAGATATTTCCTAGCACACCATGGCCCGTGACTGCCCTGGGAATGACTGGAGTCATTCTAAGAAAGAAACATCAGGGCCAACTCTAAGCAAATACTTCCGGACTTTCTTCCTCTCAATCCCTCACTCGTTCCTCACTTGCCCAAGGCACCTTCCAAGTAGCTCCATGTCTTATGTCTGCCACCCACCAGCTGGCATCGTCTACCCCTTCATAGCATCTGGGGACACTCCTGACCCTTCTGAACCATAGACAGATAGATGTGAGCATGTACTAGTATTTGGTGGAAGTTGCAGTGAAAGCCCAGCTGTCCTACCCGTAGGACACAGGAATTCTAACCCCACATATTTATGTCTCTGAAAATTTTATTTCATTCAGCAAGTAGTAAGTATGGTAAGAATTATGTGGCAGAAATTATGCTGGGCACTGGCTCTGTCTCTAGACAACCCCATAAGAAACACTTAACATGTATTTGCGCAGAGAGAGGCTAAACAAGGATCTCTGAGTATGGTTCAAGTATACACAATAATCTTTATAATAAATATACCTTATATCTGAATGAGCCATTACAAAGTTTCACTAGACCCTCACGACAGCTCTGTGAGGCAAATGGAAGATAGAAACTCAGAGGAGTTACAGATTCTTGCCATAAGACTGCCCTGTTAGTGTCAGAACCTGGTCTTAAGGTCTTTGGACTCCAAATCATGTTCTAACGCCTTGACGCATTGCCTGTCAAGCTTGAATCTATCAGATATGCGGTGAAAGGAGTAAATGTTTAAAACCAAATGTATCCTATTTAAATTAAAAACCACCTCCACCAAAGAGTAAGAGAACAGGCTGTCTAAGATGACTGAGTTTAAGTGCCTTGGATTCAGGTTTCAGTTTATATTGCTCCATCCGACCGCTCTTGGGTTCTAAGATTAGCGGTCTAATCATGGCTCTCCAGCTGAGGTTCAGGGAGTCACCACCGGACCCAGTGACCTAAACTATCTGTGACAGTTGATGGCAGCTGGCATCTTTATTACCACTGAGAGGAATGTCCACCATCCAGCTTTTTAGAGGAAAAATGGAGAAAAACCCCACGTAGATTTACAAAGAATGTTTTGAACCTTCTCAGGGATTTGTAATTAAGGAACATCAGTGCACATCAAGTCCAGGCTTCCGCACAAGCGCAGATAAATTGTCTGTGCCCTCTGCAGGTCCACTCTGCACAGCCGGCCCCAGAGAGCTCAAATCTAATCTGCACAGAAATCCCCGGAACAAGTGCTGCTCCAGGCATGTTGGAACTTCAGAGGAAAACTGAGGGAGCCAATTTTATTATTCACCAGCAAATTTACCCAAATACCAGATAAGCAAAGCCTTTTTTGAATCAGTACATTGTGCACTAGAGCAAGAGAGCTATTGCTTGTTGATTTCCTCTGGTGGGACACTTTTTGGAGTTTGCTTTAAAAAGGAGGGGGAAGATTGCCTTCTTAGGAGAAAATACATGGGGACAAGATCAATTTCTCGACTTCACCTAGAGGCATTCTCATAAGACTCTAAGTTTTTCTCTATATTAAAACAAACAAAAAACAAGTTTGCAGTGGTCAAGCTTCATCTTTGGGGATGAATACCATATAATCCAGGAGGCTTTTTAGCAAAATGGATTTGCCAACTTTCAGTGTTTGTCCTGAAGAAAACATTTGCCGAGTCAAAACATTTACATTGTAGAGTCAGGAGAATGTGTCAGCCTTTCCTGAGGTAATGTCACAACATCTTGACAAAACATATGCCACAATAAAATTATATCAGTGAAAAAAATCAATGGTTATATTTGTCTGTATGTGTTATACACCTCCGCCTAACTCCAGTGTCACTGACTAGAATAAAAACTTTGCAAATAAAATGGGAGAAATAAATTGTTCCCAATAAAAGAGGAATTCCTGAAAAGTTTATTTCAAATAGACCAGAATTATCTGTATCACTCAATCCATTATTTTTCAGGTTTATATGGGCCATAACGTTAATCCTATGCCCCTTATCATAATTGTTCTACACAATAAAAACCCATGCAGTAAACTGGTGGTATTTGCAAGGAAGGTGTTTGGAAAGTGTTACATATGTCCTATTATGTACCTCATACCACAAATGAAAATCCCAAATATAAACAGTGACAAATAGAGCTTCTCAGGTTGGATGGACATAGAGCAGAGAACCCAGAGCCTCATCTCTTTGTTCTCCTTTTCACTAGACAGTTAATCCCTTTCCATGCCTCCTCCTGCACCCCGACCCCTCCCCACCCATGTACATACAGGGGGCAGTCCCTCTGGCATCTCTGGGAAATTCTGGGGCAATAAGGAACAACAGCTTGAATGCAGTTGCCCTAACTGATATCTATGAAAGAGGTGTTATACTTATCTGCCCGAAAAAGATGAATGGCCTCCCCTGCTTGATTTCCAGGAAGAAGTTAACTGGGCTGCGAATCTATGCCCAGGTTCGTGTTTGATGTACTACTGCCTTTCAAGACTGTGATAAAATTGTCATAGTCATCTACTCACCTCCAGGTCACTCCTCCTTACCCCTTGAGAATTTTAGCATTTGCTTCACTCTCTCCCCCTCAACATTACCCTTGATATAATTCTTGTGGATTTCAGGATCCACATGGATGATTCTTCTAAAACCCTTTCTCATCCTTGACCTCCGCTCCTCTCATTGTCTTCCACGCTTCCATCTCTGCTGCCAGCAATCCACACCCGTGGCCATACCTATACCAAGTCATTGTCAGTAAGTGCCTGCTCTCCATATTTTCAATTGCAGTCATGCCACTGTCTGACCAACACCCCCTATTTTTCTATCTCACCCACCCCAGTACATGGGTTCCACTTGTTCTCCAACACCTCAGACCCCCAATCTATTGCCCCTACCTACCACTTTTTCCCTTTATCCCTTATGTGCTGAATTTCTTTCTTTTCCAGTGTAGATCGCTTAGTCCATCTTTATACTCACTCCCTTGACCCATAACAGGCAAGACATAATCCTGTATTTTAAAATGTACATTTTATTCTTATTCAGTAGGGTGAGGCCAACAGATCAGGAGATGGCTGCCATTGAAAAGATAATTTGTTTCACAGATCCCAAGAGAAGGGGGTACAGGGGGAATCCCACAGGGAATCATAGGTCAGAAGGGAAAGAGCTAGGGGAAAAAAATGAGCAAGAGCCCTTGATTATGGTTTCCACAGGCAGGCATGAATGAGGCAGGTAGGCAGGTTTAGGATTGGCTAGTTTGAGTATTTTCAGAGGACTGTGGGGAGTAGGGGCTGTGCCTAGTTATCTGCTATCTGCGCTTGAGTAATTAGGGGATTAGTGGCCCTGGGTGTGAGAGAGGTGGTTAGGGTGTGGGCTCTCGCTTGGTTCATTTGCATACAAAAGGTATGCCCCCAGGCCTGTCCTTTACTAACTTTAGGAGTTGGCAGCCCTGGGAGGGGCTGTCTCTCAAAGGTCACCAAGGTCTCAAATGTCAAATCTGGGAAATATATGGTTAATATACCTGGTTAAATCCAATCCTCTGCTTACTTCACACAAGTCCCCAAACAGCTGAATGTGACTGAAGGAAGATATACAATTGTGCTGATTGCCTCACTGTAAATACATGA
Organism: Potos flavus; assembly: GCA_028534135.1. Lineage (NCBI taxonomy): Eukaryota > Metazoa > Chordata > Mammalia > Carnivora > Procyonidae > Potos > Potos flavus. The sequence goes on from CM052887.1 coordinate 48,131,889, forward strand.
GCACAAAACCCTAAGGTCATCTTGTCACCCCTCTCTATTGTCCTAGTCAATTACAGACCCCCTCTCCTTAATGACTTAAAGTTCTTCCTCTCTTCTCAGACACCCAATAACTTCTGCCCCAATTTCTCTCTTTGCTTCTTTCCCTGAGCAAGCAGAAATGATCAGAAACAAATTTCTGTACACTCTCCCCACCAGAACCCCACACTTACCTCCCTGAAGCAGCCTTCTCTCCTGTTAAAATGGTGAGCCACCCATGGCTCTGTCTGAGACCACCCTACTGCTCTAGCACTCATTTCCACCCTCTCTCCTACTCTGAAGGTAGCTCTTTCATGTGTAGCTTCTCTCTTCTGCATCAATAATTACACCTCCTCATCTGGATCATTCCCATCAAACACAGAGAGGTTGTAATCTCCCATCTAAGAAAACTCTCTTGACTACATCTTCCTTCAGAAACTGCCTCATTTCCCTGCTGCCCTGTAGAGGAAAACTCTTCTGAAGAGTCTTCTGTCTCCATTTTCTTGGCTGTCATTCTTTCTTGAATCCACTCAGGCTCCTGTCCCCTTCACTCCGCCAACACTGCTTTTGTTGAGGTCTTCAGTGCCTTCCATCTTCCCAAAGCCAATGGTGTAGCAGAAGCTGGACTGTATCCTGGCCCAAGCGGCACTCGGAGACTAGGAGAATTGGAGATTTATTAAAATAACACCGGTGGACTCAGAGGAGACCCTTCTTCAAAGATCTGAGCTCCCGAGCACAAGCAGGGAGGGCAATTTATACCCTCCTACTTGCCCGTACTTGGTATTTTGGTGCACGAGGGGAACAGGGTAGGAAAGAAGAACCGGAAGGGCTTTGAGACAAGGACTGGAGTTCCCTTGTCGGTTTGGTCGGTCGACTTAAAGTACAGTTTTTCCTTTATCAAAGGGAATTTCTCACTAATCATTTAATTAAACATATCGGCATGATTTTGTTACAGGATTTTTTTCTCTGTTGGTGCCTGTGGTTCTCGGTCACTCCACTTCGAACAATGAAGAGATAGACCAGACAGAGTGGAGGGCAGCAAAACAAGATTTATTGAGCGATAGCAATGTGATAGTACAAAACTCCAGAGGAGGGAGGGGACCCGAGAGAGTTGCCACCAGAGTTTCTAAATCTAGGGGGTTTTATGGGCTTATTGACTGGCTGTTTTAATCTGATGATCCTTCCCTGCACCTGCCATCCAATCAGATTTTTGTCACCTATCATATGGGAAGGGGCGAAGGACTCCTTTCAGGGTGTTGTAAGAACCTTTTAAGGGTGGTTTCCTTTAGGGCTGGGGATTCCTTGTCCCTGCCTGCCTGCCTTCCAACTATCCTTCATCGATTTGACAGTAGACGATTTCATCCTCCTAGAGATATACTCTTAGCATGATCCTAGGAAACCATTGTCCCTTGGTTCTCTTCTTACCTTATGAGCCACTCATTCTGAGGCCCCCTTTACTCGTTCCTTCTCATCTTTCCCATCCTGAACATTGGAGTGTCCAAAGCTAAGTCTTCAGATCTCTTCTCTTCTCTTCTGTGTCTTCTCTCTTTCCCTAGGTGATTTCATCTTCTCATGGCTTTAAATTCCATCTACATGCCGATGCATCCAAAATGCAAATCTCCAGCCCAATGCCAGGTTTGTATATCCAGCTGCCAATTAGATATCTCAACTAGGATATTTAATAGGCATCTCCAACATAACATGTTCTAAACAAATCTTCATTTTCCTCTATTTTTTTCCTACCATTGTCTACATCTTAGTTGTTGAAAACCAAACTTCTGATTGCTGAGGCCCAAACCTAAGAGCCTTCCTGGACTTTCTTTCTCTCACATACCTTATCTAGACCATGGGCAAGTTTTGTCACCTTTCCCTTTAAATGTAGGTAGAATCTGACCACTTTTTAGCCCCTCCATCTGGTCCATGCCACCTTCATCTGTTTCTTTCAGTTCTCACCTAAGTTATTGCACTAACTGCTTTCCTGTTTCCATTTTCACTCCAGAGTGGAGTTGTAGCCTCATCACCCTTCTACAGCCCCCTCCCTCTTATCAGGAAATTGGGCTACGCCACAGTCTTAGCTCTAGCCTTGTCAGCAGCAGGGGGTGTAAACTTTGACAGTGACCTTCCCCTCACAAGTTTTCTCTCTTCATCTGTAATATGATAGTTGGATTAGGTTACTTAGGCTTCTTGAAGCTTGAATATTTCAGGGTCATCTGTTTATCATAAACTGTTCCATTAAAATGTTCATCCCTGGGAAGTCTGATTTAATGCTCCCATCTGATTTACTTGCCATTCCTAGAGGCTCTCACAACACCAAGCACCTCCCTCTGTCTTGGTGCTTGTCATGTGATCCTATAATCCTGGATTCATTTATATCTCCCCCCTCATGGGACTATAATCCTCTTTAAAGCAAGGAGCCACATCCTAGTTGCTTTGTGTCCCTAGTACCTAGCACAGTGCCTGGTATATAGTAATGCTCAGTAAACATGTACTATGTGAATGAATGGAAAGCAGGTCACCTTCCAACTGGGGAGAGGATTGAGAAAAGTTAACAGAAACAGGCTCCAAAGGGGTGCAGGCAAAAGAAGGATGCTAGGGTGAGAAGGCCAAGTCCAGAGCAATGGGTTTGAAGAAGAAAGGGGCAGGAACACCCCCAGGGAAGCCAGAGACACAGTGGGGCCTGCTGGGGCATCAGCTTCCATTTACATTCACTGAGGGTGCCCTGCGGAGCCCATCTGAGCCCAGCCCCAAAAAGAAAGGTAGCTCTCTGCCTCTGAGGAGCTGAGTAAGCTTCTTAGGCAGCCAGTTTGTGAATGGACTTGAAAACATTTAAAATTGCACCAGACAGTGCATGAGCAGTAATCAAGCATTAAATAGTGTGATGCAGATTATTAACGCTATAAATTAGACAGAGAGAAATTGATGTGGGCTGGAGCCTCTTCCCCTACTCAGTTGAAGACAAATTTATTCCTCTTTCCCAGGTTATCTTTTTTAAAAAAATCTACCTGTAATTTCTGTGTTGATGCCCTTGTGAGGCAGACAGGGCTTTCGAGCCAGAATTGCAATGACAAACCTCAGTGGGCCTCCTGGTTTACTTTCAGTGAAATGTGTCTGATCTAGAAGTTAAAAGATTTCAATCATCTGTTCATAACCAGAAATTCCCACATCGGTCGTAGGATCTGTAAATAGCAGTGTCCTTTCCATTACCACCACCCGCCCCCCCTTAGCGACCCCTCCATGCTATCAGGGGCCATGTGTGTCTGCTCATGCTGGCTTCCCTGTGTGTGGCATGTGCCTGGAAGACAGTAGCTGCTCAATGAGTATTTCTGTGAAGAACAACTGAAGAATCCTTAGGAGTATGTGATAGAGATGGGAAGATCTGAAACTAACTGGCATATCTAAAATGTCTAAAGTATCCAATGAGAAATTTCATTTAAATGTAAGACAATGAGCTATTTATATCTGAGAATTATGAACATCCCCATTTTCTTGAAACGTAATTTTATCTCGTAACTCCTTCTTTCTTTCTTTTTTCTTAATGTGATAGAAATCTCTTATTGGGTCTATCTAAGCTTTGTCTACCTCTGGGGTTCAGACCATCCAGACATGTCCGGTGACCCAGTGAGGAAGGTCTGTCAGAGCTGGCTTGCATGAAGACCACAGAGCCTCCAAGAGAACTCTTCCTAACAACAGGAGGGGCAGGTTCTCTGCAGGAGGCATGAGGAGAACGGGCTTTGCATACAAGTAAAGGAGATGTGTACACGGGGATGTGGATGGAGTACAGGGCATCATCAAAGTAAAAACAGAAAAGATTGTTTCATTAAAAACTCTCTGAGATACTGAAATAAGCAGCTTGGCTCAATGACCCTCTATACAGTGACCATGTGGAGGGCGATGCTGATACTTTACCTAATGGTAACCTGAAAGGAAGCCAGAGAGGAGAAGGGAAAGGCATGGCTGATGCCACATAATAGCCTCTCATAAGTACATAATATACAACCCTTGGCAACTGCTAACAATGTTTGGAAAGACTATGTGGGGGTCTAAGGTCTTCGTGAGAAAGCAGAGAGCCAGTGATATATAGATAATTACCAATAATGTGCCTGACCTATACCTGTAGGTGTGGGCTAGCAAGGACAGAAGATGAGGTATTTAAAAGCACAGACTACAGGGCCGGATTGCCTTGGTTCAAATCCTAGATCTGAAACTTACTTGCTATATGACCTTAGACAAGTTACATAATGCTCTGTGACTCGGTTTCCATAATCGTAAAATGAAATAAGAATAGCACGTAACTCATAGAGTTGATGTGAAAACTATATGGCTTAATATATATAAAGAGTGCCTGGTAGATAATGAAAAGTAATGGCTGTTTGTATTATTGCAGTTGTACTCCCAGAGACCTAAGGAATATACAGTTCAGTGAAGATCCCCAGTATATATATTCTCTGTAGATGAGTATCCTCATGGTGGTTTTAAAGCCCTTTAACATTCCTCCCTTCAAAAGGTAAGGCCTCTTTGCTTCCTGTTGATTATAGGATGAGCTCAGAGATTTGCTTCCAGTGATTAGAATATCGTAGAAATAATGCTATATGTTTTCTGAGGCTATATCATAAAAAGAATAGCTTCCATCTGGTTCTCACTTTCTTGGTTGGATCACTCGCTCTTGGGGAAGCCAGAGGTCATGTCCTAAGAATACTCAAACAGCATTGTGAGAGCGGCTCATGTGGGGAGAAACTGAAGCCTCCCACCAACATCTAGCACCAACTTGCCCGCTGTGTTAGCGAGCCATTTTGGAAACAGATGGGTCAGCTCTAGCCAAGCCTTCAGATGAGTGCAGTCTCAGCTGACATCTCGAATACAACCACCCAGCTAGGCTGCTCCCAAATTCCTGACCCATGGAAACTCTGACAGACAGTAAACTTTTGCTATTAAGTCACCACGTTTGGGGGTGGTTTGTTATGCAATGCTAGATAATGAATACAGTCCTCATCAACTGACCATTATATTGTGTTGTATTTTTCTGCATGAATTGGCATGAAAATGGATGTAAAACTGGATTTATATGTAATCAGGTTTTCAATATAAAAAGACCGTTTAATCAAACATGATAATAGTTGTAAGTTTGGAGATCATTTTGGCTATAAGTAATAAAAGCCCCCAAATTACACTGGCTTAAGCAATCATGCATATATTGGCTCCTGTACTTAGAAGTACATCAAGAGGGTAGACTTCAGAGCTAATTTGTCCAGGGGGCACCTACTGCATCATCCCGTGATTCTCTTGCCCTTAACCTCCCCCAGGGTCAGCCTCATTCTCATACTGAGTAACAAGAGGGCTGCAGCAGTTCCAGGCCTCAAATCAGCATCCAAAAGAAAAGTGTCACTTCTGGAAGTTGACCAGAAGACTGAAGAAGAATGTTTCTTTCTTCCTTTTTTTTTTTTATTAACATATAATGTATTATTTGCTCCAGGGGTACAGGTCTGTGAATCATCAGGCTTACACATTTCGCAGCATTTACCATAGCACATACCCTCCCCAGTGTCCATAACCCAACCACCCTATCCCTCCCCCCAATCCCCAGCAACCCTCAGTTTGTTTCCTGAGATTAAGAGTCAAGAAGAATGTTTCTTGATGCATCTCATTGACCAATATCGGATCACATGTCTGTTCTTAAGCTATCACTGGGAGGCAAGTAGAGATGACCTGCAGGTCACTCAGAGCCAGGGACAGTGTCAGCTTTCCTCAAGGTGTCTGGGTTGGGTGGGAAAGAGATGGACACAGAGGTCTGTTAGGGAAAAGAAAGGGGATCTATGCTGGGTAGGCCACCAGCAGCAGCCTGTGGAATGTGATTGGAACAGACAACCATGGAAATAAAATAGCTAATAATGTTCTAAAAATCTTGATGACAACATAACGCATGATGTTCCCACAGGCTTTCCTTTCCAACTGAGATTTTCTTTCGTCTCTGGTTGGGTTTTGTTTTGTTTTGTTTTGTTTTTATATGCGGGTTTTTTTGTTTTTTTTTTGGTCGCTATAGAATTTATAATTAATAAATACTTCAGATTATCAAAGGAATTTAAAGCTTTAATAATGCTCTAGCTTATTTATAGACACTTTGAGGAGAAGAGGAAACCTTGGAAGAAGTCTCCTCATAACACAGGTTAAAATATGCGTTCTCTTTCAGAGGGAGAGCGTCTTCATGCAGGGCTGTTCCTCATATTATTCGGTGGCCTTTAATATCTTTGAAATATGGCATAATTAGGAGCCTGAACCTTACTCTAATGTTTATAGCAGCACTTTGTCAAGTTCGGTTTCAGATCATATACAAATTCTGACACTAGAGGGAGTGCATAATGTATTACAGAGAGGAAAAGCACACACCCAATAAATTCAAGGTAAAAATGCAGAGTAGCAAGACAAGACCTTCAAAATATACTGCCCTCCAAGCCCATTCCCCATCTCCTCTCCAAAAAACACATCACTGGAGGCCTCTTTTCCCTTGTAGCTCTAGCTGGATTCATAGGAGGCTGGTAGGTTGCTTGGACTGTGAAAGAAATGCTTTATTTCCAAGTCTTACTAATGTTTTCTTTTCATAAGGAAAATAAAAAGAGCCATATTATTTCCTATTTCTCACATAGAAAATGGCAAAATTAAAATTACTGCTTATTACTCATTCTGTTTCTGACTTGGTTAACACATAGTAACCACCCTTATTAAATGAAAAGACCAGAGGTTTATTCTGTGCTTGGAAATGTACATCTTTCATCCCCTTACTAAAGGTGCCACTCCGATTAACAGTAATGTCAAGCAATTAGCAAATCATACTAAAGGAATTTTTATTTCCTAATATTAAAAGTTTCCCACGCTCTAACAAAATAGAATGCCTAATGCCTAAAATATGGAAATGACTGCAAATATGAGCTATTAACATTGCAACAAAGGACTGGCTGAAAAAGTGAATGATTGCTGCCATTTGGTGAGACTCAACTATTCCTGAAAAATGTAATAAGTGCTGTGTGCTTTCTTTATAACCTTTTTGTGTATTCATTATACATTCCACAATTATCTTAAATCCATCTTGTATTCAAATTTTTGAGCTACGAGTAAACTCTCTTTAATGGAAATTTAAATTAGGAAAATTAAAAAGCAGACTCATTATGAGAAATCCTGGACTTTATCCAGATGGGTGAAATGACCCATACAAATGAAACATCCGAAACTACATTACTCACGTCTAAAGGACAAAACACGGCTCTGACTAGGGCATATTTGTCCAGACTCACCTGACAGACTTTCAGTTAGTGACACTTCGCCGTAATGGTTTTTGAAAAATTAAACCAGTTTTCAGGCAATGGCACCTCTTTAAATTTTTTTATTTTGGTATAACGATTTTCATTCAAAAACACAATAAACACCATGAGAAGGGTGTTGAATTTCAACATTACAGTTTCAGTCAAAACCACACTCGTCCATTTACTCAGTACAGCAGTTTCTCGTTAGTATCATGTGGAACAAATGTGAATTGTGCCCCATGTTTGGATGAACCAGAAATATTTTGCTCTGGTGTGTGTGCCAAGCGACAGGTGTGAGAAGTTCGCAGCTTCTATGAATCTTCAGTCTGTGGGGCACACGCACCATTTCCACATGTTTCCAAAGCCTCCCACATTTATGTTGCCGTGAAGGTGTTCTTGGGTGCTTTAGTTTTGGGTTAAATGCAGCACGAGTGTGCCCCTGAGCCTCGGCAATCTTGCCTGCGTCAATCACCTGGCACCCCTCCTCTGCCCAGCGCCCCTGCTGGCCAGGCTTCTCTCCCTCCCTAGATAAACTTTTACCACTTTTCATCTACAGATTACAGGTATTTATTTTCACACTGTTGTATATTACTTAAAATAATTTGTCTTTTGTCATGTGTTAGTGAAATGTGGTTAGGTATCCTGGATAAGAATGAAATTAGTCATAATTTTTCCCATTAAGATGAGTGAAAATACTTTTCCATTAACAGCTTTTCACTCAACTCAGTGACAGGGTTTTCAGGAATGTATGAAAGGTGGTAAGCAAGGGATGGATGTATACTAAAGCACAGGACATTGCATTGGGTGAGTCTGGCAGATGGTATTTCTACGGACTTTCTCGTATACCCCAAGGGAGCAAGTGGTGACCTTGGGACAGACCAGATTAAATCTACTCTGCGTTAGTGTTTAGTATCAGTATTAGTAACAGTCACTCAATACGGCAGGTGGTTTCCAGAGCTTCTGAAACTTTCATGCTGGGTGGTGGGGAGTTGCATGGGGAAAGCAAAATGTCTGGATTCAGAATCTCTAAGAGATTCAGGGGTTCCATGGATAATCTGACGATTTCTATGGGTATCTGGTGATTTTTTTCTTTTATTTCCTTTTTTTTTTTTTTTTTTTACTCCTTTACAAAGATTCAGGTTACAACTTTGTTGGTGCTCTGTTTCTAGACTATAATTTTGGTTAAACACTAAGTTTCTTAGTGTTATATTTACATATAAAAATCTCTACTGTTTGATATCTGGTACCATGGTTTTGTGTATCCTATGTACAGAATTCAAACCTGTATTTTTTTTATGAAAAATCTCCAGGGAAATTTAGTATCTAAGTGCAGGCTGTTTTGTGTTAACGCGATCACAAAATCCAATTTGGCATGATCTTTTATTCTCAGAACTACTGTTGTATCTGCAGAGCTACATATACAGTGGAATAAATAGCCAAAAAATAGAAAATATTCCTTATTAGATGCAGTGTGTGGAAAATGGTTGGTTGAGATCTTAAGAAAAACAACACCATTTTCAAAACAAATTTAAAGTCTAAATGTTTCCAAGGCACCTCATCTAAGTGTGTAGAGAAAGAGGTTGAAAGAAGCACAACTCATTTGTTCTGCCTAAAAATTAAATTAATAGTAGCAAATAAATGTTTTTATTGACACAGAAAGATGTTTACAATATACCACTAAGTGAAAAACAGCAAGTTTGGAGCACCTGGGTGGCTCAGTGGGTTAAAGCCTCTGCCTTAGGCTTAGGTCGTGATCTCGGGGTCCTGGGATCAAGCCCCGCATTGGGCTCTCTGCTCAGCAGGGAGCCTGCTTCCCCTTCTCTCTCTGCCTGTCTCTCTGCCTACTTGTGATCTCTCTCCTCTCTGTCAAATAAATAAAATAAAATCTTTAAAAAACAAAAGAAAAAAAAAGAAAAACAGCAAGTTACAAAACAGAATCTACATTTTTCTTAGAAAGATGTATGTTGGGAAGGAGATATAACAAAATGTAAAAAAGTAAATTTCTCTGAATATTAAAATTACAGGTATTTTTATCTTCTTTATCTTCTACTTATATGTATTTTTCTAAGTTTCTTACACAACGAGCATGTATTACTTTGATGTTCTTTTTATGAGCTAAAAACTCCAATCGATAGTAACAGCTTGATACTCACTTTGAGCAAGGTTTGGGGCAGTAAGATTTCCTCAACCCTGGCAGCAGGCAGGATCAAGGCTGACTGGGGGCAGGGGGCGGGGGACAAGGGGGAAGAGTCTGGGAATGGTAAAAGGAAATGATGAGAACAATGAGCAATTAGATCAGAACCCTGGGGTTGGGGGGAGGAGCATTGTTTTTGTTTCTTGGTAAGTTTTCCAGATGATTCTAATGTGTAATCAGGGATGAGAATCATTAGCTCAACTTTTTGGGTCACTGTCTGTGATCAGATTTATCAGCCAATATTACCTGAATACATTCCCAATTTGACTTCTCTCTGCAATTCTTTGAATAGCGCCTAACTTAGAATCATGGGTTTTCATAGCTTGAAGAGACCTTACCTCAGTTCAGATCAGCAAATGTGTGCCAGTTACCTGCCTAGTGCTGGGGGTTGAAGATGAATGAGACCCAGTCCCTGCCCTTACAGAGCTTGCATCCTAGTGAGGGAAACAGACTCTAAGTAATTAACTTCAGTATAACGCCTGTTGGCTAGGTAGTAGAAGCACACACACAGAAAACTGAGTGAATGGCCGAAGACAGTCACTTCGAGAGTTTGGGGAGGTAACCTGGGAGGAGGGGATCACGGAGTGTCCAACCGGTCCAATCCCCTCAGAAGCTGAGTGGTCCAAAGTCACACAACCCGAAGATGCCAATTCAGAAACAGAACCTTGTTATCCAACACCTCATCCTATATACCATTTGATGCCTGCAACAAGCTTCAAAAGGCCCAACCAAGGGTACGAGGAACACCTCCCTTTACAGAATATCCCCTTCCTGTAATCCACACCAACACACTGGAAATAAACCACCAAGGTGGCAGCCTGAGATTTTATCAGTGAAGGCCGCCTGCTCAGGCAGTCTGACCTGTCACAAAAGTTGTCAGATTAATGGCATTAGGAAATTTGCAAATCAAATGGTTCATTATGTGTGATACTGTACTTGCAAATAGGATTATGTTGATTATGCACTATAAATAGCATTTTAAAGAGACTCCCTCAAGGCAGACTGGGCTGAAATCTTGCTAGTCAGACTTTTTAAAGGAAGGTGTACTGAATCACAAAACAGATGAAGCCCCGACCCAGAGATTAGCAGCCCCGAGCGGTTCTGGAGAGCCAGGATTCTGCTCCGGCTTGCATGGTGTGGCATCTTGCCACCAAGATTCCTCCACTCTGAGCAGAATGATCACAGGGCCTTGTTTCATGACAGAAGAGAGCCAGTGTATAGCCTGAGCCAGACCGGACCACACAGGACCACTGCCCAGGCCAGGACGACTGCATTCCCTGGGGAATGAGGGCAGAGTGCGTGAGCTCAGAAGAGCATCTGGAGACCTTGACAGCAGATGCCACTTTCCTCAGCCTCATGGAACATCCCTCTGTATAAACCTGCCTTCTGATGGAACCTTTTGCCCTCCTGTCTCGAGAAATCCAAGCTAGTCTTCAAGAGACTAGACATGTCCCTTTTCCAAAGTTTGAGGACTTGGGTAAATACTCAAGGACGGTGACATTAGTTTACCTAAGTCCAAACTGGCTCTTTGAAAAAAATTCCCAGCTTGCTGCATATGTTCACTTATTTCATTCTCCTTGAAGATCAGGCAGGGAAGAGATTCCCTATTAGTGAGGTTACATTTTCTAAAAAAATTTTTTTACTCCACTGTCTTCAAGCATTTCTTTCTGGAACATCAATATAGTGAAGTCTAAGTAAATGAAGCAAATGAACAAGAATACATTAAATTAGAATCTGAATTAGAATATTCTATTACTTTTAGGCACAGAATTATAAGTATATCATTAACAATATTGCCCCACATAAAATTCCTGGCAAAGTTGCTTTAAGAGATAAAGAAGGAACAAAATGAATAAATCATGGGGATAAAAGGTATAGCATAGGGAATTTAGTCAATGGAATATAGTCAATAGCATTGTATGGGGACAGATGGTGTCTGTACTTACGGAGAGCATAGCATAATGACTTGTGGAATCACCTTTACACCTGTAACTCACGTAACATGTCAACTACACTTCAGTTAAAAAAAGAAAGAAGGATCATTTAAGATTTGCCTCTCAAATGTGGAGAACCAGAGCTGCTTATTTTCTTGAGCAAGCTAAACCTGTCCCCTAAAATTCTCTATGTCCTATTAGTGTGCTTTGAAATGTCTCCTTCCTTTCTACGTGTCTCTGTCCAAATTCTCATGAATTCTACATCAGTAGAGTCCTATTTCACTTTAAGTCTTTTCTCCTCTGTTTTATAAATGTGCTGACGCCACTCCTCGCACCCCCATTCACTTAACAAATACAGCAAATGTATACTATTGCTAATGAAGGTTTACATCATCTTAGATGTGTTGTTCAGTTGTCTCCATTTGCTTGGGAACTCATTCAGGTGGAGCAATATCCTTTCAATAAAGACAAAAGCTTCATGTGTCTTCAGCTTGCTAATTGTGTGTTGGGCAGCTTCTTTGAGACTACCCATCATTATGTTAAGGTATGGCTATGAGATTCACTTTAACCTCATACCTGCAGTTTCTGAGGCCACCTAGGCATCCTACTGAGAACAAGTTAATTATACCTTCTGTTGTCACTTAGGAATCTGTACTCAAAAGTGTGGTTATTTATCTTAGACTTAAGAAAGTTGACTTTCGGGGCGCCTGGGTGGCTCAGTGAGTTAAAGCCTCTGCCTTCGGCTCAGGTCATGATCTCAGGGTCCTGGAATCGAGCCCCGCATCAGGCTCTCTGCTCAGCGGTGAGCCTGCTTCCCCCGTTCTCTGCCAGGCTCTCTGCCTACTTGTGATCTCTCTCTCTCTTTCTGTCAAATAAAGAAATAAAATCTTAAAAAAAAAAAAAAAAAAAAAAAGAAAGTTGACTTTCTTCATCTACTCAGTGGACAAAAGACAATAACCAGCCATTTTCCCAAGCTGTTGAAAACAAGGCTAAGAATGTAAATTGCCATGTGAGGAATTGCAGGTAATTACATGGAAGAATGTCCTGTGGGGAAAACATACTGGAATCATCTAACCAGGGACAGTTTGGCATCTCTATTACTAGAAAGAGTTTTAAAATATCACAAACCCGTTAATCAAGATGGGTTATTTTGAAACCAATCTGGCAACAGGGAAAACAAGAAGGGCTTAAAGTTTTCTCCCCTTCCTTTTAGAGAATTATAATCATGGCCTGTTTGTATTACTATATACACATCTAGGACTTGTAGGGAATAGCTCGTATACAAAAACAGGAATGAACCATCCTTACTGACAGAACTCCAAACCTAACCCACACATAGTTTTTTCTTCACTAAACCGAAGGTTTTAAATAAGACATCTACTGAAATAGACTGATCCAGAATTGTACTCATTTAAAAACTTTTGAAGTGGAATATTAACATCTTCTGAGTCAAACCTAAACTGAACTAATATTTTAATGTATTTGACACTTTACCACAGGTCGTTTCGTTTTTAGATTGTTTATATTATATATGATGTTTCTAGTTTTACACTGTCTTAAGAAATGATATACCCAGCATGACTGAAGATCAAATCCGCTTTATACTACATAAGATGATTACAAATACATCTGAATCCATGTTAAACTACTTATCATGTTCTAGTGATCCTAGAAGTCTCAGGATATATTACAGACCAGCTGACCTGGAGAAACAAAAGTTACCCCAAAGTTCAGTACATGCCTTTCTTTCTCACCATGGCTTAAGGTATTGTGTTAGAGATGCTACTCTCCCCCAGTACTTTCCCGTCTAAGAGAACCTGTATCACCCCAACCCTACCTGTGGGATTTGTACATTACAAGCTCACCCTGAACCACACCTGATTGGACCGGTCCAGAGCATAGCCCTGGTGCACAGAGAAGCCCTTCATGGGCCAGACTAAACCATCAGATTCTCTCCCTCTCTCTCCCTCTCTCTCTCTCTCTCTCTCTCACTCAGTTTGATCTAAGAAATACAGCAGCTGGGTTAGATGGTAGTTGAAGGACATTGACAGAGGAGCACTGGTGTAAATGTCCATACGTGATTGCTGCTGAGGACTCTGAGGCAGCTCTGGTCCCTGAGTCCTGGGGACACGGCTTTCTTTTGCATCCCAGGAAAGTTGTAAACTCCTTTGACTTGAGACACTTTAAAATGGATTCTGTTCCTCTCTCAGCTCCCTTGCTTTCTTATAACTGTCCCTGCTCCTCTTGGTGGCAGAACCAGAGGCGAAATCTACACCTGCTTAAGGAGGGAAGAGAAGGGCAAAGCCACAGATTCCATATGTAAGCAGTGAGGCCACATAAAGAAAGACAAGCTATAGGGTCAGAAACGGAACACGGGGGGAGGCTTCAGAGCCAAGCTGTGAACAGTATGGGGGCTTTGGTAGCTGCCGTCTGCATGGGGTGGGGCAGGTCTGATGGATGAAAGCAGTGCTTCTTAAACTTCAGTGGGCACGATAGTCACCTGGGGATCTTGGTAAAATGCAGGTTCTGATTCAGATGGTCAAGAGAGGGAATAAGGGCCTGCATTTCTAACAATCTCCCGTATGATGTCCAAATGTGGGCATGGAGCACAAGTCGGTAGCAAGGGTGTACAAGAGCCGTGCGGGATTGAACTGTGAACAACAGTAAACTGAATAGTAGATAACAATCAGCAATACAATAGCAACATTATAATGTAAATAAACAAAATAAAATAATGAACCGTGAATAACAATAACAGAATTCCCGTTATCAGGTGATCATAGAAAATTAGAGGAGCTCAAGGTGATGGGATTTCTGGACCCAAAGCCTCCCCAAGCTCTATACATAACATCAGCTTTTTATGGTTTAGTTGCTTTGTCCGCGGGACTGAGGGAAGACGGCCCCAGAAGCTGGTTATGAAGAGGACGCTGATGGGGCCCAAAGCCCCTGTGTTCCATCAGCTAGTCAGGCAAGGGCTAAAGTGCAGTGCTTGGCACTGTGTACCACCAAATACTAGCCCTTCTGAATACACAGCTGCTATGCAACAATGAAACCTGGGTCATACCAAATCTGTTATATATTTAAGGAACAAGTTACAAAGTGTCTTTTGCTCTCCCTTTTCTGCTAACTATAATCTGTCTGCATGTCTACACGTCAGTAAGAGAGATGCCTCTTCCTTTGATTAGTCCGTCTGGCTACATTCTAGCATGAGAGAAGAGAGCCCATTGGTGCTGGTCAATGGAGCTCTGTGATGAAAAGAACAATTCATGCCTGGAAAGTTTGGTTCTAGCTACTGGAAGTCTTTCTGCTGTGTGCAACAGAGGAGGAAGGGGAGATGAGTTTGGCTTCTTTCCCACTCAACTTAATCCCTGACCATGGAATATATTAGTGCAGATATTAAGTCTTGGAAGCTTGCTTTTTATTTAAAACACACCATTGAAGGTGACAGTGCTTTTTCTCACCATGGCTTTTAACCATGCAAATATAATGAAGCTCCCAACTTAGTTATGGTTCACTTAACTTAGAGTAAACCGAAAAGCCTAGCAGTGGAGAGCTCTGTGCTTTATTGGGAGAACGCCATATAATGAATTCCTTTTAGAAAGTGCACTCTATGTTGCCTTGATTTAGTGATTTCTCATTTAACCATTAGCTTTAACCCTTTCTCAACCACTCAAACTATTGCAGAAGCTTCTGATTCAAGGGGGCAGACTGACTTTGTATTTTTATATCCTCCCCCCTCTAGTTACCTGAAAAGGAAGGTACATGAAATCATGTTTTCACGGATATTGTATCAGCAATAGTTTCAGGTATAGGTATTATAGCAGTAGGCAAGACAGATAAAGACGGCTCTCACAATGCTTGAACACTCTAGATGGGCGGAGGCAGACAATACAGACGTGAAATCACTAAGGGCATGAAAAGTGAAAGGATGAAAATGAAGCAGGATGATTTGGGACTGGTTGCAGCTACATAGTAAGCTAAGACCTGCCTGACAAGAAAGAACCAGCTCTGCAAAGATAGGAAGCAACAGCCACAGTGAAACCATTAAGATGAAAAATGACATCTTTAAGAGACAGAAAGTAGAAGAATGTGACTGCAAGAAGGGAAGAATGGGACGGGGTCAAAGGGAAGAAGGGGGCCGATCCTGCAGTCTGGTAGGCAGCCCAAAGTAAGGAGTAGGTTCAGATCAAATAGGGCCATGGAGACCAGAAAGTGGGGACCAAACAGCATAGGGCTACAGTTATGATAGGGAGTTTGGAATTTATTTTAAAATAGCTGGGAAGTCATTAGAGCATTTTAATCAAGGGCTTGATATAATCTGATTTGTGTTTTTATTTTATTTTTTAATTTTTTATTATTTATTATTATTATTTTTATAGATTTTATTTATTTATTTGACACAGAGAGAGAGATCACAAGTAGGCAGAGAGGCAGGCTGAGAGAGAGGGGAAAGCAGGCTCCCTACCGAGCAGAGAGCCTGATGCGGGGCTCGATCCCAGGACCTTGAGATCAGGACCCGAGCTGAAGGCAGAGGCTTTAACCCACTGAGCCACCCAGGCCCCCTATTTTATTTTTTTAAGGATTTGTTTTTTGAAACCGAGAGAGAGAGAGAGAGAGAGAGAGAGCAGGGAACAGGAGGGGCAGAGGGAGAGGGAAAGAGAATCTCAAGCGGACTCCACATTTAGTGCAGAGTCGGACTTGGGACTCCATCTCATGACCCTGAGACTCACCACCCAAGTGGAAACTAAGTCGGGTGCTGAATGAACTGCACCACACAGGGGCCCCTGATTTGTGTTTTTATTTATTTATTTTAAGATTTTATTTAGACGCCTGGGTGGCTCAGTCAGTTAAGTGCCTGCCTTGGGCTCAGGTCATGATCCTGGGGTCCTGAGATCAAATCCCACATTGGGCTCCTTGCTTCACAGGAAGCCTGCTTCTCTCTCTGCCTCTGCCCCTCAACCCTCATGAATAAATAAAATCTTAAGACATTTTATTTATCTGATAGAGCACAGGAAGGGGGAGCAGCAGGCTTCTACCTTCACAATTTTCCTGTAAATATAAAACTGTCCTCAAATGAAAAGTTTATATATATGTATATATAAACTTTATAAGTTTTTATATAATTTGTTTCTGAATTTTATTTTAAATCAGAATAATACATGCACATAGAGAAAAAAGAATATGAATGGGCTTATAATGAATCCATCACCTCCTGCTCTACCTTTCAATAGCTACATCCTCTGTCCAAAACCAGCCACTTTTCACACTTATAAATTTTCTTGTTTTTAGTTCCTTTATATTTGTGTATATTTTTCCGAATAATACTCCTGTATCACTATGTCCTAATTTATCAACTGTAGATACTGTTTACTGACTGACAGCTGTGGTAGATAAAGATTTAGATGACTTGCAATATTCATACCTCCCATATCCTCCCAATAAAATTCTCGCATTATTTTTATTCCCTCGACCAATTACCTTTGCAAATTTAAATATGCAACTCTCTAGATTTCCTCCCTCCCTCCCTTCCTTCTTTCCTTCCTTCCTTCCTTCCTTCCTCTCTCTCCCTTTCTCTCTTTCATCCATCTATCATTCCACACCTATCTGTTGAGTGCCTGGCATGTGCATTGCACCCTCGTAGGGGCTGGGAACCTAGCAGTGTACCGGCTAGCCAAGGTCTCCACATACATCAGAGTTTTGAGGAGCCGGACAATAAACATGCAAATGAATTATAGAGGCTATCTCTCAACCCCTTATTTTGTACAATGAGGATATCAGGCCCCCTACCATTTCCTCCCCTATTCTACCTGAATTTCCCATTTCTCAACTTTGCCACTCCTCCTTTAGTTGTATGTTGCCAGAACATTATGTTCTAAAAACGTTAACGATATGGGGAGTTGTTTTTATAGTTGATACTGAAAGATGAGAATCTATAAACCGTGCTTTCACTGTTGTGTTTAAGTAGATACCGTTCACAGCAGAGCCAGGCCGTGCGCCGTGAGCGTCCCTCCCGTCTCGGACTGTACTTGGAGCATCAGGGGCCGGAGCTTTGCTGCCAGGGGCTGGAGCTGGCTCTGCTGCTTACGGACCGTGGACTCTGGGCAGGTTCTTCTTCATCTTCTCTGGGCCTCAGGCTCATCATCTATAAAATGGAAATAAGAATAGTACGTATCTCTGCATTGTTACGAAGAGTAGAGGGCGAATAGAAGTTACTGTTTAGAACAGTGCCGTGTCGGGGCGCCTGGGTGGCTCAGTGGGTTAAAGCCTCTGCCTTCGGCTCAGGGTCCTGGGATCGAGCCCTGCATCGGGCTCTCTGCTCAGCAGGGAGCCTGCTTCCCCCTCTCTCTCTGCCTACTTGTGATCTCTCTCTCTCTGTCAAATAAATAAATAAAATTAAAAAAAAATAGAACGCTGAAAAAAAAAAAAAAGAAGCGTGCCCTAACGCAGGTGCTCCACATGCTCCCGATCATTAACGAATCATCTGTAAGTTTTCCCCGTGCCTCTTTGTTGTTCAGGGTGTCTTCTTTATCATCTCCTTAAGTAACTCGACCTTCTCTTGGATACTTATTTTCCCTGAGCCCCCTCTCTCCTGGAGTTCTCCGTCCTCCTGTTAGAAATTGGGCTGCTTGCTCCTTAGGCCAGTGACTGTTGTCTTACTGGCCTCCCCCTTCGTTACTCCCTGGGCCGGACCCACTGCTGTCTGCAGCTCAGACCGCAAACACCAGCCAGGCTTCCCGGACTGGAAAGATGACAGCCGGGAGTGGGAAAGATGACTCGGCTTCAGTTAAGGGCACCCGGCTGTGTGGGTGAGCTCCCCTGCCCGTGCCTCACAGCATCCCTCGTTCTCGTGAACGGTGATAGTTCAGTGGTCCCAGTACCAGGAGAAGGCATCTGCTTGGGGAGTGGACCCTAAAACTGCAGGCCCTCTGTTTTCCAGCCCTGCTCAGGAGGGGAGCCGGGGGTGCCGGTCACCGTCATCTGGCTTCACACTGGGCTCCAGGATGAACGCGTCTTGCCATCTCATGGTTGGAATCCATACTCCAGGGCTTTGGGTCTTGCTGCCCCACTGAGCCCACTTGAGGTTTCAGTGCAGCTTCCACCTGCTTGGTTTTTCTTGTATTTTGTTCTGGAGCACACCCTCAAGTACTTTCCTAAGACAAATGCTGTGGGATGTAAATTTGCAAGACTTTACATGTTTAAAATTTTATTTATTCCTTGTTCATTACATTCTGTGGGGTTTTAATGATGCAATATCTTCTCAAATGTCTCTAAGGATAATTATTCTCCTTTAAGTTCTGTTTTATGTCTTGAATTATGTGTTCTTGTGTTTTTTTTTTTTCCCCTTGCTCCCTTTCTTTCCTGTTGCAGGCTTTCCTTAGATGGCTCATAATTCTTGATTTTCCATTCATTTTTAAGGATGAGGCCTTGAACTTGATTAAGAACCTGTTATGAATCAGGTTATGGATTGGCAGGCTTCGTTTTAGAGTGATCAGGCATGGAGCTGGCACTTCCTCTGAGAGTACCACAAGTGCCAGAATTCAGAAGGCTTCACCCTGTGACCATTTATTTCTACAGAGAACAACCATCCAATTAGCATGAGGTAGAGATGGTTATGCAGAAACTTTGTAGTCTTGAATCTGAATTGGAAGTATTAGTACGAGCTCTTCTGGCTGCAATTCCTTTTTAAAATACAGAGAATTCTGATTTTTAAGGACATAGGGGATATTGCAATCTGCTTCCACTTTTGTGTCCTAGAATTCAGTTTGCAAAAAGCAGCCAGCACGTTTTTTAAAAATAAATGCATACGTACATGCATACATACATATACATGAGCTATATATGTGTGTCGTTGACCCTTGAGCAGCATGGGTTTGAACTGTACAGATCCTCTTGTGCATGGATTTTTTAAATAAATACAGTACGGTACTATAAATGTATTTTCTCTTCTTTATGATTCTCTTAGTAACATTTTCTTTTCTCTAGCTCATTTAATTGGAAGAATATAGTATTTAATGCATATAACAAACACAGTATGTGTTAATTGACCGCTTATGCTACCAGTAAGGCTTCTGGTCAGCAGTAGGCTATTAGTAGTTAAATTTGGGGGGAGTCAAAAGTTACACACAGATTTTCGACTGTGCAGGGGTGCCCTAACCCCTGTGTTGTTGGGTCAACTGCAGTATTTGGGACTCCTACAGTACCTTCTTACATTAACTTGACTTTGATCAATCAGTGCTATGAAACTTGTCAGGTAATTAAAAGAAGATGCAGCTCTCTTCCTGCCTAAAATCAATCCCATCACCCTCTGCTCTGGTAATGTCTCTATCAATTAACCTCTCTCTCATCTTCCACTAGTTCTTTTCTACTGACTCTTTCTCCTCAGCTTGTAAAACTTGCTCAAGATCTATTCTAAAAAACAAATTTTAGTACCCTGTCCCTGCACCCCTTTCCCTCTACCTACTGCCCTATGGTTCTCTCTCCTTCTGAGTGGAGCTTGAAAAGCAATGACACTCGTTGTCCCTACTTCCTTGCTTCCATAATGCTCTGATCAATACTATGCTGTCTGTGTCAGGTTGTTTTCCCCTAATTTGCTCTCCTGAAAGTTGCCAGACCTTCAAATTGCCAGATTTAGAACAGTTTTGAGTTCTCTCTTTTTTTTCCTTTTACCTTTCTGGAACATTTGATACCATGACTCTCAGTTGCTTTAATTGGCCTGTCTTCTCTCATTCACAGTTTTGTAGGTATTACATTCTCCATATTCTCTCTCTAAACCTTGTCATCTTCTCTTTTGGGTTCTGTGAACCTACCTATATGGTGGTGACAGCCAATTCTGTGTCTCTCCCTCTCATCTATTCCCATGAACAGGTCAACTTACTGTCTTATTTAATCACAAATCTAAGTTTCTTTTACACAATTTACCTCTAGAAGATAGGTTTTGGGGTAGCTGTGTGCTTAAAGCTGTCTCTTGGAACTACTGTCACTCTAGCCTCCCTTCAGTTAGGTCTCGCAAGTCAAGGTGTAGAAAGTAACCCAGTCCTGTGGCCACAGCTGAAGGCAGACATCAGACCCAGTAGGGCGAATCAAATTCTTCTCCTGGGATTAATGCTATAAAAGAGGAAACCTGGGATGGGGTCAAGTTTTAATTTAAATTGTGAAGCGACATCAGGGGTTGTATAAGAGTTACGAACAGAGGGGGGCCTGGGTGGCTCAGTCAGTCAAGTGTCCAACTTTTGATTTTGGATCAGATCTTGATCTCATGGACATGAGTTTGAACCCCATGTTGGGCTCCATGCCGGGTGTGGAGCTTATTTAAAAAAAAAAAAAAAAGAGTGAAGAACAGAGATTCCAGAACCAGACTGCCAAGGTTCTCATCTTAACTTCACATGCTCACTGTCACCTGGGGAAGTTACATTAAGTCTCTTTCACATTTTTTGAGCTAACTTAGTTATATTGTATCCCAGGTTCTTAACAAGTGCTCGTTGATAATGAGGCTTATAGCTAACATTTTAGGGGACAACACGAAGGGGGAACATAAAGTTCTCCATCTTGGTGATGGAGACATCTTTTAAGATAAAAACTTGAGGGAAAATTCAACTTCTAATAAATGAGATTATCCATCCATGGAACTAGCAGAGCTGGGATCTTTTTCTAAGAAACCAGCGTGGGTTTTAACAAGTCATTTTCTTCCTCTGTTGAATGAGGATATTACCAGCCCACGCTGCTCTACGAACAACTCTGGAGATGGCAAAACACTAATACTAATAGCAAAAGCAATCATAGAAAGCACTTCTTTGACAATTACTATGTTCCAGTCACTGTTTTAAGTGCTTTACACATGTTACTTGCGGTTATTCCCGCCACATCTCTGAGGTGGCACTATCATCCCCTTCTACAGACGATGAAATGGAGGCACCGAAGTCAGTCATTTCCCAAGGTCACAAAGTTAGTAAGTAGTAGAGCTAAGAATCCTGACTGCTTAGTTCTGAAATCCCTGTTCTTAAGTCTTAAACACCTCTCTTGGCCCCTCATGCTATTTCACAACATAAGGCAGATCCCCTCTAAGATTAGAGCACGTAGCCCAACCGTGCTGTTTTGGACACATAGTCCTCATTCTTGATCTAGGGCAGTCTCCCTGAAATATAGAAAGTGAGGAAATTAGTTAAGAGTTTAAACATGTATTAATGACCATGAGGAAGATCCCACAAGAATGTGAATAAGTCCATTTCTACTTCTAGAATAGTATAATGTGTGTGTGTGTGTGTGTGTGTGTGTGTGTGTGGTGCCATGTTAATAAGTAGACAGTGGTGTCTTTAAGTTCCAAGATCAGTTAATGCATTAGAGTACTGATTTAGCTAATATAACAATGAAACCTAAAAATATAGTTACTTAAGAGACTTTGCCTCTCACATAAAGTCTAGAAACATGTGGTACAGATTAGGTAGAAATGCTCTACTTGGCTTGGCTCAACTCTGTCTGCCACCCTCACAACATGTGGCTTCCATTGCTGGGTTGAAGTGGCTATTGCTCCCACTTTCACTCTCTTAGCCAGCAGGAATGAAGAAAGAAAGTGGAATTCAGGGGCGCCTGGGTGGCTCAGTGGGTTAAAGCCTCTGCCTTCAGCTCAGGTCATGATCTCAGGGTCCTGGGATCGAGCCCCACATCGGGCTCTCTGCTCAGGGGGGAGCCTGCTTCCACCTCTCTCTCCGCCTGCCTCTCTGCCTGCTTGTGATCTCTCTTTCTCTGTCAAATAAATAAATAAAATTTTTAAAAAAATAAAATTAAATAAATAAATAAAACCTTTCCTGTTTAAAAAAAAAAAGAAAGAAAGAAGGTGGAATTCATAGCCAGTTCTGTTGAAGGCAAGACTCAGTAGTGATATGCTTCAATTCTGCTCACAGCCTATTGGTCCAAATAGTCACAAGGCCACACCTAGTAGCAAGGGAGGCTGGGAAATGTTGTCTTTGGTTAGGTGGATGGCTGTGTGCCAAGCTAAAAAGATTTGTGGAGACATTTAGGAATCTACCACTATATAATTATTGCATTACTAATAATATAATATTAAATTATATTATTATAATTATAACAGCAAGATTAATTAATGTTAGGGAAGAAAACATGTTGACTTTAAATAAGTTCAGACAAATGAAAATGATGTAGTCAAGTTTAAGTTTTAGGGTTTTATCTTTATTGGAGGACCTTAATATGGAGATTATCTTTGGCTGCATCTCTGCAAGTCAGTGATTTTTGTAGTTCCCTGGCTGCTGTTCTTCACTGTCTCCACAATTTCTGGCTCTTCTCTCCCTCAGGGCTATCCAGCCATCTGGATCCAGCTGGAGGGAGAAGCAGCAGGCAGCGCCAGGAGAAAACTTCAAAACTTTACAAAAGGTTTTGATTAAAGTTTGGAAAAAAGTATCCATTCCTTCTTTTCATTTCTTCAAAGCAGACATCTTTTTTTCTCATTCTGCTAATTTCTCCTTGGATGTTCCTTCATTCCTTAATTTAATCTTATTTCCATCTTTAGGGCTGCCTGTTCTTTCTCTACTGCCATTTTCATGGTCTCAATCACTCTATCATTTGGGGCCATCATCTTTTTTTTTTTTCCTTCTTATTTTGCCAATCCTTCATCCATTCTTTCTGTGCACTTATTCATTATCTGTTTTCCCAGTGTTGATTGCCATGATTAACTTTATTACTATTCCTTTCTGTTCCCTCATTTCCTTGCCCATAAAACGAGCATCTCTAATTTACTATGTAATCTTTTCTTTCATTGACTACCTTATTCCTCATCTCATTTGCTGTATTTCCTCACTCCTCGTCCATTCTTCACCTCATTTTATGCATTACCTCATTTATTCTGTCATTTTTTTTCCATTTTCCTATCCCTGCAGTTAATTCTTATGAGCCTTTTACTGTTTTCTCATTTTATACTTTCTCTCCCCATAATCTTGAGCCTAAATTCCTTCTACATCTAGATTTTCATTCTATTATCCATTCTCTTAGTTTTTCACTCCATCTAAACTATAGAGTAGAACTATAATGTCATTAATTATTCTTTTTTCAAGACCAGGTGGAAATTTATTTATCAGTCCAGCTGTGGCATGCTCTTCTTTCTCACTCCCTCTTTTTGCACATTGCGTGGGTTAGTCATGTTCACTCTGCCTCCTAAGGATATCACAGACCTGCCCATTCCCCCTTGCCACTTGCTGGTGCCTGCTGTTCAATCTCAGCTTAGGTTTTCTCCAAAGCAGATCCTGAGGCAAGGATTTGGGTACAAATCAGTTAGGGTTTTTTGCTTTATTTTGTTTTGTTTTGGAAGTGGGAAAGCAAGACAGGGAAGAAAGGATATATAATAAAGGGTGCATTGATGTGCTGGTTACCACTGGGGGCAACTGGAGCTGAATGCCATCAGAGACACTTTGGGAAACTATGTGGGACATACCTCAAAACGGACCCCTGAGGGGAGAGGAAGCTGGATATTTATCCTCCAGTGCCCATCCCACACGGGTGAAATTCACTCCTAGGGCATTAGCTCTCTAGAATTTCCATCCTGCCCCATGAGCTGCCCACAGGCTCTCAAAGCCAAGGATTGCCTTCTGGCCCAGGGGCCAGAGCTATGAGCCTGCACACGAACGGTAGGCAGGGGGCCTCCAGAGGATCCAGCAAGGCCTGGCCGTGTCCACATCACCTCCCAAGTGTTCCATCCGCTCTCGCTTCCCCTAATCTATCTCCACCTGGTAATGCCTACACTTGCATACATGCTGAGAACAAGGGAAAACCTGCAGGATATCCATCAAACTGTTAGCAGTGGCTGTTTGAAGGAAGGTACGTAGGTGGAAATTATAGAGGATTTTAATTTTCTATATTTTGCATGTTCTTTTTATTATAGTGACTATTTCTTATTTCATATATTAACATATAAATATATTTTATATTTACTAAATAAATTTATATTTATATATTACATAGAAATCTATACTCTATTTAAAAATGTATCTATTGGGGCACCTGAGTGACTCAGTGGGTTAAAGCCTCTGCCTTCGGCTCAGGTCATGATCTCAGGGTCCTGGGATCGAGCCCCGCATCGGGCTCTCTGCTCAGCAGGGAGCCTGCTTCCCCCTCTCTCTCTGCCTGCCTCTCAGCCTACTTGTGATCTCTCTCTGTCAAATAAATAAATAAAAAATCTTTTAAAAAATGTATCTATTAAATATATATTTATATATACAAATATATGCATGCATAAATATACATGTGTGTGTAAATTATATATATTAAATATATACAAAGGGTACATAAATTCTCCATCTCTTTTTCTGTTTACAATGCCATTTATGTATCTCTTCTTTTGTCCAATTCTGCATCCTTTCATCCATTCTAAACCACTTATGTGTGTCATTTACTGCCTTTTTCCATCCCTTATTTTATTCATTTTCTATTAGATCATTCTTATTTTTACCTTGTGTGAGTTTTCTGTTCATTGTACAGCTGTGTTTCCCAGTTTCCCGCTTTATTCTTTTCTGTTTGGGATCAATTCTCCCTCCTATTGTCTTGGCTCTGTGACTGTCCCTCTTCTCTCATATGGAATTTGGGAGCAGAGAGGCAGATTCTGAAGTGGCCCACCCTGTCAGGACTCCCTTGTTAGTGAAATCTCATTTTCTCTCTCCTCCCAGATCTGTATCTGCAGCAGCCCTGGAAAACATAAAGCCAGTTATGAGAAGGAGGCCCAAGGACAGCTGTTGATCCTGAAAACGGTTTGAATTTATCTCTGTCTTATTAGCTTAATGCTGATGCCGGCGGCCCCCAGGTTGCTGACCAAGCTTGGTGACTTTCTTTTCAACTTGGCCTGAGGCTTATCAGATCCGAGATGAAGCTTACAGTTCAGGCAACCTGCCCTTGCTGATTCTGGCCCTTTGTGTCCACCCACTGGGGACTTTCATTCAACTCTGGGACTATAGTAATTAAAAGCAGGAGGGAAGACTGTCCTCATTGGCTAGCCTCTTTCTGTGAATCAGCATGACAGGCAAAGTCACATAAATAAATGCTTACCATGCAAGAACCACCTTGTAAGTAGAGCGTTGGCTCTGATAACCAAGCTGGAAGCTTTATCCACCTGATATGGGCTGCTGTGAATAGGAGTCCAGAGGCTAAATTATTGCAAATTGCTTTTAAAATTGACCCCAGAAAGCAATCCATAACTAAGAAAGACACAAAATGTGAAGAAATGTTTTACTTTTCAGTAAGTGATTTAAGCTGCCATTTTTGAAAACCAGGGGCTTGGGTTTGAAATTGATTAAGTTAAGAATCTTTCAGGCAAAGTGCAGTAGGTAAATCTCTAAGATAAGTAATGGTACTGTCTGTTGGTCTGAATCGCAATTTCTTGGTATTTCATACCGTGCAGCGTGAACTTGACCTCATCTGTATTTATAATATTTGGTGATCTTCATGTCCCCAGAGAGTGAGCAGTGTGATCTAAGAGAATTTGTTAAGGTGGGAGATACACAGGTAGTTTTGCCTGGACTCTATCAGTCCAGCAGTCTAGATCCAAAGTCTGATGAGTTCTGGGCTGATGTGTTTGGGTGTCAGGAAGGGACCCAGCTCCTGGGCACTAGTTGAATAGGTTAATCTATTCCTGTTTAGTCCTAAGATGATGTAAGCCTCAAACTTTGCTCTACCATCCCATTCCTCCCAAAGCTTTGGCAGTCACTGCCATCACTAGAAGCCCTCCTTCCTTCCCTCTGGGCCACCCAATCTCTTCTTGCTGCCCTCTGGGCTGCCCACTCTGAGAACCATCTCATCAACCGCTTCATTCAAACAGCATTCACTGGGTGCCTGGGCTATGGGGCCCTACAGATATCTATGTGAAGGCTCTTACCTCCCAGGAATTCACAGGGCACAAGAGACAGACCTGAGAAACACGTGGTGATCCCAAGCCAGGAGGGAGCCACCACATTTTGGAGCCCAGAGGTCAGTGTTTTAGGTTTGGGAGGCCAAGGGTACGAGGATTCAGGAAATCCCCAGGGACTTCTCCTTCCACACCAGGTTGTTGGCTTAGTGATCTGGTTCCCAGTCAAGCTGCCAGTGTCCTGCAGGCAGAGATGTGTGTGCCCTCCTCACCAGGGCATCCCCAGGTGGGGATGGCAGGCACCTGGCTCAGCACCGAACACACAGTAATGAAGAAATCAATGTGGAAACTTCTGAGTCGGGTCTTAAAGAACAAAAAAGATTTCAGTAGATGGCAAAGAGGAATGGTTTATTTATTAGTTGCTTGTTTTATTTACATTATTTATGTTTTTGAGTAGCTAATATATTAGCTGGTTCAAAATCAAAACAATATAACAAAAATACATTAAGAAGTCTTACTTCTACTCTACCTCCATCTATATTTTCCCTCTCGCATCATACCCTGTCCTGCCCCCTGAGCTTCATTTTTATTAGTTTTTATATATTATTCCAGTATCTCTTATGCAAATAAAATAATACACACACACATATATATACACACATATATACTCTTATTTTTACCTCTTTCCACAAATTGTGGTAAACTATAAAAACAGCACAGATGTTCCATTTTTTTTTTTTTACTTGACAATATATCCTACAGATTTTTGCCTACCAATATGCTGAAAACAACCTCATTCTTCTTTACAGCTGCACGGTACTTCATTATACAGATGTACCTTATTTGAAAGGTCATTTTGAGCACCCTGCTCTCTCCTCCTCCTCTGTCTCTGAACCAAAACTTGCTCCCCAATACACTAAGCTTCTTTAGTTTAGTAACTGATTTGGCTGGCCAAGTTATAAGTTATAAGCCAGTTATACCAGAACATTTAAAAAATGAAAATTTGTTTATATGTATATTTTGTAAAATAGGCTGTTAGAACAAACGCCCTTTCAGAGGAGTCAACTACCAAAGGAAGAAATAAGTGAAGCATTTTGGTGCAGGGACTGAGTTTTTAGGTGTTTCATATTCTTTCTTAAAGATTTTTTTTTTTTTAAATTTATTTGACAGAGAGAGAGATCACAAGTAGGCAGAGACACAGGCAGTGGATGGGGGAAGCAGGCTCCCTGCTGAGCAGAGAGCCCCATGTGGGGCTCTATCTCAGGACCCTGAGATCAGGGCCCCAGCCAAAGGCAGAGGCTTTAACCCACTGAGCCACCCAGGCGCCCCTCATATTTTTTCTTAAAAGCATCTCTCCCGACCCTGAAGTCACAGCAGGGACTCAGCTCACTCTGGACTCAGCTCACTCTGACTGAGGAGAATTGATTCCCATGGTGATTGTTGTGGGTTCCCCAGGCTGCTAATGAGGTTGCTATTTAAGATAGGTTCCCTGCACACCTTCTTAGCAGTCACACTCTCTGCCCACAGATGTGACTCTGGCTGGTGTGACGGTAGAAATTAGGGGCCTCCTGTCTCTTCTACCTTCATTGTTCCAGATTGTAATAAGAACTGTACCAATATTCCCTTAACTTTGTTTTCTCTCTTAACTAAAAACATTTTTAAAATGAAACCAGATGATTTTAAAGGTAATAGCAGATTTGACTTTCCCTAAGTGAACTCCTTCTAGCCAAAATGCTAGTGTGCAGCATGGCTATGTGAAACCTGAGAAGAGAATAAAGCTAACATTTTTATGTTGGTAATTATTGTTGACTTGGTTTTTGCTTTTAGTATTCTAAGCAGCTCCCCAGCTTTGTGTGACTGCTATTTTCAGCCATTTTTTATCTAGGGTTTCTCTTCTCTGAATGTCTTTCTTTTCATTGCTACAGTTAAGGAGCTCAGGTACATAATCTTTCCTGCAGAAGGACATGGGCTGTGTTTGTGTGTGTGAGACCAGACTCTGCTGGCTGCTCTTTTGTTTCGGCGGGCTCAATGATGATTGTGGATTGCTACAGAACCGATTGGTCTGCAGCCTCTGGATCAGTAAGAGAGATGGTCCAAATGAGCAAATGGGTGAGTTGTATTCCTGCTCCTGTTTGCTCATCCTATTCAGAAGTGTCTGGAAAGTGTATGGTGACTGTGGCAGGAGAACAGTTGGAAGATTGTGAACCCCAATGAATATTCTCCTTAAATCAAGGTGGATTCTGTGCCGTTTATTCTCACTGGAGGATTGAAGTACCATAGGCAGCAAAGAAAAACAATTGTTATTTCAAATGCCAGTGATGGAAACCCTATTAAGAAGGGCCTTTTGTTGTTGTTGATTGCCCATTTAGATATGAAAAATGAGGCTCCAGGGCAAAATACCGAAGAAGAAAGCAGAACAAAGAAAGGGCTACCTTGCTCTGGAAAGACAAGAGAAAAAGAAGAGAAAGTCACCAGAGGAATATATCATGGCAGAGGCTGAGGGCAGAGGGGAGAGAAAGCAAAAGCTAGCCAAGTGTTCCTGGGAGCAGGAATTCCAGACCAATGTCTAACATTCAATTATGTGTTGTTGTCTGTGCTATAGCTCCTCTCTGTTGTGCCCTCCCAAACCTTCTGTCAAATTTGCTGCAGACACAACCTCGTGTGACTGGTCCTATGGGAGGGAGGGAAATGGGGCAGTCCGTGACATGAGATGATAGAGTATTGAATAGAAGCTCCACACACAGCAGCGGAAACGCAGACCCAAGGCTGAGGAAAGACATCAGAGCCGGCATGAAACAGATATATAAGCCATCTGAGGATCCCCTGACATGTCTCAAGGGGCTCTGGATTTCTCACTTCATGGTAGCTGGTGGCTCAAGCCCCTTGAGTTTGATATTATAGAAAAGGGTAACCCTATAATTCTGCAAGAATGAGAAAACTCAGGCTACTGACATCTCAGTAACAAGTATAATTGAGGGTAATTTGTATAGATTTTCTAAGAAAAGAACAATGAGATGTCCTGGGTCCAAAGTAATACAATTTTTTCCTTAACATAGAAAGGGCTACAATAAAATGCTGCGGACTTGGAGTGCCAGGTCTTTGGTAACTCCACGGGAGGAAACATTTTTCTCAATCCTCTTAGACTCAGTCTCTGTTGGGTATGAATATTAAACTGACAAAGACAATAAGAAAAAAAAAAAGCACACAAATGTTATTGAGTTTTTATGTATACATGGGAGCCTTCACAAGAGAAAAATGACCTAACGAAATGACCAGAGAAGGAAGCTTTTATATCATTTAGACAAACAATAAATGTGTGAAGAATTGATGAGATATTGGGTTTAGGTTAAAAGTAGTAAATGGTGAAGAAATAACTAAGAAGATATTTAACAAGGCTTGTTTGCACAGATTTTTTGGCTTCGGCTTTGCTGTCTCTGGTCATAAGAAAGACTTCTTTCCTGCTGGCACAGAGAGGGTGCCTTTCACCTGGGATTATTAAGACTTGTTTCAGGGAAGAAAGGATAGGGGAGGGAAGTCAGATGATCTTACTGCTTCTGCCATTTAAAAAATAAATAAATTCCATCGTCTTAAGATATTTAATATTCCAAGGTACCACATTTTGGGGTAGCATGTCTTCAAAACCAACAAAAGCAAGAAACCCAACAAAAGAAATTACACACACACACACACACACACACACACACACACACACACACACGGCTAAACTTAATTTCTGTTTCTGTTTGGAGTTCCCAACTACCTCAGTCATTCGGTATAGATGGAGTTGCATCTGAGCTGGGCGATGAAGGTTGAGAAGGGAAAGTGTCTGTATGGCCAAGTCCCACTGGCGTCATCCTACCTTCTGCCTTGGGAGAGACAACCAGTTTCCCTCTGACCTTTGGTCATCAGTCCATGTGTATTGGGCAGAGTTGTCCTGCATTCCCGACCACAAGGCCCTTCCAGACCCAGCTCACCTTGAGCTTCTCTTATGTCCTCACAGACTCTCAGGGATTGTTTGCCACTTCTGGGCCATCCCAGCGGGCAGGATACTTTGTGGATCTGCTTTAGACCTTCCAGCAGCTCTGGGCCACTCTTTGGTGTGTGCAAAACCTCCCACTGCTCCTGCATCATACTGAGACCCAGGGGGCTTCGGCCCATCTCTTAGAGTAGATGCTCCTGGAACGAGGCTGTAAACCTGCCCTGTCATCAGCTCCTTCAGCCCATCTGGAAATTATATTCGATCCACCTCAGTGAGAAGAGCAGCAAGGCCTCAAGGCTCCTATTTCAGGGACCTCTAATTTCTGAGCACTCCTCTTCCCTGCCAGTGGTGGAACTTTGTATACCAGGTGCTGTCCGGGCTCCCTTCCTGGAAGCCATGCTCTCAGACATGCAGAGCCTAAACTTCGGAAACCCAAAAAGACTGCTTTTTCAGTGCTGGCCACCTCTTCCCTGAGGCAAAGGCTCAAGTGTCAGTGTTACTGTTTGAAACTTCTGTACCCATCGCTCGGAGTTAAGAGAGTCTCTGGCAGATTGCCTCCCAGAACACCTCAGTTCTAGGTCAGGAAAGTCGGCACTCTCGGGATGCCATGAGCAGAGATAGGATATACAGAAAACATTTGTAATTCAGCTTTTTTTTTGTTTTTAAGATTTTATTTATTTATTTGAGATAGAGAAAGAGAGAGAGCGTATGAGCAGGGGGTGGGGGTGGAGGGACAGAAGGAGAGAGAGAAGCAGGATCCTTCCTCACTGAGCAGGCCTCAGTGTGAGGCTCAATCCCAGGACCCTGAGATCGTGACCTGAGCCGAAAGCTCATGACTGAGCCACCCAGGTGCCCTAATTCAGCCTTTCTTACTAAGAATGAGGATGAATTCTTTTTTAATTGAACCAGAAAAAATCAGGCTCCTTCCAAGGTATTCCCTTTCTTTAACTTTTAGGTGTCTTCTATCTTAAATACTGTTTTTCAAATCAGAGATTCCAAACCTTAAGTTCATGAGCTTGAAATCTTATAAAATTGTCTGGGTACCTTTTTCTGAGGTAAGCATCCATGGCTTTTGTTTCTTTGTTTATTTAATCAGAGTCTCCAAAGTCTTCAGGGTCACTTTATTTAGTGCCCCAGGTAAGGTGAAGAACTACTGTTCTAAGCCAAGATCACAAATCTGTTTCTCCTTAACTGTTGTGCATCCCTTTGACCATGTTTTGAAGTTTGGCAAGTAGAAATCTGTTCCAATAAAAAGCATCATTCTGTACACTGAATTAAAGCCTTAAAAACCCAGGGTGCCTGGGTGGCCGTCGGTTGAGCGTCCAATCTTGATTTCGGCTCAGATTGTGATCTTGGGGGCCGTGAGATCCAGCCCCGAGTTGGGCTGCACGCTCAGCGCAGAGTCTGATTGAGTTTCTCTCCCTCTACCCTTCCCCCACTCACATGTTCACGCTCTCTCTCTCTCTCAAATAAATAAATCAATCTTAAAAAAATGAAGCCTTAAAAACCCAAACTTTATTCCTGCTCTTTCTTCCCCCAGATTCAACTTATGATGGCACCTTACAGTTGTGAAGGAATGCTAGATGTGACATCTGCCACCTGTTGATCACAAGGGCTAGAAACATGTCTGTGTCTCCTCACTGCTCAAGGTGCATGCTTCCTGAGACTGGATATCTCATCTTCAATCACAGTATGTGTGCAGTTGTATTCCCCTTAACGTAGACCTTTATGTGGTGTAAAGCTCTTTGCTGTGACTTATTTGACCCTTACCACAACTCCATGGGGTAAGGAAGGCAGATATTCTTGGCCCCATTTTATAAATGCAGAAAGGAAGCTTAGAGAGGATAATGACTGGTTCCTAATCCTGCTGGAGCTTATGCACAGCAGGGTGCTGACCACAGTTCTTTCACAATTGTTTTTATTTAGAAAGCAATTATAAGACACTCATTTTTGTTTTGTTCTGTTAAGAATTGAATTGTCTCCCCGACCATTCATATATTGAAGGTCCCCCCTTTCCTCTCCTGTACCTCAGAACATGACCTTATTTAAAATAGAGTTGTTGCAGATGTAGTTAGTTAAGATGAGATTATACTTGATTAGGGTGGGTCCCTAATCCAATATAACTGGTGTCCTTATAAGAAGAGGAAACTTGGACACAGACATACACACAAGGAGAAGATCATGTAAAAATAAAGGCAGAGATCAGAGTGATGCTTCTACAAGCCAAGGAACGGCAAAATCGCCAGGAAAGCACCAGAAGCTGGGTGAAAGGCATGGAACAGATTCTCTGCCAAAGCCCTCAGCAGGAACTGACCCTGCCACACCTTGGTCTTGAACTTCTAGCCTCCAGAACTGTGAGACAGATTTCTGTTGTTAAAGCCACCCAGTTAGAGGTACTTTATTGTAGTCACTCTAGCAAACTAATATATACTCTAGTCCACAATTTTTAAAAATCAAAGAAATGCATGAATCTTTGCTTGGTGTATTAAAATATGAAATGCCTCCTCACCATGTCAATACCATCTTCCTCCCACTGTAGCCATGGTTATATTGGGTAGCTATACTCCTAGAACTTTTTCTATGCATTGACATACATATTTGTAGAGGTTCCCATATGTATTTTGAACCTAGTTTTTCTGACTCTGGGTTTTCATTACCTGTTATCTTTCTCTCAGGTTTCTAAGATAATGTGTGCTCTTGCATCAGTTGTTAGAAATGTTCTTTCTCTTCAACAATCCACTGAAGTGTGTGTGTGTGTGTGTGTGTGTGTGTGTGTGTGTTAATAATCATTCCTAAGGAGAAAGAAAAATTTAAACAGAAAGATCTCCCTGAGATTGTTTTTGGAGATTGCAAATATAGATATATTTGCTTTGTGTTCATCCCACTGCAAGAGAACAAGGTAAAGGTGTGAAATGCAAGTTTTGTGAGACATTGTCCACCCAGTTTAGAGGGTAACTCAAGCTTCCACATAAACATAAATAGTAGTTGTTTACCCACAAAGATTGAACAAGTTCCACCTGTTAAGAATATAGATTTTCCCACTGTCTGGACAAGGTGCTACTCTTTCCTTCTATCAACTCAGAAATGTCTGCTTTTTCAAAACAAAGCAAAACAACCCAAAGACAGCACTATCTCCAGATGGCCATTGTTGCAGAGAACATATGGTACCTGGGAGAGGAAAGAGAACCTTGGGCTCCTCTAGTCTTTTCCAATGGATACATGGGTGCAGGGTCTGAAATATGCCATCTGAGAAAGGAGTGGAAGCTCCACGTCTGAGAGGCAAAGTTACCAGTCACATCCTGCAACACCAGGGGGCCTGTTTCCTAACCTGGTTTTCTTTCCACTTCACTCACCATAGGCCTTAGAATATTCATTCCCTGAGCACCAAACAAATGAGGCATCCCTGAGTAATAGCTAAGGTTGAAAATATTCCATTAACTTTTCTGCTTAAGGAAAGTAAAGCGGTAGAAGAGAGGTAGACCATAGAACAGGAGGCCGAGGTAGAAAAGAGGAACCTAGAGTCCACAAGAAATAAAGGAAGAGAAGGGAAGATACAGAGAAGCAATGAGGGTGGAGAGGGATGGCAGGAGGGGTGATCAGAAGGGGTGTGGACAGGAAGAATCTTGGCTACTGTTGTAGCCAGGCTCCAAGGTTGGTCCCTGTGATGGTTCCTTTTACGTGTTGACTTGGCTAGGTCATGGTATCCAAATATTTGGTCAAACATTATTCTAGATGTTGCTGTGAAGATATTTTTGGATGAGATTAACATTAAAATTAGTAGACTTTAGGTAAAGAAGACTCTTCTCTATATTGTTGGTGGGACTCATCTAATCAAATGAAGGCCTTAATAGAAAATGACTGACCTTCCCCCAAGCAAGAAGTAATTCTACCAGCAGCCTGCTTTCAGACCCAACTGCAACTCTTCCCTTCTTTTCTAGCCTGTGGCTTACCCTGCAGATTTTGGACTTAGAGGCATAGTCAGCCTCTAAACTCCTTTGAGCCATTATTTAAAATCAATCAGTCTCTGTCTCTGCTTCTCTCTCTCTCTTTCTCAAGGTTCCCTCCTTATACACCCATGCTACTCCTCTGCCAAAAGACAGGGTTTATTTTTCCTCCCCTTGAATCTGGGCTGGTCATGTGATTTCTTTGACCAGTGAAATACGGCAGATGTGAAATTCTGAGATTTCTACGTCTAGGCCATAAGAGACTTGAAACTTCCACTTTCTTCCTCTTGGAACATTTGCACTGGAATGCTCCCACTTAAAACCCAACTGCCATACTTTGAAAGGCCCTAACCACAAAGAGAGAGACTGTGTAGAAGAAAATCTAGGGACTCTGGTCAACAGCTTCCATTGAGGATTCAGCACAATCTTGGATTTTGTAAAACCAGATGGGCCCTCAGATGCCCATGGCTCCAAATGACATCATATGGAGCAGAAGAATGACCTAACTGAGCTGAGTCAACCTCAACCTTACCTCATGAGAGGTAAGAAAATTGATGTTGTTTTAAGCCACTACGTTTGGGGTTGGTTTGTTACACAGCAGTACATAGCCTACCTTAAAACTTGGCCTAAGGTAGGCATTTTGTCTACTAACAACTCAGTTTTGGGGGATGGTTCTGACTATGCTCTGTAAGAATCCATTAGAGCTCCCAGAAAAATGTTACCCTTATTTTCAAACCAAGCTCTCCTTTCCCTAAGTCTTCAAGCAGTTTAAGTTCACATGCCAGCTGGAGAAAAAATCATGAACTTGAATCACACTTCTATACTTGCACCAACCAGCTAAAAACTAAAAACCTTTCACTGTGTTTTCCAACAGCCAATGATTTGTTCATTAGCAAGCAAGAAAAGTGACACACACCCCTCCCTCCTTTTTTTTTTTTTAAGATTTACAGAGAGAGAGAAAAAAAAAGATTTACAGAGAGAACACAAGTAGGCAGAGCAGCAGGCAGAGGGAGAGGGAGAAGCAGGCTCTCCACTGACCAGGGAGCCCGATGTGGGATCATGACCTGAGCCCAAGGCAGCCGCTTAACCAACAGAGCCACCCAGGTTCCCCTGACCCATATCTTTTAACTTATAGAGCAGAGTGGTAGTATTGTTGGGGTGCAGAAAGAAACTTTGCCATGGAGTCACCTGAATTAACTCCACTATTATTATCTTTATTTTCTTGGGATAAATCTGGCCTTAATGGCTTCCTTTCAACATTGTAATACACTGCATTGCCCAAGGTCATTATCAACCCCAACCACAGTGGAACTAGGTCAAACTTCACTTTATGCCCTACCACAGGAATGCCCTCCATCTCTGAAGAAGAAGTTCATTCCAGTCCTATTGGAAGTTTGATGTTAAGACCTAGTAATGATGTTATGACCTTTACAATACGATTTTATCTCAAAAGAATATAAAAAATTCATAAAATCTCACTGTAATAGGGTCTAAAATTTATACTTTACTCAGACGTGTGGGAAAAAATGTAGTTTATCTATTTCCTATAAATAATCTGATATTCCTTAGGGCTACATCAGTTGCAGGGGGATGGGGGTTCAAAAACACAAGCTGAACTTGCCATAGACGATGGCTGCAGCGTCTTACAGTTTTCACCATCTCTCTTACTCTCTGAGATGACTCAACTTTCCCCTCCTCCTGCTTTTCTTGGGGAGAATGGAGAAGTGTGCAGCTTGCTCGCCCTGGGGGCCGATATCCACATGGTGGAGAGTTTCAGACTTGCATTGTTCTGCTGAGGAATGAGGCCTCTGGTCCAGTCTCTAGAATGTTGACCGCCAGGACGTGTCTGGATTTCAGACATTTTCCTTGGTCATAAATTCTCTAAGCTGCTCTCTGGGATGTGCCCACTTCTGTGCTCCTGTTTACCAAAGTGTACAGGACCTTCTAACCCCCAAAAGACCCCGCTGAGGGAGCTATTCCAGCTCATCTTGCACTGCTCTAGTATTGTGTCATGTTGGCAGTGCCTGGGAGCAACTCTTCTCCTAGAGCCTTGC
The DNA here is from genome assembly GCA_028534135.1 of Potos flavus. Classification (NCBI taxonomy): domain Eukaryota; kingdom Metazoa; phylum Chordata; class Mammalia; order Carnivora; family Procyonidae; genus Potos; species Potos flavus. The sequence goes on from CM052887.1 coordinate 48,168,140, forward strand.
CCCTCCTGCCCCATCCCCCACCCCCAACCAGAGAAGCATGCCACTAGCCCTTCGCCCTTGGTGACCTCAGATTCCCTTACTGTGGATGTTTTTACTAATGACCTCCCGGAGGACTCAGTTCTAAGGGGCACAATGGGGCACACGTGACTGAGCTCCTCCCCCTACTTCTCTGCCCCACAACTGACCAGGGCTGGAAGGAGTGCATTTTACCACTGTCTCCATCATGACTGGGTTCTCTTTATGCTACAGAATAGGAGTTGGCAAACTTTTCCCATAAAGGGCCAGATAGTAAATATTTTAGGCTTCGTGGGCCATATGGTCTCTGTCACAACTACTCAACTCTGCTGTGGTAGTGTGAAAACAGCCCTAGACAATATATGAATGAATGGGTGTGATTATATTCCAAAAAAGCTCTGTTTGTGAAAATAGGAGGTGGGCTGGATTTGGTCGGTGGGCCATCGTTTGCTGACCCCTGCTGTGGAAGAAACCAGTGGAGCCGAATCTTCCAGGTATAGATCTTGATAAGGAAGTGTGGTGCGTTAGAGATGGCCACAGTTTTTTCTTCTCTTCTCTTTTTTTCTTTTTTCTTTCCTTTTCCTTCCTTTCCCTCCCTCCCTTTCTTTCTCTCTCTTTTCCTTCCTTCCTTCCTTTCCATTCTTGCCATCAACTAGTGGCACTCTGAATCTTCACATTAAAAGCTCATAACTGCTTTGACCAATAAACTCCAGTGGAAGTGGCAATGTGCCATTTCTGGCCCAGTCCTTAAGAGACTGGCAGATCTCTTTCTGTCTTTTGGAACACTCACCCTTGAAAGCCTGAACTGTCATGTAGAAAGTCCAATTACCCTATAAAGACTCTATGGAGAGGCTCTGAGATTATATGGAGATTAGAGAGGAGTAGAAAGGATCTGGAAGGCCAACCTTTCAGCCATCCCCACAAGACACCAGGCATGTGAGTAAAATGGTCATGGATCTTTCAGGGAAGCCCAGCAGCCAGCCGACTGCCCCCAGCCCAAGCCGTAGGAGGCAGGTCAATCATGCTGCAAAGTTCTGCCTATATTCATAACCCACAGGAATTCCCTGAAGTCACTAAATTTAAGTGAATTGTCTGAACAGATTATGGGTGAAATGTCAGTGAATTAATTCAAAACTGTTATTCTTTTTCCATTTAAAAATGTAACAGTCACTGGGGCACCTGAGTGGCTCAGTCCGTTAAGAGTCTGCTTGGGCTCACGTCATGATCCCATATGGGGCTCTCTGCTCAGCAGGGAGTCTGCTTCTCCTTCTCCCTCTGCAGCTCCACTCCCCTGCCCTCTTGCCCTCTCTCCCTCTCTCCCTCTCTCTCAAATAAGTGAATAAATGAAATCTTTTTTAAAAAGTCCAACAGTCACTGAATCTCATTATTTCCTCCTCTTGGTAAATACAAGGTAAATCTTCAAGAAATTGACCTCTTATCGTACATAGCAGGGCATGAGAAGATCCCTTTTCCTACCACAAAAACTCCAGCCAAAAAATCCTGAAAGAAGCATGAGCAAATAAAATAAAACAATAAGTAGTTTGGAAAATAAGAGGGCTTTGGCATGTGTTTGACAAGGTTTCCATTTTTCCTGCAGTGTAGGGGCTTGTAACTTCCTTGGCATAGTTACTCAGTTCTGTAGGGGAGCACGCTGGATAGAATGTGTCTATTCAAGTGTCACAGGAATAAAAAAAAAAAAAAAAAAAATGAATACGAGGCCTTTCTCCTTTCTGTCTGATTTTCAAGAAGGAAGAGTTCTTGTTTGTAGGTATATCAGCACCTGGACTTTCCTTTTTAGGACAGAATCTGTATAATGGACAGATTTTCCCAAGAAAAATAATTGGAGTAAGGGACTAGACTACACCTCCCAGAGTGATTTTGGGGGGAGCAGAAATGGAGGCCCTGGGGGTGGGGACACAGTGGGGGTGGGGAGAGAATGGAGAAGTCCTGTGGAGGTAAGGGCAAAGCGTGGATGGGAGAGAAAGAGACAGATCATGAGCCTCTCTGTCGGCTCCGTGAGTGGGAGACACGGTGCTGGGTGCATGTGGGGGAAGAATTCCACAGTGGGCAATTGGGATGGGGAGTGATTTATGAAGTGGCAGCTGCTGCTTGTGTGGAAAATAGTGACAGAAAGCAGAAGAGAAGATTGTTAAGAGGTTTTGTTGGGCGTTAAGAATGCCGTCCTCACCTCCAACTCTTTGATCTTTTCTAAAAGGCTAAATAGCTTTGGAATAGTTTGATTATCATACATGCCTATTGTAAATCAAGGTGTTTTCTGTTTTTCAAAAGTGTCTTTTAGAGGAGAGGAGTCATAGCCAAGTCGCTACAAAGTTTCTCATATTCGGAGCTCTCTTCCATTTAGTTCATTTTGAACAATCAAGTGCTATTTGGGGGAAGGCACAATGGCCTAAAAGGTCTCAATCAATGCCATTTTTGAGTGATTCTAGAAATCACTTGATGGAGTCTAAGAAAAAAGCAAATATATTTAATATAAATTTTGTTGTTTGTTTCTGGAGTATCAGGTCTCAATAGCAGTTGGTGATGTCTACAGAACATCTTTTATAGATTCTTATAAATCTTTTATAAATCTTCAAATAGATCTTTATAGGTCTTTAAAAAGCAAAGCAGTATGGGTTTATGTTATGGAGACCAAACATAAACAACAACAAGAGGAATATGAATAAAAAAAGGCATCTAATAGTATGCAAATGGGTACTTGCTCCTGGAGGTAACAATGCCAGCGACAGCACCATACGTGGAATCAAAAAGCACTGATTCTCTGTTTGTTTCCTGAGATTAAGAGTCTCTTATGGTTTGTCTGCCTCTCTGGTTTCGTCTTGTTTCATTTTTCCCTCCTTTCCCCTGTGATCTTCCGTCTTGTTTCTCAAATTCCTCATATCAGTGAGATCATACGGTAATTGTTTTTCTCTGATTGACTTATTTCGCTTAGCATAATACCCTCTAGTTCTATCCACGTCATTGCAAATGGCAAGATTTTGGGAGTTTTTTGATGGCTGCATAATATTCCATATATATATCTATATCTCACATCTTCTTTATCCATTCATCTGCCGATGGACATCTAGACTTTTTCCATAGTTGGGCTATTGTGGACATTGCTGCTATAAACATAGGGGTGCACATGCCCCTTCAGATCACTACATTTGTATCTTTGGGGTAAATACAAACTGAGGGTTGCTGGAGTGGAGGCGGGTAGGAGGGATGGGGTGACTGGGTGATGGACATTGGGGAGGGTATGTGCTATGGTGAGTGCTGTGAATTGTGTAAGACTGATGAATCACAGACCTGTACCCCTGAAACAAATAATACATTATATGTTAATAAAGAAAAAAAAGCACTGATTCTCCAACAGCTTAGATGGAAATAAAGATGCTGTACTCTGGAACACTTTTGGGAATGCTTCTAACAATTACTTTGGTTACATTTTTAGTGATTTTTCTTATTGGGGAAATAGAATTTTTTCTTTATATCTAGGGTTGTTTTACTCGGGGACATATGGACAAATGTATGTTTCTTTTGTGCTTTTCTGCTGTTTCTTTCAATTAAACTGAACATTCATTGGGCCACGCGGTTATATTTGGGTTTCACACTATATTCTTTAAGACCTATCTACAGAATGCAGAGAAAAGTTACTCTTTTGTTTAGATTTCGTATTTGTTTCAAGAGAAAATACAGCATTTAAAATCTGTGTATCTCCCAAAACTTGCTTCTGCATTTCTTGATAGGCATTAAGCAACTTCAGAGAAAATTCCAAGTAAAATCTCATAGTTGATAATCACATATAAATGTGCTTCTTGAAATTGGCATATAATTTTGTGGTATTATTTTAACTTTCCAAAAGAGAGAGTGGAAAAGGAGCCTAAACAAAAATTTCTTTAATCCTTGTGTTGATTAGGAGTAAGAGAAGTTATGACTAGAGCTCTCTAGTGATCGAGCATTGATGTGGAGTCGAAATCATGAATTTGGCACAGTGCAAGTCAGGTCTGTCCCGAGACTTGCTTTGTCTGGCTTGTATAATGTTTTTTGTTTGTTTTGAGTTTTAATCAGTTCCTTTTAGATAGGGTTCACCATAATTACCATTACTCCCTTATGCCCTGCTTGCTTTAGTCATTTCTATTATCTTACTGATGTTTTGTTTTGTTTTGTTTGCAGTCCTTGGTGAGCGTGTATAGAAATTAGTTCCATAAGTTGACTATAAAACCTACAAAGCAATTTGGTTATGCATCAGTTGCCTTACCATTTCAAGATTCACTACAAAGTGGCCTTAGGTTGGCTCTCCCTGCGGCTTTCTTAATGTTATATGTTTAGTTTACTTGTAACTCTGGACCTAAAAATAATATTGCAGCACCCTGGTTACCATTGATGGCGCTGAATTATTCCCTCTGAACAGAGGCCTTTGGTGTTACTAGGAGTGTGAGATGCAAGTTCTCATGCTCGTGAATATCAAAACTGAACTCCCTGAAAGAAAAGTCCATTTCAGAAGTCTGATTCAGGCTGATATCAAACATTTCTTGAGGGCCTACTAAAAATCTATAGCATTTTTTACCTTTCAGGATCCATTGTGTATTCCCTTTTCCTATTCCGTGGACCAAACAAATAGATCACAAAGAAGAGAAGACTTTACTCTGAAAAGACCATGTCAATCACATTAGCATCTACTTGAAATAATATTCCTATGTGTTAGAATCCCTTAGTAAGTCTCCTTCCATTTTTCTTAAAAAAAAAAAATCTGGGTAGCAATAATATGCATTTAAAAATAAAAGCCAGCTGCTCATCATACATTCACGGTTCCTCCCGCCCCTTCTTTGCAGGGCACACAGGAAGTCAAATTCTCAGTTTTATTTTGCCTTTTTCTTAATTTTCTACTGCAAGGCTCTTTTCCATTTAGATGGCTCTGGTGCCTGGAAGTAGGTATTTTTGTGCCCTGCCTCCCTAAATAACAAAGGTATTTAGCACATTGTCTTTTTCAACACTTTTTAGACCAAAGGGACTAGACAACACACACATTTTGGAAGACTTTGATGCAATTTCATCAATTAATAAAACCACATTTTAAGCAAGCATGTTTCTCTTATCTGGTTTTTTTTAATAAGATATGAGATGTGCTAGGTTGATTGCAAAAAGGGCCCCAATTCTCTACTCCTCCTATCTAAGCCGTTTGCAAAGCGACTTTTGAGTTCCTTCTATCCAGGAGTAGATTCTGTTTCCCCACACTTGAACCTGGGCTGGTCTGGTCACTTTCTCTGGCCAATATGGTGGCAGCGGTGATGCGTTCCTTCCTAGTCCTCGAGAGGCCTTGTGCTTCCATTCAGTCTTATAGCTTTGCCACTGCCAGGAGAACAAGGCTGGGCTAGGTTGCTGGAGTGTGAGAGAACGCATGGAGCAGAACCAAGTCACCCCAGCTGCGGCCATTCCAGATACGGCAGCCCCCAGCCAACCTGCCAGCTGGCCGTAAGTGCCTGACAGACACCAGCCAAACCCCGTCTACACCAGCAGAACCGCTCAGCCAACCCATAGGCTTATAAGAAATAACGAAGCGTTCTTCTGAAGTCACTGTATTTTGGGGTGGTTTGTTATGCGGCGCTAGCTATCGGATACAGTTCCTCATAATATTTCAGTGTAAGTGTACATGTATCAGAGAGTATGAACATAGAGGTGCCTGTAGTTTGGATGTTAGTGTCAGATTCACATGTTCAGAATCCCAGCTTTATGACTCACAAAATGCGTGACAAGCTAATCCCTCTAAATCTAGTTTCCTCATAGAAACTAAGGAGAATTAGTGTGTTGAAGGGCTATTGTAAAGATGAGAGATGATTATATATAAACTACCTGGAAAATAGGCACTCAATAGATGAAAATGACTAGTGTATTTTTGTATATGTTTGATGTTATGCGACTTATAACAGCTAAGTTTCATCTTCCTGGAGCCCACTGGTTTACAAGTAATAGATTGACAAGTATGAGAGGGGTCTATGTATCTGGCCTCAGCTCAGGAGGCCTGCCTAAACCTTAAGTAACTGTAGGTAAGTTACCTCTAAGCGACTTTCTTCTGCTAGCAATATCTCAAGGTGATTCTCCTTGGAGACCTAGGAATTATGCAGCCTAGACTTTCATTCTGCAACCCATGGGATTCACTTCTGCTGGCCTTCTCTGTGGTTCAGTGTGACTATGCTGACTTGACCTGCCTCTCCCTGGTTTGCTGCTATTGTTTGCTTGCCACTCTTGCAGTCTCTGTGACTGGGGGCCTGTGGACATGGTTACTGTGCCTTGGCCTCTCCACCCATTTGCTCTATCTTGTCTTGTTAGCTCTTTATCAATACTTTTATCAGGTTCTCCTGGCAAAGACAGTCTATACACTCACCCAAACCCCCTCTCTCTCTGGGTACACGATGAAAGTACATTTCCCAGTCCCTCATATCTGGTAGGACCATCCGACTAGTGTTAAACAACGGAAATTTGTTACAGGCTTGATGTATAATTTCTGAGTTGAAACAATGAAAAGTGGGTGCACCTTCTCCATGTTCTCTTTCCACCCCATGGTTGACTGGTTGGGAAAGATAAATCAGAAGACACTGGTAGCATAGAGGATGACAAAAGTACTGGATGGAAAGAGGCTGGATCCCTGTGTCACCAACTGGAAGAGAGCCTCCTAAGGGAATAACCTGACCAGAATAATCTGCACTGGACCTTGCATGAGTTAGAAATAATTTTTTTATTATGTGTACTCCCTGAGATTTGAGAGGTCGTTACCACAGCATAGCCTAACATATCTTGACTAATCCAACTCCCAAATTTTATAGCCCTATTTTATTTCTTAAAATGCTCCCAGCATCACAGCTATAATTTGTATCATTGCTTCTCACATATCATTTGCATCTTTAAACCTCAGCAAGTTTCTTGGAATTTGGGTAGAAAGAAAATATAAATGAACTCCGCACGTATTTTGTGGATGCTTACCATTTGCTAGGTATTGGGTTAGGCACTGAGGTTGGATAGACAAAAGTCAAAAATGACGCCACAGGGCCTCATTCATTGTTACACCTCTCCAAGACTGAGTTCTGATATCTTCACTCGACCCCCAAGTACAAATTCTCTGCCCATACTGAATGTTGAAGAAGTACAAGAGATAGTCTTTTTTCCTTTGCTTCTCCTTAGAAGTCTCCATCCTTGGTGCTATAGGGCAGCTCTCCCATATCATGTTACTTTTCCCTCCCAGAAGAACCAGTGGAGACTCCTATAACATTACTAACATTCGGTGGCCCTCATCAACATCCTCACTGCAGATGTAAACTTTCAGTGTCGCAGTATTTTGTTCTTGTTGTTCATTTTCTTGTATAGATGCCAAGAAGGATGGATCACAAGATTGTGAGTCTATGGATTTCACCCTAGCATTGTGTACAAGGCAGAAGGACGTGGTTATTTAAAACGGGAAAGTAAGTATTTAGTAAAATGATGTTTAGCTTTATTTTCCACTAAAAAGGCAAAACACTTGGATAAAGAAAGAGACTTTTTGACAGAGGAAAGATGAGGTTGATTAAAAAAAAAAAAGTAGTCACAGCAGTGATACTTATTTCAATCATCACAAATTTGCATTCCCAATTTAGCTTCAGAGCCCTGAAACATTTCTCCTTCCAGTGCTTTTTGGGTTTTTCATCTGCTACTAAACAACATGTTGCTGGATAATTGGAGTCACATTTGGGGTGTTTTCAAGGATCTCCATGAATTGATTAGATGATGTTTGGGGCCAGGCAAGAGGGCGGTTCAGGAGAACTTCAGATTATATTTTCCTGTTGTAAAATGTTAAAAGGGTTTTTTGTTTTGTTTTGTTTTTTGGGTTTTTTTTAAAACCAGAGGTGACTACTGAGCCCAAAACGAATCAGAGGAACCTTAACAGCTGGATGCTATAAATGCCTCAGTATTGGAACTCATCTTTCAGTCATTTCACTAATCATACATAGAATATTCAGGAAAAGGATGTTTGCCATGGACCCATCATCTGTTTCCCAGCTCTGCAGTATCTGACGGTGAGTGAGATCGGCTCACTTCAGTGCTAAATGTGTTAGATGGAGATAATTAATTCTCAGTCTGCGCAAGTAAATCAGTTTCCCCTCTTTCCCCAGCTTTAATCAGCCTCCCACACATGGGCAGGACCTCACACATGCTCTGTGCTCCCTGGTATGCTGTCAAATCCAGTACGCCAAAAGAAATCTACTTTACAGATTTTAGATGGGATTTAAAAAACAAACAGTGTTCTTTACTGAACAGTAATAAGATTCTACTAACCCCTTGATTTACAGACTAAATGTAACAAATGTGGCTAATTTGACATTGATAATACTACAAAATACAATAAAATTCTATTTTTAAAATAGTGCCAGTTGAGAACCTTTCTTCCATGTAAACAATTCAGGAGTCCCTTATTGAAAATGAAACCCTGTTTCCTGATTATGCTGCAATTGGCACAGAATTTTTTGGTAATGAATTGGAAGTATTGCATTTTCTTTTCTCAGTGTTAAATTAAAAAAGAAATTTAGAAGCTTAGCAATGATAGCGAGACTAACTTTATTTTTGTAATTCTCTGGCTACTGAGTTCAAGAACCTAATAGCTAGCACAGAGTTGGCCACGCGACAAAGATCTGTTGAACTAAAATCTTTAAAGGTTTGTTCAGTTGAAATGTCTGTTTTATCTTTAGCCCGACTTTTATCTGTTTGGAATGTTCCTCTGGCAATAGTACTATATTCTGACACATAGTTCTTTTTTTAAGTACTAAATTACATTGCTGTTGGAGTTTTAGACTTTGAATATGCCCCATGTGGGACATTTCAAATGGTAGATGGAACTCCTATGCCACTGAAAATTTTAAACTATGTGAAAGAAAAATCTGTTTCTCTTACTAACTTCTGTCCAACCATAATATTTTTTATCCGTGCTGAGACGATAAATCCAACTGAAGTAAATACATTGGTTGGTTTTGTGTGTGTGTTACTGCCTTTATTTTTCTTGTAATCATGTTGAAGTTCCTCTGTTTTTAAAAGGAAAGAACATTCAGATATACCCTTTTAATTAAAATTTTGATAAAGATGTATGAAAAGAAAGAACATAGAAAATAGGAAATGAAGAGGAGAGGAAGTAAAAGATGCTTTGATAAAGACATAGTGAAGATCTTGAGTTGGAGCCTTCTAGTCACTGTAGGTCCAAAACTCTGGGCACATTCACTGAACTGTTAGGACCGGTAGGCTTCACTGAGGCTTTCGACATGGTCTCTATGCAGCCTTTGGGGAAACAATCCATCGCTAGGATTCCGATCGCTTGGACACTTCTGAAGGCCATGTGAGGGTTATAATGGAATTTGAGGAGAGGGGAGGCCTGAAGAGCATATTGAGAGATCACACCCTAAGGAAAGATGAGGACTAAAGAGAACTTTAAGCAGCCCTTGAAGTGGGAAGATCCCATGGTCTGAATGTTTGTGTCCCCCCAGATTTCATATGTTGAGATCCTACCCCCGAGATGATGGTCTTAGGAGGTGGGGCCTTTGGCAGGTGATTTGGTCCCTTATAAGAGAGACACCCCCTCACTCAGAGCTCCTTGGTCCCTTCTACCATATGAGGACACGTCTGTGAACAGAAAGAGGGCCCTCTCCAGAACCCCAGAATCCCCAGAACTATAAAAAGTAAATTTCTATTATTTATAATCCACCCAGTTCATGGAATTTTGGATACGTCAGCCTGACAGACTAAAACAGATGGGAACTTCTAATCCAAGTTAATCACTGTGGCTTGAATCTATAACTAGCCTTACCTTCAGATCTATGTCTGAGTCTAAGAGAAAAAAGCTGGGAGTGAAAACATGAAAATTTGATTCTCCAGACTATGAATAACAGTTGTGCAAAGGCTGTGACTGCTTTAGGACCCTGGAATGAGTAAGGTCCCGGTTTCCCCCACATTCCTATAATTCATGGTGTGACCTCAGCACTGACCACTGAAAGAGTGGACACTGTGTCCAGCAGAGCAGTGGCAGGTCAGCTGGTGGCATGTCATGGAGTGACAAGCCAAGTACAGTGGCCACAGGCAGAGAAGATGGCCACTCCTGTGGGATGGAAGGAGGAGTGGTGAGGTCCAGCAGAGTCCCATGGTCACCACGGCCATAGAGCATGTGAGGGACATCTTTTGGGATACCCAGTTGTCGTGGGGAGTGGGGGTGGCTTCTGAAGGGACTAGAGGTGCCACGAAAGAAGGTGGAGGCTCTATGTTGGTAAATGTAGGTATAGATATGAACGTGGCCCCAGTTGTCCCCCAGCGGTGTCTGCTGCCTGAACACTTGGGATAGAGACAGAAAAAGGGATCTGAAGGAGATGTCCTTATCAAATGAAGTAGAAAATTTTTGTTTAAAAAAATTAGGAAAACCAATGGAAAGAAGTGAAAAACACACATGTATTAGGCACCCACGTGTGCCAGTCTCTCTGTTGGGTGCCTTCCAGAGCTGCCTTACCCAGTCTCAACTAGCTCTAAGAAAGGACATCGCTAAGTCCATTTTGTATGAGATTAAACAAATGCTCAAGGTATTTAAAAATAATGTTTCTAAAATCACAGAGCAAGTATTGTGTGGTGAAAACTTTAATTTCAATTCGTGTCTTTTCTACTCAAAGATGGGTCATGATTTATCATTTATCCTTTCCACGATTTCTAAAAGCAAACCATGCAAAAAAAAAAAATATGAAATAGTAACAGTTGATAAATCTAGGTGAGGCGTATACAAGTGTTCATTGTACTATTCTTATAATTTTTTAGTACTTTTTTTTCTTAGATAAAAAGGGAAAAAATAAAAGTCATGCAAAACCAAACTTTAGAAAGTGGAGGAAATCAAGTGTCTGATCTACAGTGCTCACCAAGAGGTTCTCTGCCCCCTGGCCTCTCTTTTCTAGGAATTGCTCCTCTCCTTCCCACAACTTCATTCTTAATAACCACCTTTGATCCACATGATGTTGAGTAGTCCCTGTATTACTTTCCTAGGGCTGCCGTAATGTAGTATCACAAATTTGGTAGGCTTAAAACAACAGAAACCCAAGGTGTCCCATGGGCCCATGCTTCCTCCAAAGACTCTTTTTTGCTTCTTCTACCTTCTGGTCGTTGTCAGCATTGCTGGTGTTCCTTGGCTTATGGCAACATACCTCAAGTCTCTGCCTCCATCTCCAAGTCTTCTTCTCTGTGTCTCCTGTCTCTGGGTCCAAATTTCCCCCTTCTTATAGAGATACCAGTCATTGGATTTAGGGCTCACTCATGGGATCTGAACTCATCTCAACTCGATGATAATCTGCAAAGACCCTACTTCTAGGTAAGATCACAATCACAGATTCTGGGCGGACACGAATTTGGGGTGATTCTATTCAACTCAGTCTAGTCCCCTCAGGATCTCCACCTAGTGGACACACCCTGTGAAATTCCCTCTCCTTGAATGTAGGCAGCACCTGCAAAAGTGATGGGATGGTCATTTCTGTGGTTAAGTTACACTATAGAGGACTCCATCACAGCAGACTGGAGAGAGATTCCTCTGGTGGCTTTGAGCAAGGATACAAGGGTGGTCTCAAGGGGATGAGAGCGACCCCCAGCTGACAGCCGGCAAGAAAACAGGACCTCAGACCTACAGCCACAGGAACTGACCTCCGCCAGCAACCTGAGTGCAAACTTGAAATCAATTTTCCCTGAGAGCCCGCAGACAAGAATTCAGACTGGCTGACACCTTGATTTCAGCCTGGTGAAATAGTAGTCTTAGCAGAAGACCCAGGGAAGTCATACGCAGGCCTTTGACCCACGGAAACCGAGATAATCAATGAGCATTCTTTCAAGCTGCTATGTTTTCTTGGTAACTTTTTGCATGGCAGTAGACAACTGATACACCATCTCAGTAACCTCATTCCCTATAAATTGGTCTACAAATGAATCACATTACAGGGACCTTCCTCAGAGATGTGGAATTTGGAAGAGAGACATGAGTCCCATTTGGAGCTGCTCTGAATGATTCCTGGCTTCATCGTGACTTGGTTGGTATTGTATACCCAGTATCCTCCCCAAAAATCTACGTGTTTGTTTTTTTTTCCCCTTTAGGAAGTCAGAGTTGGTTTCTGCTTTTGGCAACCGAAGGAACCGTAACTAATACAAAAGTGTAGAATTTAAGTATTGTTGAAAGTACTATTAAGTTGCCTAAATGATGGAGTGAGTCTAAAAAACAAAAGCTCCAATTTTTAAAGAAAGGTTTCAATTTTAAAAATTAGTACTGAGATGTGAAGGTGATAATGGAGTATTTTACTATAGGCTAATTATCAGGCTATGTACTGTACATAAAGAAGCTCATTTAATTTTTACAAAGACTGTATTCAATCAGTGTTACTCTTTTTTTTTTTTAAGATTAGTATATTTATTTGAGACAGAGAGAGAGAACATATACACAAAGTACGGAGGGGCAAAGGGCGAGGGAAAGAGAGTCTCAAGCAGAATCTGCGTTGAGTGTGGAGCCCGGCATGGGACTCGATCTCACAACCCTGAGATCACAACCTGAGCCAAAACCCAAGAGTCGGGTGCTCAACCTACTGCACCACTCAGGTGCCCCTCCATTGGTTTTACTTTTTTTTTTTTAATTTATTTGAAATAGAGTGAGAGTGAGCAGGCAAGCACGAGCAGGGGGGAAGGGAGAGGGAGAGGGAGAAGCAGACTCTCCACTGAGCAGGGAGCCCAACACAGAACTCGATTCCTGGGATCGTGACCTGAGCCCAAGGCAGACGCTTAAGCAAGTGCACCACCCAGGCGTCCCCATCGGCTTTACTCTTAGTCTCACTTCTCATTTGCAGATTTCAGAGGGGTAAAGCTGGGATATTAACCTCAGTCTGTCTGATTCTAGAGCCTGCTTTATTCATCACTAAGCAGGATTGCATCAAACAAAATAATTAATGCTCCACGTTGGCCCTCAGCCATAACCCTAAGGTTAAGAGTCTCTTATTCTACCAAATGAAACAATGAGGAGTAAAAAGTTGTCTTGTAGCTAATGAAATAAAATCTGGGTGAAATTTTAGAAATTATTCCCTAACGACGTCAAGGAACACAAAAGCTATTTGTGCTGGGAATTGATAGGACTGACCTGACTCTACCTGGTTGCCGAGTACCTCTCAGCATGCCTCCCACCAAAAGGGACACAATTGCTCCTCCACCTGTGGTCACTCAGCCCCAGACTCCAAGCCCGTGCTTCTCAGCTATGACGGCACATTCGCTCCATCTGGGAGCTTTTTAATACTGTAGAAGCTCTGCCTGTACCTCAGGCCAATCACATCAAAGTCCCCAGGTGGGACTCAGGCTTCGTTGTTTTTTACAGCCTTCCAGGTGATTCCACTCTGCAGTCACAGTGGAGAACACGGCTCTAGGATCTATGCAGACCTCGGGAAGAAGGGCTGAAAGGAAGCCCTACCCAGCAGCACACCCCTGGGTCAGCGAGAGGACAGAGGATCTCCGTGGGGAGGACCTAGCTCAGTCCAAGCCTGTCTGGGGACCCACCTCTGCCTTCCTGACGACAGACCACGAAGGGCGCCTGGCCAGCAGCCTGTGTTTGCGCGTGGATCCACAGGTAAGAGAAGTGCTTTGTTTCCTGGAAGGATCTTTATACCACTGTTGGCTTTTTGGGACGATTATACAGTCGAAGAGAGCTAAAGTGATATTCTCAGGGGCTTTTCGTCCAGTGGCACTTGACGCAAAGCCTTCAGGAAGTGATTGTGCCTCTTCCTCCTTCAAACCCAAGCTTTACTGCAAAACGGCCTATTACGCGTCTGTTTCTCTTGACCACAGGCTTCTGCGGACTGATGGTACTTTTTGTTTTGTTCCATTTTGTTTTTGTTCCATTAAATATTCTAAAATGAAATTAAAATTACGGAACCACACACACACACGCACATATACACAAAATCACAGGGCTGGCTGTCCTCCAGTTCAGCAAGGGCCCTGGGCAGAAAGCTACCAGACCTCTGCTTTTGTCTGGGACCCACACTCTGTCTGATACGTTGTTTCTAACTGCAGAGACCCTCCAGGTTCCTTGAGTTTGAGTTTGTTTTAATAACCTGCCTCATACTCTAATTCCTACTACTTTGGGGCTTCAACTGCCTTGACGTGCCTCCCTGAACCGGAGGTCTACTTGCAACTTATCAAATTGCCTGGAGCCTGCAATTCAGACAGTCGACTCCTGAAGCCGTCACCCCTTCGTCCATCACCCTGTGCTGTGCTTCGCACACTGGCCACACCCTCCTGTTGGTGGCCGTTTGCTGCCAGGCTGCATTGTTGTCCTCCCTGGCCCGGCCACTGTGCTTGTCTCTGCTCCCAGCTCTGTCCCACACTGTCAGTCCCTCTCCTAGTCACCCCATGGCACTTAGTGGAATCCTCTCATGACCAAGCAGGAGCACTTACTAAAGGTAAACGGTCACTGGCTTTTAGATATGAATACGTTTCATCCCCAAAATAGTCTAGCGGTGTTTGAAAGGCCTTTCCGAATGTGTATGTAATTTACAGTGCTTACTCCCCAACAGATCAATAAGAGAACATCTATATTTTATGTGATTAAATACACGTACGCTCGTTCAATAAATATTTTATGTGCCAGGGACGATTTTAGGGGTGTGGGGTACAAGACGGCCCAGGTTCCTGTTCCATGGGACCGACATTAACCAACATAGTTAGATGAGATATACATTAATCAAATAAAGAAAAAACTATTGAAGAATGTTGAGGACTAGAAAGCAGATACGACAGGGTCAAGCGAGGGACTTTAAATCGGGGAGTTAGGAAGGTAATTAATGAAGAGGTGGTGTGTGAGCTAAGGTGTGAATGTTGGAGAGGTCTGGGGGAAAAGTGTTCCAGACAGAAGGATGAGCTAGGACCAAGGCCCGTGGTGGGAACAAGCTCCACATCACTGGCGACCCCGTAAGAAGGCTATGGAAGTGGGTGTGGCGGGGAGAGAGGTGTGGGGTGACGTCAGAGGGGTCGACAGCGTAGGATCAGGGCGAACCTATGAAAGGAGCACAGATAGTATTCTACGAATTGTGGGAGGCCATTGACAGGCTTTAGGTTAAAGTTGGAAGTGATGTGATTTACGTTTGTAAAACATCACTTGGATTGCCAGGAAGAGAACAGATTATGAAGGGCAAGCAGGAGACCTGTTGAGAAGGAAAATGTATCCCTCCAGATCCATTTGGCTTGGCCTGGACTAATGGGTTGCAATTCAGATAGAATTAAAAATATCTTTTGGGGCAGAGTTGATACCAGGAGGCATCAAGGAAAGCAAAGAAGCAAGAACAACCTGCAGATTGGAAAGTAAATAAATGGTTAATAGTAGCACCTTTAACTGAGCTTATGAAAACTAGGAGAACCCATTTGGCAGAAAAAACCAAGAGCTCTGCAGACAGGTGACATTTAAGATGCCTGTTAAGCACCAATCACTGAATAATCTCTTTAACATTCAGTGTACTGGGCAATCTACACAGCAAATTAAAAAAGCATAGCATCTCCATACTTTATAAGATCTAAATCCCATTCAGGATGGAAAACGGTGTACTCTGGCCTATTAAGTTCTTCTCACATTTTTGCTCATATAAATAATGTGATAGATATCTAGGAACATAAATTTTTATGTTGTCCATACTATTCTTACTATTTTCAACAAGTTGGGAAAAAAAAAAACTGTGACAGTCATTCCGTATTCAAGGCACACATCTAACCTAGTGCCCATGTAACTGCAGAGTCTGTTGGTGGTAAAGTGAACAGAAGGAGCTGGGGAGGCATCTGTGGGGGGGGGCCAAATGCCAGTCCTCTCACACTGCATCCCGGCTGCTGAGCACCGTGCATGGGAGGGAGTTCCTGCTGATGTCCTGCTTTCTCTCTCCACCCCTCACCTCTGACATGGCCCTGGGAATATGGCACCCTGGCACAGGAATACCTCCTACTACTGTCTTCAGAGTGGTCCAGTCTCCAACTATAAGGGGTTGACTAAAATAGTGTTCACGTCAAAGAAGTTTTGAATTTAAACAATGGTGGGGAGTAAATTATTGCTATGTTTGTCTGAATTATTATTGTAGGAAATTTGAAAGTTATGGTAAGGAAAATAAGCGTCATTCATGATATCCTTATACCCAAAGAGACACCCTTGAACTTTTGATGTGCTTTCTTCAAATATATCTATGTGTGTGTACACACACACACATATATATATATATATATATACACATATTTTTCTTTCCTAAAATTGGAGGTTTCTGCTTTTTTCACTTAAAAATATATGCATTTTTCCATATCATTACTTTTCTAAAACATGATTGTTAATGACTGCAATCATATGAATGTACATAATTTTTAACCATCCCCTATTAACAGAATTAAGATTCCTTCTCACATTTTTGCTCATAGAAATAATGTTGTGATAAACATCCTTAAACACAAATCTTTGTCTACAAATTTCATTCATTTAAAAATTTTAGTTTTCTTGATTTCTAGGAATTAAATAACTAGGTCAAGTGGTAAGAATTTTTTTAAGATTTTATTTATTTATTTGAGAGAGAGAGAACAAGGAGGGCATGAGCGGGTGGGAGGGACAGAGGGAGAGAGAGAAGCGGGCTGCCCGCCGAGCAAGGAGCCCCATGCAGGCTTGATCCCAGGACCCTGAGATCATGACCTGAGCTGAAGTTAAGTGTCTGCTTAACTGACTGAGCCACCCAGGCGCCCCAGAAGATAAGAATTTTAAGGCAAATTCCCTGCCACCAAAGTTGTACTAGTAATATGAGAAAAGCTGTTTGAAAATGTCTGTGTCCCCACAGCCATTATGTGAGTGGACATAAGATTTTCTCAATTTGGAAAAAAATAAAGAAAAATGGCATTTTGTTTATTTAAAGTTTTTGTGGTTTTCTTCTTTTCTAATTCTTTCTGAATGGGGTCTGCAGGTGTGCAATTGCTGTCTGTTTCTGGAATTATTTTTCATTGAAGGATAGTTGATAATACAATATTGTATTAGTTTTAGGTGTACAGCATAGTGATTCAGTATCTATATACATTGCAAAATGGTCACCACAGTAAGTCTAGTTACCATCTGTCACCATCCAGAGTCGTTACAGTATTATTGACTATATTCCCTGTGCTGTACTTTATATCCCCATGTCTTATTTCTTTTATAACTGGAACATTGCCCCTATTAATCCCCTTCAGCTCTTTCTTCCATCCTCTACCCCTCCCCTCTGGCAACCACCAGATCCTTCTCTGTGGCCATGAGTCTGTTTAAAGTTGTTTTGTTTTGTTTTTAATTACTGTCCAAATAAGCAAATCCATTGAGTCTGAACACTGTTTGTTTGTTTGTTTGTTTGTTTATGATGCAGAGCTTGATCCCATGACCCTGAGATCATGACCTGAGCCCAGAGCCAAAGCTGATGCTCAACCAATTGAGCCACCCAGGTGTCCCCGAACACCTTTTAGATGTCCTTTGGCTACTGTCACGAATTGCCATGTTGGTAATTTGACCATTATTATTTTAGGAAAGTTTATTATCGATTTATGAAGGCCGTTTATATAGAAATAAATGAGATACTTGGAAAGTGATGTCGTTGTAAATATTTCCCTAGTTTGTCACTTACCTTCTAATTTTCAATTTTGATTTTTAAATCCTAATTTTTGTGGGAATATTACATCAAATTTAATAGATATTTGGGCATCAGATCTGAGATCAAATCCTGGCTCTGCCTCTTACTAGCTGTGTCCTTTCAAATTGTTTAGCTTCTCTAAGGCTTAATCTCTGTACATTTTAAATTATAATAATTCTAATGTGATAAATCTGTGGCACAAAGTGAACACAATAATTATAATGGTAATCTTAACATTCGTGTCAGATATTACATACTCTTTACGTGGCTCCTCTGGTTTAAATCTCACAACAGCTGTCTTAGGAAGTCTTCTGATATCCAGGCATATTACTCATGATAGAAAATGCAAACACAGCCCTGGAGGAGTCCTGTAGTAAAGAAACCTGGTACACTCGGTTTATCCAAGCATCTGCCAAACTTCCTTAATCACAGAAATTCTTTTTCAGGTAGTACCACTAACATTACACAGTACTGGCATTTCAAGGACAAACTCCTTTTTATTTTTTTATTTTTTTAAGATTTTATTTATTTGAGAGAGAAAGAAAGCGAGAAGACAGAGCAGGAGCAGAGGGGGTGTGCAGAGGGAGAGGGAGAAGCAGACTTCCCACTGAGCAGGGAGCCCAAAGCAGACCATTCCAGGGTTCCAGGTCCATTCCAGGACCCTGAATGGACCCTGGGATCATGACCTGAGACGAAGACAGATGCTTAACTGATTGAGCCACCCAGGCACCCAAGAAACTTCTTTTTAAATTCTATTTTAGGGACAACTGGGTAGCTCAGTCAGTTAAGTGTCTGCCTTTGGCTCAGGTCACAATCCCAGGGTCCTGGATTTAGTCCAGCATGGGGCTCCTTGCTCAGCAGGGAGCCTGCTTCTCTCTCTGCCTGCTGCTCCCCCTGCTTGTGTTCTCTCATTCTCTCTCTCTCTCTCTCTCTCTGATAGATAGATAGATAGATAGATAGATAGATAGATAGATAGATAGATAAATAGATAAATAGATAAATAGATAGATAGATAAATAAATGAATAAATGAATGAATGAATGAATGAATGAATAAATAAATAAATAAATAAATAAATAAATATTTTCTTTTGAGATAATTGCAGATTCCCAGGCAGCTGTAAGACATAATACAGAAAAAGCCCATGTGCCCTTTACGCAATTTCCCCAATGGCAACATCTTGCAAAACCACAGGACAAGGTCACAAACAGGATAAGGACACCGATGCGGCCAAGACACAGAACATTACCCTCATGGCCGGCCAGGATCCATCTGTGACCTTCCACAGCTACCAGGCTTCTCTTTCACCCACCTCTGTGTTAGGCCAAACTTTTTTCCAGGGTGGCTGTACCACTTGCATTCCCACCAGCAGCTGTGTGGGATCCCGTGTGTCCGCAGCCTCACCAGTATTTGGTGTTGTCACTCCTCGTTTCTCTCAGACATCCCGGTGGGGGTGTGCCCACATTTCACTGTGGTTTTCGTTGACATTTTCTCATGGCAGATGACGTCGAACATCTTTGCATGTGCTTTTTTGCCATCTGAATATCTTCTTCAATGACATGTCTCTTCATGTCTTTTACCTACATCCTAACTGGATTTTTCAAACTCAAACCTCAAGTTCTTTGTACTCGATAGTAGCTTTTTGTCAGATATGCGACTTACAAATACGTCTCCCCGTCTGCAACAAATTGTCAACAGAGCCGTTCACAGAACAGAAGTGTTTGATGTTTCACAAAGTCCAACTTACCATCAACACCTTTCCTAGATTCGGGATTCTAGGTGGTTCTTTTCCTTCCGCTTTTAAGAGACTGATTGCTACTTTGTTTTGGCCTCTGTTATTTCTGATAAGAAATCTATTATTTTAACTGCTTTTTCCCTATACATAAGGTATTATTTTTCTCTAACTGATTTCAAGATTATTTCCTTTGTAGCTATCAGCGATGTAATTAGGATAGGTCTCAGCATGAATTTCTTTTGGGGTTATCCTTTTTGGGACTTGCTCATTTTTTGAATCTATAGGTTTATGTCCCTTGCCAAATTTGGAAGTTTGCAGCCATTATCTCTTGAGTACTTTTTCAGCCCCACTGTGATATTTTCTATTTATAATAAATATATATTTCCCTTCGCGTTCCCTTTCCTGGCATTGAGCTCCTAAAACTCTTGGAATTTCCTAAGTGATGGTAGCAATTAATGTGTCTTTGTTATGTTAATGAAGTGACTTTTGGAAAGGCCTAGGTTACCTGAGGTAGGGCGCTGGTTGTCAGTGGAGCTAACCATGGGATTAGAGGGTTGGAACTTTGAGCACCGCCAACTCCCCACCTCCTGGAAGGGAAGAGGAGCTGGAGATTGAGTTCAATGGGCAATGATTTAATCTATCATGTCTATGTAAAGAAACTTCCATAAAAACACGAAAAGACTGGGTTCGGAGAGCTTCCTGGTTGGACTCGTGAAGGTGTAGGGAGAGTGGCCCATTCAGAAAACATGGGAGCTCTGTGCCCTTTCCCACATACCTTGCCCTATGCATCTCTTCTATCTGGCTTTTCCTGAGTTATATCCTATTATAATAAACTGGTGACCCAGTAAATAAAATGCTTCTCTGAGTTCTGTGAGCTGTTCTAGCAAATTAATCGAACCCAGGGAGAAGGTCATGAGAATCTACAATCTATAGCCATAGGTCCACCAGAAGCACAGTGACAACCCGGACTTACTATTGCCTTCTCAAGTGGAGTCGGAGGACGGTCTTGTGAGACTGAGCCTTCAGCCTGAGGCATCTGACACTGTCTACCTGGAGATAGTTGAATCGTTGGACTTCTAGCTGGTATAGGAGAATTTCTTGGTGGCATGGGGAAAAAGTCCACACTTTGAAATCAGTGTCAGAAGTGTACCACCCTCTTTCTTTTCTCCTTCAGAAACTCTGATGATACAAATGTTCTGTCTTTTGTTAGAGTCTTGCAGGTCCCTGAGATTCTGTTCATTGCTTTTCAGTCTGTTTTCTTTTTACTGTTGAGATTGAATAATTTCTACTGTTCTATTTTTCAGTTCACTGACTCTTTTCTTTGTCCCCTGCAGTCGGGTGTGGAGCCCTTCCACTGAGTTTTCTATTTTAGTTATTGTTCAGCAATAAAATTTCCATTTGGTTCTTCTTTATATCTTCTTTTTTGCTTTTTTTGGGGGGGGGGGTTGGTTTGCAAGGGTTTTCAGGTTTTTTTGTTTGTTTCAACCATGCTTGTCATTGTTCTTTGAGGCATTTTTAACATGGCAAATCTTTGTCAGATAATTCTACCATTTGTCATCCCAGTGTTGCCTCTTTCATTCCATTATGATCTTTCTGATTCTTACCATGATGAGTGATTTTTCTGTCAAAACCTGGATATTATCACATGTTATGAGAGTCTGGATTTTATTTAACCTTGTATTTTCTGGCCCTGCTCCAGTATGGAAAGTCGGGGGTGCTGCCCCATCTGCCAGGGGAAGGTAGAAGTCCCCATTTCCCACTCAGCTTCCATTGACACTCAGGGAGGGGGCTCCCCATTACTTCTGGACAGAGATGGCAATTCCAGTCCCCCCCCACCCCCGTGTAGTTCCATTGACAACTCTAGTGGGGGTGGCCTCATACTACTGGCAACAGTGAGGGGCTGGCTGTTCACTTGGACTCCTCTGACATCATCCCCTCGGGGAGGAAGAGGGTGCCTTCTAACTGCCAGGTGGAGTGGTAGTCTGGGCTCTCTTGCATGGTCTCCATTGACACGAGAGTGGGGGATTGGTGCAGGGCAGCTCATTGCTTGACCTTCTCTGACACTTGACCCCAGAAGGGCATGAAGACGCCTCATTACAGCCTCTCAGAAGTTGAAGTCTAGGCTTTCCACACAGCTTCTACTGGTGGGAATGGGCCCCAGATTTTCCTGTGCTGTTGGCTGGAGGAGAGTGGTGATTGTCCAGAAGCTTTTTGTCATGCTAGGCTGACTATTTCCTGGTGCTTTGACTAGAGAGAGCAAGTTTTTGTGGGGATTCTTTGGGTACGCGTCTGTTGCTGTTTCCAAATGGCTGGCATCTTCAGCTCCAAATCTGGGATAGACAAAGCAAAAAGAAACCACAGGACACTCACCATCTTCCTCAGGTCCCATGGCTTCCTAGCTGGTTTGCCTTTTCTTTCCACCTTTCAGGGTTTTGTTTTATATGTAATGTCTAGCATCTTAGTTGTATTTATCAGAGGAGTAAAAAAAAAAAAAAAAACAAAACACAAAAAACCTATCTGCTCCATCTTTCCTGAAGCAGAAGCCTTTCAAAAAGGCACACTTTGAGAATGCTCTTTATCATGCTTTGCCATTGTGTTGGGACATGCCAACATGTTTGAAGCACTTTGTTACCTACAACTGACAAGGTGTCAAGGCTTGCAAATGATTTACTCTTTGATAGATTAAAGCAGATACAGGGTTATCTGAAATTCCAGTTCGTTTTTTTTCAGGATAACCAACCACTCCAAAACTGAGCAGCTTGAAACAGCCATTTATTTCCCTCGTGGCAGGTCAGAAATTTGGGCTGGGTTCCACTAGGACTTCTGTTCTTGACTGCTGCTTTCATGTGTCTGTGGTCTGATCTGAGTCAGCTAAAGCCCACCCCTTGGCTGGGCTCTCCCATATGTGGATGATAGGGCTGACTCAGGGCTGGCATGCATGGTCTTTCATCCTGCAGCAAGTTAGTGAGGACTGTTTGTATAGGGGAGTCCGGACAAGGAGAGAGCAGAAATGTAAGTGGCATCTGGAGGTCTAAGCATGGCTGTGGCACACAGTCACTTTCAGCTCACTCTAATGGCCAGAGCAAGGCACAAAGCCAGTTGAGATTCAAAGTGTAAAGGAAAGAGTCTCTTTGTGTTGATGAAACAGCAAAGTTACTTTACAAAGACTGTGGATTACATGGAGGAGTAGAGAACTGTGGCCAGTTTTTCCGTCTACCACATCCCTATAAAAATGTCTTCCCACTTGCATTTTCTAGCATGTTTTCTTGAGTAGGGAAAAAACCCTGGACAGTCATTTCTCATAACCCCTGGATAAACTCATGGGAAAATGTCACATATGACATTGTATGAGAGTCACTGGGGATAGCAGGAAACAGATGATAGCCAGTCAGGGTGATTGACCTAAAGTGCAAATCTGATCATGGCACTCATGAACTTAAGACTCCTAAATGACTTCCGAATGTCTACAAAGAATTCCAAACTCAGCATAATACATAAGGCCACCTGTGAGCTCACCAGTCTCCCTCCCACCTTCCACTCTACAGGTTAATATATGGATCTGAACACAGTTCCCTTACACCTCCTATGTTATTCCAGACTTTACTCTTTGTGCTATTTCTTCCACCTGTACTACCTTTCCCCACCAGCTCTTCAACCACCTTCTCTGTCTGACTAGCTCTCCCTCTTCCTTACAGGCTTAGCGTATGGGTCATGCCCTTGAGGTAGACTTCTCTGACCATCCCCTCCTCATAGGCTGGATTCTTTACTTTGTCTCTGCTCAAAATGTTCATTGTGCTAACAGAGTACTTATTATACTGAAATTGTCCATTTATAGGTCTGACTTCCCCACTAGACTATGAGTTCTTCCAAGAAAGAAAGTCCATTCTTATTTAACTTTGTAACTGCAGTTTTTAGCACAGTGCATATAATGTCGAATAAATAATACAGCAGATGCTGATGGTGCTGCCATCCATATCTCTGGGTCTTTCCCACTTTCCTCTGCTCTGGGTGTGACTTCCATCTGTTATTGGCTCACAGCGATTCTAGCTGTTCTTGAAATAATTCACTGTACTTGTTTCTTCAGATAAATAAGAGGTGGGGCAAAATATCTTCTTTTGAAGATGACCTAAAAAGAAATATAGTGATTTTTATATGCCTCATCCAGATAAAAATGAATTTTTAATGATCTGGGTTCAAATCGCCTTCTAATTCAATATCCAACCTAGACAAAGAACCCAACCTCTCAGTGACTTCCTCTGAAAAATGGAGCTAATATAACTGGGTTGTTGTGAGAATTAAATGCTGTAATCCTTGCAGACTGCCTAAGCACAGAAAACTGCTCTGTTTTTGTTCTCAGAAAGGTTATGGCTAGAAATTTGCATATCTATACATAATCTGGAAAGAGAATTTTGTGGAGGTCACACGGTCAACAATCTGAGGGTGTTTGTTGTAAACTTAGAAAAATGCCCTTATGCAGAGGCATAAAAAGGTTAACTTCCTACATTTCAGAGTGTCCAAGATCCAATGATCTTTGACCCTTTTGCAAGTTAAAAGGATTGAGTGAAAGGGAGCAATTGATTTCTAGAGATACGGTTTGTTGGAGTCCCTAAAGAAGTGTGTGTGTGTGTGTGTGTGTGTGTGTGTGTGTGTGTGTGTTTTGGGGGCGAGGAGGTTCTGTTTTAAAGAACTGGAAACTTGTCTGCTACATGCTTTGTACACAGGCTTTGTTGGATTAGCAGAACCTGGGAAAAATACAGTGACTGAAACCAGAACCACCAGTACGCTCTAGTATGCCATGGTTTTCAACCCTTTCTAAAAGCCTCTTATGTGAAACCTCTCCATGGGGGGAAAGGGAACTGGGAGACCTGAGTTCCAGACCCGACTACTCCACTCCCTGGCTGTATGTGACCTTGAACAAGTTCCAACCTCTCTGTTCTCAAGTCCCTCACTTATTTAAAATGCAGAGGCGGTGTGGTCCCTTCCATTCTATTAGCCATGATATTTGAAGTCTTCCTATCTACTTCTTCCAGAGCCCACTCCAGCTTCTCTGAGCAATGGGATCTCCACATTGTGCCCCCAACTTTGGCAAAGATTGTGCTTTTCCTTTAACCAAGGAGGAGTCAGAATTTTCAAAGTAACTAAATGATACTGTGTCTAGTATTGTAGAAGAGATTATAGGCTGTGTCTATCCAAAATTACACTGTGGTTTGGGAGAAACTTTCAGGGAAATAAACTTTGGGAGCTGCAGATAAGGAGCTAGTGCTAAGAATGCAAGGGGCAGGATCTCCATGAATAATAAGAATGTTCATATATAGGTAGCAATCAGCATTAATTATATTTAAGTCCACATCTCAGACACTTTCTTCTATAGCATGAGAATAGTGATCCTCAATTCTGATTCAGGATTCAAAATTCTAGAGGATCCCCCACCCCATGTACACACAGAAGCTTCAAATTCTAGTTGATGAGGGTAGGGCCTATAAGACTTTTGTACCTGGGGAATTCTGAAGTCAGTCAAGTTTGAGAATCCATATATTCAGACTGCTGATATGCCTCTCTGCTTCTTCCTTGAGGCAGACACTTCCATCTGCCCATCAAAAGCAAATAACAAAACCAAGATCCTTTTATCATTTACCTGACTAAATCGAGCTTTCAGTGACTGTCATTACTATTTCCATATTACCTCACCCTGACTTGGCACGTAACAAAGTTAATATTTATACTGTTTACAAAACAGGTCAATAAGCACTGGAACTATGGCACACAGAAGAGAATTTGCTGCCTCAGGAGTCTGTTTGAATCCTCTAATGGCAGTTCAGTGGTCTGCATGACAGAGTTCATGGACCTTGGACTAGCAAAGCTCCAAATTTTGCAAGTCCCAGATCATGGCTCTTAATCGTCAAGAATGTGACTGTTTACAAAAAAATAAATAAATAAATAAAGTTTAGGGGAGCAGGATAATATTGCTCCTCCTGAAGCTTGTTCCTGGCACTGGTAACCTTGTTTACTTGCTCTCCAAAAAGATTGGCATCCCCAGTTCCAGCACTGTGCTTCCAGCAGCTGTCCCCAAATGATTAATGCAAGTAGGCAGACAAACCTTGGCTCGTTTCTAAATTGGAGAACTACCTGCAAATTAATACACTAGCCTAACCTCTTTTGAGTGGGACTGATGAAGATTTTCTCAAACTGATGTCCATCTGATATCGCTGAGGGGCTAAGGCTGTACTTAACCCTAATTGGACCTATGACAGGGCTGGTTCAGTGACCTGTTTGCTTAACTTAGTCAACAAACCCTGATTTCCAAATAATACTCCTCAAAACGCTCTTCAGAGTGGACTTGGAAAGCAACCCGCCTCCCCCCGCTTTCTTCCCTGTCACAAAAGAAAATCAAGTGTCAGAAATGAAGAATTTCAATGAAGGGACCTACTGATTGGATTCTGCCTGTGCAGTGTTTTCAATCAGACTCCAAAGTTTGCTTTTTCTAAAACCCGTATCTCCCAATTTTGCGAGAGAGAGCTCGATAAATTATTTTAAAAGAAATAAAAATATTCATTCTATTTGCCTCAATAATTCCATTCCTAGTGCTTTAGAATCTTCCTTGTTTTCCTTTTGCATGCTAGAAGGAGGGAAGGCAAGAGAGAAAGGAGGGAGGGAGGGATGGAGGAAAGAAAGAAGATGTTACACATATAAATGTGCTTCAGACAATACAGGGATTAGTTAAGTAAATTGCAGTATATCAATTAGAGGGACTATTACAAAATTATAAACACTATAGAACAATGTAAAAATGCTGATGTTTATTTGAAAAAAGCAAAATACAACAATACGTCTATACTATGCATTATAAACTAGCAAGAACTATGGAAAATAAAAAGTTGATATTTGGTAGCTATGGAATCCTGACAGCTTTTATTTCTTTTCAAAATTTCTATTGATGCTATTCCAATACAGTTATGCATTCAAAAAGAAACATCTCTTTTTTGCAACTGTTTAGATGCTCTCTTATAAGTATAATCTAAAAGTAAAGTATACTCTAAAGAGTATAAACTCATTCTATCCTGTGAAGACTTGAAGCTTCTTAAAGATTTTATATATATATAATTTTTAATATTTATAATGGATAGAATGTATATATCATTATCCTTTGTTTGATAGATGAAGGCTCAGGGATGCTGGGACATGAATGGTTTGACCAAGGTTGTATCATTTATCAGTGACAAGCAGGAGTAGGAGGAAGAACACCATAAATCCCTAAGTGCTGAGATGAAATCCAACTTATAAGCTATACTTGAGTTTTCGAAGAGCCCAGTAGACTACCATAGTTGGTGAACACTGATTTTTTTTTTTTTTAAGCGCAGGGATTTGTATAGTAGAAGGGACTGATAGCCAGTCTTCCTGATTCTAGCCTCAACTTTGTCTAATATATCACACACATACAACTGTGAGAGGAATCTTGAAATAGAGCTTTCACGCTGTCATGCCCCTACTCAAGAACCAATAGTGACTACAAATTAATAGCTCAGACTCCAGATGCCGGTGTTCCGGGCCATCTGTAACTCCACCCTACTTCACCTAATCTTTTTGCTGAGAACTACCTGCAGTGTATCTCTCTCCTTTCCAGTCCAGCCAAATTCTAATACTTTCTGTGTGGTCGATAATTCCCAGCAAGAGTTCTTAAATTTTGTATTTTCATTTTCATGTTAATCTAAAAAACATTTATTTTCAAAAGTCTGGTTTCTTTGGGGGACCCCTGATCACTGAGTGCTGACATTAACCATCAGTGCCTGGATTCTCGGATGTACTTAGGACCACACTGGCAGCAAGGAGAACATCTTCCATTGTGATGGGCTGATGTGCAAAGAACAGAGACAGGACCAGAAAATAATGATCATGTGCTAGCACTGTGTAAAGGCCAGACGTCTCCGTGGACAATAGAAACAAAGGTTTCCTGGTAGTTGGGACTGAGCAGTATAGAGGGAGAGCTGAGTTGTCACATGGCACGCATGTACCAATCTGCCCAAAGCTTCCGTTGTGACATCCACCTTTCAGTGATGTAGGCATCAGTTTGTCTACTGTGAAGCACCATCTGTGTAAAAAAAAAAAAAAATTTACCTATTGAAACCACATATTACTGGTTTAGGAGTCTTGCTATTTAATTTGTAAATTTGCTTTGGTTTATAAGTGCTCAAATGCCTTTGGTTATTGTTCTAGTTACTATGGGTGAGTAACATGTTGAATTTAGTGGCTTAAAATAACATTTTATTATTCTCTCTTGGGGCTCTGGCAGTTGAGTAGGTTCAGCTAGGCAGATCTCACTCAGGACTTCTCACAGTTACTGTTGGCTGGTGGCTGGGGCTGGAATTATCCAAAGGCTCGCTCACATAACCGATGCCAGAGCTGGGAAGTCTCCAACAGCTGGAGC
Source organism: Potos flavus (assembly GCA_028534135.1). Classification (NCBI taxonomy): domain Eukaryota; kingdom Metazoa; phylum Chordata; class Mammalia; order Carnivora; family Procyonidae; genus Potos; species Potos flavus. The sequence continues at coordinate 48,195,984 of CM052887.1, forward strand.
TCTGTGGGCATGTATCTCTAACTCTGTATGATCTCCCCACATGGTCCCATGGTAGCTTCAAGGTAGCCTGACTTCTTATAAGGTAGCTCAGGGTCCTAAAGGGGATAGACAGACTGACAGATAATAGAGCGAATGACACACTATCTCACATTTTCTAATATAGTAGCAGATATCACCCAGTCTCCCTTCCACCACATTCTACTCATTAGAAGTGAGGCACCAAGATCAGCTCACATGTGAGGGAAGAAGTGTCCAGAATCACCACAGTTACACAGTTCCCTTCCCTTCCTATTTGCTTATCCAGATCCTGTCCTCCTTTGCAACCAGATTAAGAACTCCCCTGAAGACATCCCAGGGTTCTCCCAGCCTAAGTCATTTCTCTTTTAATAAAAATCCCGCAGCCTATTGTCTACACCATAGAGGTAAATCTTTCATTGTTCTGCCTCATATTTTGTTTCTGATGATGGAACAAAAATTGTAACAGGCATTATACATATATGATCTAACTAAATAAAATCCTTGTACCAGTTCTGTAAGGGATGTCTATTAACCCCATTTTATAGTTGAGTTCGTTGCCCAAGGTCACTTCAGCTGGACTGAGTCTATTTGACTCCTGAGCCTTTTCTCTTAAGCACTATGCTATGTGCTACTTCCTGTAATTTAAGTCATATTTGTGGGATATGACTGGGAAGCAGAAAGGCAAAAAAACAGGAAAGGGAAAGGGAACCCATAAAAGAGATACATGAAAGCAGTAAAGTCAGAGGAATGACCACAGTGACTGCTTCAGAGGTACCCTGGCACCCAGGTCAGCCACCACCCCCCCAACCATGCCAGTCTCTCCCCCTTTGAACGAGCAATCATAAAATGTGTCTGCATCTACAGTGACATTTGGAGGACAAAAGCACTTTGCAAATGTAAATGCAAAATATGCAGAGTAACCATTCAAAGATGAAAGGTGAGTGGAGAAGCTGAACTCTCTGGCTGAAGTGACTACCACTGATTTATTGCTAAGTTCAGGCAGACCATAAACCCAACACCCATTCCAGTGCACACACAATATGGCCTATCACTCATCACATTTGGTACAATCAATTTAATGCCGTCATTTAAATATCCCACTGAAAGAGGCTCTCTGGAAATGGGACAGACTTTCACTGTTATCCTCAGCAAATGAATTCCCATAATATGCAGGACTGTTTCTGGACGTTTGCAACAATTTAAATAAGAACCGATAAATAAATTCCATATGAATTTATCGCTGCTAGAATGCTTTACATCACCAGGGGTACTGCAAATTTGCTTTTCATTAACCTAATGAGCAGAATTCAATAGTCAAACAGGACTTGGAAAGTGCCTGCCACTTAGGTGAGGCACCAGAACTCTTCCCCTTGGACTCTGAGGCCAGTCCATTAGTAAGATTACACAATGATGAAAATGTATTTAAGTGTCTAGTTATGTCTCCAGTTATATTTATGACATGCGAACTGTGTTGTCCTGCCAGAAACCTGAGAGCTGGTCAGTTTGTGACTGCCAGGGAGCTAAATTTAAAAGTGATTTTTAACCAAAATTATTAAGAGAGACCAAGAGGGGTAAAGTAAAATTAAGTTGAGGACTGAAGAAATACAGTATAATGGTTGAGAGGGCAACTTTTTGGGCATCTCTCTCTGCCACTGACTAAGCCCATGACCTGGAACAACTAACAATACTTCTCTAAACCCAAGTCTCCTCATTGGAAAATTAAAGATAATAATAACAGAGTTGTTTTCAAAATTAAATGTCTGTAAAAGTGCTTAGAACAGTGCCAACTCACAAAGTAAATCTTCAATAAATTATTGTTAATACCGTCATCAGGGAATAAATAAAAATGACATTTCTTCTATCTTCACTTGGCAACAATGAGTTTATTTAACCTTTTGTGATTTAAAAATCCCTCTAAGACGCTGATGCAAAACCATGGTCTACTTCTCCAGACAAGTGTACGTGTATATACACTCAAAACTGCAATTTCAGAGGTTCAGAGACTCCCTGAAGTCTGAAGAGCTCTGGCCTCCTCTATCTCCCATTCTCTCTTACTGTCATTTTCAAGTTGTGTGGCTATCCATATTTTACAGCTATTTAATTAGTCTTTAATGCCTGCTTCTGGAAGTAAAAAAAACCAACTCTAAAACTGTCAGTGTTTAAGATCTGAGAAAATTTAAGATCAAGGTAATCAGTCAGTTAAAAAATTATAGGCAACTCAAAAATAGGAAAATAACATGATTGAAAAATGAGCCAAATAGACATTTCACCAAAGAAGACCTAAAGATGGCAAATAAGTATATGAAAAGATGTACCACATCATATGTCATCAGAAAATGCAAAATAAGAAAGCAATGAGATACCACTGCACCCCTATTTGAAAAGCCAAAATCCAGAATACTGACAATACTAAATGCTGACAAGGACGTGGAGCAACAGGAATGCTCATTGACGGCTGGGGGAATACAAAATGGTACAGCTACTTTGGAAGACAGTTTGGCAGTTTCTTACAAAACTCTTGCAATACTCTTACCGTATGATCCAGCAATCACATTCATTGGTATTTACCCAAAGGAGCTATAAATTTATGTCCACAGAAGAACCTACCCATGGATATTTATAGCAGCTTATTCATGATTGCCAAAACCTGAAAGCAACCAAGATGCCCTCTGGTAGGTGAATGGATAAATAACCTGTGATGCATCGAGACAATGGAACACTATTCAGTGCTAAAAGGAAATGAACTATCAAACCATGAAAAGACATGGAGGAAACTTAAAGGCATATTACTCAGTGAAAGAAGCCAACCTGAAAAGGCTGTATACTGTATGGTTCCAACTGCCTGTCTTCTGGAAAATATAAAATTATGGAAACAGTAAAAAGATTAATCGTTTCCAGGGGTTAGGGAGGAGAGAGGTGTGACTAGGCAGAGCACAGAGGATTTTTAGGATAGGGAAACTACTCTATGTGACACACAGAGTAATGGTGATTGCACATCATTATACATTTATCCAAACCCATAGAATGTACAATGCCAAGTGCACTATGGAAAACCTTGGACTTTGGGATATAATGATGTGTCAGGGTAGATTCGTCAATTATAACCAATCTAGCACTTTGGTGTGGGATGTTGCTAATGAAGGAGGCCTAGTATGAATAGGTGAAGGGAGAACATGGGAAGTCTCTGTACCTTCTCTCAATTTTGCTATGAACCTAAAACTTCTGTAAAGAGTAAAGCCTGTTTTTGAAAAATTACAGGCTGTTTAAAGTTCATTAGCCCTTTTCCTAAAGAGTGATTTTCAGTTGATAGTATAGAACTCAGAACACATTAGCTCTTAGTAACTGTATTAAAGATGACAGTTCCATTACCAGGACAGTGCTCAGAACATATTTAGCCTCTGAGGTTGGTACCGAACTCATTATCTTCAACAAACCTAATTTTCATCCTGCATTTCTGATCTTGAATTGTTGGGTCAAACATTAATTTATTTACCCATTCAGCAATTGTAGTAGGTCCTGGCAAGGTATAAAAGAACAAATCAGACCCTACCCTCAGAAGCTTAAAGTCTACAGGAGAAAGATAGCTAAACAAAGAAAGGATTAGGGTGGAGGCTATAATGAAAATATATACCAAGTGTTGGGTAGTGGGATAAGTTGCATGATTTTTCCCTGGTGGTCAATCTCTCTGTCCTTCTCTAAAAGAAGTAAACTCCCTACATCATTGATGTTGGGCTTGGCCATGCAGCTTGCTTTAGCCAAGTTTTTTGTTTTTTTTTTTTAAAGCTTTGATATTTTTTATTACGTATTGTAGTACGGGGTTCATAGAATGTTTCCCAATGTCCTCTACTAAATACATTGCTGAATGAAGCACTGCAAGATACCTGGTGGTCTCCCACATGAGTCTAACTTTTGTCAATACCCATAGAGTTACAAAAGAAATCTGCAAAAGGCAGTGAAATGGAGACGGCCAATCACTGTGGCCAGCGGGGCTCTTGACGCTGAACGATGACATTGTCTTCTCCAGGGGCTGATCCACGTCCATGGCTGACAGCCCAGAGAAAGCTGGGACCCAAATTTGTACAGAGGTAAAGCCGAGTGGAGAGAAAACAACTCCAGACAACCTAGAAGTCTTTAACCACTGTTTATTCCTGGGGTTTAGCTCTTCAGCTATATACACGGGAAAATGTAATTTTTCTTTTGGGGATTACAGAATTCATGTCCTTTTGACCAGGCATAGCTAGAAGCATATGCAAATGTTTTCCCATAATGATTGAAGTCCCACGCTGGTATCGATTGCTTTAACTGTTTGTGAAGTTTTTAGTTTCGTTCTGGCATTTTTGTCCCAAAAGCTGAATCTATCATCAGATTCCACAGTCACGGGGGTGCCAGGAACACGATGGAATGTGATTCCATTTACTGCGTAGATGTCCTAAAATGTGAGCGAGCATGATGTATGTCATAAGTGAGCGGAAGCTTTAAATGCAACCACATGTTTCAGCCTGGCCTCCAGCTTGCACTTCTGATCTCTGCCACGAGCAAAGCATGCCCTAGGCAACAGCTGCTCCTTCAGTCCAGGCCCGTAAGAAGAGTCATCTGTTGCAAACCCCCAGTTAACCTACTGCCTGGTGCAGACCTACAGCTCATCCCTCTGCACTCATGTCAATAAGAAAGAGATGAATGTTTGTCATTCTGATTTGGAGTTGTTACTGCAGCAAAACCAGACTGATACTGGTGGGCTTAAAGGAGAGTATACCTATTTCTACCTGGGTATCTGAGAAAAGAGTATGACCAAAAAAAGAGATTTTGAAAAGCTCGGGATGATAGTAGGTTTGGTATGGAGATTGGTACAGGTTTTGGAGCAACGTACAGAGATCAGGACATCCGGATTGGTAATGAAGGGCCTAGAATAGCATGCTAAGGGATTTGTACCATATTCTGTAACATAGGACCTTTGAAATAACTTTTAAGAAGCGGAGGAAAAGGGGCCAAGTTTTGCATTTCAAAAAATTATTTAATTTACACTGTGGTTGTGGAGAAGATGTATAGATGTAAGGTCAGTAACAAAGATATTTGTTAGATGATTAAAATAGTCCAGGTAGGATGCTTGAAGCTTTGCAGCAGGACTGTCACATGTGCAACATAGCAACCTGAGCAGACCTGGAGGACAGGTAGGGTTGTGATGTGGGGCGTCATAGGGGGAACAATTTCAAGGACTAGGACACTGACACAGTATGGGAAGTGAGATAAAGAGAGGAATGAAAATGGCTCCCGGATTTCTGCCTTGAATGATAGGATAGATGGTAACACCACTAAGCAGAGTAAGACAAGAGAATGCCAAGGGAGAGGAAAAGGAAAGATAAATCATGGAGCCTTGGACAGCCTGTGCTGAGGTGCCTTGGGATGCCCAGGTAGATGTGCCAACAAAGAAGTCTGAATTGGAAGGCCTGCTGTGGAGTGAAGAGGGTTATCCAAGGAATGGCCCCTGAGAGGAACTAAGGGAGGCAGGGAGAAGCTGAGAGTGAGAACCCCACAGAGGACACAGAGATGGACCGCTTAGAGACATGGGAGCAAAACTAAGAGGCCGGCACCATAGGAAGGGGTGTGGGCATGAATGCACTGAATCTCCTCTTTGCTCAAACCCAAGGTGGCAAAAGTCTCCCTCCAAACTGGGATATAAGGTAGCCTTCTAGACTAACGGTGATGACGCTTCACTAGCCATAGCTACTAAAAACCATGGACAGAGGGTGCCATCTTGCCATTCCATCAAGCAGCCCGCTGACAATCACCTAAATTGAATGAATGAATGAATGAATGAGAGGTGGCCAACACAGTACAATGGAAAGGGGATATGTCCACTTTCTTGCACAAAGAATCCTTGACTCTGCCATGGTCTATGTGCATTTAAAATGCAGTTTGGGGGGGAGCACCAGGGTGGCTCAGTCAGCTGAGCGTCTGCCTTTGCCTCAGGTCATGATCTCAGGGTCCTGGGATGGAGCCCCATGTTGGGCTCCCTGCACAGCGGAGAGCCTGCTGCTCCCCCTCTCTCTGCCCCTCCCCTGCTCCTGTGTGCTCCCTCTCTCTCTCTCAAATAAACAAGTAAAATATTTAAAAATAATAAAATGCAGTTTAGAAGTCAGGTTTTCACATGCCAGGGACTTCATCTTACGCAGTGCAGGAGGAGGAACTTGAGGCTGCTAACTAAAAACAAGGAATTAGCCTGTCACTGATTCCCAGCATGTTAGAGGGGGCAAGCCCAGCCTGGAGTCAACAACAATTGGTTCAGTTATTTAAATACATGACCTTGCCCAAGTCCTTTCATTCATTTATTCGTTAATGTTTTCTCAGGGCCTACATTGTGCCAGATGTGCTAGCAGTTGGGGATACAGTAGTGAGGAATTTGACTAGTTCGCCCTCATGGAATGCTGTTCTGGTAGGAGAGATGGGCATTAGTCACATAAATCAACTGATAATGGCTATCTCTGATAGTGATATTAAGGAAGTAAATAGGGATACGAGATAAGCCAGTGGCTTGCTCGAATCACCTGGAGGGCTTGTTAAAACACAGATGTGGGGGGGGGGAGTGTCAACGATCTGGGGTGGGGCCTGAAAATGTGCATTTCTCACAAGTTAATGGGGTTGCTGACAGTGCAGGGACTGTACTTTGAAAACCAGTGAGATTTTAGGAGGGTTTTTAGATAACAAATAACACCTCTGTGGGCTTTGTTGCATCCCAGGTACTAATTTAAATGATTTGCTTATGTTAACCCATTTAATCCTTATAACAACTTTCTGCGGGAGAACTGATTGGGTGTGCCCATTTTAGAGATAGGGAAACAGAGATGTTAAGCGTGGTGCCCAGGTCTTAGAGCTGTTAGGTGGAGGTGCTGTGATTCAGCCCAGCAGCAGGGCCTAACTGCTGTCCCTCAGTGGGGGTCTGGGTGCATGTGCTTAGCAGGGGAGGGCCAGCCCTTCTGAGCAGGCGGAGTTTGAGCTGAGACCTGTAGAATCAGAAGGAGGAGCGCTGCAAAGAGCTGGGAGGAGAGCCTTCCCTGGCGGAGGAAATAACAAAGGCGCAGAGCAGAGCTTGAAGTAGCTAAAGGGGAGTAAAGCAGTCGTGTGGCTAAAGTTAGAAAAAAACGAAAGCAATGTGACAAAGGGTTGGAGGATTAGGCAGAGGACAGGATCAAAAGAACCGCTGTAGGCTACAATAAGAAATTTGTGTTTTATTTTACAAGCAACAGGAAGTAAAGAAATAATTTTTAGAGTTAAGCCTTTTATTCTGAGAAATAAATGTCAATTCACATGTAGTTATAAGAAATAATACAGAGGTCCTGCATGCGCTTTACCCAGTTTCCCCCAAATGGTGACATCTTGTGAATCTATTGAATGTTATCACAACCAGGATATTATTGTCTTAAAGAAAGTCAGGGTAAACATTTCAGTGCCCGCCAAGATTCCTCATGTTGCTCTAAATAGCTACACTCACTTCCCACTCCCCGTCCCCTGCTCCCCCTCCATGTTTGACTCCTGGCAAGCACTAGTCTATAATTGACGTTTATAGTTTTGTCATTTCAAGAAAGTGACATAAATGGAATCATACCGTGTGTAGCTTTTTGGGATCGCCTTTTGTCACGCAGCATAATTCTCTAAAGAGTCATTCACTTTGCTGTGTGCCATCAGTAGTTTATTACTTTTTATTGCTCAGTAATACTCGTGGTAGGATGGACCGCAGTTTCAACTGTCACCCATTGAAGGACAGCTGGTGTTTCCAACTTAGGGCTTTTGCAAATGAAGCTGCTACAAACACTCATGGATACGTTTTTATATGTCTTCCTTTTGCTGGGATAAATGCTCAGGAGTGCAATTAATAAATCACAAGATAGTTACATAGTTTTTTAAGAAACCGCATTCCTGTTTCCCAGGGTGGCTGTACGAGGGTACCTTCCCACTACCAAATGTATGAGTAATTTCACCTCTCTGCATCCTAGCCAGAATTTGGTAGTGTCACTATTTTTTTTTTTTTTTTAAAGCATTCTGATAGGTACATACAGACATTTCATTGTGTGGTGTGTTTGTTTTTTGGTTTTTTTTTTAAGATTTTTATTTATTCACTTGTCAGAGCACAAGTAGGGGGAGAGGCAGGCAGAGCCACCCATGTGCCCCTTCATTGTGGTTTTAATGACATTTTAATAGCTGACGATAGTGAACGTCTTTCCATATGCCTATTGGCCACCTCTCTATCTTCTTCAGAGAAATGTCGCTTCATGTCTTTTGCCCACATTCTGATTGATTTATTGATTTTTTAACTCTTGAGTTTTGAGAGTACTTTATATATTCTAGATCCTGTGCCTTTGTCAGATACGTGGTTCACAAGTATGTTTCCTATCTGTTGTTTGTCTTTCATCTTTTAATAGAATCTTTCACGAAGCAGAACTTCTTAATTTTGATAAAATCCAGTTTATCAGTTTTCCCTTCATGGATTATGACTCTTTGGCCTAAGAGCTTAAAGATTTTCTCCTATTTTTTTTAACCATAATTTGATGTTTCGCATTTAAGTCTGTTGTTCATTTTGAATTAATTTTTGTGTAAGGACCGAGGTTTATGGTGAGGCTCATTTTTTTGCTCATGGATGTCCAATTGCTCCATTTGTTGAAACATCCATCTTTCTTCCATCGAATTGCTTTTGTACATCTGTCATAAGTCATTTGAATATATTCATGTGAATGTATTCCTGGGTTCTCTGTTCTGTTCCATAAATCTATGTGTTTATCCCTTTAGCGGTACCACATAGTCTTGATTCAAGGACCTATCTAACCAGTCTTGAAATCAGGTAGGTTGGTTCCTCCCACAATATTCTTCTTTTTTCAAAATTATTTTAACTCTTTTATCTTTTTAAATTTTTCATGTAAATTTTTGAAAAATCTTTTCTATCTCTACAAAAGAATCTTGCTTCAGTTTTGGTAGAAATTGGGTAAAACCTGTATAATAATCTGGGGAGAACTCATATTTTTAATATGCTGAATCTTCCAATCTATAAACACCATAAAACTGTCCCTCTATTTTTTTTTATTTTTTTCATTAGCATTTTGTAGTCTTTACCATACAAGTCCTAAACATGTTTTCTTAGATTTATAGCTGAGTATTTTATTTTTGTTTTTAAGCAATTATAAATGGCATTGGAATTTAAATTTCAGTGACCACTGATTCATTGGTAGTAGATCGAAATAACAGTTGATTCCTGAATGCTTACCTTGTATCTTGCAACATTGTCAAACTCACTTATTAGTTCTAGGAAGTTGTTTTTGTAGATTTCTTGGGATGTTCTAAGTAGACTATCATGTCATCTGCAAATAGTACCAGTTTTTTCTTTCCATTCGTATGACTTCTGTTTCCTTCTCTTGCCTTACTGCACTAGCTAGAACTTCCAGCACTATGCTGAATAAGAGTGGTGAATGCAGACATCTTTATTTAGCTCCTGAACATAGGGAGAAAGCATTCAGCTCTTCACCATCAAGTATGATATTAGCTGTCGATTTTTTGGTAAGTACTCTTTATCATGTTGATGTAGTTCTCTTCTGTTCCAATTTTTCCTAGAGTTTTTTTTTTTTTTTTTTTATTCATCAATGGCATGGAATACATTTCTACATTGAAGGATGTGATCATGTGATTTTCCTGCATTAGCCTGTTAATACAGTTGATTACATTGGTTTAGTTTAAAATATTGAATCAGCCCTGTGCCCTACGATAAATCTCATTTGGTCATGGTATATAATTCTTTTATATGTTGCTAAATTCTATTTGCTAATGTTTTGTTAAGGATTTTTGTGTCTATATTCATGAGGGATATTGGTCCATAATTTTCCTTTTTTTATGCTATCCTTGGTTTTGATATTGAAGTCATACTAGCTTTAAAAAATGAATCGGGAAGTTTTTCGTTCTATATTCTGAAAGAGATTGTGTAGAATTGATTGTTAATTATTCTTTCCACCTATGGCAAAATTCTCCAGTGAAACCATCTAGGCCTAGAGATTTTGTCTTAGGGGGGTTTTAAATTATAGTTCATTTCCTTAATAAGTATAGAACTATTCAAATTATCAACTTCACGTTGAGTAAGTTGTGGTAGTTTGTGGTTTTTGAGGAATTGGTTAATTTTGTCTAAGTTGTCAAATTTATGTGTGTACAGTTTTTCATAATATTCCCTTATTATCCTTTAGGTTTCCTTCCTGATATTGGTAATTGGTTTTTTCTCTCTTTTGGTTGATTTTTCTAAAAAGTTGATCAATTTTATTGATCTCTTCGAAGAGCCAGTTCTTTCATTGATTCATTGATTTTTTTTTTTGTTTCATTGATTTTTCACTATTTATTTTCAATGTCCTCAATTTCTACTCTAATCTGTATTATTTTATTCTTTCTGCTTTCTTTGGGCTTCTTTTGCTTTTCTTTTTCTACATTCTTGAGGTGGGAACTTATATAATGTATTTGAAACTTTTTTTTTTAATGCATGCATTTAGTGTTGTAAACTTCCTTCTCGAAATGGCTTTAGCTATGTCCCACAAGTTTTTACATGTTGTATTTTCATTTTCATTCAGTTCAATGTATTTTTTAAAATTTCTCTTGAGACTTTATCTTTGACCCATGGATTACTTAAAAATGTGTATTTAGGGGCACCTGGGTGGCTCAGTGGGTTAAAGCCTCTGCCTTCAGCTTAGGTCATGATCTCAGGGTCCTGGGATCAAGCCCCGCATCGGGCTCTCTGCTCAGCGGGGAGCGTGCTTCCCCCTCTCTCTCTGCCTGCCTCTCTGCCTACTTGTGATCTCTCTCTCTCTGTCAAATAAATAAATAAAAATCTTTTTTAAAAATGCGTATTTAGTTTCCACATATTTAGAGTGTTTTCCTGCTACCTTTCTTATTGATTTCTATTTTGATTCCCATGTGATCAAGAAACACACTCTGTATGATTTCAACTATTTTAAATTTGTTAAGATTTGTTTTATGATCCAAGATATGATTTATCTTTGCATATGTCCCTTGGATACTGCTGTTGTTGGGTGGAGTGTCTTGTAAATGTTGCTTCGATCCTGTTGCTTGATAGTGTTGTTAGGACTCTTCTGTAACCACACTGATTCTCTGTCTGGTTATCCTATCTGTGCTGAAAGGCATAGTGAAGTCTCCAACTGTAATTGTGAATTTGTCTGTTTCTCCTCTCAGTCCTGTCAATTGTTGTTTCATAGATTTTACAGATCTGTTGTTTGGTGCATACATACTTAGGATTGCTGTGTCTTCTTGATAGGTTGACCCTTTTATCATTATATGATATCCCTCTCTGTCTCTGGTAATTTTCTTTGCTTTGAAATTGACTTTATCTGATATTAATATAGCCACACCTGCTTTCTTTTGACTAATGTTTTCATGACATATCTTTTTCAATACTTGTCCTTATTTTTATATTTGAAATGAGTTTCTTATAGACAGCATATGTTGGGTTATGGTTTTTAATATACTCTATCTCTGTCTTTCAATTTGTGTATTTAGACTGCTTGCATATATATGTGTGTGTATATATATATATATATATTTTAGATCGCTTGCTTTTAATGGGATTATTGACATATTAGGACTTTAGTTGTCCACCCTAGGAGAAGGGGGTACTTCTTGTTACTGCTGCATGGGAATGGGAGTTCCTACTCCCTAGGTAGTCTCCACTGACATTGCAGAAAGAGTGGGCCTCAGTACTGGCCAATGGGGGTCAAAGTCCTGACTCCCTACTTGGCCTCCTCTGGCATCACCCCAGCGGGAAAAGTAAGCTGCCTCGTTACAGCCTCGTGAGGTTGGAAGTCCAGGCTCCTGCTTGGCTTTTGCCGGTGTGAGTGGGGTAGAGTCACAGTGTTGTTTCTGTGGTGTTTGGCTGGAGTGAAGTAGTTACTGTCTAACAGTTTTTGTCTTGATAGACTATCCTTTTCCTGATTCTTTTACTAGAAAGAGCAGGGTTTTCTTGGGACTTCTTTTTGTCTGCTCCTATTGTTGGCATTTCCACATGCCAGCTCCAAGTCTGCAATAAATGGGACAAAAGGAAAACCCAAGAAAGTAACCACAAGTTGGGTCCTTAGGTCCTGAGGGTCTTGGCCAATCTGCTTTCTTCTCTCCACCTTTCAGAGTCTTTTTATGTTAGTTTTGTATATGATGTCCAGGCATTTTAATTGTGTTTGTGTATTACTCATGTTTTTAATTTTCTGTACATTAAGATGTTTTGACATTTTTTTTTTTAAGATTTTGTTTATTTATTTGTTTGTCAGAGAGAGAGAGACAGCGCACAAGCAGGGGGAATGGCAGGCAGAGGGAGAAGCAGACTCCCCGCTGAGCAGGGAGCCCAATGTGGGACTAGATCCCAGGACCCTGAGATCCTGACCTGAGCCGAAGGCAGACGTTTAGCTGACCGAGCCACCCAGGCGTCCCAAGATGTTTTGACATTGTAAAAAAGCCTTTCTAGTCCCTCCATGACTATTCAGTTCTTAGAGATAGCAAAAGACTCAACCATGAGCATGCCTTTGTAATGTAAACTAACAAATCCAGAGCCATATCTCCCATCTGTCCTGTGCACCCCAGGAGGCAATATTTCTCTGCCTTAATCATCCCAGGGCCAGGTGCCAGACAATTAGAGACTATCCCTATAACCCAAAGTCCACTGAAATTATTCAAACTAGCCAATCCTAAACTGTTTATCCTGCCCTGCCTTGCCTCTGGCAGGAAACCCCAGTAAAGTCTTCTGGCCTAGGCTCTCCCCTTACTTCTACTTGTTTCCTGACCAAAACCCAGTGTTCCTTCTTTGGCCTTGTGTGGCAAGCGCTCTTTTTCCTATATCATCCATTTTTAAATCTCTACCTGATCATCTCATCAGTATGCAAACACGTTATTTTCCCACCTTAAAAAAAAAAATCTCTCAGGTACACTCTAATGTTTTTCTCACCTTTGTACAAAACATCTCAAAGAAACTGCCTTTAGTCTCCTCCTTTATTCTCAAACCCACTCCACTCAGGCTTTCCCCAACAATTCATGAAAGCTGTTCTTGTCAAGTCACCAATGACCTCATTGTTGCTAAAGCCGATGATCAGTTTTAAGTTCCTACCTTATTTGATAATCAGTAACAGTGACTCTCTCGTTGTTCAGACACTTTCTTCATTTGGCTTCCAAGTCACCTCAGCTTCTTGGTTGTCTTCCTTCTTCATCAGCTGCATTTTTCTCAGTCTCCTCTGCTGAGTCCTCTTCTCCCCAACTTATTAAAGCAGCAACACATCAGTTCTAGGACTTAGTCTTTTTTCCTCTAACAGAACTCACCCTTTTAGTGATCTCATGCAATCTCATGGCTTCAAATACCATCTCGAGACCATGACTCACAAATTTTTCTCCACTGTACAGACCTGTCAACTGAATTCTCGACTCATGAGTTCCGCTGCTTACTCAACATCATCTCTTAAATGTTTTAGTAGGTATTTAAAAATTCAACTAAAACTGAGATGTCCATCCCATTCCATAAGTCTGATTTGTACTGAGCCTTTCTCATCTTAGCTGATGGCAACTCCAGCCCATCTCCACTATCACCTAGGCCCTTCATGTCTTTTCTCAGATGTCACCTTCTCATTGAAACCTATCCTGATCACACTTTAAAACTGCAACCCTCACTTCTGATCAATCTTACCCTTCTTTATAATTTTTCCTTTTCTCCCCATAGAGCATACATCATCCTCAAACATACAAGTAATTCACTTATTTCCATGATTATTATATTTCTGCCCTCCACAAAAACAAGGGTCTTTGCTCTAGTCACTAGTGTGTCCCAACGCTGTTTGCTTTGTTCACTGTTTCTTGTCTCTATGTGCACCTAGAAGCATTCATAGCACATAATATGTGTTCAGTAAATATTTGGTTACTGAGCAAATCTTGCTTATGTTTTAAAAAAAAGCAAAAACAAAACACTTCTCTGGATGCTGCGGGGATGTGGACTGATGGGGTTGGGAAGAGATCATTTATCAGGAATGTTTTCACCTGAAAATAATAAGAAAATAATATGACTATTTGGGATTAAAGAAATAAAAGTTATTGTTCACTCAGAAAATGATATCTGAAGGTGTTGTTTTTGTATCTAGTATATCAGAGCTAATGTCTCTGTGATGCTGGTGCCATTTCTCTTATACTCAAATGGATGCAGCATCTTCATCCATAAAAACAAAACAAAACAAAACAAAAAAAACCTAAATTCTAGGCCAGGAGAAGGAGAAAGGCAGATGAGGTGTTATTGGCCATCAGGGTGAAGTTTAGGCAAAGGTAGAGATGGAAAAATGCAAACAGACTTAAGATATATTTTTGTTATGGATTGGGGAGGTAGTAAAGAAAAAAGGAGTACTTATTTGTTTTTAATGAGCAATTATATGAATGGTAGAACCATTTATGAAAGTCGTTCAAATCAGGGAGAAAGAGATCTGGAGAGAAAAATAAAAATCAAGGTCTCCAGTTTGCACATACAAATTTGGGGATGCTTGCCCATCATCTAAGTATAGATACCAAGTAAGCAGTTGGATATGCAAGTCTAGCAGCAATGGGAGAATTTGAGGCTGGAGATACATACTGGAGAGCTACAAGCACATGAATAGTATTTAAAGCCATTGACTGGATGAGATCACCAGGGAGTGTAGATGGAGAATGTCCAAAATTGAGCCATGGATGAAGGGGGAAGGAGAAAGAAATAGTAAAAAGGCTGAGAAGGAGAAGAAAGGGAAAAATTGGGAAAATGTTGTGTCATTGAAACGAGAGCAGAACATTTTAAGAAAATTAACCTTTTTCAAGCCCCTGTCTCCTCATCTGTAAAATGAAGTGAATCACAGTAGCTGTCTCCCAGCGTGTTCTTGAGGATGAAATGCTACAACATCTGTAAATGACTGGCATGCTGACTCACTGTGACAGGCACACAATCAGGGTCTGAACCCCTCCCCTTTGGGTAGTTTCCTAGGCCATGTTACCAGACCCATGGGAAGAGAGAATATTCGAGAGAACCTTCTTATATTGCGACAGTGTTGGTAATGTTGACTCAGAATGGTAAATAACCACTCGTCTGGGAAAATATTTATGCAGGATGAATAGAACAAATACTGATTTTGTTTTATCCTGGTATCCATGTAACTCAAGGGCAAGGGAGACTCAGTACACGAATTTTAGAAAGAGTAAATGTGGTGCCACATTTTTTCCAGTCTATATTAGTAATGAATGAATTAACGCTTGCTTGATGAATAAATGAATGAACAGATCCCATAAAGGGAAATGATGTAATGTCTATTCCAGGGCAGCGTTACATGTCTGTGAGTGTATGTGTGTGTTAATTATCTTAAGGTGGTTGACATAGTTGGTTCCATAATGGTGTTATAAAGTGACACCTTTTTTCTCTAATACCACACACTGAACTACTGCCCACCCAGCAGTGGCTCAGTGGTGAGCCCATCACCACTACAGGAAACAAAAACTCAACTCAAAAGAGATAAACCCTACCCTCTGGAGAGTGGATATAGAATGTGCATTCTCTTTATATATTAAGGCCAAGGTTAGCTGCTGGGACCTCTTCGTGTAGTTATACCTGCGAGTGTATTTGTGGATGTGTCTACCTGCCTGGGCAAGCAAGGCAAATTCATGTCCTTGGACAAAGGAGTGCAAGCCCACTTGATACCAGGAAAGACTGATTCACTTAGAGTCAAGTGAATGGAAATCAGAGTGAAAAAAAAATCAAAGGACTGTAACTTGAAATAAGAACAGTATTGGGGTTGTTTTATTTATAGTGGTTCTGAGTTCTTACAGTCAGGCATGTTTTACTTAGGGCGCCTGAGTGGCTCAGTCAGTTAAGCCTCCTGTTGAGCCTCAGACACTTGATTTTAGCTCAGGTCATGATCTCAGGGTCGTGAGATCGAGCCCTGCATCCAGCTCCGTACTCAGCACAGAATCTGCTTGAGATTCCCTCTCTCTCCCTCTGCCCCTCCCCCTGCTCTCATGCTTTCTCTCCCTAAACATAAATAAATAAAATAAATCTTCAAAAAAACATTTTTTTCTCATCTCTTGGTGGCATTTTGCACTTTTTTTTTTCCTTTTTGCTCTCTTTTTGCAGCTTGCTTAGAAACACTCTGGAAAAACCAATGGTAATAATTTAAATATGACCCATGTAAAATCAGCCTGACATTTGGGGTGCAGGTTCCTGAGAACTGTTCAGCAACACTTAACATACAACCTCTTTTCCCTTCACTAGGGAATGACTTATGCATAGATGTGAGGGGATGTAGTTGAATGGTTATAGAATCTAATTTAAACTTGTTTTTAAACAGTGAGAGATGTACACTGGGCTGAAGCATCCATCTTGTGGCTGCCTAGAGCCATTTTTTTTTAATCACTCTTTTACGTGGCATCCCTGGAAAGTCATCCATTTACCCAACAGAGGGAGCAAGGACTCCTGCAAGGAAGCCTTTCCTTGCTCACTGAACACGTATTCAAAGCACTGTTTTGCGGTTTGAAAATTTTCAATCTGTTGCACCCTTCAAATCTTGGCCCTACTAGATCACATTCCCAGAGTTTTGCTGGCAGTACTGACAAAATGAGAAGACACAGCCGGGAAAATAAAAGCCATCTTGCGAGCATGTGGAGTTCAGGAAACCCTGGTCAAAAATTTAATGTTTGTTAAATGGAAAGGGAAATAAGATATCCTCCAGCGCCCACTAAAAACTTAATGATTTTCCTGGCAGGCTTTAAAGAAAGGACAAACCACAGTTCCAAGTGCAATTTCATATGGCCCCTTGAGAAAGAAAAGTGAAAGCAAAAAAGAGAAAAACTGATCAGGAGCGAGATTTTTGCCACCGGTTCTCCCTTTCAACCCATGCGAGCCAGGGGAATGAGAGCTGAAATTAAGAGTTTGTTTTGTTGTTGTTGTTTTTCCCTCAGTGCCTGTGGGAGGCATTATGAGCCTAGGTGGGGTGGGGAGTGGCAAAAAGCTGGACTTGAAAGTCTAAGCATGAGATAGGTCCTCAGAGACCAGACGGGCAGAAGTTAGGATCAGCAGTGTAGCTGGGCAGCCTGGGTTGGGTTAGAAAAGGGTAGGTGACTGGCCTGTGGACAAGACTGGGGGCCCGGGGAGATCAGACAAGAAGAGCTAATTCTTATTAGGCACTAGCTACACCCCAGCCCTTGTACCAAGTACATTACAAGGATTACGTGTTTGCTTCGTAGAGGTTACAGTTATCACTCTTGGTTTGCAGATGAAGAAATTGAGGCTCCTATAGGTTGAGTTCCCTTCCCCCCAAAGGTTGCTCCTACAGTAAGTGGGGAACCAGGACTCCAGTCTAGAAGATAGGATCCAGAACTGAGCGTCTTATCATATGGTGCTAGATCAGGCCTCCGTGACACGGCAGCTGAGTTCCTAAATCGGGGTGTGACAGTGACATCCTCCTCTTCTCTCTCCCTTCTCCCTTCTGCCACACTCCTGCGGGCCTGGCCGTCACCCAGGCTCACATGCTGACAGAGGGAGAGCAAAAGCAAGCAGGGCCCCAATGAGAGTAAGTAGACAGGAAAGAGACAGGTGACGCAGGGCCCGGGAGAGCAAGGAGCTGGCTGCTGGGAACATGACAGCTGATGGGAAGGAGGGAAACACACCTCACATGCCATATTGGCTCTTCAAAAATCTGTTCGCTTAAACTTCGAGAGAAATCTAACCTTTTTCTCTGTGGTTGTTGAATTGTTTCATCAAGAAGTCAAAATAAGGAAGCTAGGACAGGATAATAGCCAAATAGTGCATCAAAAGCCACATTATGAAATAGTATAATCTAAGAGTGTAATTTAAATTGGTACTTTGGGCCATAGGAAGGAAGGCGTTATAGCTAACACAGTTTAGTGCATCTCAAATTGTTTACTGTCTTCACATGTTTGGAGGGCTAGCCAGTGAAGGAGGGAGCTGACCGGTTCTGGATGGCTTCCAATGATGCATTAATTCCTATTAATTCTAATAGGAATGGACTGTTTAGCAGTGAACGGTCACCTCACAAAGCAGAGATTCTTCATCAGGGGACACAGCTAAGTAGAAGCTACATCTTTGGTCAAATGTTGGTTGCATCTTACACTCCTCGGGAAAGTTTTTTAAAATGTTGATGTCTTGGCCTCATTCCCAGAAATTCTAATTTAATCAATTTGGGGTAGAGCCCCAGCATTGGGGTTTTTAAAACTCCCCCAATGATTCTAATGTGCAACAAACTTTGAGAACCACTGAGCTGAATCTTTCACCGGGGATCCTGAAGAATGGATGCCCACTGTGGGTGGGTGGCTGGACCAGATGACCTCCAAAGCCCCTTTCTGTCCTCAAATCCTAAATTTGCTGACTAAGGCCCTTCACTGTGTATTTCTTGTTTATCATGGCAACCGATAATATTGTGAAAGAGGGCTACAAGTTTTATTGTGAGAGAAAGTCACAAGCCGTAAGCGACAAAAGTCCACATCCACTCTATTGGATTCCTGTCTCTTCAAAATTACATTCAAGGAAAAGAAGCTAAGAAAATGCATGATAAATTTAGAACGTCATTAATCCGAAACCACCCTTCTTCTCTGGCTCTATATCCTGGCACACGGGAACGTGAATTGTTTCGGGAGACTCATAACAGCCACGCACATGGATACACTTGCATCACGAACATTCAATCTAATTATTTCAAGGGAAAAATGATTTGGGATTGAAAAGAATTTTCCAGAGACAAAAAAAGAGTGTCGGTTCTGACTGCCAATTGAAAAGCCGAGGAAGAGCTCTCCTGTTTCCATCTGCACTTGATACTCCTGCCATCTTGCAGGGTTTTTCTCACTCTTCGAGCTAAGTGTTATTATATTTGGCAGAAACTGCCAGAATCCTTTCAAGCTGCAGTCTGAGCTTCACACAGGCCTGCGCTGAGCCCACAAAGGGACTTACAAACATGATTGCCACCGGACTATTTAAAGACAGAAGTGCAGCGCTGGTATCAACATAGCGGCGTCCAGTAGACACACAAAGGTTCAAGGAGTACTGCCTGGTGGAAACAAGCTCTCGGTCTGATTTTAGCCTGCCACGATCCTGCAGCGTGACTCGGGACGAACTGTGCCCCCTTTGGTGCTTCAGTAACCTTAGAAGCTGAACAAGCACAGAAATGCTGACTCACCTCAGAGGGGGCCGAGCGAGACTCCGAAAGAGGCCCTGCGTTCTCACAGGAAAGCAAGCTAAACTGGGTTGTCATGATCCTGGACTAGAAGCCCCAGAACTTTTAACTTGACATGGCTTTGTGTCTCCCGCAGCAGGAAGGCCTGTGACAGACAGAGGAGTTCAAGTGAAGCCACTCAACATTTGTCCATGGAAAATCCCAAAGCTTGATGTT
This sequence comes from Potos flavus, assembly GCA_028534135.1. Classification (NCBI taxonomy): domain Eukaryota; kingdom Metazoa; phylum Chordata; class Mammalia; order Carnivora; family Procyonidae; genus Potos; species Potos flavus. Next base: position 48,215,411 of record CM052887.1, read on the forward strand.
TGGGACACTACCCTAAAAAAAAAAAAAAAAAAAAAAGGTATGGTAAACTGCACTCTTCCTCTGTGGGTTAAAAGTTTAATATGTTATATTGATGAAAAATCTATTTCAGACTGTGCATGTTGAACTGTCAAGCAGCTTTGGCATTAGCAGGATGGGTTGGCAGACAGACAACTCCCTCGTGTGTGGGTAGAACCATTTAGAAACCTCTGAGTCCCCAGGAGGAGAAGTATGCTGGGAAAAGAGAAACCAGACCTGGGCTCAGAAATGGCCACTCCTATATAGAAGTCTATTTCTATGGCCCCTAAAAATGTGAACGTCATCTCCTCAGGCAGATGAATGATGATCGGCAAGAGCAGAGGTAATCGCTGATGAACCACCCACTAGCCTCAGAGGGCAGCAAACGATGGGGAAGGCAGGAGGAGGCTGGGAGAGAGAAGAAAGCAAGCCATAGCCCCACTGATCACTGAAGAGAGGTCACTTCAAATCCTGTTAGGAGGAAAGAAAAGGAAGTAAATATTACAGGAAGAGATTGTGGCACACAAAACCAATTGGCTAAAGTGTATTCTCAAAGAGGGACTGAACTTCAGACTTTAGTGAGTGTGTTTTCCTAAATAACAATTTGGAAACTGATCTATAATCTCTACTTTCTCTCTCTCCCACTATCCTGAGCAAGGAAATGTCTTGGGGGAAATACTCATCTCTACTCTCACCTGAACGTCTCTCAATCTTCTCAGCTGCATCCACCTTCATCTGTGCCCTACTTGAGCACCCCCCTCCTGCAGCCCTCCAGGGTTCTTGTTATGACTCCACAGTATTTCACCACAGACACCTTGAACTCTGACCAGCCACACCTCAGCCAAATCCCTTTATGCAGTTAACTCCCTCTCTCTCTGTTCTCACTGTCCCTGCCTGCTGAGACCTCCTAAGACCTCCAGTGGGCCTCCATTGTCCCAAGCCCAGCTGTTACCTGCAGGTTCTACTTCCTGTCCTGTGTACCCTGAGTCATCATATGGTTCATCTAGTCAACCACTCCTTCTCAGTGACCCTCCCTCCTCACCACCCTTCCACCCTCTCTCAGGGGCCCCACTTCTAATCTCCTGCATCTATGCTGCCAAACACTGCTTGGAAAACAATAACACAAATGTGAGTCACAGTCACCACAGTTTATGGTTTTCATCCTCTTCTGGGCACTCAATGCTCTTGGCAAGTTTGGCATGCCCTTTCACCTTTCCACAGCCACCTCACATCCCCAGCGCTGCAGTCAAGCTCCTCTATTGCAACTCAGCCCAACTCATCGATTCTCCACTGATAACTGGACAGAGAACAAGAAGTCAAGATGTTCCTTCCCACCCCCCAGCCTCAGTCTCACCATCCAATTTATCCATATCTGCATCCATGCTCACCAACTCCCCTCCAGACCGAGGGAAGAAGGAACCTTCCTGGGTGTTTGAAACCATTGCCTCCTTCCCTCTCTGAGATCTCAAGCTTGTCCTTCCTTTTCCCCTGGTTTCTTGCCCTAAACTTCACACCTGCTCAAGACTTTCCACTCTTTCCAAAACAACAAAGGACAACCATAACCAATACTGTAGCCCCTTCTAGTTATTGTAATGCTCTTCTTTCCTTTCCAGTGAATCTTCTTTTAAAGTAGATTTGCTTCCAAAGAATCCTCACCTCCCATTCAAGGTTTGATCCCCAGACATGTGACTTCTGTCCGCCCCATTGGCACTGCTTTTGCTAAGATAACCAATGACCACTTTCTAGATCTGAGGGGTAGTGTGCAGTTTTTATCTCATTGAACTTATTTTGCTTTTTTGAAGCCTTTTTCTCCCATGACTTTGGTAACTCACCTTCTGGGGTTCTCCTTCTGCCTCCCAAACTGCTCTTGTCCCTGAAATGTTGCAGCTTCCTAGAATCCTCTCCTCTCCACAGTCCCCTAACTATTGTCCTTACTTCTGCTAGCATCAGCTTGTCATGTCTCCCCCATGAAACCACGACAGTGGTCTTTCTTTTCCCAGAGCTGATCATGTCATTACCCTACTCGACACCTGCAGGATGAAGCCCCTTCTTGCTGTAGTACACGTGGCTCCAGGTAACCTGTCCAGCTTCATCTCTTTTTCTGCCGAAAGGCATCCTCTGCTGTAGCCATCTGATAAACATGTAAGATCCCTAGTAAACAAGAACAAAATCAGATAACTAGTAATTCATATTCAATAAGAGAACATTCTAATAGGAATGAGTTACAGAGGGTTTAATTAATGTCTCCTTATCTTATTATTTAAATAATACTTTTGTCTTGGCAAAGTCTTTTTCATACCTCTTTGCTTTTATATAGCTATTTCCTTGGCAGAGAATGGTCCTTCCCGCTTGGTGAATCCATCAGCCTTCAAGATCCCGTCTAAATTAAATTAATGTCACGTCTTGAACAAAGCCACCCTTTCCTTGCCTCTTTCTGGGCTTCCCCTCCTGGCCCAGCAGAATGGCTGGCTCTCTCTCTTCTGTCCCCAGCATATTGTAATACTTCGACTATAGCAGTCATCCCCTGCATTGTAATGTTTTATTCAAGTGTCCATTTCCCTCATTGGTCTGAGAGCTCCCTCAGGGCAGGGACAATGTCTCAATCATCTTTATATCCCCAGAAGCAGCCCTTGCCTGCCACACAGGAGGCTTGATGAATAAATTTTATTGAGTTAAACCACATGAAATTGCCATTTTTATAGACCATCAATGGTCAAATACCAGCAATTTCTTATGGTTCAACTTATTACCATAAATATTTTCATCGTGTTTCTCCTGGAGCTGAAAGCTCCTTATAAACATGTGTAATTAATCCCGAGGAAATTCCTGTAGGATAGTATGAGAAATCATCATCATCATCTTATAGATGGCTCAGTAGGTTGGTGGCAGAAAAGGAGCTAAAACCAGACCTTCTTACGGTAATACCGCTCATTCTAGGGTTCACAGTGCTAGATTCATGGAATTCTAGAGTGAGAAAGAAATTCAGAGGGCCACCTCCCTGGGAGCTTCAGGCAACAAGATACATAGATCATCCTTAAATGGTTTTTGGCCTTTCCTATCATGTGTCCAAAGTTGAAGATGATAGGTTCCCTCGCAATAATAATGTAATATTTTCCTCTTACACCCTCACTATGGAGTCTATTGCTGACCCGACTGTCTCTAGCTGCACTATGTCAATTTTGGACTTAATGGAGATAAAGCAGCTGTGATGTACCCAGCTTATAATAACCCTCCTTCTACTTAGAGCCACATGTTCTCTCCTCACTTTTATTTTACTCCTGAAAAAAAAAAAATCTCTTCTCTTTTAAACTCTATTCATAGGTCCTTCACATTATTTTAATCCAAAGATTTCGGGGTCTTTTATAACAACATTTTCCAGTTTCATTAGACCATGTTAAAAATGGAACACCCATCATTAACATCCTGCTGACCTAATGTGCAGTGGAATAAAATTTGGGAGACAGGGCTCCATGCTGCTTACACATTCCTTTTTAAATATTAAGGTAAAATTTAAATGTGATATCCTAAGGCAGTGTAAAGATGCCTTCCTAGCCTTGGCAAGGTCGTATTTCTGTTTACATATTCATTACTGCGATTGACTCTTTAACCACAGTCTCATAATGCCACCTCATATTTAGACCATACTTGTGCTTTTATAGTCTTGAATAATAATTGAGCTTTTATTCTCTGTCATGCATAATAATTGAGTTTGGGTTTATTTATTGTGTATGCCATCTTGATTGGGTTCTGACTGCAACCAATTTTTTTCTCTATTTCTTTTCATTATTTTAAAGCCTGTCCTTCTGACGCCCTAGCAACCACCCCCATCCTTGTTACCCCCTCCCCTTGTACCCCTCAGAATTGTTGTTAGCTATAGATTCCATTAGAATGCTTTCAGATAAACCACCTTCAAAGTTAATTTTATTTTATTTCTAAATATTAAGTATCTTGGGCGAGAAGCTTCCCGATAAGTTTCCTATTGCACATTTGCTACGTGTTTAACCCTGTGCGGGATACTGTGACAGCTTTCAAAGCTCACAGTCACTGTGAAGAAGTTGTTCATCCACACACGCAGTTAACTAAGAATAGGAGATATCGTATGATCAAAAGGATAAAGGAATCATAATAAAGTGTCATGCAAATCAGAAGAAGACACCTGTCGAGATTAGACTTGATCTATGATATGAAAGGTTAGGAGGCTCTAGGCATTTAAAAAGGATTAAGAAGGGATGAGGTGGCCCACAAAGCAACAGCAGATGCCAATCCCAGCTTCAGTGGCCCTTTGCTGTGTGGGCTACACAGCCGCACGTTAATCAGTTACAGCCATATTACTCTGTGCTGCCACTGGCCCTAGAGAAGTCTGACATCCTCATTGGTTTGTAACTACGATGATATCTGGAACCATAATGACTTTGTCCTGGTAAATGATATACAATTTTAAAGAGTGATTTTAAGAGTGCCTGGCCTTATAATACATGTTCAATAAGTATACACTTAAGATTTTTTTTTTAAATTGGTTTGAGTGAAAAGCTGGTTAATATCGGGATGGTGACTGAATTCAGGTTATGGAGGCCTCTGAAAGGCAAGCATGCCATTTCAGCTTCATTGGGTGGGAGCCACCGAAGTCTAGGGTAGGAATGACAAGATAATGTGGTTTCTGGGGAATTTACCTGGCAACAGCGTTCAGAATGAATTAAAGGAGGGGAGCGGGGAAGTTGGGGGAAGAAAGGAGTTATTGTTCAAGTCTACCTATCATGCCATCTCTCATCCTCGCATCTCATTCAAGCTTCTAGAAAGATCTTTGGTATCTCATTATCTTCAAGCCTCATTCACTCCTTAGCTCATTCTAACGTACCTTCTGTTCCTACTTCACAGTATTGAACTACTCAGTCTGCAGTATTTAACATCATTAACATTTTATCTTCTAATAACAGCTTTATTGCTTAACAATTTTCATTAGACTTTATTTTTTAAAGCAGTTATAGGTTACCAGCAAAATTGAGCAGAAAGTACAAAGATTCCCTATATACTCTCTGTTCCTACATATGCAGTTTTATTTTTTCTATTACATAATTATTGTAACAAATTTAAGCAATACTTTAAATGCAAAGAAGAAAATAAAACTTACCCCATTTTCCTCTTCCAGAGATAATCATCATTAACATCTTGGTGAACATTCTCCCAAACATCTCTCTAGTCTATGCCTACATGCACAAGCAGATGGCTATGTGTATAGAGATTTACATAAATTGGAACATATAATACTCATTTTTCAGTGACTTGCATTGCTTTTCCTGAACAATAAGTATAAATGTCAGTAAGCATAAATCTGTGTAATTTTTGATAGGGGCATAATCTTCCAGTGACTATGTGTACCATTATTTATATAACGTGTTCCCTACAGGATGAATGGTACAGCTTGTTTCCAGTTGTTGCTATTATAAATAATGTTGCAGTTCACATTTTTATTTTAATCCCTTTGCCCTTTTACCATTATCTTAATAGGCCCCCTCCTCCTTCAAATTCTCTGTCATACGTTGTACGTTCCTATAATCTGTCACTACTGCCCATTGGCTCTCGTTCCCCCTGGTTTTCCTGCTGCTCTGACAGTCTCCGCCTTCATCATGGGCCCTTTGCCTGGCTTACCCTTTAAACGTTCATGTGTAACTAGCCTTTACACTTGTCTCAGTCTTACCCTTGCTTTCCACCCTTTCCCAACCCATCTCATTCACTCCCATTGCTTAACAACCACATCCAGATAGACAAGTACAAATTTAGGGTCTCGATCTCTGACCTCTTTCCTGAAATTCACATAGATATCCGCGGGCTGCTGCGTCAGACATCTCAGGTAACTCGCCCTGTTCAGGGTTTTCACTCCACCCCCAAACCCAGCCCCATTCTTCTGCACTCAGCCATTTAGACCCTTCATACAAGAGCTTGGGGATCATTTCTCATTCCTTCCTCTCTCTTACCACCTACATCTAGCCGGCCATCGAGTTTGTGAATTCTGTCTCCTATATATTTCATGAAATGCCTTAAGATACTTCTCAGGAATCTCTTGGAGGGTGCACTGCACCAAAATAAAAGAGTAAAACCAAGTGAAGGAAGATATGGTAATTAGGACACAGTGGTCCCAGTATATGAGGGAGCAAAGGGAATCCTCAGGATGATGGAGGTGAGAAGTTCCAGGCAATGGCTGCCCAGCAGCCCAGGGAAGAACCCATCCAGGGGAAGCAGGAAAGACGGAGGACCCCTGGAAGGATGCCTCCAAAAAGAGAGTGAAACTGCTAGAACATGTGATGTGTTGGAACACACTGGAAGATGTTACAGCAGTTGGGCAAAGGTTTTAGGTAGAAATACTGACTGCTTCACACAAAAAAAGAGTGTGTGTATAAAAGGAAACACAGTAGCTGAACTCTGAAAAATAATTTCATAATCATAATATTGCCAACACTGAATATTGATTTAATTGAAAATATGAATATAACTACACTGGAAAGAAGAGATAAAGGAAAGTGTTTTGTGTATATGTCGGTGGGGGGAGTCTAAGAGAGCTTATTTCTTATCTTCCATTTTAGAATATGAATAAATAACATCTAAAATTGAAAAAATCAAGAAACAGCACTTAAAGAAAACAATGAGAAGAGTTGATAGGAGTTGCCTGAGAGGAGAGGTGACTGAGGATGGCTGAGACAGGAAACTCCTGTTTTTCATCAGAAGCCCATAATGCGATTTCCCTTCTTAAACTAGATATACGGATTACTTTGATTTAGGAAAATATTTTAAAAAGGAAGAAAAGTTGGGAAGAATCCAAGTATTCATTGATAAATCATTTAAAAAATGTTTCATTCGTGCAGTAGATTATATATTGCTTTTTTAAGGTAGATCTAAAAAATAGTAGTAATAAGGTAGATCTATGGGAACATGCAAACGTATCCAAAATACATTGAAAATGAAAAAAAATCTAGTTGCGAAAAGGTATCATGGTGTTTTCTGATTTTCATATCCCCTCAGACATTAATCACAAGTCATTTTTAGAATTAAACAATTTGAAGGTGTTATAGCCAAACCATCAATGATTTGGGGGGTAAAATTTCACTTTTCCACATTATGTATTTCAGTAATGTTTGAATTTTACATAAGGAAAAAGTTTTGTTTTGTTTCTGGTCACAAAACAATACCAAACAGATATTTTCCATATCCACTACGTGCTCTTCATTCCTGATATCTCTGCCCTGAAAGCCTATAAGTGGCTTATTAGGCCCAGAGTAAGGCCAAGCTCATTAGGATGACATTTAAGGCTTTCTAGGCAGGGCCTCTGCTGATGTGTCCAGCCTCGGCCTCCGCCACTTCCTGCCTTGCACTCTGAGCACTGCTCACGCATCGTTCTTGTGCTTGTCCTGCTCTTCTCGAGAGGCCTGTTTCTATGTTGTCCTCCCTCCACTGACCCACTCCCAACCCTCTTAGCCTCCAGCACAGGCTAGGCGTGTCCTTCTTTAGGAAGCTTTTCCTTAACCCTGCGCTGGGTTGAGGTCCTGCCTCCATACGCCCCAAAGCAGCTTATATCTGACTTTTCATAGATGTATCACATCGTACAGAAATAATTAGGTTCCATGCCAGCCTCCTGTCACTGAACTATTAACTCCAAAAGGACAGAGGCGTGTTTTATTTATTTCTATATTCTTAGAGCCTAGCCTAGTGTCTGGCATCTAACAAACATTCACTACATGTTTCATTGAATAGTTCAAGCACAAGTGGCTGAGAATTTGTGAAATGTCCACTTGGGTTAAGCATTACTATTAGTCTCTACTTTAAGTGTCAGAACACTTTGAAAAACCTCTGTGCACTGGCATTAAAGGATGTGGGAGAATGGAGAGAGAGACGGTACCACTATCTTCACACCCCTTCACAGGAACACAGCAAATGTGCCAACTAGTGGAGAAGGGCTTGGCAGGCCGCCCGTGGTTGCAAGTGGCAATGCTCACTGTTCATTGCTTGTCACTTTCCTGGGTCTCCAGTCATGGCATATTTGCCACACAGACATGACGTGCTCCAGAAGACTGACCCGATCCATCCATTGAACCAGTCTTTTAACCAGTTAAGAATCCACTCAGTGGCCATCTGACTCAGTACTGATAGGCCTCGCTTCTTATGACGGTTGTGGGAGCAGAACCAATGTCCTTCCTTCCATCCAAGTAGACTGAGTCTGTACCCATCATCCTTTCACCATCACCAGTCTGTAGACTCAAGTGGTGTCCCATCAATGGTAATGATCCAAATTTTACCGACTCTCAGGCCTATCTTGACAGACTACAAAGTGTGTCCCCCCACACCAGCTACCATTTGGAGTCTCCAGTGTGGTCTAAAGCACTCACACTTGTTTTTTCCTCCCACTCTGTTCTGGCCCGCCTCTCTAACACCACATCTCCCACCAGGCTCTGCCAGCTCCAGGCAGAGGCACCAGAGACTGTGTCCCGTGGACCCCTGTCAGTGTCACATGGTTGGAGAGGTCAAAAATCAGGGCTGTTTGGGTTACAGTGTCTTAGGTTTTCATGACATAGCTCATTTTGTTTCCTCTGTTCTTCCCCCTCCCCACCTACAAATGGCCTTGGGTCCTTCTTACCGTAAGTTGAATTCACTCCCCAAAGGATCCATACTCAGAATACATCCAGAATCCCACCACTTCTCCTCTCCTCCCTTACTACCACCCTAGCGCAAGCCACCATCTTCTCCCACTAGCTCACTGACATTGGAACTGGTCTCCTTACACGCATCCTTTCCCCTCCAGACTCTTCTCAACACACCAGCCCAGTGTTCCTGCAAAATCTAAGTCGGACCTAAGCTAACCTCCTATCATTTTATTCACCAACCTCACCTCATACTGTTCTCTCACTCTCTCATCCGTTCATAGCCATAGTGAGTGTCTCTCCTTCGTTACACGTCTAGCATCAGGATCATCTCCTAAAACTTGATAATCTGATTACTAAAGATGTAAATAGCAAATATTTTATATTAGGGGATTTTTTAAAGTATATCTTTTTGATAAAAATGGGATATAGTCAATCAGTAAAATAAGTACTAGATTTAAAATAAAGAAAGGATTAAAATAAATACATATAAGGCACTCCAGTGGACAAATGGGAATAGAAGCTAGGCTTGTAAAAATATATCTTGCTTTGACTTGATTTTTTGGACCATGTAAGTATTTTACATGATTATGAAACAAGTTTTTTGGGATACCCAAAAATACAAGTAAAATACAACAATAGAATTTAACTGTGTATCTAATTGGTGGCATAAGTACATGAAGAATATATTTTCCAGGCAGTTTTAAACCTGATAATTCTATTGTACACATCTCTAGTGGACTATACCTTAATGACAAAAATAACTGCAGAAAAAAAATCTTAAATTATTCTTACTATTTTTATTATTGGTGATAGTGTTGGTGTTCCTATTCTAAGGCTATTGTATATACATTATGGAGTAAAAGAAAAGATATGAAAATTATACTGATATCATGGAAAACCAATTATTTTTGGCAGTAAGTAAAAGGACATACAGGAATACCTACCTGGGTGGCTCAGTCAGTTAAGCCTCTGCTTTCAGCTCAGGTCATAAACTCGGGGTCCTGGAATTGAGCCCCACATTTAGCTCCTTGCTCAGCAGGGAGCCTGCTTCTCCCTCTGCCTGCCGCTCCCCCTGCTTGTGCTTGTGCTCTCTCTCTTTGACAAATAAATAAATAAAAATCTTAAAAAAAAAAAGTAAAAGGACATGCAGATATAAGATTCATGAAATTAAGTAAAAACACTCTAGATCTGAAATTGAATTGCAAGTATCAATATGAACCTAAAATGTATTTTATCTTTAAAATGGAAAGCCTGTTTGCCAGCTCTTTCCACTGAAAACCAGTCCAATGGCAATAACTATTTGTGGTCTCTAAATACTATTTCCTAATAAAGGAACCAAAGTTCTTTGTAAGACCAATGGTTGACTCCAGGCCTGGAATAGAAAAGTACAAAGTGAGCCTGGAATATCCTGTCATAACAGACAATTCAGAATCTATCAGTGACTTTCAAGGTCATAGCAAAAGGTATCGGGGACCAACTTCAATAATGAAAATAAGTGCAAGGAATTCAAACACACCAAGTATGTTTTAGACCAGTTAGTTCAAAATTATACCAAAGAGAAGAAAAATTTTATTAGCCACCTTTGGAGAATCCTCGGGAGTCAGCTCATTGCTTAGAAAACTGTAAGCAAAAGAAAATAATTGAGCATTTTCCTTTCTTTTCTGTGAGAAGTATATCTCAGGAAAACTAAATAATGGATGAAAGGACATTACTTTGGATGGAACCATATTAGTTAATAATGAAGAGAGAATAACAGAATTAGAATATCTCCGTTTTTAAACCTTGAATGAATTGATGAGCCTACTCAATAATAATAATAATAGACATCAAGTACTGCCAAATGGAAAAACGCACCATCTAAAAATTAGTTTTAACCAAAATTAAAAGTTAACTTTTTTTTATTCTACAGCTGATCAAGCATCTAAATCCAACTACTAGTTTATAAAAATTTGGGAAACCAAAGACAATGTTCAGTGAACCACAGGGACACAATTAACAAAATCTAGAGTTCACAAAACTCCTCAGAATACTAATAATAATTTAAAAACAGCTTCCTAGAAGAAATTTCAAGGAAAAGAGAGAGGCAACAGGTGGCAGGCACCAACCATAATGTGTGGACTTTATCTGGATTCCAATTCAAACAAATCAATTGTTTAAAATTTTTTTAAAAAAATGGTTAGGAAAATGTGAACAATAACTGGTTTATTGATGATAATGAGGAATTATTGTTAATTTTTTTGGTGTGAAAGCAGTATTGTGTCTTTACGTTAAAAAACAGTTCTTATACTTTTTAGAGACGTATTCTGAAATATTCACAGATGCAATTGTATGCTGTGTAGGATTTGCCTGAGAATAATCCAGAGGAGGTACTGGGGGTAGAAATGGAGGTGAAATATGATGACAGGTTACAAATTGGTAACTAGAAGCTGAGTGACAGATATTTTGAAGGTCATTATACTCTCTCTACTTTTTCACATGTTTGAAATGTTCCATAACAAAACATTTTTTTAAATAAGTAAGTATATGTTATCAAAAAGAACAAGTCTGTTTTTAAAGAGATATTTGTACATTCATGTTCACAGCAGCATTATTCATAATCGCCGAAAGGTCAAAGCAACCCAAATGTTCATCTATGGATGAATGGGTAAACAAAATGCCATGGAATACTATTCAGCCTTAAAAAGGAAGGAAACTCTGACACATGGGACGACATGGGTGAAACTTGAGGACATTACACTAAGTGAAATAAACCAGTCACAAAAAGACACATACTGTATTATTTTGCATGTATGAGGTACCTCAAGTGGTCAAACGTACAGCGACAGAAAGTTGAGTGGGGTTGCCAGGGGATGGTGGGGAAGCGGAGTGGGGGATTATTGTTTAATGGGTACAGAGTTTTAGTTTTTTAAGATAAAAAAAGTTCTGGAGATTGGTTGCAGAACAGTGTGAAATGTACTTAACACTACTGAGCTGTACACTTAAAAATGGTTAGGTTGGTAAATTTTATGTCTTGTGTATTTTTCCACAAGTAAAAATTAACTTTTTTTCAAAAAGAGTCTGGATCAGAAAGATTCTGAGAGAACAGGCATGGTAAAAAGGAAGAAATTATATAAGGAAGACAGTGTTAAGATATAAAATGGAGACAGAAACTTAGATGGACTTTGGGTGTTTAAGAGGGGGACAAACAATGCAAGCCCGTGGAAAAGCAGCTGAGTTATGGTGGGTGGGGGCACAAGGAAACTGTGAGACCCAGAACACTTTAAATTTTGTAGACACCTGTATTGTTGTGTATGGAGACCAGAGGAAATAAGCCATGTGTTCCAAGAACCACACTGCATCACAGGTCATGACATTGCAATGCCTGGAGGGCAGGTCAGCATTCATTCATTCTCCTGGGAACCTTTGTAGGTTGATAGGGAGTGGTGGCTACTGAGCCATCATAATACTTTGATTCTTCTCCTAACCTCATGTTACCTGTAAGGGTCAAGACTCCCTGGAAATGGCAGACTGGGAAACATAGGGAGTTAAGAATTGCCTTTAAAGTTCCTGGCTTAATTTTATATTAACATCTTAACTTGGTGAAGATGGCACATGAGTATCATGGCCAATTTCTCCCAAAACTTGGTAAAGAAGTTTTTATACATAAATATTTAACTACTTTTTTAAAAAACATCAAACATTCTACTAAAAGATAATAAAGTATTATTAATAAATAAAAAGCGTAGTTTATATAATTGGAAAAAGCAGACTATTATACAATACCTATTAATATCTTTTAAGACTGATGTGTAGCAAATTTTTATACAATGTAATTAAAAGGAAAAAATAATGCAGATCAAGCACTAGCAGTAGGAAGGGTGTCAGCACTCCTTGCAAAAACATCATGGTGTACTCTGTGTTCAGAACAAGTGTTTAAAACTAATGAACAAATATGCATTCAAAGAGACTTGGTAGCTGAGAACATTGGAAATGAATTCTGAATGATTTCTATTCTAGGTCATCTCTTCCAGGGCCCTAATGAAGTTAAACAGTGCAACTAAAATAATAATTTTGGTTGCATGACTAGAGGATTTTTTTTTTTTTTTTTAAGTATACCTTTGCTATGTAGTAGTTAATTGGGCTGAAAAAGAAGGGGTTGACTAAGGGATATTAAGAAATGAACAGAAGTATCAAAAAATAACAGATACCGATGAAAAAGGCTTTTGGGGTTATATCAGCATATCTTTAATATATTTTTAATGGAATAGCTTTACTAATACCAGTGGGTTATGTTTAGTCAAAATCTCTACCCCTACGGCATTCTGTTGTCAATGGTTGGACCACAGGAGGCTATAGATGGTACAGACCAGTCCCGGGGGTGCACTGGGGTAGGTCTCACCAAGCAGAGGCACAAAACGGGTCTAGGGCAGGAATACATTCTAATGACAAAGCAGAGTCAGGAATAGGAAGATATCCTATTCATGCATGTGACAGTCAGGCAAAGGATCTGGATCCACTTTCAGTGCCCTTTCTTTGTATTTCCCTGGCACCCTGGGTCAACCTCAAACATTGCGCCAATGGACATTATATCACCATTACTGATTTATTTGTCCATGGTCTCCTAAAGACTATAAGCTTCTTAAGAATCACTCTCTTAAATTGCTCAGTTTTGTGATTCTAGCCCTCAAAACTGTCAAGTATGTAGTAGGGGGCTAATAATTGCTCCTTGAATATCTAAGTAAAATATCAAATGAATAGTAATTTCCAAATCTACATTCTTTGTCCTGATTTTTATTATAAGCTCAAGACCCACATTTCCAACTGGGTTTTACAGCACTGCCCATCCGCCCCAGTGGCACTTCAAACAACAAATCCAAAATCAAACTCACCATCCTTCCCACACCATATAAACCTGTTCTTCCCCGCCATGCTCCCTATTCCTCACCTTAAGTTTTGAAGATTCAAGCAGGCAGAGTTTAGAGCAGATAACAGGCAGTCATGAAAGAAATTATTTTTCTAGCCTTTGATATGAACAAATCAACAGTATGGAAATAAAGGACACCTCTACAGTAATTTCAAACATTGCCAAGAAAACAGGGTGGCTTTGTGTAGATTTTTCTCACTGCCTTTCCTTCCTTTAGGGACCTGTGCTATCCAAGCCCATGAAGTTCTATTGAGGCTGCTAATCACAGGTCTTCACACCCCCTGATCACACCGCCCAGTCTCACTCCCAGGACATGAGCATGGAGTAAAGTCACACAGGCAGACAGTTGACGCTGAGTCACTCACCACGCAAGCCTTTCCCAGATTCCTAGAGCTGGCCTGACTACTGCTCTTCCTGACCTCTAGGGTGTCCTGTCTCCTTTAAGTCTGTGAGCAGCCCCCAGCATCCTTTCAATACACCCATTTCTCTTGCTTCAGTCTCGATCTCTGCAACCGAAAATCAAAGCACGCTGATACAAAGGAAAATAGAAACATTCTCAAATATATGCACTGATCTTTTATTTTCAAATGGCTAAAGAAAACATAGGTGTGAAAGTTTTATAATGAAACTCAGGACTAGATATCCTAAAAGGGAATCATAGGTCTCACAAAGAGTAGAGGATTCAAGGAAAGAAAATCCTGCCTGGCAATGTCCACAGTAGCCAAACTATGGAAAGAGCCTATATGTCCATCGGCAGATGAATGAATAAAGAAGATGTGGTGTGTGTATGTATATATATATATATATATATATATAGAGAGAGAGAGAGAGAGAGAGAGAGAGAGATATACACATACATACATATATATACATACACACACACACACACACACACACTCATACACACATAATGGAATATTATGCAGCCATCAAAAATGAAATCTTGCCATTTGCAATGACATGGATGGAACTAAACCATATTATGCTAAGTGAAATAAGTCAATCAGAGAAAGACAATTATCATATGATCTTACTGATAAGAGGAACTTGAGAAACAAGACAGAGGATCATAGGGGAAAGGAGGGAAAAATGAAACAAGACGAAACCAGAGAGGGAGACAAACCATAAGAGACTCTTAATGTCAGGAAACCAACTGAGGGTTGCTAAAGGGGAGGGGGACGGGAGGGATGGGGTGACTGGGTGATGGACATTGGGGAGGGATGTGCTATGGTGAGTGCTGTGAATTGTGTAAGACTGATGAATCACAGACCTGTACCCCTGAAACAAATAATACATTATATGTTAATAGAAAAAAAAAAATCCTGCCTGAATTTGCACATGTGCGCATGCTCGCTCTCTCTCTCTCTCTCTCTCTCTCTCACTCACACACACACACTCTAGTAGAAGAGAAAGAAAGGAAAAAACATCTGTAGAAAACATCATGAATATCAGAGAGTTTGGGGGGAGTCCTTATTTTTAAAAGACAGACAAAAATGGAAAAAGAGCTCAGAACTCAGCTCAAATGTAGAAGAATCCTGCATGAGTAAGATGTCAAAGCTCAGATCAAGGTGAAGCTTGGGAAAATATGCCATCTCCAGTGGTGTTTGGAAGGTCGGAAAAAGAAAGCAAAGAGGAAAAAAAAAAGAACATTTATTGAGCACTTACTGTGTGCCAGCCTCCGTAATAGGTATTTTACATAGATAGAATCTCTTTTACATACATCGTTAAAACAAAAAAAGGAGGGCAGTGGTGAGGGATGCAAATGGTCAGGTCTGCTGTTTGAGGAAATTACTAGAACTGTAGGGAATGTTCTTCCTCTAAACTAGAGGCGTTGTAATGTCTCACCTGTATCCTGATATTTAGAGGCTGAGTAAACAAATATAAATGGAGGCCACCTACCATGTATCTAAATATTTATCGGTCCTAAGTCATGCTTTGCTCATGCCCAGCTCATGTTCCCTCCCAGTGCTGCACAGCCGGGTGGGGAAACACCCTTGAAATCCAAAGCCTAAAAAAGTCATGCTCTCTCCTAAATGGTGGCACAGATTTGCTGGGACAGGGGCAAGGTGGACATGGGTCCTGGGCCCAGGGCAGGTATGAGGCCTGGTCTCCCCAGTCCCCTGCCCCACAGGGAGCCCAGCGGGTTAATTCACTAACACTATGGCCTCGCTTTTCCATTTGAGGCAGTTCTAAGTGCTTCTTCCCAAAATTACTCTTCACAGGAGTGCAGTCAGTTGGGAGGCCCAGTCACCTGGACGCCTGCCTTGGGCGATCTGGAATGGCCAGCATTAAACAGAGCAGCCTGGCTCTTTCTCCAGTTTCCAGACAGAGGCTATCATTGTCTCCTAACCAATACCGGCTCCCCTACCCACTTCCTCATCATGTTCTCAGTCCGGCATCCTCCATCTTGGCGGGGGCGGTTAGGGGAGGGTTCCATTTTCACACTTGTGTCCCTTTCCTTTCCCCAAATTCCCATTTGATCAAACACTTCTAAACTTTCAAAAAATTTTAGGAGACTTAAAGGAGGGCAAAAAGTATTTCTGTACTGATGTTTCTGACACGTGGGTCCTCCTTGCCAGGTGTGGTGACAAGAGTGTATCCGTTAACCTCTTAAAATGAAGCATGCAAAATTGAACACACCATATAAATATAACCTAACCAAGGCAGATTATACTGGGGCTATTAATTTCCATGATCTTGACACTGTTCTAGCCGTGCAACTCAAGATGGTTAGCTTTCTTAGCAGTCACATCACATTGTTGGCTCATATTCAGTTAAGAATTAATTTAAACCCTTAGGTCTTTTTCACAGGGGTTCCTACCAAGCCAGTTTTTGTCTATTCTCTAATTGATGTTTTTGAATCTAAATGCAGGATTTTGCACATATTCATATTACATCTCACCTTACTAGCTCAGAATTTTCTCTGTGTCGTTTGTAGCGTTCGCTACCACTCCGATACTTCTATCACGGGAAAACCTGGTTAAGATTATGTTCTACATCTTCATACAGGTATTTGATGAAAGTCGTAAGTAGGGGGGACAGCAGAGATAGAATCCATGAAGGAAGGTTAGAGACAGCAAATTTCAACTCTGCTTTTTTGAATCACTATTTCTAACAATTTTCCAACAATGGGATAGTCTTAGGAAGATATGAGAATTCAAACAAAAGGCAAATGACCCGCCATGAAGGAGACTATAGAAAAATTTTTTGGACATGTAGACTTCTGAGAATACTTCTTCTAAGATGCCATGATTATATGATTCTAAATCCAGAATGATGGGGGAATATCTCAGCATTCCTTAAGCCCATTTCAGATTCTTCTAAGAAACCTTCCTATGCCCCCAAACTGATGTGAGGTCTTTTCTAACCCCTCCCCCACTCCATCCTTTTTACTGTACTTATCGCATTCCACGTTCGTTTTAAAATAATTGTTGGCATAGAGGTTTCATTTTGCCATTAGATTCTTATACTCAAGAACTACATTTTGTTTATTTCTCTTCTACCTCTGGAATCGAATTTGTACCCAGCTGGTATCTAATTGCAGGTAAGAAAAAAAGGGATGGGTTGGGGTTTTGAATCCAGCAGACAGACTTAGAGTTCCAGTAGCAAGGGCAAAGTTATCGTGGTCCCCCCGACTGGCTGTGCTCTATGAAGGCAAAGAGGTGCTCATCTCTTCCTACTCCTCAGAAACCAACCTGGTATTTAACATATGATGGGTACTCAGTGAATATTTGAGGAATGATGAATGAGTTGACAATTCCTCCAAGAAGAAATTCACTCTAATCTGTTCCCTGGGTAAAAAGGAAAGGGTGGAGGTGGGAGGGAGACTGAATGGCAGAATCTGACATTTTGAAGCTCAAACCCATACACGAAGGCCTCACTTGTCCTAATTGTTCTAGAAACTCATCCCCAACCCTGACTTCAGACCTCTCAACTTAGAATAATCCTCTGATCAGAGAGCCTCTGGTCTCTGTCATCTTCCTCCTCCTACCCTTTGGGCCAAACCCCTGTTGTAGATTATGCCTGCCAGATTTAGCAAATAAAAAACCCAGTTAAATTTGAATTCCAGATGAACACCAAACAATTTCTAGAATTAGTAATTCTTAGGATAAGTATGTTCCATGCAATATTTGGGACATACTAAGAAAATATTTGTCGTTATGTGAAATTCTAATTTAACTGGGTGCCCTATATTATACATGGCAATCCTATTCTGGAGGCACACTCTGGATTTGCTTTCCATGCAAATTGCCTTTTCCTAAACCGTCTCTGGGTACAAGTCCTCAGGCTCATCCCTTTGCACACCATTTAAATCCAGGCTCATGATTAATATTATGGAAGTAACATCAAATGTCAAAGCACCATTCATTAGTCACACAATATTTGATGGAACTTCTGAGCCAGTTTAGCCCTTGCTCTCATATTAGAAAGGGAACAGAAAGAAATTTGAGTTCCTTTGCTTGGTTTCCACAGCAAGTCATTGTCAGAGCCAGAATTAGGGTCTAAGAGTCTGAATTTGGAAGAGCACAGGGTTGTTTTTCCTCTCTCCCTCTGTTGAGAACTTTATTCTTTTATGCAGTCCTTCATCTCTTATGAGTCTTCAAATTGCTTGGAAATCCCCTGAGGGGATACAGCCAAGGGGTTGGGGAAGGGAATACCAATGGCTCTGTTCAAAGAAAAGCCCTATTACAAGCCAGCTTCCCAGCAGGCAGCTTATATGACCAAGACATATAAATCTGGCTGGAGCCCACCTGGGCATCTGTAGGCTAACTCTGAAATGTTCCTTTGGAAGCACCTGAAGCAAGAGAAAGAACACAAGTGACTTCCTCACTTTCTGCTCGTATGTGTCTCTATCTTGTTCTCATCCTTAGAGAGATTACAATGGGAGAAAAAAAATGAAAGCAGAAACAAGCCCCTTGGTTGATTTTTTTTTTTCCCCTAAGTCTCTCAAACACTGAGTGAAACTCGCAAATGGCTTAATTTTTGGAAGTTGTTTTTATGCGAAAAGATTGGATGGTAGATGCTTCAACCCTGCAGCTCTCTCTCCAGCCCAGCCAGGATTCACATCATCCTTCAGTAAAACCATCTGCTCTTTAAAACATTCACACGTCTTAAAATATACAAAACTCAAGATCTACCTTCTCATGTAGGCTCTGAATACATTCTCCTTGGGCTCGGTTCCTTCTAGAGGACAATTCGTAAAACACTGCATATGATTTGGAAACATGTCTGCTCTTGGTCCAATTTTATCCTTTGCCTGGCTCATCATTCTAAAACACACTGGTCTGGAAACAGGTTATTAGCTTCTTAAGCTTCCAGGTGCAATATTGTGCAGAAGTCATTTCATTGCACAGCAAAGCAAAAGAGACATAACCTCCATATGAAAGTAATAGAAGTGTGCATATAGAATTGAACCCGTTTTTCTTTGTTGGAAACGGTGCTGCAACTGTCTGAACTACAATCCTTTATGAAACCTATTGGAGACCCAGGACTTGGAAAATACCGAGGAATTTTACCAGAAGATCAAACCACAAGCACTTGTCTTCTGTGTTGTTAAGTCTTTAAGAACAGATACCAACCATGATGCCATGCCCCCAAAGTACATATTTTTTAGGGTAAAAATATCTTCATAACTTTGGGCTAGAATGGTCTAAAGCACCTTATCCCTTTAACTGACAGGTACCAAAGCACCCTGACAGATAAACTAGATATTGTGGTGTAATGATGAGAGCAGCATTTCAAAGCCCAGACTGGTATCTTTGCATCTCTGTCAGGAAGGCATCCTAGGTCAGAGAAGACTAATTTCCCAGCTGCGAGTCCCGCTCTGAACAGGGACACATTGGGGTCAAGGTCCTGCAAGTGTTTGTGCCTCAGAGCTCAAGAACTAAATAATCATGCCCGAACCGTCTCAGATCTGACCCTCCTTTGGAAATAGATTAACAATGTTTAATATTAATGAGGAAAAAATTAAGACATTCTTAATACAGAGGGAAAAGAAACCTGGGTTGCAAACAATATAGGTTTGAAGTTAGAAGTTCCAACGAAAACAAGACCTCAGGCAGGGAATAACACAATGTTTGTAAATTAGCTTGGCTAGCTGAAGAATTTCATCTTCACACAGCCAGCCGGGGCTGCGTCCAGGGAAGACTGCATGATAAGCTCCAAATCGCTTTTCTGCCGTCTCAGGAGGCAGAACAGAGCAAAGAGGGGCTGTTAAGGCTGCCATGGCTTTCAAAGAATGAGCTCAAAATGGACCCTCTGATGACGGTTCCATCAGAGAACGATCAGATACACTTAAAAAATGAACATCTCTGTTCACGCTTTTTGGCGCTGGCCAACCCTGTCCGGTTTCTGCTTAAAGGTCAGCAAACTTGAGTGAAGGCACTCCAGATGAGAAGCGGTTACGCTTTTGAAGAGCACCACCTCACCGAAGGTGGGTCTGCCTGCGCCCGGGAGGGCGATCCAGTCTGCAGAGCACAACGCAGCTGGCGTTGTGCAAGACGAACACAGAATACAGATGCGAGGCAGAGGAGTGCCTGGGTAGAGCCGGACTCTGACATCACCTCCAGAAAGAAATATGCAGGCAGCATGCTTCACGGCTTTATGTTTCCACATCTCAGCTTGGGGCATATTGGTTGCTTTGTAGTTAGTTATACCGAGCAATTCAGGGAACTTAAAATCCAGGCAGTACAAGAGTCCCCTTCTGGGGAAGATGTTTTGGTTTGCAAATTGCTGCGAGACAGGCTCGAGCAGAACTGAATCTTAGGATGTTGTAAGGGTTTCCACACCGCTCTGCCTCTTTCTCCTTCCCGATGCCGGCCCCCCAGGAAAGCTGGAGGAAGGTCTGTGTGGTGAGGCAGAGCAGCCCCGCGGGAAGCAGTCTCACGCAGGACCGACACCTGTGGACAGCACTCTGTGTGTTTGTCAGACGGGCCCAACCTGCGTTCAGCAGGAGATCTCCCTCACATTGCTATTCTGCCTTCGCCAAGACAAATGCCGAATTGTTTGTTCTCTCCAAAGGATATCCTGAGTGCTGAAACCTCCGAGATGAAAACCACTGCCCCCTAATTCTGCATTCAGCTCACACACAGCAAGTTGTGCAATCTCTTGGGACCACTACTCTTGCCAACGGAAAATTAAAACCGATTTGGCCAAATAATAAGGAGCCACGAACCTAACTCTTTTTTCTTAATTTGCCAGGAGTTTGATGTTCCCACAGGGATGACAGTGAGGCATTCAGAGAGGTTTTAAGGGAAAAGAAGTTGAAAGGGAAAGCACACTGTTCCATTTTCTTTTTGCTGAAGGATTGTAATGCTTAATCCGGACCTACAGCAAAAAAGATTCATGAGGTGAGAGGGCATAGGAGTTGTGCTTGTTACCAAAAACATATTCCCGTAGTGCTGAATTAGCAAAAGAGGGTACTTCTGTGGAGCTGAGTAGACAGAGGTCCTGTATATAGAGTCTAATTCAGAAATATCTTGAGTTGTGAAATGATTTTTGTTGCTACAAGCGTTGAGAACTCAGAATTTTTTTTTTTACATCTGTAATAAAGGTGACTGAATGAGTATCAAATGATAGAGATTTGAGTTAGGTAGTTATTGTTTCTATTTACTGAACACCGGGTATGTGCCGTGTGTGTTCTAAGTGCATTGCATGTATTGGTATTCTTTTTTAAATTGATTTCTTTTTTATTTTTAATTGAAATAAAGTTGGCATACAATATTATATTAGTTGCAGGTGTACAACATGGTGATTAGGCAATTACATACATTGCAAAATGTCCACCACAATATATGTAGTTACCGTTGTCACCGTACAAAGTTATTACGATATTATTGACTAAATTCCCTATGTGCTACTTTTCACTCCCACAACTTACTTATTTTTTGTACTTCTTATTCCCCTTCACCTAGTTCACCTATGCTCCCACCCTCCCCGCCTCTGGCAGCTACCAGTTTGTTCTCTGTAGTTATGACTCTGTTTCTCTTTGTTTGCTCACTTGTGTTTTTTTAGATTCCACATATAATAAAATCACATGGTATTTGTCTTTCTCTGTCTGACTTATTTCACATAGTAGAATACCCTCTAGGTCTATCCATATTGTCACATATGGTGAGATTTCATTCTCTTTTATGGCTGCGTAATATTCCATTATACACACATGTGCACACACACACACACACACACACACACACTCCACATCTTTATCCATTCATCTATCAGTGGACAATTGGGTTGTTTCCATATCTTGCTATTGTAAATAATGCTGTAATAAACAGAAGGACGCATATATCTTTTCTAATTAGTGTTTTTGTTTTCTTTCGGTAAATATCCAGTAGTGGAATTACTAATCATGTGATATTTCTATTTTTAATTTGTTGAGAAACCTCTGTCTCCATACTGTTTTCCACAGTAGCTGCGTGAATTTACAATCCCACCAACAGTGCACAAGGGCTCTTTTTTCTCCACACCCTTGACAACACTTGTTATTTCTTGTCCTTTTGATACTAGTCATTCTGACAGGCGTGAGGTACTATCTCATTATGGTTTTGATTTGCATTTCCCTGATGATAAGTGATGTTGAGCATCTTTTCATGTGTTTGTTGGCCATCCGTATGTCTTCTTTGGAAAATTGTGTATTCAGGTTCTCTGCCCATTTTAAACGGATTGTGTTTTTTGGTGTTGAGTTGTGAGTTCTTTACTATTTTGGATATTCACTCCTTTCTGGATATATCATTTGTAAATATTTCCTCCCATTCACTCAGTTGCCTTTCAGTTTTGTTGATGGTTTCTTCACCGTGCAGAAGCTTTTTAGCTGATGTAGTCACAGTTGTTTGTTTTTGCTTTTGTTTCCTTTGCCTGGGGAGACACGTGTAGAAAAACACAGCTGACCCTAGAACAACATGGGGGTTGGGACACCATCCTTTTGGACATTAAAAAATCCATGTTTAACTTTTGACTCCTGAAAAATCTAACTAATGGCCTACTGTTGACTGAAAGCATTACTGACAACATAAATAGTCAATCAAAATATATTTTGTATATGAACTATATATTGTATTCTTACAATAAAGCAAGCTAAGGAAAAGAAAATATTATTAAGAAAATTGGAAGGAAGAATAAATACATTTACAGTACTGTTCTGTAGAAACTTCACACAGGCAGGGGCGTCTGTGTAGTTCAAACCCGTGTTGTTTAAGGGTCAACTGTACTGCTGAGGCCAATGTCTGAGAGTTTACTACCCATGTTTTCTTTTAGGAGTTTTGTGTTTCAGGTCTTACATTTAGATCTTTAATCCATTTTGAGTTTATTGTTTTGTATGATGTAAGAAAGTGGTCCAGTTTTATTCTTTTGCATATAGCTATCCAGTTTTCCCAGCACCGTTTATTGAAGAGACTGTCTGTTCCCCATTGTATATTCTTGCCTCTTTTGTCATAGATGAGTTGACCACATAAATGTGGGTTTGTTTTTGGTCTCTCCATCCTGTTCTTTTGATCTATGTGTCTATATTTGTGCCAGTACCATACTGTTTTGATCACTAGAGTTTTGTAGTATAGTTTGAAATTCATGGGACTGTGATACCTCTAGCCTTGTTCTTCTTATATTTGTATATTCTTTTTTTTCCCTTAGATTTTATTTATTTACTTGACAGAGAGAGACACAGCGAGAGAGGAACACAAGAAGGGGGAGTGGGAGAGGGAGAAGCAGGCTCCCTGTTGAGCAGGGAGCCCGATGTGGGGCTCGATCCCAACCCTGGGATCATGACCTGAGCCGAAGGCAGAAGCTTAACAACTGAGCCACCCAGGTGCCCCTGTATGGGTGTATTCTTGATGCTACTTTGCAGGTACAGAAATTGAGGAAGAGAGATGTGTGTGACTTGTCCAAGGTCTCACAGCTAGCAAGTGGCAGACTTTAGACCCAGAAATCTGGCAGCAAAACCTGTGCTCTTAACTACTAGACCTACCTGCCTCTCAGAGCTTTAATCTTATTTTTCCCACTCTGGCAGGTATAATTCGAGATAAGCATAAAAAACAGCAGTTTGAGGTATCCCAAATTTTTTATACCTCCCAATCTGATTCTACAGTGAAATAAAGTAAATAGTGCCACACACTTGTATTGTTAACATAACTTCTCTTAACGTATTTCTATATGAGTAATGAAATCAGTCATTCAAAGGCTTCCAATAGTAAATATGCCTAATCGAACTATTTAATTGAATATTTTCCAAGTCTCAATCTTTCTCTAGAGCTCCACTCCCAAGTTAATAAAGTCAGTGAATACCACTAGAGAACAAATAGAAAGATGCTGTGTTTCTATTGTTAAAAACAGAAAATAAAACATACAATTTTAATGTTATCGATATGAAGAATGTTATTGCCAATCTTACTTGCATCGTTGCTCTGCCTTTGATTCTGTTCCATTGATCTATGTGTCCGTTTTCGTGCCACTACCATACTGTTTCAATTACTATCGATTCAGTGATTGTAACTCTTGTGTCATTAGTAACGGGATATGTTCATAACCTCGTTCTTGCTCTCATGAAATGCAGATATAGACGTGCTTTACATGCACCCTTCATCTGCCCTTGCCTTCTTGCCTGTTAAAAATGTATTCATGGGTAAAATTAAAAAATAAACAGAAGTAGCTGGATCACACATTGCACAGTCATTTGTAAGCACAATTAGAACGGCACATCGGTGACTATCAAAAGAAATCATATGACAATGGAAGAATGGAGCCATAGCATTACAAACGTAAGCTTGAATCAGCTCCAATATCTTTTTTAAAAAAGGAAAGAAAAATCATTCCAGAACCCTGACATTTTATAATTGTTAACCAATTAGTTACTATGTGTTTCATAACTTGTCACAACACATCATGTGTCCTAACTTTATAGATTAGAATAACCAAGCTGGATGAGTTTTGCCACAGTTCAGCAGATATATTTCCTGAGTGCTTCCCATGTGTCCCAAAATATTTGTCCCTTAGAGGAATCTCATCAGAAATTGAGTTCCCTATACCTTGTGCCTAATAAAAATGCTCTGTGTATTGAATGATATCCTTTTCATTAAATATTTTGGACTTTTCTGCCTTCTAGCTTTCAATTCCATTTCCTGACAGCCTCCTTCCCAAATGAGTGGCTTTCTCCAGGCCGGCACCGGGGAAGGCAAAAACCTTTCTTTTTAGTCCAAAATACCCTCTGCAGATTTCATTTCCCTCCTGAGTAAATCAGAGCCGAATAATTTCAGAATCTCAGTGATAAAGCGTTCTGAGCTGGTGCTCATTGTCACCTGTCTCTGGCTGTGTGTCATCAGCATGCCTGAAAGCCACACTGTCTTGTCTGTCATTGTTTCGAAGCAGATGGAGCAGAAATGTGCAGGGATGGTTGCCGTTAGTGGAAGGAATCAAGGTTTCTAGTGAGAGGCAGACTACTTCAGATATGATTCAAAGGCTTTTTGCTTAAAAAAAAAAAAAAAAAAGATGATTGGTAAATGTCTGTGGACTTCTGACTCGAAAGTTGATTTTGGCCACAGGGAAGTCAAAGTCAATCCTGGGAGGGGAAGTTAAGGTGATGAACCCTGAGTAAAAATAATTATACCATCGTTCTATCATGACTATATTCCAAGTGCCATAATTAGAAACCTCTGAAAACCTCACTCCCTCTCTCTCTCTCTCTCTAGCTCTGAATTTCAAAAATATGATGGATCTATTCTGCTTGAAAATAACATTCTTAGGGATGAAAGACACTTGGGAAATCCTAGAACAGGAAATTATCCAACCTCTACAAAGCAATTAGCAGTCAATCAAAGTATATTTATTTGTTTTTCATAAAAAAAAAACTTCATTGTTTACAAGACTGCATTGAATCTTTATGAAGCCCATAATAGAAACTTACTGACTCATCGACAGAGCTTGAATTGATTCAGAAAATACTGTGATAAAAATCTCAGCTCGGTATTTTTGGCCTTCTCATAGAGGAGAGGATCTCAGCAGCTCCTTAAAACAAATCCTGAAAACACAGTCCATTACTTGAGAGTTTGTTTTTTGTTTTTAGCCATCCTGTATCTGGGTTTCCTCCTGTATTAGTCATTTAGTGGCATCCTTTGGTCTACCTTGAAATAATGACCAGACAATGCAAATCACAACCACACAATTCATTTAACAAACACCAGGAAGCAAATGAATCACAGGACCATTGGGAGATGGATTTTTAACTTGTTACTGAAGCACAAAACAAGACTTGTGTCTAAGCCAGCAGCCTTTTTCCTTTCACAGCAGATGTGATATGTGTTCTCTCCCCTTGGCAATGAGCCATAAGAGGTTGGGGGAGCCAGTTTGGTTTAATTCAAAGTCACCTGAAGTCTTGTTTGAAGTTCATTAGGGCAATCCAGTTCAATTCCACAAACATTTAGAGAGCTACCTCATGCAAGGATGTATGTGTGCTGAGGTCTACGGAAGCCACACTGAGGCCTGAGACACCACCAGCACAGCCCCTCAGAATTCAGATGACATAAATCCCTAGCGACATCATTATACAACCTTCGTCCTAATTGGTTTCAGTGATCCTATGAAATTTAGTAGGCACTGAAGCACCTTGAAAACCAAAGAAAGTCCAAGCAGTCTATTTCCTGGAACTTCTGGAATCTCCAAATTCTAGATGAAAACTAGAAAAGGAAAAGCCAAGCATTTAACACACAACTCACTTCAGAAACCCTTTTCTCAGCCATCAGTTTTTAAAGCTATGTAATGTTTATGCCAGTGTGTTTTCTCTGTGATAATGATTTACTAAGTTTTACCAAGCTTATTGAGATTTATTTAGACTGAATTAATTTAATTTTTTAAAAGAGTTCCAATTTTTAATTACATCTTTAAAGTTCGCATAGCTAGTTCTCTACGTCTCCTATCATTTTTTTCAAAGAGTAGTAGTGGTAGCTAGCATTCACCGCATATTTTCTGAGCCTAGAATTTTAATACATTACTGCGTCTAATCCTCACTTTACCCTTATGAGGTGGATTTACTGTCTCACTTTTACAGATGGTGAAATTGAGGCTTAGTGAAATTAAGTAACTTGCCTGAAGTCATACAGCCACTGAGCAGATTTGAATGCTGGTTTGTTTCCTTTGTCCCCAAGCTGCTGCTCCTTCCATGTTACCCGTCTTGTACCTTCTCCCATCTTTCCAGCTTCAGATTTACTTGCTTCCTTTACACTCTTGGCTCCACACAAAACAACCACAAGAGCTATTCTCTGCACTGTGTGAGTCTCAAGCTCCTGTCCCAACTCTGAAGTCAAGATCCTTACTCTACACCATAATCCATCCTTGTCTACATTTGTGGTTCTCAAACAGGGGTGATGTTGCCATCCTGGGGACATTTGGCAGGGGCTGGAGACATTTCTGGTTGTCAAAACTGGGGATGGGAGGGGGGAGTGGTGCTACTGGCATGTAGTGGGTAGAGGCCAGGGATGCTGCTAAATATTCCAACAGTGGATGTGACAGTTATCCAGACTAAAATGTCAATAGTGATGAGGAAGTTGAGAAATCCTCTACGTGATTCTTCTATGTGATTGATCGACATGATACACTCCACGTTTAGAATAGTCTCTCTTCTACTGTGAACCGTATGTTTTTGACATCCAATTTACTAATCAGGTTATCCAGAGTAGCTAACCCAATACTTCCGTACCTCCAGCGGCCTGACACACACTTTGCCCAGAATATGCATTTAATATATCAGTAACGATGAGCCATTCATCCCTTTATTCACTCACTTCCTTCACTGTTCCACAGATAGTTGTTGAATATCATTTTATGGTAGGGACCAAACTGGACAGTGGGAGTAAAATGTAATCAACACAAATATATCCCAACTTTCAAGAAGCGTATAGTCTAGCAGGAACTAAAACGTTATTTGAAGTGCTGAGGGCTGGAGTGGGAGGTAAATGGGAACTAGGGGTTGGGGAGGCATGGCAGGAGTGAATAGCCAGAGAGGACGAGGTGATGAGAGAGGCTTCCTGGAGGAAGGGACAATTAAACGAAGACCTAAAAGATGAGTAGGAGTTAAACAAATGAAGAGGAGGAAGTGTTCTAGGCAGAGGACATAGTATGTACAAAGGCCAAGAGATGAGAAAATAGCACAAGTATGGGTGCTCATCCTGCAAGGGAGAAGTAAAGGCAAACCAAGGGCCTCGAAGCTATGCATGAGTGTTGGATTTTATATGAAGGATAACAGGCAGCCATCAAAAGCCTTTACACAAGAACGTGATTGGATCTGATTTTGTTTTTAAAGAATTACTCCAGCTCCACATCATTTGTCATCAGAGAAATACAAATTAAAACAACAATGAGATACCACACACACCTATTAAAATGGCCAAAATCTGGAATAAGGACACCACCGTATGTTGGCAAAGAAGTGGACCAACAGGAACTCTCATTCATTGCTGATGGGAAGGCAAAATGGTACAGCCACTTTGGAAGACAGTTTGGCAGTTTCTTACAAAACTCTTACAATACCCTAACAACATAATCCAGCTGTCACACTCATTGGTGTTTACCTAAAGGAGCTGAACATTTATGTCCACACAAAAACCTGCACATGGATGTTTATAGCACTTTATTCATAATTGCCAAAACCTGAAAGCAACGAAGATGTCCTTCAGCGGGTGAATGGATTAATAAACTGTGATACATCCCGACAATGGAAAATTATTCTATACCAGAAAGACATAAGCTCTCAAGCCATGAAAAGACATGGAGGAAGCTTAAATGCATATGACAAAGTGACAGGAGCCAGTGTGAAAAGGCTACCCTCTGTATGATAACCGCATGACATCCTGGGGAAGGCAAAACTATGGAGACGATAGAAAGATCGGTGGTTGCCAGGGGTTAGGGGGCAAGAAGGAGTTAAGCAGGCAGAACATGGTGGATTTCTAGGAGAGTGAAACTACTCTGTATGATACTGTAGTGTTAGATACACGCCTTAATAAGTCTTTCCAAATCCACAGAACACACGACCCCAAGAGTAAACACTAATTGAACTCTGGACTTCAGATGAGAATAACGTGTCACTGTAGGTTCATCAATTGTAACAAATGTACCACTTTGGTGGTGGTGGTTGGGGGGCAAGGAGGTTGGTAGTGGGGGAGACTATGCATGTGTGGAGGCAGGGGGTATAAAGGAAATCTCTGTATCTCCCACTCAGTTTTGCTATAAACGTAAAACTGTTCTAAAATAATCTGTTAAGAATTTAAAAAGATTCACTCTGGCTGCTGTGCTTAGTATCAGCTGGGAGGTTAACCGTTACGATAGTCACAGGGAAGAATTTCTTTGGGGCCACAAAGTGCCTCTACACCTTGATGTCAAGGTTTTGAAATGCATGAGAAATGACTGAGGAGTCCTATAAATCCTAATCAGTGGTGATTGCAATACACAAAAGTTGAAATCTTTGCCCATGTATCACACGCAGTCTGAAGAAAGGCTGCATTGCTACCAGAGCACGTCAGCCTGGGGGCTAAAACAGTCGGAGCAGAAAGTGAGCATTGAGCTGTATGTCTTTAGTGCCAGCTTCCAGACTCGAAGGTGCAGCCCAATGGTATAAATGAGGATATTAGTCTATCATAACTCATGACATCAGCTGTTGATTTCATCCTGCCTAGTAGACATTCAATAAATATTTGTTTGCAATGAATTGGATTAAATTGGATTCTATGCTCACCAAGCAACTTTCTGATCACAATTTGTCTTCCTGTGAATCTTTCTTATGAGCATAAAACGTACTGATTAGCTGACACAAGCTTTCTAGTCTGGTTTACATTTCTATTTTTGCCATAAACAACTAAGCTAGTGTTATGATTGATGGATCCTTCCTCTTCGTGTTTGGTCCGTACAGTGGACACTTGTGACTGTTTATCCAGCATCCACATCCCATTCCCCTCCAATCAGTAAACCCGTTTTCCATGTAGTTACCTAGCATTCCACCCCTCAGTCCTTGTACTTCTGCGCTAGCTGTAGGTGGGCCCTGACTGTCTTAAGCCAATTATCACATTTGACCAGGGTCTCAGCTTAAATGTTGTCATGTGACCTACACCAGTGTAATCTAAGGGAAATTCAAAAGTCATTCTTGGAAAATGGGGACAGAGATGATCTCATTCCCGATGATGAAGGAAGTATGTAGTTCGTGGACACTGCTGCGAGCCAGATTGCTCTTAAGTCGGTTAAGTTTAGGTGTCAATGTGGCAAGACCACAGTGCCCAGTTGCTTGGTCAAACATCTGTGTGGATATTGCTGTGAATGTATTTTTCAGATGTGATAAATCTTTAAATCAATAGACTTTGAATGAAGCAGATTACCCTTCATAACATGGGTGGGCTGCACCCAGTTAATTAAAGGCCTCAACAGAAAAGACTGAGGTATTCCAGAGAGGAGGGATTTTGTCTCCAGACTGTCTTTGAATTCAGAACTGCAACATCACCTCTTCCCTGGGTCTCCAGCTTGCAGGTCTGTCCTGCAAATTTTGGACTTGCAAGCCCCTACAAATCCTTAAAATAAATTCTTTTGATAGACGATAGATAGATATAATATATATAGAGATATCTATATACAGAAAGATAGAGGTAGAGATAAGGATGGAGAGATTGCTAGATCTCCCATTGATTTTGTTTCTGTGGAGAACCTTGACTAGGATACCTATTACCAAGGAACAAAGCAAATACACAGAGAGAGCGGGGCCAAGACAATTATAGCAGACACAAAGCCAGAGCCTGGATCAAACCTTGTCTGAAGCCCACATGTATCAATCAGGATGACTTCAGCTGCAAGCAACAGAAAGCCCAACTGCCTTAAACAGTGTGGCAACGTATGATTTAAAAGTGGAAAGTCCAGTAGCAGAAGAGGCATGAGAGTCAGTTGATCCAGCAGGTCATTGTTGTCAAGGAACACCGCTCCACTATCCATAATGCCTCTTCCCAAGTCTGACACTCTCATACTCATTGGAGCACAGTGATAACAATCAGGGATGTCCACTCCCTCCTTTACATCCAGTGGAAGAGGCTGGATTTCCATGATTCTGTCTCTCAAAAGTGAGGAGGGTTCTTCCTCTACCTCACATTAGCTCAGATTGGCATAGGTTTGCCCAACCCTGAACCAGTAATTTTCAAGGTGGTGGAAAAAGTGGGGGATTATCACAACTGGCTTAAATTCACCAGGCCTACCTGTAGGCCCCTGACTCGCCTACAACTCAGTGCATCCAAGCAATATGTATTGTTTCAACTTCTAGAACTGCTTTTCCTTCCAATTGCTGCATTTCTTGACCGTGTGTGAATGCCCAGGCCAAAAAGTGTCAGGATCATCTGTAATTTTTTTTCTCTCCTCCCTATTTATTCAATCACCATGGTCTTATTTCTCCCCTTCGGAAGTTCTCAAAAATGCACCTTTTCTCTATAATTATAAAAGGAGGAGGGTGGATTCCATGCCCACCATAGTCCAAGTGCTCTCTACCTCGTGTCTGTACCATTACTAGTGCCATGTTTCACCTTACCCATTTGCCCTGCCTCCAGTCTCCCCAGTCCTCACCATTTCGTTACCTAATGATGACCTCTTCCAGCTTTGGGTTCTATTCGAAAGCACACCAGAGCTCCTCCTTGCCCCCTGAAGCAAGCCAAAGTCTTGTGGCTCTTGTCAGGGGCTCCTCTGATGAGGTCTCATCAATCTCCATTCTCCAGTTAGATCTGTCTTTCTGGGTCTTACATCCCCAGCTGGCACTGCACTAGGTAAAAATGACTTATTCTGCAAAGGAGCTGAGCAGAGCTAACCAAACAATTTTATTGCAATTATTAATGATTTATCTATTTTTCCATTTAGCAACTTGTACTTACTGGATTCTTTCTGTATACCCAGATAGTGTGGGAGGCAGGAAGAAGTAAAAAACAGAGTCCTGTCTTTGAGCAATTCACCATCTAGTCGGAGAGCCAAAGACAAGCACTTAATAATAACATTAATCACTCCATCAAAAATAGTTTTTTAAAGAAATTTATCACACAAAAACAAAAATTGTTCATCACAAAGCTTATATATGCATGTAGTGCCTGTATTTTGTAGAAACCCAGAAGTATATGAAGTAGTATATATATTACAGAAGTATATAAAATAGTGAAAGAACGCTGATGTCCTGCCTCCCTAATTCTTACTTAATAAGAGTAACGTGTTCACAGGTAACATATAATACATGCATACATACACACATATCCATATATGCTTGTTTACAATTTACAAAAGATAGCATCATTCTATATGTATTATTCTGCAATTTTTCCTCATTCAACAATGTCTTTCGATGACATACCTGATTCTTTTTTAATGACTGCATAATATTCTATTGAATTCAGTAGTTCGCTATAGATAATCACTTATCCCTCCTATTTTCCTCTATCACAAACAAGGCTTCCGTGAGCATTCTTTTACACGTTTTCAGTAGTATGCTGGCAAATCTTTTAACAGTTGGCTCTCTGAATTAAAAAAGAAAAAAAGCAGCCCTGCTTTGTATATTTGCCAGTTTCCATGGTGTAAATACTCCCACTATTGGTGATTTCAAGCTACCAGTGTGATACGACTGTGGGCGGAGATAGGATGACATGTAGGCAAGCGGTCCCCGCTAGCCGTCCGGTCAGCCCTGGAATACCACTGTATATTTTATGGCGCCCATTCTTTTGAGTGTTTTACAACACAGGAAAGCAAGATATTAAAAGGCAATTATCACTTTGCCAGACGGAAGAAACATAACTACCTTATTAGCTGTAATAAAGTTGAACCATGAATTAAATGCATTTCTTTTGGATTCTAAAGAAGGCTCTTTATCTGTTACCTTAAATAGATTCTATTTAAAAGCCAAGGAAATTTCAAAGTGTTTCTTTTTATTTTGCACCTGAGAAAATCACTTAAGCCAAGTAGACTGGATGTAGGACTAAATATATTTTAAAGATTCAATAAAAGTCCCATTAAATTCACCAATTAATATATTTGGGCACAAACACACATGAGAAAAGAGAATACTGACCCCTCCTCTCATTTTAACAGGGCTGAATTACACGCAGGTGCACAGAAGAACCACCTAAAACCTGGCAGTGTGTCAGAGTCATCTGGAAGGCTTATTAAACCACTTACCTCTAGGCTCCAGCCCCACTGTTCCTGACGCCATAAGCCCAGGGTAGGGCTAGGACTGTGCATTTCTATGAAGTTCCACAGTGATGCTAATGCTGCCGTTCAAGAGACCACACTTGGAGAACCCTCAGTCTACATGGATTCTGGACCCAAAGGCAAGGTAATCTTCCATATTCTGTTATCCTGTGAATTTCTACCACTGGATGAGATCTCTTTAGCTGGAGACATTCTCCTGTTAAACCACAGATAAATTTAGAAACATAGTGAGTTCTTCTCAGTAATCTAAGTATTTGAGAATAGGCTTAATAGGGGAATAGCACAAATTCCTTTTTATAGAGAAAAGCATACTGAGATGTGTTTTCCGTAAATGAAGAGCAAGGTTAGTGATTGCCATTAGTGTTAATGGGAAGGGTAAACTTTCAAAGTAGTATCAGTAGTTAAGGAGCTCAAACTTACTCACGGTAGTGGTCACACCGATATCTGGCTGTGAATCCTGTCCCTTCCACTTAACTGTGTAACCCTGAGCGATGTATTTAATCTCTCTGTGCCTCAGTTTATTATCTGTAAAATGCGGATGATCACAGTAATAGTTACCTCATCGGGTTATAGAGAAGATATGAAAGCTATGCGACCTGACATGTGGGAAGAACCCGGTGAATATCGGCTGTAAATTAGATCTCCAGTTCCATATTAAGAAGAAAGTATTCTTAAAAAAAAAAAAAAAGAAGAAGAAGAAAGTATTCTTTAAGCAAGTAAATTTGGGAAATACTGAGAAACAAAGTAAATATGTTTCTTTGTTACAGGACTTCTAGGTACCTTTTATATGCCAGTGTACCCTGTGAATCTGCTAGAAGAAGGTACAATTCATAGTGTTTCCAAGTATTATTTAGCCACAGAACATTTTTTGCAAGTAGCATTTTGAGGATAACAATTTTTATAATATTGTTACAATTATGATAATAAACCAGTGTTATTGACTTAAATACATAGCTGAAAGAAATTGGCATGTGGTCTCAGTATACCTAAGCTACAGAGGCAGGATTGGGATAGAACAAAAAAAAGTCCTTTGTACCCATAAGAATTTTCTACAGCCCTTCTGAAGTGATACTATTTCCCCCATTCATCCCTTTATTTTTCCCTGCATTCAATATTTCCAACAAATATTCATTAAGTACATCTAAGTAATAGGAAACAGATAGGTACTAGGGACTCAATATAGAACAAAATGTAAAACGTTCCCGTCTTCATAGAGTTTACCTTCTAGAAGACAGAAAATAAACAAATAAACAAGTAAATATGTAGTATGTCAGATGGTGGTAAATTTAATGAAAAAATTGAGGTGGGCAAAAGGGAGAAGAAAAACTATGCAATGCGGTGACTGTTGAAGCAGAGACTTGGAGGAAATGAGGGAGCTAGCTCTGGGGACACCTAAGGGAAAACTACAGTCCAGGAAGAGGGAAGTTAAGTACAAAGAAATATCCAAAAGTGGAACATGCCTGTGTGGCAAAGCGGAATGAGGGAAAGAGAGCAAGAGAAGTTGCAGAAGAGGCTGGAAGGAGTTCCACACGGGGAGAAATTTGTATTAGCTATCTTTTTTTTTTTTTTTTTTAAGATTATTTATTTATTTATTTGACAGAGAGAGAGAGAGAGATCACAAGTAGGCAGAGAGACAGGCAGAGAGAGGGGGAAGTAGGCTCCCTGCTGAGCAGAGAGCCCGATGCGGGGCTCGATCCCAGGACACCGAGATCATGACCCGAGCTGAAGGCAGAGGCCTTAACCCACTGAGCCACCCAGGCACCCCTGTATTAGCTATCTTTTGCTGCATAACAAATCATCCCCAAACTTGCCGGCTTAAAACAACAATAACTACTTATCTCCCCCTAACAGTTTCTTTTTTTCTTCTTTTCTTTTTTTTGGGGGGGGGATCCCCCTAACAGTTTCTATGTTTGAGGAATAGGGGATGGTTCAGCTGGTTCGGGCTTGGAGTTCCTCATGAGGTTCTGTCAGATGTCAGCTGGGACTGCAGTCATTCAAGGACTTAATGGGGGCTGGAGGATCCACTTTTAGGATGGCTCAGCACACACCTGGCAAGTTGGTGTTGGCCGTTGCCTGGGATACTCAGTTCCCTCTCTGTGTGCTCTCTCCAGGGAGCTGCTGGAGGGTTCTGCGTGTTCACTGGCTTCCCTCAGAGCAAGCACTGTAAGAGACTGAGGCAGAAACTGCAATGCCTCTTAAGCCCTAAATTTGCAAGTCACATGGTGATTCTGCATGCAAAGGCATTAGAAAGGCATGAAAATCAGAATGTGAAGATCATTGACAGCTATCTGGGAGGCTGGCTACCACACCATTCTAGGGTCTCTAGCTTTTACTTTGAGCTTTTACTTTTGAGCAATTGAGGTTGGGACCGAAGAGTAATATGGTCTGACTTGTGTTTGTAAAGGATTGTTCTGAATGCTGTGTTAAGGACAGATTATGAAGGGATGAGTAGAAAAGGTGGAGGTGGAGAGAACAGTTAGAAGGCAATCTCAATAATCCAAGTGAGAGGTTATGATGGCTTGGACCCAGATGGTAGTGGTAAAGCTAAGAAGTGATATATAGTGCTCTGGATATACTTTGAAATTAGAGCCAATGGAATACCTGATGAATTAAATGGGGGCTGTGAAAAAAGGAGAGTCAAAAATTACCCCAGAGCTTCTGACCTTATGCCTTTTTTGCCCTCTGCTACCTCCTGGCATCAGCCCTATCCCTTGCCATGGAAACTTATAGAATGAGGAGGGAGAGCTTCCAGGGTGTTGATAGAAGATTATTCAAAGTCTGTCCAGATGACACTATTCAATATCCAGCATTTTGCATAAAAGGACCCAGCTGTTGTTTCAAGTGAACTATAAAACCCCAAAATTGCTGCAAACCATTAAGAGCTTTAAGGCTCTTAAACATCTTGTGGATGTTCCCCCAAACTATAGCTGGGCCAGTTATAATCTCTCTGCCCTGACTCCCCCCACCTAATTGTTTTTAGGTGATAAAATGTGACTCTCTAATTTTTGTTTGAACTCCCATTAACAGAAAAATTCCTGGAATCTGTCAGTAGTAGAACACGTTCCACCACTACGGATTTAAATAATCTTTCTTTGTTTTATAAAACAAGCAATGTTTATTTAAACTTTTAACTTTTATAAGGATTAAAAAAATTGCTCATTTGATCTGATATCCGAATATGTATGCTGAATATTCCAAATCACCGTGGAGATCAGCACTCTGCTGAGCAATGTTGGAGTTATAGATATTTGCAGTTTAATTGACTAAGAACTGATCTGGTCTAAACTAAGTATGTTTTTCCGTAGATTCTGTGTTTTATAGTCCTTGAAAATTGGCAAAGCGATCTTAACTAAAAATTTTGAAGACTCCATGTTTAATTATTGTAACAGATCTTTGAAAGTGTTGTTATTCCTTCATTTAGTCACACATCCATCCCATATTGAACTTACATGACATTCAAGTCTTGTGCTCTGTGCTGGCGATTCAAATGTAGACAGATCCTTGACCTTAAGAGCTTATACTCTATTGGGAAAAAGATAAGAGAATACACAAAGCGCTACTGGAGAGGAAGGACAGGACGCTGTGGGAACATGGAAGAAGGACCACTGCCTAGTCTTAAAAAGCCAAGGAAGATGGGGTGCCTGGCTGGCTCAGTGAGCTAAAGCCTCTGCCTTCGGCTCAGGTCATGATCTCAGGGTCCTGGGATAGAGCCCCGCATCAGGCTCTCTGCTCAGCGGGGAGCCTGCTTCTCCCTCTCTCTCTCTGCCTACTTGTGATCTCTCTCTCTCTGTCAAATAAATAAATAAAATCTTAAAAACAAAAAAAAAAAGCCAAGGAAGGGAGGTTATGAATAAACCAAGAGCTTAAGTACAGAGTTGGGTGCAAGGGCACTCCAAGAAAGAGAGAATCTGGTACAACAGAGCATAACGAACATTCAGTGAACAGCAAGGCAATTCAGTAAGGTTAGAGCTTACTCTA
The DNA here is from genome assembly GCA_028534135.1 of Potos flavus. Taxonomy (NCBI): domain Eukaryota; kingdom Metazoa; phylum Chordata; class Mammalia; order Carnivora; family Procyonidae; genus Potos; species Potos flavus. The sequence goes on from CM052887.1 coordinate 48,252,128, forward strand.
GATAGTGGAAAGTGAAAAGACCTCCAGAGAGGTAAACTGGTACTAATCCAGAAAAAGCTTAAAATTTCAAGAAGCTTATGGTTCATCCAGAAGCAATGAGGAATCATTGAACAGTTTCAAGTAGGGCAGCTCTAGGATATGTTGGTAATTTGGAAAATTCACTCTAACCACAGCTCAGAACATGGACTTGGGATGGAATGAAATCCAGCCTTTCTTCTATCTCTTCATCCTATCACCACATTCAAGTCATTATCATCTCTCTCTGGTACCATGCATCAGTTCTCTCAGGAGCCCCTTAATCCATTCCCACCAGCCAACTAAAACTGTAAGTCAGGGATGCCTGAGCGGCTCAGTTGGTTAAGCATCTGCCTTTGGCTCAGCTCATGATCCCAGGGTCTTGGGATGGAGTCCTGCATTGGGCTCCTTGCTCAGAGGGGAGCCTGCTTCTCCCTCTGCCTGCTGCTCCCCCTGCCTGTGCTCTCTCTCTCTCTCATGAATGAATGAATGAATGAATGAAATCTTTAAAAAATAAATAAAATAAATAAAAATACAAATCAGATCAGGTCACTCTCCATTGAAACATTGCTTTGGCATCCTGTTGTCCTTACAAAAAAAGCCAAAATCCTTAATAGGGTTCAGGAGTCTTTGCTCAATTAGGTCTAAGATTCCCACCCAGTTTCAACCCATCTCTATTTCCTCAGGTCTTTTCTTTTTCTTTCTTTCTTTCCTTTTTTTTTTTTTTTTTTGAGAGAGAGATGGAGCAAGGAGGTGGGGAGAGGGAGGGGCAGTGAAGGGGGATGGGCAGAAAGAACACAAGTGGGGAGGAGGTGCAGGGAGAGAATCCTAAGCAGGCTCCGCAACCATCGTGGAGCCCAAAGCCAGGCTCAATCTCATGACCCTGAGATCATAAACTGAGCCGAAATCAAAAGTTTGATGTTTAACCAACTGAGCCACCCAGGTGCCCCTTTCCTTGGGTCTTGCAATTCCTTTCGTGATGGGCTTTCTTCAGTTCTTCCAAAGAACCAAACTCTTGTTCCCACATGTTCCTGGAACACCAAAGGGGCTGTTTTTTCTGCCTAGAACATTGGACTCATCTGTCACTGGCTAACTTATGCCTCTCATCTGGATTGCAGCCTAACCTTCACTATCTCAGGGTTGTGGTACTTTATCTCTTAGACTAAATTAAGCTCCCCACCACACACTAGGCACTCTCATTAGACCTCATACCTCCCTTCTCATTTCACTTGATTTAAAATGATTATTGAATGCCAGCCTTTCCCACTGGACTGAGCTACTCCTTCCCATCTCTCTCGTTAGTCATGGTTCCCCATAACCTAGCACAATACTGGCTCAATGTGTCACTCACTCATTATACAGAAAGTCCCCAACTTACAATGGTTTGACTTGGGATTTTTTTTTTACTTCACCATGGTCCAAAAGCAGTACACATGCAGTAGGCAACATACTTCACATTCTACCTTTTGATCTTTTGGGGGCCTGTGGTAGAATACTCTCCTGCGGTGCTGGGCGGCAGCCGTGACCCACAGCTCCCGGTCAGCTACGTATCACAAGGGTAAACGTTACTGACACACTTACAACCATTCTATACGCATACAGTCATTCTGTTTTTCCCTTTCAGTACCAGATTAAATAAATTACATGAGCCATTCAATACTTTGTTCTAAAATAGACTTTGTGTTGGATTCTTTTGTTCAACCGTAGGCGAATGTGAGTGTTCTGAGCGTGTTTAAGGTAAGCTAGGCTAAGCTGTGATGGCCAGTGGGGTAGCGGTATTAAATGTAATTTCGACTTATGATATTTTCAGTTTATGATGGATTTATCAGGCTGGAACCCCATCATAAGTGGAGGAAGATCTGTGTATTGAATAAATGAATGATGGCAAGAAGACAGTTAAGAGGCATGTCTGAACTGAAGAGTTAGAAAGAGAGGATGGATTTGAGTCTCGAGTGCTCAGAGAAACTGGAAATCAGCTGTAAATGAGGGGGAAGAATTGGGGAGGAAGGACAGATTCTTATGTGTCTGGTTCTCCACTGTGTTGATGAGCATTGGCTGATGCCTGGGACATGGTAAAACAATAAATATCTGTGTCAAATGAATGAGGCTCGATGGGTGGAGCCATCACTCGGTTTCCCTGTAGGTCTAGGGAGCAGCTCCTCTCCCTGAGAGAGGGGAAATGGGACCAAAGTGCTTTACCTGCAGGGCTTCCAGCAGCACACGGCGATTTGATTTTGAAAAGGCTATACAAGTATTCACAATGACATTCTACCAATAGAAAGGAAAACAGAGCATGAGTGTGTTTCAAATATTATTAGACTGTATTCAATTTGGTGTTTATATGAGTATTTTAATACTTTAAATTGTAACCAGTTATTTTCATTAGAATTTTTCATCTGATTGATTTCCAGTCTTGAGAAAGACAAGATAAGGTTTTGGATGAGATGCGTCTGAACGTTGTGGCTGCAAATTGCAAACCAAACCAAACCAAACCAAACCAAACCAAACCAAACCAAACTCCTTCCTCTGAAAGGGGAAGAATTACAGAGATTCTCTGAAAACCTCTCTACCGTGACCACTTAACCATCTTTTAACTTTAAAATTGTAACACACAGTGTTTCCACTTGGGATTTTGAAAACATTCTGGAACTTGATAGTAGCGATGGTGGCACAATGTTGCGAATGTACTTACCAGCACTGGCTTGTATATTTTAAAATGGTTACATTTTGTGTCTCTTACCACACACACACACACACACACACACACACACACTTAATACAAAACATATGTTCCCAGACCTAAAAGAGCTTGACCACTTTATGCAACTTAGATATTTTAGAAGTGTGAGAAGCTTCACTCTGCCTGGGAGTTGCTTTTGAAAAGTCCAGCGGGGCAAGGCTGTGATTTTTTCTGGCAGGAAGATTTGGAACCCAGTGTCTGGGAAAGGAATGAAATGCAGGTTGTGTGTGACATGACTTTACAAGTAAGAAAAAGAGAATCTAAGAAATAACAGAAAACAACCACTTCCCAGATCTTTACAAGAAAAGGATTGTCCTTGATTTTCCCTCCATCTAATTCAGTTTGCTTCTCAAAAGTTGGATTGTTGGAGTCTGTGACTCCGGATACAATTCTGTGCTTAAGAAATCCAAGCATGTGGCCTATACAGTAGTTTTCAGTTTTGTCACCACCAAGAACAAATTTATTTATTGTTTTCCTTCAGGGATTGCATGTTTTGAAAGGTAATTTCTATAAGACAACTTCAAATAAACTGCTCTTGTTAAATAAAATGAATTCATTCCTGATTTTCTCCTCATCAGCTATGTAATACATATATACCCCCCTATCTGTGTCTCTGATTAGCTTGAGGTAGCCAGTGTTACTATACACGGTTGCTATAATTCCAGGTAAAAGCAAAGCATTGATATTCACATTTATCGGTCAGCTTTTGCATCCATAAATGCCTCTAGACATTTAGAAACAAATTCATTAAGCTTTTAGAAATACTGAAAATAGCTTAAACACTTCCATTTCTACCTTCCTGGGTTCTAATGAGGAATCCCTACTCTAATAATTGGTATTTGTATCAGTGTATCTTAACAGAAAGGAGGCACCCCCTTAATCAGGTTTATTAAAATCACCTCTGGGTCTTCTTCAAGCTCTGTATTTCCCTGAGCCCCTGCAGAGAACCTGGTACACCTTCTGAGTAGGGGCAGGTTGAGAGGGGTGCGTTGTTTTCTCTCTTGAGAATTACTGGTGCTGTAGTGAACCGCTCTGTCCAATGAGAGTGGATTGTACTCTCTTTCAAGTGAATTAGGGCCAAGAGAAGAATAAGAACCAAACACTGATTTATATAACCCTTCATGTGAGGCTTTCACAGAAAAATAAATTTCTAATGGCAAGTTGTTGTCTCATTGTCTAGACTGAATAATGTGGGCCAAGAAATAATACATAAAGTGCTCTAACAAATTGATAAGAAAAAAAATTAAATTTCCAATAAAAATGAGCAACAATAATGAACAATTCCTAGGAGAAACTAAAGCTACTAACTAATATTGGGGTGGGAGGGTGGGGGAATGTTTCAACCTGACTAGGACCTGAGAAAAGTAAAATTTCAGTGTGGGCTTGACTTCTGCTTCCAACCAAATGGATTAACAACGACCAGATTTGTCCTCACACTGAAACAATGAAAACCAAACAAGCTATAGGAAATAGCCATTTGCACGACACTAGACATCAGTCAATGGGGAGAGTGATTCCTGAGAGGGGGGCAGAAAAATGAGGTGAGCCACCTGATTGTCCAGCTTCTGCCTGGGAAGAGAGTTTCCAGGCTGTGGCACAGGGAGGAGGACTCAGGCAGGGCCTAGGGAGCTCTCTGAGTTGAAAAGATGGAGCAGAGAGAGAATCCAGGGAAACTAAGCATCTAGAATTTGCAGGATAAAGTAACGAGAGGGAAAAAGTTGCATACAGGGAGAACCCCAGAAATCTGCAGAGGGAGGTCCCTGTTCAGTCTTTAGCTAAGTACTAAATAGCACATGCATGTGAGGAAAACACCAGAGGCCAGGGAAGGAACCCCCAGAAGGACTGAAGTAGACACTGCCTTGCGCTCACCTAGGGCCTGTCCCACCAGCCAGACTGAAAAATCTCATGAGTCACAGGATATGACATAATACTCAAAAGAGTCTTGCCTCACTAATAGGGAACTCTTCTTTGAATGAACATTGCTCTGGTCCCGCCTAACAAATCTTAAAAGACCCAAAAGGATCAGACTGTTTCCAAGTAACTTATCTGCATTCCAGAACAAATCCCAGTGTGAGTACAAAAATATTTAGCACCCAGCAAGATAAGATTCACAATGACTAGAATCCAATGAAAAATCCAACAGGCACATTAAAAAGAAAGAAAATGAGACTCATGATGTGGAGATAAATTAATCACACTGCTTTTTAATGTAATAGTATTAGGGGGCGCCTGGGTGGCTCAGTCAGTTAAATGTCTGACTTCAGCTCAGGTCAGGATCTCAGGACCCTGAGATCCAGCCCTGCATCACACTCCCTGCTCGGCAGGGAGGTAGCTTTTCCCTCTCCCTCTGCCCCTCCCCCTGCTCATGCTCTCTCTCAAATAAATAAGTAAAATCTTTTTTTTAATGTAATAGTGTTAGAATTGGCAACTAAAGACAACTAAGCAGTTATTATATAAATATATTCCATATATTTAAAAAGTTAGAGACATAGAAGACATAAAAAAAGACCCACATCAAACTTGAAGATGAAGACTCCAATAGGTAGGAATAAAAATACATTGGATGAGATTAATTGGAAGAAAAATATTAGTGAATTTGAAGACACAGCAATAGAAACTATCTCAAATATACTGAGAGAAAAGAGAATCAGAAAATAAACAGAGCATTAGAGAACTGTGGGATAACTTCAAGGGGTCAAGTATACATGAGATTGGAGTCCTCCAAGGAGTGTGGAGAGGCAGGAAGATATATGTTGGAACGATGATCAAAATTTTTTCAAATTTGATGAAAACTATAAACCCACAGATCTAAGAATGCCAACTAACCCCAAACACAGGAAAGATAAATTCAGTTACAAAAAGGCATACCATAATAAAGTTGTTCAAAACCAGCGGGAAAAAAAAAAATCCTAATATCAGCTAGAGAAAGAAGATATGTTCCATGCAGAAGAAGAAAATTTAGTATGACAGCAGATATGTCACTGGGAAAAAAATGCTAGTGGAAGGGAGTAGAAGAATATCTAAAATACTGAAAGAAAAATATTATTAACCCAGGGAAAATATCTTTCAAAAATGAAAGCAAATTAAAGGCTGTTTTAGACACAAAAGACACAAAAGCTAAAAGAATTAATCAGCAGCAGCAGTAATTAATTAGCTACAGGAAAAGTGATGAAAGTCCTCAGACAGAAAAATGATATCATACCAAAATACAATGGAATGAGGAGATCCAAAATGGGAACTATGTGGGTAAATGTAAAAGACTGTTTTCATTATTAAAATTTCTTCAAAAGATATAAGCTGTTTAAACAAAAATGATAATAGTGAAGCATGGCTTTAACCCATTTGTACAAGTAAAATGTATGGCAACAATATACGAAAGGTGGAAGGGAAGAAATAGAACAATAATGTTGTTTCTTACCGTCCTATAACTTGAAGCCCATTTGGCAATATCAGTCAAATCTTCGCCACGCTCTAAAACCATCAATCTATCCTGCAGGTATATTCCCTTAGAGCCATACTAACAGATGCTTAGGGGTGTTTGAGGCAGCATCATTTGCAATAGCAAAGAACTGCAAACATCCTAAATGTTCGTCAACAAAGGAATGGTTAAATAAATTTGGATACATCCGTATCATGTGGGACGTGGTGCTAAAAATAATGAAATAGATCTCCAACTCCTGATTTGCATTCAAGACATAGTAAGAAAAGGTAGGTTGCAGACTAGTTGTGTAGAGTGAGATATCACACGAAGAGAAAGATGGATTGATGGATGATAGATAGATAGATAGATAGATAGATAGATAGATAGATAGGTAGAAGGCAGGTGGGTACATAGGTACGTAGATCATTTGAATATGCATAACATGTCTGGAAGAATTCAATGGGATGTTGTGACTTTTCACTTACTGTCTTGTACTATTTACCATGTGCATTCACCCTTGGAACCCTGTGCTAAGGCCAGTATTCTCCAAGACACTAAGCCTTTTCATGAACGCTTCCCCATACTGTTTATTCTACCTGAAGTGTTTCCCCTTTCCTCCTCCACTTCACAAACTCCTTTTTTCCAGTAAGAGTTCCAGCTCAGTGTTACCTCTTCAAGACACTGTCTTAAGAGTTTCTACTCTGCTTTCATTATCTGTTAGCACTTTCCACACCTTTACTGGTTCTCTCTGTCTCTCTCTTTTTTCTTTTAGCATGCTACCTCCCTCACTAAAAAGGAAGCTTCTCAAAACAAAAACCATGACTTTATAACTTTGTATTTCAGAATCTAAAGCCATACTTGGCACCTAATACATACCTGCTAAGTGTTTGCTGTTAAAAAAAAAAAGGAATGGCCTTTCCAAATATGAAAGTCTAACTCCGAGCAAAAAGAAATTAGCCTCAGCACCCTAATCTGATAAATCTGGAATTTCTTTTAAAATGTCCATTTATTTTTTTAAATTTTATTTTATTTTTTCAGTGTTACAAGATTCATTGTTCGTATACCACACCCATTGCTCCATGTAATACGTGTCTTCCTCAGTACTCACCACCAGGCTCACCCAACCCCCACTCCCTTCCCCTCCAAAACCCTCAGTTTGTTAGGAGATGAAATATAAAATGCCCATTTAAAGGAAAAAAAAAAGTCTGCAAATCAGGAAGATTTGGAGGCCCAATATTGTTGAAATAAGGTTTAATCAATGGATGCTTTGAATTAAATTAATATCTTGAGTAAATGTTGAGATTTAGTCACTTACTTTAAAAAAATCATTCTCTATTAAATCTTAATTATCTTCCATTTCAACTAATTTTCAACTTTTATTTATACAAGGAAAAATACAAATGACTGAATTTTTTGGCATTTGTCAGTTATAAATCTTATTTTAAAAAGAATTACGTGATTACAGTGTTGATTACAGGTTATATATTTTTTTAATGATTTTATTTATTTGAGAGAGTGAGAGAGCACAAGAGCGGGGTGAGGGGCAGAGGGAAAAGCAGACTCCCCACTGAGTGGGGAGCCTGATGTGGGACTTGATCCCGGGACCCTGAGATCATGACCTGAGCTAATGCAGACACTTAATCACTGAGCCACCCAGTCACCCCTAAAGGTAATATATTCTGTGATCCTTTATTTTTTTTTTTAATGTTGAAAGTCCTATTCTTGTCTTGTTCTTTACTGTAGTTCAGACATGAGGAAAAGGTAAGGAAAGGAGCAGAATTTGATTGGCATCAAACACAAATATTAACCAACCCTTCCCAAAGAGACTACAATGGAATAGGAATAATAATATAAATTGTACGGGAGCCTGCTGGCTCAGTTGGTGAAGCATGTGACTCTTGCTCTCGGGGTCATGAGTTCAAGCTCCCAGTGTAGAGATTACTAAAAAATAATAGATTTTAAAAAATGATAAGGTAAATTGAAAAAGAAAATAAAAATCAGTTTCCACATTTAGCATGTGCCACTTGGTTTCCTGAATGCAGGAAATGTTGGGATGATTGATGGGATGGACGTGTGTCCCCTCTGTCTTTAACAAATCACAACAGAGTCCTTTTGTAATGTTAATAATGCAGGGATTCAGATGACAGTGCATTTTTAAATTTCCATGGATGATTGTGATTTCAAATATTTGTCTGATTGTCTCATGAATGTATCTTTCATACCATATGTCTTAAATTTTATTTCTGAGAATGCAGCTTACTGAAGTTATAGACTAATTGTTATATAAATAACTTATGAAGAATATTGTTTTGTTTAGGAGAATAAGATTCGATCTCTTCTTTTAAGTCCTCCAAATAAACTGTGGGACTTCTCTGTAATAAGAAGTTACTGATGTGCAACAGATAAACTGTCTACAGCCAATGGTTGCTCCTCCTTGTCGCCTCTATCCCTTAGCACTTGGTACCGTTCCTTACACAAAATGACCTTTGCAGTAAGTAGTCATTGAATTAATGAAAAGAGTGGAATTCAGGAGTCATGTCTTTAAGCCAGTCAGAGAAATTGATCTTCTCTTCTAACTCAACTCTAATTTCGCATTTGCCTAGAATTGGTGATTTTCTGGGGTGTTGGCCCCACAGCCACTAGGACTTTGGCATTAAGTCTTGCTCAGTTTATCTCAAAGCCAGCAGAGAAGTGCTTGGATTTTCAGCATACCGACACCCACAAACCCTGTCATCCACTGCCCACTCTACTCACTGGGCTTCAAATAGTATCTTTGATACTCCATTCGTTTGCTTTTGTGGTATTTGTCCTAGAAATTAAAAAGTGTCTTTGTTCGTGTTTTTACTGGATTTCAAAATTCAAATGTCTGGAATGAGAAAAAATACCGCTGAAAACAAACTTTCTATGCTTTGTCCCTGAATAACCCGGTGATTAAATAGGATCAGTTGAATATGGCGTTTTGCTTGTCATTTCTCACAAAAGAGATCTAAGCTCCCTCTGACTCTTGGAAATTAAGAAAATTTTGGAGTGAAGATGTGTAATTGAATTTAAAAATTTTTTTTGTCATGATATGCAGATTTGGGAAGTTCTTCACACAGCAGTCAGCCGCAGGGATCTCTTTAAAAATCCGATCACAGCCCCACTGCCTAAAACTTTTCAGTGGTTTTCCGTTTGCCCTACAATAAAGTCTGAACCTCTCACCCCAGCCTTTAAAGCCTCGTCTGACCAATTCATTGGTCTCATCTTATACCCTTTCTCCTCAGCCCTCACAACTAGACTTACCAAGTTCTGCTTTTAGGCTTCTCTCTGCTAGAACCTTCTTGCGTGCTCTTGCCCTGCCTGCAACTCTTCCCTCCAGCCAACACCACCTCACCTTTACCATGCCCACACCTCCTTCATACCTTCACCTGACTACTCAACCTTCAGTTTTCAGTGTAAAAGTTACCTCCTCACACAAGATGCTTTTGTTTCCATAGCATCTAGCAAGTTCTCTTCACAATGACTTCTATAATGTCTGTCTTCCACACTGAGTTGGATGTTCTCTGAGAGTGGGGGTTGGGCCTAACCTTGGCCCTAGTGGATCTTTAACTCTAGCACAGTACTCAAGCACAGTGTTTAGCACGCACTTCTGTAACAATGAATAAGAAAGTATTACTGAAGATGCAATCCTGGAAATGATCAGGGTTTAAATGTGATAGATCTGTCTTTTAATTTAGATCTAAAGGATGGATAAACACTGAATAATCTTTTTCATCTGTTCATGACTCAAGGTTTAAAGTCACATTGACCAAAAGGGGCTAAAGGCCTTCAGCTGGGAAGAAAACAAGCCAGAATAAAAGAATAAATTCTTACTTTTTCCAAAAATTTTACCCATGGTTTACCTGCTGAGAATCATGGACCTCAGCATTGCTTTTTATTTTATTTTTTTTTAAGTTTATAATGAGCTTAGCCACTTTATATACAGGTTTCCTCCACTATCCAAAAGTGGAGTGTTCCTGTGAAACCTTTCATAGGCTAAAATGGCTAAAATGAAGAGGCAATTACCATTCTATAAAAGCAAAAATCCTCTTGGAATTTCTTTCAATTAGCAAAAAAAAGGGGGGGGGCACTAATGTAGTTCTTCCGTAAAAGCAAGATAGTGTTAAGCAAACTTTCAGATAGTGAGGGAAACCTATATTTCAGTATTGTACAGATGAAGGAGTAAAGGAGGGAAATAAGACGTGTCAAAGTGAATGTTGAGTCAGACTCATCTTTGGCCAGAGACTGCGAGGTCTGCTGGGACACAGCGGCCACAGGTCTCCCTTGGATATGGCTTCCCCATGGCTCCCAGAGAAAGCCATGAATCTACTCACAACGCTGTGCATTCCAAAGGCAGGAAGGGTTGGGATCTATAGTCTTTATTTTCATATGACTATCCAGAAAGTACATGGCAGTTGTTTGGGGAACATTTTTATTGTACTTTACTGTATATCCATTTTTAATATAAAAAAATATATAATTTGTGTAATTAAAAATATATAATGCATATATATGTGTATGCATACCCTATATAGATAAAGTAACGGCTTTATCAAGATATAATTCACAAACCATACAATTCATCTGCTTAAAGTATATAATTTGAAGGTCTTCAGCATTTTTATAGAGTTGTGCAACAATCACCACATTAAAATTTTAGAGCACTTGCATCACCTTACACAGCAACCCTGTACAGATTAGCAGCCATTCCTCACTAAACCCCAATCCCCCATTCCCTAGGCAACAATTAATTGACTTTTTATCTCTATAGATTTACTCATTCTGGGCATTTCATATAAATGGAATCACATATGTGGTTTTTTGCGCCTGGCTGCTTTCATTTAGTGTGTTTCAAAGTCCATCCATGTAGTAGCATGTATCAGTACTTCATTCTTTTTGTAGTTGAATAATATTCCACTGCATGGATATGTCACATTATATTTGTCCATTCATCAGTTTATAGACAGTTGGGTGGTTCCACTTTTTGGCTATTATGAACAGTGCTTCTCTGAATACTTGTGTACACACTTTCGTATGGATATATGATTTTAATATCTCTTGGATATATACCTAGGAGTGGAATTGCTGGATAATATCATGACTTTATGCTTAATCTTTTGAGCAACTTCCAGACTTTTCCAGAGTGGTGACACCATCCCCAGCACTGTATGAGGGTTAAATTCCCACCGACAGTGTCTAAGAGTTCCAGTTTTTCCATATCCTCACCAATATTTGGTGTTGGTTGTCTTTTGATTATAGCCATCCTAGTAAGTATGCAGTGGTATCTTGTGGTTTTGATTGGTGTTTTCTCTTGGTGGCTAACAATGTAGAATTATCTTTTAATTTTTTATTGGCCATTGGCATTTCTTTTGGAAGAAATATCTATTCAGATTCATTGCTAATCATTCAATCTGGTAGGGTTTTTTGTATTACTGAAGTGTAAGAGTTCTTTATTCTGAATACAAGTTCCTTATCAGCTACATTACTGGCAAATATTTTCTTCCATTCTTTTCACTTTCTGGATGGTATCCTTGGAAGTATGAAAGATTTTAATTGTGATAGAGTCCAATTTATCTGTTTTTTTCTTTTGTCACTTGTGCTTTTGGTGTCATTTTTAAGAAGACTTTGCTTGACTCGAGGTCACAAAGTTTTACCCCTAAATTTCCTAAGAGCTTTATATTTTTATTTTTTCTTAACTTGACATTTAGGTCTTTGATCCATTTTGAGTTAATTTTTGTGTGCAGTGTAAGGAAGATGTACAACTTCATCCTTTTACATATGGATATCCATATGGAACCATTTGTTGAAAAGAATATTTTTCACCATTGGATTGTCTTGGTACCCTTGTCGAAAACAAATTGACCATAAATGTGAGAAGTTATGTCAGTACTCTCAATTCTATTCCATTGATCTATATATCTATCATTACACGAGTACCACAGTGTCTTGATTATGTAGCTTTATAGTAAGTTTTAAAACCAAGGAATGTGAGGTTTTCAACTTGAGTCTCCTTTTTCAGGATTGTTTTGGATATTTTGGGTCCCTTGCATTTTCATGTGTATTTTAGGATCAGCTTTCATTTCTGCAAAAGGTCATCTTGAATTGTGGGAGGAATGATATAGAATTGCAGATCAATTTGGGAATACTGCCATCTTAATAATATTAAGTCTTTTGCTCAAAGAACATGGGATGTCTTTCCACTTATTTAGGTCTTCTTTAATTTACTTCAATAATATTTTGCAGTTTTCACCATTTAAGTCGTATACTTCTTGTCTTAAATTTATTTCTAAGTATTTTTTGATGCTTATAAAGGGGGGTGGTTTTCTTCTTTTCTTTCAACTATTGCATGAAAGAAAACCAAGGTATATAAGGAGAAGTAGAATAATGTTATAGAATTATTATAAAATATTGTGTGATCTTGTAGTGTACAAAAATGTGTACCCTCACAAAAAAATTAAAATAAAACGAACTGATACCAAATAGATTACTCAATGAGAGGGACAGAACCACCAGAAAAGATCAGTTTTTCTTATAAGTAGATAAGATCCCTGAGTTCTAATGATTGGGCTCCAAGAATTAAAAGAAGCTACAAATTAATGAATGAATCAAAGATGGAATGGGCCTTTTGACTCAATGAGAATGTTCAGAAATAATAAGTCTTTTTCAACTTCTAGATTCTACCCTAGTCATTGCGTGATCTGAACAAGTCCTTAATTTTTCTGGACCCCAGTTATTTCAGCTGCAAAATAAAAGGTTGGAACCAGGTGAGCACTAAGGTCTCTTCTAATAATGTTTCCAGATTAGTACTTTATTAAATTTAGACAACAAAAAAAAATGAGTAGTAAATGGTAATTTCTGCCCCCCAAAGTAGGCACACTGTTCCTAAGAAAGCACTATACACAAAAAGTTTGTCTCTCTCAAGGTTATATGCTAATGCCTTCCCGTTACATATAGTGCTTATGGTCAAAATCTATAAATATACTCATTAGCCTTCTTTCCTAATTTTTTTCTACATTTTCTACAAGTTTTTGTATTTTATTATAGCACAAATGTTATATACCCTTCCTTATTACTCATTTTAGCATTTAAATACCTCTGGTGCCTACCTTGGCCCCTAACTATTTTCCAATTCAGAACCTCCTATGGGGAAGGCAGAGTAGACTACTGCTTAAGTAGTACACTAATTTATAGCAGCTGGAGATAGTCTCCAAGGCTCCTAATGTCCCTTACTTGCTTACCACTTCTAGAAAATTCTTTATAAAGACTGAGATAACACTAGATACAAACAGGAAACATCTTTGACTTTAAATTTATAATAAATCAACTGATTCTTGAAAAAGTTATCATATGAAATCCTGTAAAACTGTAAAGTATAATAAAAATAGTTTTTAAAGTGTAAAAAAGCGTAATAATAATTTTTAACCATTAAAGGTACAGGCACTCAGCATCTGACATGGGAGGTGATGAAAACAAACAGCCAACAGGGGGCAGAATAGACACCTGTGTGATGGGGGCTTTGGAGGAGACATAAAAATATATATATATACACTGAGGGCCCTGAAAATAATCTTTGACTAAGAAACCAATTTGCCTAGGAGATGGATAAATAGATAGATGGATTGATAGAGATAATCTTCTAGGAAAATTGGCAAATGTATATGACATGATGATATCACGTCATATACCGTTTGGATGGCAATAGGAAATTTGGTGCTTTTCTTGGGCATTAGAAATCACAGCACATGGCACAAATATAGACACAGAGATCAATAAAACAGAATAGAAAACCCAGAAATGAGCACACAATTATAGGGTCAATTAATCTTTAACAAAGCAGGAAAGACTATCCAATAGGAAAGACAGTCTCTTCAACAAATGGTGTTGGGAAAACTGGATGGCTCATGCAGAAGAATGAAACTGGGCCACTTTCTTAAACCATAGAGAAAAATAAATTCAAAATGGTGTGCCAACAGATTCTAGGGTGGTCCTTGTGCTTCCTGACTCTGAGTGTCCACACCTGGGTAGCACGCCCTCCACCTGGTACAGGGAGGACCTGTGACTTGCTTCTATTCAACAGAATACAGCAAAGGTGATGACTCTCACTCCGGTGATTATGTTACCTTACATAAGGCTCGGTCTGCAGCAGACTGGAGCTAGAGAGACCCTCCCGCTGGCCCTGAAGAAGCAGGCAACCCCGTTGTGAACTGCCTATGGAGAACACACCTTGGAAGGAGCTTCTGGTGGTACCTTTTCTTGTTTCACCCTAGTACAGGGCTTCTCAGTTTCCTTGCTGGGGACACTGCAGGCTGGAGAACTTTGTGTGTGGGGAACTGTTCTGTGCATTGTAGAAGGTTTAGCAGCATCTCTGGCCTCTACAAACTGAACACTATTATTATTCACCACTCGCCCACCCCGTCCCAGTTACAGCAACCCAAATATTTCCAAACATGGCCAAATATGCCCTGAGGAGTAAAATTGCTCTGTTTGAGAACTACTATTCTAGAATAAGAGCTACTGCAGCAGTGAGTTCTGTGTGGCCAAAGGGAAATCTTTAAAAAGAGAAAGATAAGGCTCGGGCACAGTTAATTTGCACACTAGAAAAATCTACTTTCTAAGCACACTCCCACAAAAGTCAAAGCTGGTGTTTGGAGTCCTAGGTTCAATGGCTTTTTCATCTTGCTTGCCAGCTAATAACGAAGAAAGTGCTTATGTGAACACATTACAGGTGCAAGTTCTTTGGAAAACAAGCCTATATTTCAAATGATGCGTGTAGGAGCATTTGACTTAACTGTTAAATAGCACGGTGTAGACGTAAACCCTGTTCAAACAGCTCCTATTCTCCGGGAGAATCTATGAAAAGACAGACCTTGAGAAACGCTTCATAAGCGACTGAAGATACAGTGGATCTTTCTGAAATATTTGCTTGAGGTCCCAGAATCTATTCTCATCATTTCAGCAGAAGCTGCCATGCTGTGTAAAGTATTGCAGCCTGAGTGATGTTATAGGATATTAATGCTAATATGAAATCCTATGGGTGGCACCAATTAAGCACAGAATTACTTGGAAACAGATATCTGAGGTGCTACTAGGATAACAAGTCTTCTGGTAACAGAGCTTTTTTTAAAAATAAAAACCAAAATATGAATGAATGGCGAATGAATGAGTTCTTGCCACCTGTCTTTATTGAAAAACAACCACACATCAGGCACCGCTGTCATTTCTAGAGACACAATAGGTAAGGGGCGAGATTGAATGACTGGGGTTACAGAAATGATAAGGCTCCTTGTGTTTAATGGAAGAGACAGAAGAATAGTGGCATGAACAGGTGTGGTGTGATAACAATGTCATGTGCAGGGCCCGGTGGGAGCAGAGAGAGAAGGCACCCAGCTCAGCTGGAGATCAGTGACGTCTCCCATCAGAAGCAAAGGATTCGTTTGCATCTGCCAAGTGAAAAAACTAGAAAAGTGTGCCGCAAGCAGAAAGAACAACAGGAGGGAACTTGAGAAGTGTGATCCAGGGAAGACCGAAGGAGAGAACAGGTGAGCAAGTGGTAGGAGATGAGGCTGGATGGGGAAAAGGGGCCAGGTGACAACTGGCCTTTCAGGACAGGCCAAGAAATTTTAACGATGTTCTGAAGGTGGTGGGAAGCACTTGGATTTCAGGCAGGGCTGTGACATGGTAGAAATCTACACTCCCAGAAGGGCTGGCTTCTGCTCTTCTAGTCCTCGGAGTGTGGCCTAGACCTGGACAAATCCCAAGTCAGGAAGACCAGTGGGCAGCGAGGGCACAAGCAGTGTTACAGATATTCATGAAAGCTTGCCTTGACGCAGCAGGGATGAAGAAGAGAGGACAGAGAATTTGGGTAAGTTCTCACCTCCTGGTGTTGGGTCTATAAAGGCTCTCAGGGCCTGCCTCTCAGAAAGGGAAGAAAAGGAGAAAGAAGTAGCCTGCTTGGATTCTGCAGGAGACAGTGCCCATCTAGAACACATTCCTGAATGTCTCTAATAGTTACTAGTACCACCATAGTCGTATGATTTGGAGTAGAAATTATCTAGTCCCATATGGAAAGATGTCATTTGGAACACATAGTCATTAAAAAGGAATTCTCATGCTTTACAAATCT
This sequence comes from Potos flavus, assembly GCA_028534135.1. Taxonomy (NCBI): domain Eukaryota; kingdom Metazoa; phylum Chordata; class Mammalia; order Carnivora; family Procyonidae; genus Potos; species Potos flavus. The sequence continues at coordinate 48,268,445 of CM052887.1, forward strand.
GTCTGTGATTGTCGAATCTTGCCTTTAGTATCTCCGAAGAAGATCATCCGAGTAGATGTGTGTGTAAACCACACTTCATTTTCCCTCCTAAGTCTACTTTGTAGACATCACTCAGTACGGCAAACAATAAGTAATCTATTTTATACATTTGTGCCAAATAAAAACTGCTAGATTCAATTATGTTTCAAGTGGCAGAGCAATAACCCATAAAAACGGAAAGTAGCAAGATGTTCAAACTAGGTACGTAAACACAACTTTTCAGGAATATATTTATTGTGGATGTCAAGGCGCTCTTGTGCTATAATAAAAATGTTGTTTAGCTATGTCATGCTACTGGCTTGGCACCAATTTGTAATTTAAAGCAAAGACTCAGGCCTCGCCCAGTTCAGGCCCAACAAATGGGCTAATTTTAAAATGATGGGAAGCAGAGATAGAATGTGATAGCTTCATTCATATAAACATAGCCTGGACAGATTCAAGAATTTGAGTTGATTTGCCCAGAAACTTCTAGAACTGTACTTATTAATACCTAAATCATTTAAAGTGGAAAGAACTGTAGATCAAGTCTGAACCAGCAAAATTGCTCCAATTGTTTCTATTTTCAACTTATCTAGGCTGATCTAAAGTTTAAATACATTTTCAAGCTTAATTAAATGAAACACTTAAATTATACAAGCATTTAATACTTAATTGGAAATTGAAAAACAGAAACCGTGAAATCCCCAGGTAAAAAGAAAAATGAAGCAACATCTGCTAGTCCCATTTCTCTATCACTTGGGATGAATGCGTTTAGAAAGACCCACATTTGAAAATATCCAAATGCCTCTGAAATGATTTTAACCTTTTGCACAGTACTGCTGATCTGTGGAAAGGCCTGTGGACCCTTGCAGAGCTGTTACCGAAGAATGTTTCCCGGGGGCATCAGGATGGGGCAGCACCAACCACAAGTGTTCTGAGGATCACTTCCTGGAGCTTGGAAATTCTGGGAAGGTAGGAGAGAACCTAATTACTGACCACAGCCATTCCAGGATCCAAAGAGTGCTTACCGTTTTGGTATGAATTTTATAGTGATCCATTTATGAAAACTTTCTCCCTGACATTTAGAAGTGCTATCTTATGGTAATGAAAAAGGAAAGTGATTTTTAATAAGTAATGGAAAAATTATAGCACAGCACCTTACATACACTCGACACACATTGCTGAATGAATAAGTGAGATCACCCTTCTCCCCAAAATAGAGCATAAGAAACAGATCAGAAGCCTTAGAGATCATCCATCTCGGCATCTCATGGCACCACACACACCCAATTTTAAAGATAAATAAACTGAGACCCAGGACTTTAAATAATTGCCCAAGATCATGAAGTTAATTTAGTAGTGATAACTAGAGCTACAACACAAATAGAGGATGTTATTCATTTATTTGTTCACTCATTAGAGTCTGCTAACTTATTTATCTTTGTGTATCACTAGGGCCTCCCTTTTGCCTGCACATTATAGGTACTCAATAAATACCTGTGAAATTAATTCATTACTTTATTTACTCACTCATTTGTTCATATCATCTGTATCGGAATACTTACTCTCTTCCAGACATCAGGTATAGCATCATTTAGATCATTTTCTCCTCCAAATAAAATGTGTTAGAATCAAATATATATGTTCATTTCTTGAGTAAACATTAATATTCCTATGTCAGATCATATCATCAGCCTGTCTAGTACTGGACTCCACCTTTAGCAGGATTTTCTAGCCGGGGCTCTTGTGGGAAAGTTGAATCTCCCCAACCCAAAGCTTACTTAGCCCACTGTGCAATGCTGCACATGACCATGGGTTCTCATCTGACTGAATAGCGCGGGCTGTCAGTTAATATTTTGTTTCATGAGATCTGACTATCCTTGTCATGGCACTTTACATAACCATAGATGTTCCCTGGTAACCGCAATAGAATTGAGTTCATTCAAACTTGTCCTAACATTAACTCCAGGAACAGCTCACTAAATTCCATGGGAGCATAAAATAGAATACTTCTGTTCACCTTTACGTTATTTATGACATGTGCTCTTTGACATCATTATTTTTTATCTTTTCTCCACCTTACCTTTTTAATTTGGTAAATTTTCACCCCTGTCCAGTTTCCATCATTCAAAGATCAGATTAGCCTAATTTATAATACTTTGTCATCATACATATCCTTTTTTAAAGCAACAAAGTTTTAATTTCAAACATTACTAAACACTCATCATGTGGCATTATAGCATTTCATACTGGAGCCCTGTGAGATTATTGCAAGCAATGAGATTTTATACTTCTTTGCCCTGAATCACATGCTTTGTACAGATTAACGTGCTATATCAAATATAGCTTAAAACACTCTAAAAAAGAATTCTAATTGATTCAAGATGACATTAATCACTATATTTTATTTCCTATTAACCAATGGTTCTCAAACATAAGTGTGCATGAGAATCACCTGGTGAGTTTAGGGGCGCCTGGGGGGATCAGTTAGTTAAGCTTCTGACTCTTGATTTTGGTTCAGGTCATGATCTCAGGGTCGTGGGATTGAGCCCTGCATCAGGCTCTGTGCTCAGCAGGGAGTCTGCTTCAGATTCTCTCTCTCCCTCTTCTTCTACCCCTCCCCCACACTCTCTCTCACTCTCTCTCTCAAATAAATAAATAAATCTTGAAAAAAAGAATCACCTGGAGGGTGTGTTAAAACATATCTGGCCAGGTGGAAGCAACCCAAGTATCCACAAATGGACGAATGGATAAACAAAACGTGGCGTATACACGCAAACTGAACACATACTATTCGGTCTTAAGAAGGAAGGAAATTCTGACATGGATGAACCTTGGGGGCATGTTGCTAAGCCAGTCACAAAAAGACAAATATTATAAGATTCCACTAATATGAGGGGTAGGGAACAGTCAAATTTACAGAGACAGAAAGTAGAAAGGTGGCCACCAGGGGCTGAGGTGAGATCAAATGGAGAGGTGTTCTTTAATGGGTTTAGAGTTTCCGTTTTACAAGATGAAAAGAGCTCTGGAAATGGATGGTAGTGGTGGTTACACAACAATGTGAATGTATTTAATACTCTTGAACTGTACACTGAAAAATGGTCAAGATGGCAAATTTAATGTTATGTGTATTTTACTTGAATTACACACACACACACACACACACACACACACACACACAATGCCCAGATTGCCAGACTCCACACCAAATTACTGCTATAGGAGGTCTGAGGGGGCGTCGGAGAACTTACGTTGCTAATAAGTTCTTAGGCAGTTTTAATGCTGCTGGTTCAGGGTCTTGAGAACCATGGTGATGAACAAAGTTAGTGACGGCTCCAGAATCTCTATATAAAAGGAGTTTATGAGTAACCATCTGGTTGGAAGAAGGATAAGGGGATTTGCCCTTCCAGTTGTAAGCACGCTGTCTTTAGATTGCACGTTTATCTGCAGAAGCTCTAATGGGGGAGCTGAAGAAATGATGACCAGCTGCCCACATCCCAGAGCCACCTCTTGCTGACAAGCTATACCTAGCTAATCGTTCAGGTCAGCTCAAAAATCCTAAGTATAAAGGGGGAAACTTAAGAACCTGACATTTTTGCATTTAACAGATACAGCTTTTATAATTTTTTAATTGGAAAAAGAACAAGTAGACATTTTTAAAAGAGTATAGAAAAATACGAAACATCAATCAAGTGACGAGCCATGTATTGAATACCTGCTATAAAAGAGCAGATATTTATTGTTTTGTGCAAATTAAGCACGAAGCAATGTGATAACCCCTATCAAATTAAAATTCGTAATACTCCCTGGGGTGTGGTAGAACAGCAGTCTCATCAGCCACTGTTGAGAATGTAGACGACTACAAACACCCTGTAAAGATTTGACTATATATGTCAGCTATCCATAATCTTTCACTCAATAATCCCACTTACAGAGATATAGTCTAAAGAAATAACAGTGTTGAACATAAGAATATTTATCAGGACATAATATATACCAGCAAGACCTGGAAACAACCTAAATGTGAAGGTGAAGACCACCAAGTTGAGAAATAGATTACAGTGTATCCAGACAACAGAATTTGCAGCTGCAGATGATGCCTATTCTTTGGGGGCTGCTCCACCACCTCCCCTTTGGGCACTTCAGCTTCCTTTATTCCGTTGGTCTCTGATGGTACCATCAATCGAGAGACCCGCCCACCCACATACTCACCCACTTCTAACATAGGAGAACTGTTCAAGTGTTCACGACTCATTCAGAGCCAGAGTCCTTTTGGATGGTTGGAGGCACAGATATGAGTGCTTGACAAGAAAAGTCGTCTTGCCTTCTGAGATTGTAGGCTGTAAGAGCAATGAGAAACACTCCCTAAGCCTGCCAATAGGGAAGCCAACATTGAGAAAAGAAGAGGTGAGAGATGGAGAGAGAGGAACAGTCTTATCACCATTGTGTGAGTCCCTGGATCCCACTGTACCTGAAGGTAGCAGGAGTGCATTTGGATTTCCCAATCATATGAATCAATAAATGCCTCACTTTTTTTTTCTTAAAATCACAACTAAAAGATTCTTGATTTATGTGCTACCATTAAAACCATATTTTATATGAATATATAAGAATACATATTACACTGACTCAATTTAAATATATACATATTTGAGGAATACTGAAATATTTATGAGGTTATAGCATTATAGAACAAAAATTTTACTTTCAAAGATTCTTCACTTTAAAAAAATTTGTTAGTGTCTTATATCCTGGCTACTGAATATTCTACGAGAGAAAGTCTATTGCATAAAATATAGGTGCATGTTTCACAGATCACTTGTGGGAATATAAAATGGCATAATCCCGTTGGAGAGAAATTTGTCAATATCTAACAAAATTACGTATGCATTTTCTTTTGAACAGCCATACCAACTCTAAGACTCTATCCCAAGGTACAGTTGCAAAAATATGAAGACAAGCACAAAACTACTAATTGTAGTTTTGAATTACAGTTAATTCAAAATTAACTATAATTAGGGACTGATTGAATAAACTAAGGTACATCCACACAATTGAATACAACACAGATGTGAAAAGAAATGAGGAAGATCTTGTTACACTATATTACACAGAGATCCCCAGGATATATCATTTAAGCGAAAAAAGCAATGTGCAAAACAGAAAACAGTACATATAGTGTTACCTTTTGTGTGATAAAGTGGTATATGTATGTATATATTTTTTCCTTTTTTTTTTTTTTGCAAAAATAAATAATGGACGAATAAGCCAGAAACTAGTACAAATGATTAGTCATCAGGGAAAGCACAATAAAAGCGCAGTGAGACACTCACTAGAAGGGATAATATTACTAAGACAGAAATTATCAAGTGTTGGCAAAGATGAGGAACAAATGGCACTTTTATACATTGCTGGAAGAAGCATAAATTGGAACATCCACTTATAGAAACTCTTTGGCAATATCTACTAAAGCCTGAACACACACACATTCCATATGACCCAGCAATTCTACTCCTGGGAATCTACCCACCAGAAATACATATGTACACTGAAAGACACATACAAGAATGTTCTAAGAAACACTGTTGGTTAAAGCCCTAAACTAGAAACCCTTATCTCCATCAACAGCAGAATGGATAAATTACGGTATGCTATATATGCAATACAGTAGAATACATTAACAGCAATGGAAAGAGTGAACACTTCTATTTTACACAGCAACATGGATGCATCTTGTAAATACACTGTTGAATGAAAGAAGCATGACTCAAAAGAATGCACACTGTATTATTGCACTTATATATAGACCTACATCTGGCAAAATTAATCTATAGTGTCTGAAGTCAGGAGAGCAGTTATCTCTGGGAAGAAGAGTGGCATAGGAATCAGAAGGGCAAAGGACAATAGAAAGCTAGAAGCTTTCTATTTCTGCATCTGGGTGGTGGGTACATGGATATTTTCAGCTTACAGGAATTCATGAAGCAACATGCTCCCTCTGAAGGGAGTGGGGGAACAGGTGGAAAAGACAGGATAGAAAGTAAGACTTTTCTGGATCTACCTCATTATACGGTTTTAGCTTTGGAATCATGTACATGTTTTATATATTCAAAAAATAAATTTAATAAAAAGAAGAGACTGTACAAATGCATGTATTAAATGGAGGTAATTAAAACCGTGTTTTGCCAACTGTTAAATTCCAATGATGAATGAATATATAGATATATATATATATATATATATATTTTTTTTTTTTTTTCTTCTAAGGGTACTCTGTAGCAGGCTGTTCTTTCAGGATTTAACATAAGTCTGAAAATGGACAAAGCCAAGTCCTCTGAAATGCTAGAATGATAATTCTAGGTTGGTTTAACAGCTTGAAAAAGATCATGAATACTAAAGACTCAAAAGCTCAAGCCGTAGGGAAACAAAGAAGGAAGAAAGAAAGAGGAACAGCTGGAGAAGCACTCGCTATTATCCAAAACTAACAGATGTACTACAGTTAGGCACGTACTAACCTAATGGCCTTTGGAATAAATGCCCACACAGACCCCCACTCACTTGGCCTTGGGCTAAGTTCATTTTTCAGAACGTTTAAAACTGACAACGGCAGAACTGTGCAAAATGTGAGTGAAAAAGATGGCCAGGTGATTCATAAATGTTTTTTATCGTCAACTTTAGCTACTGCTTCTAACTACTTCATTCCAAAGATGTTCCCAAATGGTCCCCATGGAAAATGTCCCCTAATGGAGGATGGAAGATAATGGGAAGAAGACTAGAATTCTCATCTTGGGGAAAGGCAAGAGATGTAATTATACAGGTATATACAATGAGCGATCTGGATCTAATCTGTAGAGAAGTGTGACCCCCCCTCCATCCCCCAATAGATATTACACCATAAATGGGATCAGGAGTTTGAACACCATTCAACTTAGAGGGTTCAAATTCAGCTCTGTATCTTACTGATTTTGTGACCTTGGCTGTTCCTTAATCTCCTTGGACCTCAACTTTCCTCATCTATAAAATATTAAGAAACCCTACTGAGTTGTTCTAAGTGTAAATCAGATAAGGCACATGAAGTCTTCAGTGTGGTGTGTTTAAGACACGCTAACATTACCACGCTACCACACTCTATCTTCTCTTTATGCATTACTAACTAAAAAAATAAGTAAAACAGGGAGTGGAATGGATTAATACTTATTCACCACCTGTTATTTGTTAATTGCTTCAGCAAGCATTTAAATAGTATAAGATTTTATTTCATCTTTACAAAATTCTTCTGAGGTTACAAATGAGGAAATAGTGTTCAATCTCACAAGGCCAGTAAGTGGCAGAATGAGGATTTGAGCCCACAGTCCTCCAACTCTGGAAATTATTTTTTCTGTGTCTACAAGGAAGCAATCATCAGAATGAAAAAAGAACATCAGGAAGAAAGCCTGTGACTGCCAGGAAAGCATTCATCAGTCATTCATAAAGTAGCCCCCCCTCCCCCCACACACACACAAACACAGTAAGAACTAAGAAGAACCAAACGAAAGGGCTTACTCCCTCTTAGAACAGACAGAGTTCTTTTGGGGAGATGGAAGTGGGCTGGAATTGATACCGTGTGGGCAAGTTGGAGTTGGTGGCCTCGAAAACAGTGCCTGGCACAATAAAAGAGTAAAGGAAGACATTTAACACAGAGAAAAGGATCCTCAGTCTCTACCAGTGCTCTGGGTGAGGCCGAGGTCAGCACTTAAGGGGTCAAGGCAAACAGGAGGACTTGGGCCAAAGAACATACATTCTAAACCAAAGCCACAGATCAGAGAATAAAATATTGAAATTGTCCTGAAAAATCCAGGTAAGACTGACTGTTCCTATAGAGATAAGCAAAAGGCTGGGCAGGGCTCGCAGGTGGAGGGGGAGAATATGCATAAGGCATGGACCACTGCAATTCAGATGGGGCAACAGAATAAACAGGGAGGGAAGGAAATATGGACTAAGCAGGGAGACATCGTCAGTTTCATCTGTGAATCCCAAGACAGTGGCTGTTTGCCTACATTTCCGGTTTTAGGTAATTATGTTAAGAAGAGTAGGTATTCTCTGGATCACACTATAAAATGTATTATTTACTATGAGCCCTGAAATCTTCTGTTTTAGGGAATGTGAGACCTACCTACAAATTATATTACTGTCAATGATAGTTAGGGAAAGAAGTTACAGTTGTCGATTAGGAAAGAATTGCGGTCCAGATATGCCTCAAGGGGTGGCCGGCCACACCTTAATAAAATCACTGTGTTTTGTGGATGAGGAAATTTGATTGTGCTGCCCATGAAAAGATGGCCAGTATCTTAGGACTGACTCATTTATTAATTTGAAACAAGAAATACGGCTGCGCGAAGCAATTCTGATCATTCCCTCCCTAAGGGAAAAATCTGCCCGGGTAGTTGCTGGAGAATGTGGCTTGGCACACATTGAATCAGAGAAACAATAATTAGTTTGATAATGTAAGTGGTAGTGACATCTGGGTGTGAAAACTCTCTCTGGTAATAATAATTAATAGCAGCAAGCATTTATTGGGAGCTTATTGCATGTCAGGCATTGTACTCAACACTTTATATCTCATTTAATCCTCACCCTGTGAGATTTTTCACTGCCGAGATGAGATTTACCTGCCAAGCAGATGGCATATTGATGCAGTCAACCTATGGTTCTTGTAAATACATGCCAACACATTTTCTCTCTGACTCCACTGTACCAGACTCTGCTAATCCTGCCTGCTAACGCTATTCCCACCCTTACCCGAACAATACTCCTGAGGTTAACAAGGGGGCCCAGCGGGCACATAAACTACAGAGTAACATGGAAATTTTTCCAAAGAATCAACCTTACTCGATGGTAAACAATTCAAAATATTTTTATGTGCAATGAGCTGGATATATTATTGAAAAACAATGAAAAATTTGAATTGTAAACGTCAAAGAAATTTCATCCTTAAAGTAAAAATCTTGAGATTTTTCTTTCAGGGTACTTGGTGGAAAAGTTTTAAAATCATAGTCCAAGGGCAACACAGAAAAGTTTAGTAGAATCGTTTCCTGAATCATAATCACATACTTGTCAACCTTCTTACCACTGCCTGGTTCAACTTGAGTGAAGTTTTAAACTTCATGAGGGGCGCCTGGATGGCTCAGTCAGTTGAGCGTCTGCCTTCAGCTCAGGTCATGATCCCGAAATCTTAGGATCAAGTCCCACATCGGGCTCTCTGCTCAGTGGGGAGTCTATTTTTCCCTCTCCCTCCCCCTGCTCCTTCATTCTCTCTTTTTCTCAAATAAATAAAGTCTTTTACAAATAAATTAAATAAATAATTTCACGAGCCCTATTAGCTCTTAAGTTCTGCCTGTAGATAGTGAATTTTATCCATCAACATTTTTTTTTCAAAATTAGAGTGCATTATTTCTTTGACCCAACAAGGAATACAAGAGTTACTGTGGAAAGTTTTGAAAATCTAGATATACATGAAGAAAAAAATTTAAGTGCCTTATCCTCATCAGGAGGGGATAAAACTGTCAACATTCTGACCATCAAATATTGTTGAGTGTCTGCTATGTGTCCAGTAACTATTCTAAGCTTTGGGGCCACGCTGTGTATCAGACAGTCGAAATCCCTGCCTTCAAAGACATCCTAGTTCTTCATTCTTATAGATGATGGAGAGATATACAAATACATATGCATATTTTTATGAGACTTGGATACTACTACATATATTCTTTTATTAGTTGACTTTTTATTTAACAATGTTATAAACATGAGTTTATTTTATTACACATTCATCCACACCATAGTTGTTAAAAGCTGCAGAGTAACTTATTTGAGAGACATACTCTATATTATCCAATAAACCTACCTCTTATTGTTGGAGTTTAGGTTGTTTTCAGTTTTTGTTCTTATAAACATGCTAAGACTAACGTTTTTATAGACCCATTTTTGTGTGTGTGTGTAAATGGTTATTTCCTTTGCATGAATTCATTTCAGACCAATGCAATCCTCTTTATGGGTCAAAGATCATGCATATTTTCAAGACTTTTGATGCCTCACCAAATTGTTCCCCAGAAAGATTTATACCAGCTTCTATTTCTAAAAGCAGTTTATGTCTCTTTTCCCATTCCCTCAACAACATTAGGTATTCATTATTAAAAGTTTTAAACCAATTTGTAGGTGAAAATTGGTTTCCTATTTTAATTTGCTTTTCTGATTTCTCTTGAGGTTAAGCATTCGTTGGTCTCTGTAGCTCATTTTTGGTGATTTGCTTTTTCATGGCTATGGCCTTCTTCCTATTCGGGTAGTTCTTTTTTTCTCATTTATCTAAGTGCTTCTTTTCTTTTAAATAAAATATACAATGACTTGTTTGCCACATATGATACAGCTAATTTTCACAGTTTATAACTTGCATTTTGTTTACTGAGTTTGACTTTGAGGAGTTTTTAAATTTTATGTGGCCATATTTATCGATAATTTCATTTTATAACTTCTGTTCTGTTTTATAGCTTAGAAAGGCCTCTCCCAGGGGCACCTGAGTGGCTCAATCAGTTAAGCATCTGCCTCTAGCTCAGGTCATGATCCCAGGATCCTGGGATCAAGCCCCATATCACTTTGCAGGGAGCCTGCTTCTCCCTCTCCCTCTGCCTGCTACTCTGCCTGCTGTGCTTTCTCTCTGTCAAATAAATAAATAAATAAAATCTTAAAAAGAAAAGAAAAGAAAGGCCTCTCCTACCTTAACATCTGTTACCTTTTCCATTCTTTCTAACTTTAAAGAATAATATCACAACATGTCTTGGAAACACTCTGAATAGCTCCCAGATTTGAGAGAAGCAATATGATCCTTCGATTTTCAGCAGAAACTGGGGGGGGGGGGGGGGGG